>BTPG01000001.1:135056739-135084239 GCA_036245525.1 Semisulcospira habei
CATGTATGCTCTCACAGGATAACACAACCACAATCGTAACACCCACCATGGAACCGAAATCCGCGGGTAAGTGATACTTACTGTAGTCATGCTGATCCTTCTGCATTTCTTGTGTTTCGGTGGGAAAAGTTGCGTCCTGGTGTTAAGGCATCCGTACACGAGGATAGAAATGGGACTATCCTGTCCTATCCGCGCCTATGCACCCACTCGATAGTTTGTTGATAGGTCTCACTAGCTCGCGGATACTTTTCTGTCCGCCCGATAGTCCGAATAGAGACTGCTTCTATTTTTTCTATCCTAGCCGGCTCGCCTATCCGCCAACAACCAATCAGCAGAGCAATACGCGTCACGTGTGATTGTGGTTTTCTACTGTGCAAATATGGCGGCAAAGACGATGAGCGACTGCCAGACTAGATCACTGCGCCCTGATTGATTTTGACAGAAATTCCCCAGGAACTCTTTCATCATGCTGTTTTCGCCAATACCATTGTGGCGTGGTAATTCCGGCCCTAGGAACGCTTTCATCATGCTGTTTTCGCCAATACCATTGTGGCGTGGTAATTATTTTCTTTCACGTTGCATATTTTATTCAGTGCAGGCAGGCAGGCCTGGTGCCACTCTGCGGGTGGAAAAACTGATCAATACCCTGCGAGTTATGTGGGGACTGTGTTGGTTAGATGGGAATTATGTTAGCACTAAGAGAGTTGTGAGTGTTTGAGTTTAAAATTAAATAGTTTTAGGGTATCTGTTCTGCTCCTGGATCCGGTGCTTTTGGAAAATACATTGTTCTATCTCTCAACAGTCACTTTAGGCAGAGATGTGTTATGAATACAAACCTGTAGGTAGTTGTTATAGCGGCAGAGCGCCGGTCATGCCGTGTAGTATTGCACAGTAGCGAGTGCGATTTAAAGCGCGCAAGAGTGGAATTTGACCTCGCCGAGCGTTATCTCTCTGGAAGTGACTAAGTGCTAAGCGCCAGCTCTGGCTGGTAAAGCCGTGAAAGGCCAATCAGCGGTCGTGTCACAGACAAACAATGTCACCCACTTGCTGTGAACAGTGATACCACTTGTAGACGAATGTGCATGCAGCTTTTTCACTCGACCACTCCGTGTACCTGCCTTTGTGGCCGTGTAGATCGTGCCACGGTTCAATGGGTACAGCGTTGTGCCGTTGTAAAATCCGGGACCAGGATTTGTACCATAGCGGTTAGCAAAGTCTGTGTGACTCTACATCTGTGCACAATCAGTCGTGTGTAAGTAACGTTCTCCACTGGTTCTTAAACTTGTGTTTGATATGGCCGAAACCGACTGGTTTCTAGTTTTCCGACGCAGTCTCTGGTATGGCTGCGATTGGCCAAAAGAAGCAAAAGCTGTAGTAGCGCAATCAGAACTGACCGAAACAGCGGCATTTTTCTCAAACACAATGAACTCTCATGTAGAGCAAGAAGTTATTTCCTTTTTAATGACACAACTTCAAACCGCAGCGGCCAGCCAGAGATTACCATCTGGCAGTGAAATCAACATATGCATCTACATAAATTACACACCTTGTCACGGGTGTAGCTTAAGCTTAATTACTTTCGTTGCTGATGCTCAAAGGACATTCAACATCCAACTGAAACCGGCTGCGCCTGGTATGTGCCGGACTTTATAATATTAACAGGCAGTCATGCAGAGTTTGTTTTCATAGTGGAGTGGACGATGCAATGAGCAGTGACAACAGCCGAGGTCTCAAACACCTGGTCCAGGCTGGCGTGGAGCACAAAACATTCGACACTGAGGACTGGAACGAACTCTCGCGTATATTGGGAGTCGCAAGTTATGAGTCCCGAGGTGTCGAGGACGAAAACATGAAGAGTGATTTACAGTGGATATTAACCCATTAACCCCATCACTGAAACACTGGTTGTCTCCCTCGATTCGCTGCGCAGGGAATCGAAGGACACAACCAGTGTAATTCCATCACTGCCGCCACACCACACACGCTGTCACACGCGACACCCAAGAGACATAGGTCTTCACCAGCCCACACTGAACAACATCTACGTCTGCAGAATGTTGTAAGCGTAAACGTTCTCGTTGTCCTGAAATAAAATCTTGCATGTCCACATCACACGGATACAAGAACAGTGTTTTACTATTGACATTTACTGTAGTTCTCTACATGGGACTACCATTGTGTCACTGAGAAACGCGTCCCTAGACGATCCGTGAGCGTCAACATGTGTGGGACTGTGTATACGTGTATTGAATGTACGGTGTTCAACGCTGAGCGAAGACATTCGGCCAGACTTATTAAGCATTTGGCTGTAGGTAGCGCCCCCACCCCCACCCCCCCCCCCCACCCCCACAATCACCCCCTCCCCCTCCCGCCCCCCCCCCCCCCCCCCCCCCCCCCCAGATGGTTCCTGCTAGAATCATCGCGACAAATAGCGCTACCGACAGCCGAAAGGGTTACAATCTGTTTAGACCTCTTCTCGTACTAATAACAAGTGATTTAACACATTTTACCCCAGGACCGAAATCCCCAAATTTACAGGTTGCCTCTGAAGGATTGTATTACAATTCTAGAGACGGATCGAGCATGATAGTTCAAGGGTGGTGCCAGAATAGCTTGGCGCCTATGAGCGCCAAGCTGTTCTGGCACCACCATTGAACTATCATGCTCGATCCATGTCTTGCTGCGGTGTGTCGGGGCTGATTGAGTTAATATGTTCCGCTAGTACAAAGCCCATCTATTGGTTCTTTTTTAAAACAAACAAAAAACCGCCCAGATGTTTGAGATTAGTCTTAGATAGATAAGTGTCATTTGTGAATCGAGACAGATGATTTAAATCTTTGCAAATATTGTATACATATATGTTGTGATATATCAATGTGTGATATTTGTTAGTCCGTTAGTCACTATCAATAATGTGTACAGAAATATTAGGTGATTATGAATTTGTGATATTTGTTAATTACTCATCTACATTGATGTTTTTCTCTTTGTATGCACGTATATTGTGACCAGTCATATTTCTTTGTCTAACTGACTTAATTTTCAATGCGAATTTAACACCGTATTTACCAAATTTTGAAGTTACACTCTGAAGAACTGTTTTATAATCTTGGAGACAGATCGAGCATGATAGTTCATGGGTAGTGTCAGAATAGCTTGGCGCCTATGGGCGCCAAGCTATTCTGGCACCACCCTTGAACAATCATGCTCAATCCATGTCTTGCTGTGGTATGTCCGGGGCCGAATGGGTTATTATTATGATCAGACCAGTTTGAGGGCCACAGGTGAACTGAACATTGACAAAGGGTCTATCTACAGAATCACTGTCCTAGAAGTCTATGTGTCAGTCGATGTTTGCCGGAATGTTGGATGTTCGTAAATCCTCACTATGATAGTAACACGGAGCATGAGGTACAGATCACCATGAACTCCAGCAGCCCACGGGAGAACATGAGGATCTGTGTCTCTTGCTGGGTGTGGTCTGGGTTCGCTGCAGAGTTCTCTGTGGCCTTTGAGCGCACGCATTACAGTTTGTGTCGAGCGTGTCTTAGAATAAGGAGGGTTAACAATACGTGTACGTACACCAAGAGCATGTGTTTGACCTTGAATACTGGTGCACACTCACAGGTGACAACTGACTCTCAAACAGAAACAAACTGGAGCCGATCTTGCCAGTGACAGGCCAAGGGCTGAGTGTTCTGTTATGGCACACTGGCGGGGACGTCATTGTTTAGCCCCCGTTAGTGAGCAAAGAATTCAAGGATTGTTCTTTGAACACTACTACAATCTGCTGCAACATGATCAACAGCAACGGCAGCAACAGTTAACAACATCGGCAGCAGGATTAATTATTAATTACAACTGTAACAACAACGACAACGGCAGAATCATCATCAGGAACAGTAGCAACAAACTGCGTGTGAATTCTCCTGGTTACAGCCTTCAGTGTGCCGTGTCTCGGGCGACTATAGCGTTTCCTTTGGCAACGCTATACAAACACGGTACACGACGGGCGTCAGTGCGTCCGACGTAAGAACAGAAATCAGATGCCGGTCCGCTGGCAAGTGTCTAGTTCCGACATTGAATAGTTTGCAATCATTTTTTTTTAAACCATTTTCTGCATCTCTCTGATAACGTGAAAGTTAACTCATTCGAGACGAACGGCATCTAGAAGGCGCGTATCCGGATGTTGTTGGTCTCGAGTGATTTAACTTTTCACCTGTTCATCACCTCCACACAACTTTCTCATTTGGTGTAAGTGTGATGTACAGACTGTGATATCGTTTCTTTTTTATTATTTTATTTTTTTTATTTTTAATCTGCTGTGTATGTAATACAAGAACATTTTTTTGTTTGTTTGTTTTCATGTTCAACCCCCCCCCCCCCCCACCCTTCCATCAACATCCATTTTTTTTTTGTAATTAATAATTTTCGAAGAGTGATGAATGTTCTAGATGTGCAGTTGCTTCCCTTTTGTAACATGATACACTTTCAGACTACATTATTACTCTTTAACCCTGCGTTATATAAGTTTTTGTTGTTGTTTATTCATTTTAAGCATACAGTGAATTTATTTCTGCAATATAGGCCTGTGTGATAAAAGAACTTGTTTTATATTGATGTTCACCTCTGTCACGTAACAGATGTGACATGTTTTTTTTTTATTTTTCCCCAAGTCGTTTTTTTTTTTTTAATAAATCGAGGTCGCCGACCTCTGTAAATAGCCTTAGGTTAAAAAAAGTTGATAAATGTATTGTAAACGTAAGCGTAAAGCCCGTGCAGCTAGCTTAACGGTGAGCGATTACAGCGGTTGCACGCTTTCGGCAAGTAGCTTTAATTAACCGAATAGTGTTCAGAAGTACAGTCTAACTGCGAAGTAGCAGAAGAATACGTGTCAGTCAGTCGAGTTAGCTAGCTCAGTGAGGGTCTGGGTCAGGGTGCGGCCTTGTTTGGAGCCCTTGACAAGCTGTGTGAGGGTTGTGTTACCCTCCCTGCAATACCACTGCCAGTGTTCCTGGTTTTGGGTGTCCGAGAGACCAAGTGACGACGGCTGCTGCTCGACAGAAGACTCCTCCGGTTCGTGTTCGTCTTGTTCGTCTCGTCCTGCCGGAGGACTCACAAGTGAAAGGTAACTATTCATGCTATTTACTCAGTGAGCTGCTGTACTCTCGGGTGTGTAAATGTGTACATAAGTTTGGAAGAGTGTGTTCATTTATTTTTTTTAGTAATGCTTTAATCAAGTTTTAACCATGTTTTCATGTTAGGTTGTAATGCAGTGAGTTTCGGATTTATTTATTTATATTCGGTTGTTGCCGAGGGGTTATATTTGAAGGGCCAAGTGCGGTTTTTTTTGGGGGGTTCTATTAATAGAATTAATTTAAAGGAAGTGAGGCGCCATGTTGTCAAAATTAATTAAAGTGGATATTTTTCGAAGTATATATATTTATATTAGGTCTTAGATGTAATTTAATAAGATTGTCATGTGGGGTGTTTATTGGTGATTATTTCATATATTTATATGTACATGTCAATATTTTGATGTTGTTTTGGGGGCAGTGGTAATGTTTTTATTAGTAAAGTTAAATTTCAAAATTTAAAAGTAAACATAGTATAATAAAATAATGTAAACATGGTGAATATTAAAAGTACATAGAAATCATTTTTATCATGATTTTATATTATTTAATATGGCCAAGGCGGGTATTAGTGTACCAACAGGAAGATAACCTCTACAGGGTGAGATGAGAGACACAATGCACATGGTTTGTGAATAAATGCATGGAATTCGTGTCATTCTAGAATTAACTGTGTATTGGCACTTTGACCGACAGTCGCCTTTTTCAGTGCACTTCTCAGATTTCTTCGACTTCTTCGACTTCTTAGATTTCGTCGAGTTCTTCGACTTCTTCGATTTCTTCATCTTCCATGATCATCAACGGTGACGCATCATCAGGAGCTGTACCATCGTCTGCGCGGCGGCCTTTGTCAGGAGCTGGAATGCCTTCGCTAACCAGTCCTGGTTGGCAAGTGCTTTGACGTTGGGCTACAGCAGGCTGATTCGACGTTCCGCGCGTCGGTCGCAGACGTTCGAGGGGCGGCGGCAGCAGTATTGCCAGAGCCAGTACTCTGGAATCCTGAGTCAAGCTTCACCGTCCCTCTACCGGTGCAGAGTGTGCAAGCGCGGCAACAGTGCTCTTCGGGGTATTGGTAGTAATATTACACTATGAGCCACCCTGTCTAGTGGGGGACAGAGAGGACACTGTACAGAAACAAAGTACCCGCCTTGCATAGCCATGGTCAATTTTCATCTGTCAATTAATCATTTTCATGTGTTAATGTGTTATATGAGTGCATGTGTGTGTATGTGTGAGGGTGTGAGGCGTTAGTGGGTTGGGGTGGTGTTAGAGTAAGTGCAAGTAATAAAAGAGTCGATTGTTGTTTATCACTGGTGTTGTGTGATTTATTTAGGGTGGGTGGGTTTGTCGAGTGTTAGCGCTTGTATTGTCCACGGTACCCTGACTCTGTCAGGCGTGTCGTGACAACCTCACCAGTCCCCCCTCACCGTCTACCATTTTGCGAAAGTGTGATAAATGTTTTAAATAGATGTGCAATTGCTTCCCTTTATGTAAATGTGACAGACTTCCCAGTGCGCAAAGGCCGTCCGGGCCGACTTCGCCCGCCGTTGTCCTGGGTACGGCCATGCGACGCGGGCCCGATGGCTTTTGCGCACTGGGTTGTAGTCTGCATGATGACGTCATTATACTATTTTTCTCTTTAGATGTGCGGTGCCGTGTGTGTATACACTGGGGTGTAGTCTGCATGATGACGTCATTATACTATTTTTCTCTTTAGATGTGCGGTGCCGTGTGTGTATACACTGGGGTGTAGTCTGCATGATGACGTCATTATACTATTGTTCTCTTTAGATGTGCGGTGCCGTGTGTGTATATACTGGGTTGTAGTCTGCATGACGTCATTATACTATTGTTCTCTTTAGATGTGCGGTGTCGTGTGTGTATACACTGGGTTGTAGTCTGCATGATGACGTCATTATACTATTTTTCTCTTTAGATGTGCGGTGCGTGTGTGTATACCTGTGTATCTTTTAACTCATTCAGCCCCACGCCCGTATTTCCCACATTGTGGAGGCGTCATCTCACGACTATGCACCAGTTGCAGGAGATGGATCGACCATCATAATTCAAGGGCAGTGCCAGATTAGCTTGGCGCCTGTCGGCGCCAAGCTAGTCTGGCACTACCCTTGAATTATCATGGTCGATCCATCTCCTGCTGTAGTACGTCAAGTCTGAATGGGTTAATGAGTGTACAAATCAATGTCAGACCGTTGAGAAGACATCAGAAAAAACAAGTTGTGTACTTTTAACCCGATCAGTGCTAACTGACACAGACTGGCCTTCTGTCTTCTGTCTTCATTCAACACCATTAACCCCACATGGCCCGGGAACACGGATTGACAGTGGTGTCAGCAAGAGGAATAGATCCTCATGAGCCCCCGCAACTGCGGTAAGTTAGTGCAACTGCGGTAAGTTAGTACAACTGCGGTAAGTTAGTGCAACTGCGGTAAGTTAGTGCAACTGCGGTAAGTTAGTGCAACTGCGGTAAGTTA
The DNA here is from genome assembly GCA_036245525.1 of Semisulcospira habei. Taxonomy (NCBI): domain Eukaryota; kingdom Metazoa; phylum Mollusca; class Gastropoda; family Semisulcospiridae; genus Semisulcospira; species Semisulcospira habei. Next base: position 135,064,367 of record BTPG01000001.1, read on the forward strand.
GTGCAACTGCGGTAAGTTAGTGCAACTGCGGTAAGTTAGTGCAACTGCGGTAAGTTAGTACAACTGCGGTAAGTTAGTGCAACTGCGGTAAGTTAGTGCAACTGCGGTAAGTTAGTGCAACTGCGGTAAGTTAGTGCAACTGCGGTAAGTTAGTGCAACTGCGGTAAGTTAGTGCAACTGCGGTAAGTTAGTGCAACTGCGGTAAGTTAGTGCAACTGCGGTAAGTTAGTACAACTGCGGTAAGTTAGTGCAACTGCGGTAAGTTAGTGCAACTGCGGTAAGTTAGTACAACTGCGGTAAGTTAGTACAAATGCGGTAAGTTGGTGCAACTGTGGTAAGTTAGTACAACTGCGGTAAGTTGGTACAACTGTGGGGGCTCACGACGATCTATGCCTCGTGCAGCTGGGTGGTGTTCAGATGTTCTCTGCACTGAACGGGTTAAACATTATCGCTTCTATTTTATTTTGTCTGCACGCTTTACTTTTTTTTTTTTTTTTTTTTTGTACAGCCACTGTCATTTTATTATCATGCTGTAGAGATAAAATCATGAGTACGCGGAACCTTGCCAGTTCAAAGTGTGCCGGCAACTAATTTCTTTTCCCAACCGATTGCTGATCGGCAGAACTGTACGTGGAGCTTGCGTTAAGGCCCCGCCACACATGCCCGGTTTTGAGGCCGATTCCTGATCAGTTTCAAATCGGTAGGTGATCGGGCCGGACTAAAAGAACGTGTGCACTGCCACACATTTCCCGACTTGTTTAGCTGACCGGTTTGAACCGAAGATCAAAGTCGTACCTGTTCTGCAAAATGGCTGCTAGTTTTGACAGTGATGATGATGTGCTTGCATTATCAGCAGTTTTGCATCATATTCGGGAAGAGGCGTGCGAAACATCAGCAACGGCGGTGGTACTGATCACAACAGGCGTGTTCCGCCATTTGCAAACTGAAACGACATGCTTTGCGAGACGCGCTCTGATTGGTTGAAGATTACAACCGGGGTCGATTCGGATCGGAAAAATAGAGCAGGTTCTAGACACCCGATTCCCAGCCGATTGGGACCGGATCGGATAATTGACGTCATCCGATCGCAATCGGATCGGAATCGGCTTCAAAATCGGGGCACAACCGGCACTTGTGGCGGGGCCTTTACAGAACTCAGTTGGGAAAAGAAATTACGTGTGCCGTCGAGTAAAAAAACGACCAAAGCAAACTGTATTTATCTGTGATCTTGGACCTTACCAGGAAAGGAGGACGAAGGAGAGGATGACAGAAGAAAAGATGGGAGGACAATATCTCAGAGTGGACGGGACTGAGGCTGGGTGATACGCTAAGAATGGCGGAGAACAGAGAGGAATGGAGGGAGCTGGCTGCCAAGCCTCAGTATCAGTGGTGCCCCAACGGTCGGCAAGACTACGGGATATAGATAGATTACCGACTTTCATGTTTAAATGGATATTACTGTTTAAAGGAACATTACACCGAAACTAAAGCGAACCTATGCGTACAGAATCACTCAGCTTGACAAAGTTCATGGCACAACAATGACTGTACCACAGATGTTTTCTATCTTTATCCACTGGCTACATATCGCGCACTGACGTATTGATACCAGTGACGTGCAGGGTGTTTTGTCGCGTTTCTATTTGTCAAAGGCTGTACTAGGCCATGTTGGTCCACGTACCCCACTCAGCAAAGGTTCACGGCTGTGTGCGGCCCACGTCGCCCCGAGGGTCTTTTGCTTACGGAGACCAGTGCCGCAGGATTCTCTCCACCCCGCCCCCACCCCACCCCCCCCACCCCCCGTAAAAAAAAAATAATAATAAATTAATAAATAAATAGATACATTTTTTTAAAAAACGAAATAAAATAAATAAATAAATAATGCATAGGGGTGAGGGTAGGGGGCGGGGGTGTAGAGTATGCTGTCACTGCCATTTCTTCCACCCCCAACCCACCTCCCCCACCGCCTACACCCCCCTTCCCCTCCCCACCCCCTTTTACTCCTCCCTCAGTCTCCAACAGTTTCGGAGAAAATAAAATATTTTGAGAAACAATATATTTACAGAATTTTTTTAAGTTATTTATATAGAGGAAAAAATGCAAAATGTCGCTCCCTAGCAGTTGGCTTGATTTTTTTTTAAGGTTGTCGCTTTGTGTGTGCGTGTGTGTGTGTGTGTGCGTGTGCGTGTGCGTGTGTGTGTGTGTGTGTGTGTGTGTGTGTGTGTGTATGTTAATTTAACTGTCACGTGACTGACCTTGCTCCTCTCAGGACAAAGGCTGCACGTGCGTCGGCAGAAAATGTCGGCAAGGTGAAGGTCGTTGCACACTGCACTGTTGGTGCAGTCAAACATGACGCTGTCTTCGCAAGGTGGTGGTAATGTTTCCATTGTTGATGCCGTCATTGTTGACGTTATTGGTGACGGTGTTGTTGTTGTTGATTTTGCTGATGATGTTGTTAGTGCTGCTGCAGTTGCTGGTGTGGCTGTAGTTGTTGCTGAGGATACTGAAGTCAGTTGTTGCTGATGACGTGCAGACTGTGTAGTGAGAGTAGGGCCGGAAGTGATCGCCTCTGTCACAGATGGAGTTGTGGTTCTTGAGCTGCCAGTTGACGCGGCATGCGTGGTGGTGGTGACGCTCGACTCCTGCCTGACTGTCGTCTCCACAGCTGTGATATATGTTGTAGTTGTCTGTGGTGGACTTGTACTGGTGGTGTTGTGGTGCTTGGAGTGGTGGTGATATGAAATGCAATCAGCCAACAATCTTCCTTCTCGCAACATCTCGTGCAGAAAGCGTCTTGTCGTCCAGTTTCCTCCACGCCCACGGACTGGCTGAACTGCTGCCTCGCTCTGCATTGCTGTAACCACACGCCCACGGACTGGCGAACTGCTGCCTCGCTCTGCATTGCTGTAACCACACGCCCACTGACTGGCTGAACTGCTGCCTCGCTCTGCATTGCTGTAAACACACGCCCACTGACTGGCTGAACTGCTGCCTCGCTCTGCATTGCTGTAACCACACGCCCACTGACTGGCTGAACTGCTGCCTCGCTCTGCATTGCTGTAACCACATGCCCACTGACTGGCTGAACTGCTGCCTCGCTCTGCATTGCTGTAACCACACGCCCAATGACTGGCTGAACTGCTGCCTCGCTCTGCATTGCTGTAACCACACGCCCACTGACTGGCTGAACTGCTGCCTCGCTCTGCATTGCTGTAACCATACGCCCGCGGACTGGCTGAACTGCTGCCTCGCTCTGCATTGCTGTAACCACACGCCCACTGACTGGCTGAACTGCTGCCTCGCTCTGCATTGCTGTAACCACACGCCCGCGGACTGGCTGAACTGCTGCCTCGCTCTGCATTGCTGTAACCACACGCCCGCGGACTGGCTGAACTGCTGCCTCGCTCTGCATTGCTGTAACCACACGCCCACGAACTGGCTGAACTGCTGCCTCGCTCTGCATTGCTGTAACCACACGCCCACGGACTGGCTGAACTGCTGCTTCGCTCTGCATTGCTGTAACCACACGCCCACGGACTGGCTGAACTGCTGCCTCGCTCTGCATTGCTGTAACCACACGCCCACGGACTGGCTGAACTGCTGCCTCGCTCTTCATTGCTGTAACCACACGCCCACGGACTGGCTGAACTTCTGCCTCGCTCTGCATTGCTGTAACCACACGCCCCCGGACTGGCTGAACTGCTGCCTCGCTCTGCATTGCTGTAACCACACGCCCACGGACTGGCTGAACTGCTGCCTCGCTCTGCATTGCTGTAACCACACGCCCACGGACTGGCTGAACTGCTGCCTTGCTATGCATTGCTGTAACCACACGCCCACGGACTGGCTGAACTGCTGCCTTGCTATGCATTGCTGTAACCACACGCACAGTTCGGCAGACCTTGGCTTGAACATGGCTTTCTTGGATTTTGTTTCTTTTCGTTTTTTCCAGCTCTGAATCGCGAAGTCTCTCAACAACAGATATCATGACTCATTCAGCCCGACGCACGTATTTCCCAAATTTGTGGAGGCGTCATCTAACGAATATGCACCTGTTGCAGGAGATGGATCGACCATGATAATTCAAAAGTAGTGCCAGATAAGCTTGGTGCTGACAGGCGTCAAGCTAATTTGGCACACCCTTGAATTACTATGGTGTAGTGCGTCAAGGCTGAATGGGATAACCATCGATCTTTGACAACATCCCAACAAAGACAGAAACACGGCAGTAAAAAACAATTACAACACATTTATTAATATTTCGGATTAAAACTCTTATTTACAACTCTTGTGTGTGTTTGTGTGTGTGTGTGTGTGTGTGTGTGTGTGTGTGTGTGTGTGTGTGTGTGTGTGTGTGTGTGTGTGTGTGTGTGTGTGTGTGTGTGTGTGTGTGTGTGTTGTGGGGGGGGTTCTTCTGTGGTGATTGTTCTTCATCTATATTGGTATAGCCATCCTTTTGTCCACCTGTCTGTCTGTGTCTGTGCGCAGGTTTGTGAATTTTGTCGATGCCGCCAGGAGCAGGTTTGTTAATACAGGAAATTGTTGATACAGGAAATTTTAGCGGGACCCAAATATGCTTGTTCTTATATGAATATCGACAGCTTGTCATTATATCGACAGCTTGTCTTTATATCGACAGCTTGTCTTTATATCGACAGCTTGTCGTGATATCGACAGCTTGTCATTATATCGACAGCTTGTCATTATATCGACAGTTTGTCATTATATCGACAGCTTGTCATTATATCGACAGTTTGTGACGAGTGGAGTGATGCACATAGAGTGCCGTCATGACCTTGAAAGAGTGTCGTTCATTATTATGGAATTTTGTCGCACCTTTCGCACCTGTGTAAGAGGGACCATCAACAAGACACGATCATCAGAGTAACGGTGTAAAGGTCAACCATATTAGTATGCATTGAAAGCTCTTACCATCAGGTATCTTCGTACCTAGTTTGGGTTTGAAGTTGTGAATAGTATTTGAGAAAAAGAAATGTTGTCCAAATATAGCCATTTCTCATCTATTTCTTGATCCCCTGTGCCCTTCACCTTCAACAGAGGTCACTCAAATTGGATGTTTAGAAATGTCATGCCACAAGATATCCTTGGGCCAAGTTTGAAGACTGTGTCCTGAATAGTCTCCGAGAAAATGTAAACATTACAGTTTATGACGGACGACGGCAAACAGACGGACGACCACTGGCCCAGAACATAGATTCTTGCTTCGCACGTGAGCCAAAAATTATTTTCCATCTTCTTCTTCTTCTTCTCGAACGCCGCCGTCACACTTGAGTTTGGCTCTCAAAATGAAATCTGTGGTCTTCTTTAGCGCCTTCAAAGGCCCGTACAGTTTCTCTTGTAGAGGGGCGGGCTTCGGCCATATCTACTCCCTCAGCGGCTGGTGGTTTCCACAGTCCTGGAGGATGTGCTCTGTGGTCTGCTCTGCTTCTCCACAAGGGTACAGGGGAGATGGCACGAGGTGGAAGCGTCTGTGAAGGTGGAAATTGAGTCGGTTGTGCCCGGTCCTCAGACGAAAGATGGTCACCTGCTCTTGTCTGGTCAACTGATGGTAACTGTCTAGGGGCCGTTGTGGTGGTCTGTACACAGACTTGATGATGGTCTTCATCTCTGTGAAGCTGACTTCATTTTCGTTTTGTTTTTTCTCTGCGCCCACTTTTGCCATTCTGTCAGCTTCTTCATTGCCGTAGATGCCACAATGTGAAGGGATCCACTGCAGCACCAGTTTGCAGTGCCTCTTGTAGACGTGGCAGTTTGCTTGCTGTTGCTGCCTCAAGGACAGGAAGACAATCTGGTTATCATGGTCTGCAGTGCCACTAAAGGTGTTTGCAGCGCGGACCAGGGCTTCCACCTCAGCTCTGTAATTTGTGCAGTGAAGGCCTGTTGGTACTGCCTCTGCCTGCCATTTTCCGTTTGGGTACTGAATGTACACCCCAGCCCCTCCATCCTGAACTGCATCTGTGGCTGATCCATCGGTGTATGCCCGTATCCATGCTTCCTGAGGATACTTTTCTTCGAGCATGGCCAGTGTCAGGGCTTTCTTGCTCACAGTGCTGTGCTCATCTTTGGTGGTGATGTAGGGTACCGTGGAAGAGATGGTGATGTTTTCTGGCTTACTTTCCCAAGGGGGAAGGTCGCTAGCAGGATTCAGAACCTCTACCTGCGCAGGGAGCTTTGCCTGGTGTTTTCTCTGCAGTGCTCTCGTCTCCTTCACAAAGCTTGATCTTTTCAGTCTCCCTGAGGTTGGTTGTTTCATCCTGGCGTTCATAGGATGGTCTTTGGAAGACTTGACCGTTGTGGACTGTATCAAGGCTTTGCAATCTCTTCTCATGCGCAGGGGTGGGATGCCTGTTGTTTCTTCCATCTTTTCAATTGGTGTAGCTCTCATTGCGCCTAGTTCTGAACTCTGTCAATGGTCTACTGGTGTGACTGGGCTGCCGTCAACCATGCATTAGATCCGTACACAAGGTGTGGTCTCACTATGCCTTGATATACATTTTTGATGATCTTTTCATTGGCTCCCCATTGTGTTCCAGCCAGCTTCCTCATGATGTTCAGCTTTCTTCTAGCTTTCGCTTCTGCATTCCAAATGTGCGGCTTCCACGTCAGAATTATTTTCCATGAAATAATTGCCTTCACAGATTCACAGGCAATATATAGAAGTTCAAATTTATCTTACTTAGTTTCAGCGTTATTTTCTCTTTCAAAACTGCAAACTGACAAAAGCCTCAACTGTTTGAAATGATGGTGCTTGAACAACTGTTTGAAATGATGGTGCTTGGTGATGTAATTATACGCATCTTCTCACCATAGGTGCCAGAGCAGGCCTTCAAGGAAACTTCTATCTGCTATACTGGCATAATCATATCTTTCAGATGTGACATGTGGAACATGCCTCAGAGATCAAAAGCAGAGTCCATTGTGTATAAGAAACTATTAGTTGGACATATGGCATGCATGCCTTGGACATTTACAACATATGTCTTGCATAGATAAACACCCAAAAACAATGGTGAAGGCTTCCTGATTCTACATGTCTCCGATCCACACATATTCTTATCACATGACTCGCACATAACAAATCCAAAGCAACAAAAGAATATTTTATCGCGTCTGATTTTTGTTCGTGTTTGTGTATAGGATGCAAATTTCGATTGAGTGTACGTTGTTTAACGTCCCAAGAGCAACAAGACTTTCTCAGGACGTTCCTGCACTGCTTGTGAACAAAAAAAAACCTAAACAGAATATTGAATGTATGTCGCCAGTCGGTCTAATATGCTAAATAAACCTAAGACCATTTAGCAACACACATCCTTATCAAGAGCTACAGGAAGCCCAGACAGTAGGGAGAGTTTAAAAAAGGAAAATAAAGGTGAATGGACCAAGGGTAGACAGAAACACATGCCCAGAATAGAGGGGAAAACCCACCCTTTGGGGCTGACCAGGGTGACCCTGGGAACTAAAAAGTAGTTAACCCCACCCAAGTCCCCCAGAGCAGATCCGTGTGGGGGTGTAAATTTCGAGCGTTCGTACAAACTAAGAAGTATTTCATTACTACTGCATATAAGGAGCTTGTTAATGTCTCCGTATGAAAATATTTCGCGTTTCCGGTTTGAAAATTGCACGTATCATCAAGATCGAATCTTGGCGCGCAAAGGATTTTGGGAAGGGAAGTATATCAAACAAATTCTTGAATATTAATTTGTTTGTTATACAGTATATATACATGTGTCAAAGAAGGGGAAACTTCATGGAATGGTACATACATTCATAGTTGAAAAACTGAGAAGGTGACTCTGCCCCAGTGCGCAAAGGCCATCGGGCCGGGCCGGGCCGACGTCGGCCGCCGTTGGACCGATGGCCTTTTGCGCATTGGGGCGCCGGCTCCATTTATTTATTCGGTCGTAGACTAGTAGTCAGGACAGGATGAGCCCTCTCCTGAAAGGCGGGGACAGGCAGTGATAGAAGAACAGTTCAACACGTGACTAACTTGAAGCCAGAAACTGAGCACCGACTCTACATGAACAATCCTCGAACTCATTTCCTAACTAAGCTTACCCCCAACACGTCGTGAAACACATCGAAGCCCCAGCCGCCGGCCTGTCAGGGAACTGTCATTGAAGAGGTCGGGTGGGTACGGTGCATATAATGTATACTGCAGTGTACGATGGTGACAGTGCAGCCCCTGTTGTGTACAGCTGGTACTTCGGTTCTCTCTCTTAGTCACGCGTAAACCCAGACCCTCCCGTTCCCACACACCTGTACCACTAGCTCAGCAAAACAACCCTTTACTAAGCATTGCATCGTTGAATCATTTTATAACATACGCTGTACGAGACACGATCGGTAACCCACTGCGCAAAAGGCCATCGGGCCGCCGACGTGGGTCGCCGTTGGCCCGCGCACAGTTGTGCGCGGGCCAACGGCGGCCTACGTCAGCCCGTTTTGCGCATTGAGAAGTAATTTGTAAACTACTTTCAGTCGCATCAATGAAATTAGTATTGCAGCCTTTGCCCTTTATTCGTGCACAATATGGGGCTGGTATCTTTGGCCAGACCGCTGTGTGACGTCATTGAAAAAGCGAGGTAAACAGCTATGGTTGAAAACAGTGGATGAGCGTGAAACTTTGCGACAGTCCCGTCAACATCCAAACAAGTTTGACGGCTGTTTGATGTGGTACTTGTGTATTGTCCCGGCTGTTTGATGTGGTACTTGTGTATTGTCCCGGCTGTTTGATGTGGTACTTGTGTATTGTCCCGGCTGTTTGATGTGGTACTTGTGTATTGTCCCGGCTGTTTGATGTGGTACTTGTGTATTGTCCCGGCTGTTTGATGTGGTACTTGTGTATTGTCCCGGCTGTTTGATGTGGTACTTGTGTATTGTCCCGGCTGTTTGATGTGGTACTTGTGTATTGTCCCGGCTGTTTGATGTGGTACTTGTGTATTGTCCCGGCTGTTTGATGTGGTACTTGTGTATTGTCCCGGCCGTTTGATGTGGTACTTGTGTATTGTCCCGCACTGACTGAGTGCATTTAGTCCGGTCGTGGGTATGGCCTGCCTTGCATTGTCGGAAGTACAAAATGTCAATGGATTCTGAATAGCGATTTTCGGGTGCTGAATTCAAATCTGTTGTATGCCACGCTGTAAATATTGAGCATTTGTCTGTATAAAGCAAATTCCAGGACGGTCGCCAGGAAAAATACTAATGTTCATCTGGCACATGAAATTAGTCTTAGTAACTGACATCAAGAAAAATTACAATGTCGGGTTTTTTTGTTTGTTTTTTTCTTTACATGGAAACATATGGCAATAAGCTATCTTATCTTATCTTATCTTAAATACATATAGTCCATAACCGACAGTTGAAAGTACTTGGACACCATCCTGGTAGGTTTATTAAAGATAAAAGTGTGAAGTACTGACTGAATGAGTACTCTTCAGTTAGCTTAGTATGCTAAACTAACTGACGACGCTGAATAAGGACCTTGTGATCCATAGTGTCAAACGCACTCAAAAGATCAAGCCGCACGGAAATTACAGAATATGACCCTGGTCAAGTGAATATAGCAAGCCATCCATCGACTTCAGGAGATTACTGAACCCCAAAATATCCGATGTTGTCACACATCTAAACCTAACATACTGAAACAATTGAAACAAAAAGAATACATGCTATTATCACTCACAGAGTCAACGCAGACACGTTTAGAATTTCGTCTTCACGACACTGTGACGCTCGATTCTCCTCTTCAGTTCTTACAACTTAATATTGAACCTCTGGGTACGACCGCTCGTGTAAACATCGAGAAATTGGTTTCTACTTTCCTCTAAAAGGTTTGTTCTTTTTTTTAAAGCCCCACATTTGAGCAGGCAACCAGGTTTCTCTAACATCTCCTCGGATTGTAACAAATTTCATGATTTTTTTCAAACGTCCTTTGTACTCCGCCGAGCTGTTGTCCTTGATTGTGTGCTTGATAAATGATAAGGCAGTGTGAGGCGGAGTTTGTCGCCTTACCGTCAAACGTCACGTTTTAAATGTTATTATTTTACTTTTCTGGTTTCTCGCACACGAGACACTAAGCATAAGTATGTCGGGAAAGTTTGACCGTTGACTTAATTTAAAAAAAAAAAAAAGGCGGGCATTTGGGTGTTAGACACGTGCAAGTTACAGAAGCGGGCATTTGAAAATTAAACGCGGATTTGGATGTAACGAAGATGGGGTTTTGTATACAGACTTGCATGTCTTTGAGGTCCATTGGGGTTTTGGACGCTAACTTACAAGTGACAGCGGCAGTTATTTGCGAAAGCTAAGTTCGTTGCGCTGGACGTTTGTTTTAGTTTTAGCTCCTTTTGGATTTGATTTTACTCCCCGGAGGGAGTGGGCCGATCCTGGAGGTACTGCAATAGCAGGCCAACCCGTGGCGAAGGCGGAGCAAGTCCCTGACACTTCGCCGAGTGCCAAAAATCAGTTTAATATCGAAGCCCCCCCCCCTCCCCCCAATGGGGGGGGGGCGTATCAGATATTAAGCTGATAACATACCTTTTTTTTTTTTTTCCCCTTTTTTTTTTTCCGATTTCCCCCCGGAGGGAGAGATCGATCCTCGGCCCCTCTAAGAAACAGAGCTTAATCTGATCCGATACACCTTGATCTCAGCCATAGGGCCCAGATAAGGGATAAGAACAGATACTGCACTTTGATCTTAGCCAAAAGGCGTTTGACAGGATGTGGCATGCAGCCCTTTGGTCCACCATGAAGCTATACAACATTAATGCCAACCTGATCAAAGTCATAGCAAACCTTTACAACAAGGCCACTAGTGCAGTCTGCTTCAATGGCAAAATAGGAAACTGGTTTAAGACTACAGTTTGAGTCAGACAAGGCTGCTTGCTCTCACCTACTCTTTTCAACATCTTCCTGGAAAGAATCATGACGGACGCTCTGAAAGATCATGAAGGAACCGTCAGTATTGGAGGCAGAACAATCACGAACTTGCGCTTTGCGGGCGACATTGATGGCCTTGCAGAAACAGAGAAGGAACTAGCTCAGCTGGTGGAAAAGCTGGATAGTACAGCCATTGCGTATGGGATGAAAATCAGTGCAGAGAAGACCAAACTGGTGACCAATAACGCCAGTGGCATTGGCACTGAAATCATGGTTGGAGGCCAAAAACTGGAAACAGTTAAGAAATTCAAATACTTAGGAGCCATTGTGACAGATGAGGGATCAAAACCAGAATACTGTCCAGGATTGCGCAGACAACAGCAGCACTGACAAGATTGAAGACCATATGGAAGGACAGAAACATCACACTCTGCTCCAAGATCAGACTGATGCGCTCCTTAGTCATCTCGGTGTTCTTGTATGCCTGGGAGTCATGGACCCTCACAGCAGACCTTGAAAGGAGGATACAAGCCACTGAAATGAGATGCTTTCGAAGGCTGCTTGGCATTTCATACAGAGATCACATCACAAACGAGGAAGTGGGAAACAGAATCAGGCAAGCCATCGGGCCCTATGAAGACTTATTAGCCATTGTGATAAAACGCAAACTGAAGTGGTATGGGCATGTCACACGTTCAGCAGGCTTTGCCAAAACAATTTTGCAAGGCACTGTTCAGGGAGGACGAAGGAGAGGAAGACAGAGGAAAAGATAGGAGGACAATATCTCAGAGTGGACAGGACTGAAACCGGGCGATGCGCTGATAATGGCAGACAACAGAGGAATAAGGGAGCTGGTTGTCAGTGATGCCTCAACGGTCGGCAAGACTACAGGAGATAGATAGATAGCTAGCTAGCTAGCAAAGGCCGAGAACTTTGATCTTAGCCAAAAAGCTGAGAAGCGATAAATACAACGCTTTAAGGAACCCAACGCCTATTAACGGCACTTCGAAAAATGACAGGGTGCTCAAAGGTAAAAAAATAAATCGCAACATTTAAAAGTTTATTTGAAATATTATAACAAGCAACTAGCACTAAAGCACTTAATAAGCTGTATTTCATCAATTTCATATTTCTTGTGTAGACTAATAAAAAATATTGCTTACAGTGTTCATTATATTTGAGAAAATATGTGACAAAGAGTGCTTAAACAAGTTTAAAGGAACAATAACCCTACAGGAAATGTTAGCGGCCTTTGATTATCTCCCTTGAAACAAAGCCTCGGATTACAGCCCCGCCGACAACAGTAAAGCCAGTAACTGCCAAACAGTAGCGAGATATTGCGTTGGGTAAAAATAGCTAAAACAAACTCACTAGGACTATAACAGTAACCCTTTTAGACCCACGGGTGCATTGGCTATATTGTGAAAGTGTTACCGACTTAACGACTATGTACCAGTTGCACAGCAGGAGGTGGATTGACCATGATAAGTTCAGGCGCCAAGCTAGTCTGGCACTACCCTTGACTTATCATCGTCAGTTGATTTCCTGCTCTAGGGTGTTTGGGCTAAATGGGTTCAGTACTGGCTATTTTTGCGATTCGACCCCCCCCCCCCCTCCCCCCTCTCCCCCCCCCCCCTCTCCCCCCTTCTCTCTCCCCCCTTCTCTCTCCCCCCCCCCCTCTCCACGACGTTTATTACATAGAACCCTAACAATGACAACTAATCTAACGCAATCCTAACCACGCATTCACACGTCACGTTCACACTCACGTCCGAAACCCCTCACCCCGAATATCTATAAATACCAAATAACAAAATGTAAAATAACTAAATATTTCTAATACAAAAGATTAAGCAAACTAACATATTAAATCACATCAACAGAAGCCAAACTAAGAAACCTAATCAACCACTGGATCCCGACGGAAGCACAGGCGTAAGGCGCTAACTCCAGTTAGACCAACGCCTTTGCCTCCGCGAGGAGTACCTTACAGCACGTCGGGTTTCCTTAATATAGTAATGAAAATAGCACGTCAAATAAACGATCAACCAAATGTGTTCGCTAGAACCCAAATGGAGATCGAGCCAAATGAAAATACGTAAGCTACTGAATCTGAACCAAACAGGCTTACTAGCTCAAGCGAGGATCCAAAACAAAATACAATCCGTACGCTACTATATCCCCCCAAAGGGATCACGAACAAAACGTTCGAATTAAGCCAACGCTTTCGCAAAAGACCTTCGTAGCACAAGGGTCCTATAACAACGTTCAGAACAGATAATATCGCATATGCAAATAGAGATTAAATATCATGTAGGCAAATGGAGCAAAGTTTTTAACTCAATATAACTGAAAATTAAAAAAAAAAAACAATATCTTTCGTCACGGGACCTTCTCGCCGGAAGCACAACCGTTGAGCGCAGCTCGACTCGACGCTCTCGCTTCCGCGATAAGGTCTTCCGTAACACAATTAAATACAGCGACTCAAACTCTAAATTATACAATATCTCAAGCTTTAACACAATATCTCAAAAGGTCGCTAAAGTAACTCCTCTCACAATATCGACACGAAAAAATGAGATGAAATAAATAAACGTTCGTTACAGTGTAACATACAAAACTACGCTTAAACGGGTTAGAAATAACTACATGGGACGACCCGACCTGTCTAAATACGAGACGTGCCGCGACACTCGCGAAAGCACCCAGGTCCGGCGTCGTAGCCCACAAGGTAGAGCGACACAGTCGGCCTCCACTCTCATACCACAGCACGGTGGCAGACTTAACCCGTAAGCTCTCCGGATTTAAAGATGCACTAAAACACAGGCGCAAAAATACTCATAACTAGCCACCAAAACAAAGATAATCACATCACCCTTCCCGCAACTATAACTGCTGTCTTTTGTACTCCCTTCACCTCTTTCCCGCAACCATAAACTCAACCTCCACACCACACATATTTACCACCGCATCACGCTTCCCGCAACAATAAACTTAACCTCAATATAACTCCCTTTCTCTCTCTCCCACATGTAAAGTTCAAATTTAACAAAATACATATTTACACGTCACCCCGTGACTCGCCCCCGAAAACGCCCTCCGACGCTAAATAGTGAAATGGCGCTAGTCGCCTGCTTGACGTTCAACCCCAATAACTAATCCCCCAATAACTACTCTAGAAACTACAACATACAAACGACATTCAATCTACATTCTATTCTACATTCTACACCTTTTCCCCAATACACTAGCCAACATAATAACACCGAACAAGCAAACACAAACCCCCCGAGCCGCAAATGGCCACTGAAGGATTGTTACGTGTACTCACTGTCATCCGTGAAGACACCCCGGCTAGGACGAAGACAAACAAGACAAGACAAGCCAGGGGTACAGTCGTCGCAGCTCTTCTTCTCGTCACAGGACACCGACTCCCGGGCTCGAACCATGGCCGTATTGTAGGGACGCCACAGGTGGGACGACACAGCTACTTGAGGCGGCGGCTAATGGAAAACCACGCCCGCACAAACCCCCCTCAGACACAATGTTGAAAAAAAACGACTGATTTCGTTCGCTGGTGGAATCGCGACTGATTAACAATTTCGAAACCGTTAGGTTGGCAAAAAAACTGTTCACTACCTCACGTGATAAAAATTCACGTGAAGCAGGTATCACCCGATGACGTTCAGACTGGGTGGCCACGTGGCTGCACGCCGTCCACCCAAGCCTCGCACAGCAACAAATCCGCGTGTAAAGGCCAACTACTATACACCTACGCTATCATTACCCGGTGACTACCTAAACTCTGTCACCCCTCTAAACTTACCCTCATAAAAATTATACGAAAAAAACTCGTGTCGTGACAGTTAGGCTATATCGATTTCCGCCAGTGTCCCCCATTAAACAATATTTCAATTTTAATGTAAATATTTGAACTTCAATTTTTTGTTAACTGTTGTTTGGTGGTTGGGTTTTTTTTTTTTTTTTTTGTTTTTTTTTTTTTGTTCTTTTTTTTTTTGGATTGTTTTATACAGTAAGGGATTTTTTTTTCTGAAGAAAAAAACCAACAAAACCCAGCGATAGCGGAGAAAGGGAAAATCAAATTATTCTAAAATTTTAGTGGTTTATAAATGTATTATCACCTTAAAGAAACTATGGAGATGGCCGATCTGTTCAGACTTAGTATACTCTGACCGTATTAATTAACTCATTCGAGAAGTGCCCCATAAATGTGACATGTCTGGAACTGTGTTTTTAGAAAGGAAAAAATAAACTGACGTTTTATGTCTCGCAACCGAATTTTTTTTTTTAACTTGGACATTCACCGCCAGCTGTTGCCAGAAGCGCAATTGCCTAAAATTCCCTCCACCGCAACGCCAAGCGTCGGCACTTCTGTTCCCGCCTCCAGGCCTGCTCTAGCACCAAAACCTTGTTCAGTGTGTCTGATGAACCCCTTGGGGTACGCAAGGACATTTCCTTACCCTCCGCCGTACCAGCTTCGGATCTCCCGGACGCTTTCTGTCAGTTCTTTGACAAAAAGTTTGAGGACATCCGGCGTGAACTGGATGCTTCTGACAATACTCCTGAGATCACTAGCTATCACGTTCCACAACTTGCAGAATTTGAGCCTGTGTTGTTCGTGACACTATTGCACACGCAACTCTCAAGTGTTGCTCCCTGGATCCTCTTCCAGCCTTTTCAAATTATGTGAAGCAAACCTGATTCCAGTCATCACCAGAATCATGAATGTTTCACTACAGTCTGGTGTAGTGTCTGAATATTTTAAACAAGCAGCTGTGACCCCTTTGCTGAAGAAACCTGGTCTCAACAAAGAATGTTTTAATAACTATCGGCCCATCTCTAATCTCTCTTTCTTATAAAAGCTATTAGAACGCATTGTTCTGTCTCAGCTCCAAAACCATCTCATCTCCAACAACCTCCTACAAACGTTTCGGTCAGCTTACATAAAACAGCTCAGTACAGAAACTGCTCTCCTGCATTTACAAACAGCCTTCTGTGCAATGCTGAGAACAAGCTGGTTTCCATTCTTTGCCTCCTTGACCTCTCGGCAGCATTTGATACGATTGACCATACTGTACTCCTAGAGAGACTTAGCACATCCTATGGCATCTCTGGTAAAACACTTAGCTGGTTTTCCTCATATCTGCATGGGCGTACTCAGACGGTTGTTGTCAATCAATCATAGTCGTAGCGCCTGAGATACGCTGAGATACGGTGTCCCCCAAGGATCCGTCCTTGAGCCCGTCCATTTTAACCTGTACACGCAAGCCCTATCTGACGTCATCTCCTCCAAGTTGTTTGGCTGCCGGACATTTCAGTATCAAGCCACTGTTGTCTGGAACGCCCTTCCCAAACACCTCCGGAATGCTGAAAACATTGACGTCTTTAAGAGCCAACTTAAAATTTACTTCTTTCAGCTTGCGTACTATTAATCCACAGACTGTGTGTGCGTGTGTGAGTGTGTGATAATAGTCTGGTCTGCATCTGCATACATACTTCTGTGGCTTATGATGCCTCACTTAGCACCATCATGGTGGCTTTGATTACCTCGGTCTTTCTTTTGTTGACCGTGTAGCACCATCTTGGTGGCTCTGATCTTACATCCTTGGATTATTGACCATTTAGCACCACAATGATGGCTTGGACTATCACAGGTCATCCTTTCGTTGTCCTTGTAGCGCCATCGCGCTGGTGCTGATCTTTGGTCTTCATTCTGTTGACTTTGTAGCACCATCACGGTGGCTTTGGTCTTAGGTCCTCCTTTTGCTGACCGTTTAGCACCATCGTGGTGGCCTTGATCTTAGGTCTTCGCTTTGATGACTGCATAGCACCATCGTGGTGGCGCAGCAGCATCATCAAAATGCGTTTAACTTGGGAATAGTTTTGTTATGTTATGTGTGTTTGAGTTGTATGTGTGTGCATAGATTATTATTATTTTTTTTTAGAGGCAGTGAGATTCTGCAGACATACATTTTCTGTAACGCTCTTAGAGCCCACTGCTCCTGGGGATTCAGCGCGATATAAATGCTCTTTATTATTATTATTTTTTATCACAATTAACCCCTCCACTTCCAGTGGACGTAGATTGAGTTTCTGAACTGTGTTAATTTAACGCGAAAGAGCCCCAGTCACATGGTCACAGAGATGTGTCAGCCAGATCAAGAGGCATAGATCCTGATGAGCCCCCGCAACTGCGGGGGCTCATGAGGATCTATGCCTCTTGCAGATGAATCGTGCTGACTTTTTCTCGACATTGAAAATTTGACTATCGGAAAAATGGACCATCTTATATGTACTGAATTTTGACGGCACTTACCGGTAGAGCTTATGGTCAAATTCTCATGCTTCGGTCTCCCCAACACGGGATGTTGTTAATGGACCTGCGAGACCCAAATATACAATAGCACTTTATGCAGTGGAGTGGGAGGATTGCAAGACGAAGTATGGCGCAACACAAACATGAAAATCTGTCCTTTTCCGTGCTTTGTAACAAGAGCTCAACTTTGCCACCTGAAGGCTGGGCGGGCTGGAGAAAGTCAAGATGAAGTATGGCCCAAGTAAGACAGGAGGTATTTTCAAAGGACACTCTTGTTCAGAGGATGCGTGTGGCCAAACCGTACGCCCAGCCAAGTTTCCCGGCTACGTCACTGCGCAAAAGGCCATCGGGCCGACGTCGGCCAGGTGGCTTTTGCGCATCGGGCATGTACATCAACAGTATAATTTTTCGAACAGCATTCAGTATAAGGAGATAGAAATGTACACGCCCAAACGACAACTGTATTTTGTGACCTGTAGATTGTTTCATCTTCGTCGTGAATACTTGACCTGAAGTTTTGAACTAAAATCTCGGAGCCAAAAATATAAACAGATTAACTCTTTCAGCCCCGCGCACGTATTTCCCAAATTGGGGAGGCGTCATCTAATGATTATGCACCGGTTGCAGGAGATGGATCGACCATGATAATTCAAGGGCAGTGCTAGATTAGCTTGGCGCCGACAGGCGCCAAGCTAATCTGGCACTACCCTTGAATTATCATGGTCGACCTATCTCCTGCTGTAGGGCGTCATGACTGAATGAGTTAAATCATGCATTTATGAAAACATGTTGATGTACGCAAAGAAATCTAGAATATTTATTTCATTTCATATTTTATTTGTTAGATTTTTGTTGTCATTTACATCATATTTGACATAGGCAGTACAACCACAACCAATGACGATGATATTGATGATGATGATGATGATGATGATGATGATGATGATGATGATAACATGGAAAATAATAATCATGATTATTGTTTTGTTTTTTTAAATCGAATTCGTTGCTAAACGCGTCTGTATTTTATGTTCTTTTAGCCGCTGTCGCTGGTACTGGAGGCACTGCATGGTATGGGGTAGTCATAGTCCCGATGCCCTGATCGATATCCATGTGTGCCGTTTTACCATTCCCGTAGCCTTTTACTAACCACTGCAGACATGAAAGAGTGGATTAATGCTTTCGATCGGCCATATGATCAACTGAACCCTGAAGGATTCACAAGAGTGAGACATCACTAAATTTCTGCTTTTCCGTCTTCCACCATATTGTTCATAGTCTGACTTGATCGCTTGTATTTACATTTGGTTTGCTAAATTGGACTGTAGATCTGTCAGTTGTGTATACAGCATTTGTGCTTGTACGCTGACCCCGTATGGCTTGGGTGAGAGACACCTCGGTGATGTGAACAGACCAGCACTAGCAGTAGTTGTCAGAGGGAAAAAGAGATGTTTTGAGACAGACTGAAATCTTAAGATTTTTCCTCTACTAGTGGTTGGTTGCACACAGAAAAGTGTGCTATGCTGCACGAACATTTACTTTAGAGATTAGGTATACCCACATATAGGCAGGATCAGTAACCCATAATTTCAGACTATAAACACATAAAACCAACTTTACCTTTGCAAAGGGTACATAAAAATGTGGGGTCATGCAAATTTCAAAGCTATATCTTTTATAGTTTATGAAAAAAATATAAAATATTTGGCGAAAATGAGACGATTTGAAAATTTCATAAAATGCTAAGTTTAGGGTCGAATAACTGCATAGTCTCTTGACTCACAATAACGCCACTTGTTGGACTGATTAAACCTAATACCTAGTTTGTACTTACTTTTTTTTACAGCTCCTATAATGGTGTGCTTCAAAAGATATACCATCCTAAAAATGGTTAAAAAAATCAATGTCAAACAGCGCGCTTTACTGTACTAGCAGTCTACACTTGCGCTATTTTCCGCGAAGCATGTGTAGCTGATTGCCTGACCCTGACTAAAGGGGTGGAGCCTATATCTTCCCGCCATAGGAATGGGTTGGTCTATTAGAGTTCAATACACTGACCCATTTTTATTTGTCTCCTCCCCTTTAGTTGGGCTCCGGCATTTACTAGTTTTGTTATTGTTATCAGGTGTGGCCTCATCTCTAAGTTTTTGGTGCTCCTGTGCATGAGGCCAGCAGTACATTTCATAGAACTGATGGCTACATGTGCAGTGTGATTAACTGTACGCACGAGATTTGTAGGTGGGCAGCTACAATACATGCAGTCAATACAAGCCACTTTCTTAACCACAAGTCTCTATATAGGTTTTACAGTCTACTAATTCAGCACACACAAAAAAATTATCCCTTAAAGGGCAATTGCAGTTGTGTGGACGGGGCGAACAATCAGATATAAGTCATTCAATAAATAATAATTAATATCAAGACATTTTAAGATCGCCTTTGTACCAGATATTAATATACTAACTCTGTAAGATTTATACTGCTAAGATTCAGACATTAAAACGCTAAACAGTCTATAACTCAAGGGACAGAGAAAAAAAAGGTCCCTGAATTCCGGCAAGTGTGGGTGCGAGTCAGTTATCATCAAGCTGTCGTGAGAGATATCTGGCACATATCAAACCCGCTGCGACCGTATTT
>BTPG01000001.1:135086739-135103089 GCA_036245525.1 Semisulcospira habei
AGAGGGACTTTGTTATAGCATTTTACAGAATTTTAATAATAATAATCTTGGCTTCACTTCGCGAACGAAGATTCTATAGGGGTTGCCCACGACGTCTGCAGGCATGCTCGTGACTGCGGAGGCCAATCCGGGACAAGCAGGTACGACCGCAGTAGCTGCAGAGGGAGGTCTGGCCAGGGTTCTGAGTTGCGGCATCTCTGTTTTTTTTCACCTGAGCCGCTTGTCTTTAAGGCTAGCTCTGCGTGAGTCCTCAAAGGAGACGGCTGCCTTGCAAATCGTGGAGCGCCCGGTGTCGCGGTCCGCAGCAAGTAAAAATCACTGGCGGTGGTCGATTTGGCAGGCACTAAGTGACTTCTTGAGACAGTCTTTGTATCTCTTCTTTGGTGCCCCTCTGTCTCGGTGTCCAGTGGCGAGCTCACCGAACAGGGTGATCATGGGTAGGCGATGATCCTCTATCCTGGAGACGTGTCCCGCCCAGCGGAGCTGTGTCCGCAGCAGCAAAGCCTCGATGCTCACAGTTTCTGCCTGTTCAAGGACCTCGACGTTTGTGACATAGTCACTCCAGTGAATGCCGAGGATGGTACGCAGGCAGCGCTGGTGGAAGCGTTCGAGGAGTCGCAGTTGGCTGCGGTAGACAGCCCAGGACTCGGAACGAAACAGCAGGGTGGTGAGGACGACAGCTCTGTAATCTGATCTTGGTGCCTGTTTTCAGCTGTTGACTGTGCTACACCCGCTTGTATAGACGCCCGAAAGCGCTGTTCGCTTTTGCCAGCCTGTTGTCCAGCTCCTTGTCCAGCTTGGCGTCTGACGTGATGATGCAGCCCAGGTAGGTAAACTGGTGCACTGACTTCAGTTCAGACTCGCCGATGGTGATGTGGGGAGGGCGATGCTCTACCTTGGGTGCCGGCTGATGGAGGACCTCTGTCTTTTTCAGACTGACCTCAAGTCCAAAGAGCTGGGCAGCGTCTGCGAAGCAGGACGTGATGCGCTGCAGGACTCTCTCTGTGTGTGCAACGAGGGCAGCGTCGTCAGCAAAGAGCAGCTCACGAATCAGTTGGTCTAGGGTTTTGGTGTGGGCCTGCAGTCGTCTGAGGTTGAACAGGCTGCCATCGAGACGATACCTGATGTACACTGCGTCATCATCGTCGAGGTCCACTGTGGCCTGCTTCAACATCATGCTAAAAAAGATGGTGAAGAGGGTCGGTGCCAGCACGCAGCCCTGCTTCACACCGTTGAGAATAATAATAATAATAATAATAATAATAATAATAATAATAATAATAATAATAATAATAATAATAATAATAATAATAATAATAATAATAATAATAATAATAATGAATGGTTCTTGTATAGCACAAAATCTTTTTGTGGCAAGAACTCATTGCGCTAACACACACATTCAAACATGACATAGACGATGTGAAACATTACAAACAAATACAACAGGACCACGGAAAAGCAAAATGGTCGGAGGGTGAGGGGGTTGGGGGTCCGGAACCCTTGTAACCCCCCACCCCACCCCCACACCCCCGATCCGCCCCTGATGCTGATGACTATGTACAAACCTACATCACAAACAAACATTAATAAATGAATAATATATTTATATAAATAAAATAAGTCAGAGATACCTGAGACATATGAATATGCGTGCTAATTAAAGGGGTGGGTTCTGCTTCTCAGCTTTTTTTTTTTAGGACACGTAGGAAAACTAACAATAATAATACTTGTCCTGCAACAGAAACAATGCAATCATAAAACTAGCAGTTGCATACTACTAGTCATGAGTAGAACAGATGTATATCATACTCACTAAAACATGTAACTCCATTAAAACAATGTTCACTAATAAAAGATTGGAAACTAGTAACCAACTAATTTCAGCTACAATACATGGTTTGATCAATTACTGAAGCTGACAATAACACAAAACCACTACCCTAGAACTATGCTGATACATCAAGCTCAGGTAAATTACAGGTAAGTCACATGCTTCCACAAAACCCCAAAATGATCAGCAAAACCCGATCTTACAATAAAAAGAAGAGTGAAACCAAAATAGCTTAGTTTCAAATACACAAGTACAAAAAAATATCAAATAATTGTACTTACAGAAAATGTGGTTTTCCAACATCAAGAACAACAAAGAAACGTAGACACACAGAGCAAGACAATAGATGTTGCTCCTTCAACAGCCAAGGTAAAAGTCACACATACAAGGTTATGGCAAATAGCTGAACCGGTTTGTGTGAACACTGTTCACGTGCAGCACACAAATATATCTGGAAGTTTCTAGGCTGAGCTAAAAGTGTTCAAAAAGGTTAAGGTGGGTGAACCAAGGGACATTACCTACTACAACGAGGAAGGAGGATCCTTGAAAGGAGGATACAATATACTGAAATGAGATGTTTTCGAAGGCTGCTTGGCTTTTCATACAGAAATCACATCACGAACGAGGAAGTGGGAAGCAGGATCAGGCAAGTCATCGGGCCCTATGAAGACCTATTAGCCATTATGAAAAAACGCAAACTGAAGTGGTATGGTCATGTCACGCGTTCAGCAGGGCTTGCCAAAACAATCCTGCAAGACACTGTGCAAGGAGGACGAAGGCCGAGAGGAAGAGAGAGGAAAAGATGGGAGGACAATATCTCAGAGTGGACAGGACTGAAGCTGGGCGATACGCTAAGAATGGCAGAGAACAGAGAGGAATGGAGGGAGCTGGTTGCCAAGTCATTAGTGGTGCCCCAACGGTCGGCAAGACTACGGGATATAGACAGATAGACAGACCTACTACAAGTTACTAAAACAAACGCTCTCTCTCTCTCTCTCTCTCTCTCTCTCTCTCTCTCTCTCTCTCTCTCTCTCTCTCTCTCTCTCTCTCTCTCTCTCTCTCTCTCTCTCTCTCTCTCTCTCTCTCTCTCTCTCTCTCTCTAATACACATTCTATAACCCAAAAATAAGACTCTACCACATTATCTAAACACAGTAAATTGTATGTGTGAGAGAGAGAGAGAGAGAGAGAGAGAGAGAGAGAGAGAGAGAGAGAGAGAGAGGGAGAGAGAGAGAGAGAGAGAGAGAGAGAGAGAGAGAGAGAGAGAGAGAGAATCGACTGTTTACATAGTGGCCAAAAGATAAAAGGGAGGTCAATCTTAGGTCGTCTTGGGTCACGCTGATCATAATAGCTGCCCTTAGTAGGGAAAATATTCGCTGTAGGCCACTCCAGATGAAAAGATATAATAACAAAGACAAAACGAAAAATAACCCCTCCTTTCTCTCCCTTCCGAGATCAATAAAGATACAGGCTGTACTGTGTAACTTACGGATAACTCGTCCTGGTCCATAATGCAGTTTGGGTCACCCTCAGCAGCAAGACTGACGTGAAAAAATGGGCAGCTCAGTCTGTTGGGTGGTGTCGTCTGCTACTGTTGCTATCAGTAGAAGTATTGTTGATTTACATCAGTGATCGCAATCGCTGCATATACGAAGTGGCCTGTCTTTTTCGCGGGAGTTTTGCCAGCACGGCAAACGCAGTTAAAAACTCAGTCAAATGAGTTGCAAACGGCCGGTTTGCCGACTGAGGGGCAAGGTAGCCGAACGTTCACGACAGGGCTCTCGCTGGATCCTGTAAAGTTTTTTTAAAACACGTGAGGGGCGCAGTTATTTTATTTTTTTTTTTAAACTGTTTCTCAGCTTTAATGACGCCTAAGTGTGCGTGTGTATGTGTGTGAGTGTGTGTGTAAGTGAGTGTGTATGTGTGTGTGTGTGTGTGTGTGTGTGTGTGTGTGAGTGTGTATGTGTGTGTGTGTGTGTGTGTGTGTGTGTGTGTGTGTGTGTGTGTGTGTGTGTGTGTGTGTGTGTGAGTGTGTATGTGTGTGCGCGGTGTATTATGTAGCAGCAAATCGTGAGCTTTCTGTAAGTTCTCTTTCATAAGTAATGTTGTACTGTTTTATATACTTTAGATTTTAATTGAACTGTTTGTATCATTATTGTGTGCATATTTTAATGTAATTTGTGTGTGTGTGTTCGAGTCAATGCGCTTAGCGGGATGAATAACGTTTTTCAAATTGAATTGAAAAGTGTGAGCTTAAACCAGTGCAGCAGACGTTGAGGTGAAGTTCTCATCTTGTTACTGGGTGTGACTGACCGACCGACCGACCGACCAATAAATTGATTGACACTGTTGCACTGCCAGGCTGAGAGCGAGAAGTGTGACTCACACCGGGACTGTTGTGGCAATTTGTTCTGTGTCGGCTACAGTGGATTCAATTACAATATCTGAACCTTGATCATCGGCCGTCAAAAGCCCACGCACTCCGTACATAGAATATAACAGTTCAAGGTTAGTGTTGATTAGCTTGGCGCGGTGCTTGAGCTGACTCACAGAATTAAAGCACGTACATAATGACTGGTATTATTATTATTATTATTATTATTATTATTATTATTATTATTATTATTATTATTATTATTATTATTATTATTATTATCAGTAGTAGTAGTAGTAGTAATAGTAGTAGTACTGGTATATTATATCGTTATTGTTATCATTATTATTATTATTATTATTATTATTATTATTATTATTATTATTATTAAAAGTAGAAGAAAGATTGCAATATGTTGCTAAATATACCTCGAGTAATCAGCCTAAGGTATATTTACTTTAGCAAGAACTTACAACCTTTTTTTCTGCTATTAATAGTAAACATGTGAAATGTGAACAGAGCTAGGCTAGCCCAGTAAACATGTGAAATGTGAACAAAGCCAGGCTAGCCCAGTAAACATGTAAAATGTGAACAGAGCTAGGCTAGCCCAGTAAATATGTGAAATGTGAACAGCCCTAGGCTAGCCCAGTAAAAATGTGAAATGTGAACAGCAGTAGGCTAGCCCCAGTAAACATGTGAAATGTGAACAGAGCTAGGCTAGCCCAGTAAACATGTGAAATGTGAACAGAGCCATGCTAGCCCAGTAAACATGTGAAATGTGTACAGAGCTAGGCTAGCCCAGTAAACGTGTGAAATGTGAACAGAGCTAGGCTAGCGCAGTAAATGGGTGAAATGTGAACAGAGCTAGGCTATCCCAGTAAACATGTGAAATGTGAACAGAGCCAGGCTAGCCCAGTAAACATGTGAAATGTGAACAGAGCCAGGCTATCCCAGTAAACATGTGAAATGTGAACAGATCCAGGCTATCCCATTAAACATGTGAAATGTGAAACAGAGCCATGCTATCCCAGTAAATATGTGAAATGTGAACAGAGCCAGGCTAGCCCCGTAAACATGTGAAATGTGAACAGAGCCAGGCTAGCACAGTAAACATGTAAAATGTGAACAAAGCTAGGCCAGCCCAGTAAACATGTGAAATGTGAACAGAGCTAGGCTATCCCAGTAAACATGTGAAATGTGAACAGAGCCAGGCTATCCCAGTAAACATGTGAAATGTGAACAGAGCTAGGCTAGCCCAGTAAACATATGAAATGTGAACAGAGCCAGGCTATCCCAGGAAACATGTGAAATGTGAACAGAGCTAGGCTAGCCCTGTAAACATGTGAAATGTGAACAGAGCTTGGCTAGCCCAGTAAACATGTGAAATGTGAACAGAGCTAGGCTAGCAGAGTAAACATGTAAAATGTGAACAGAGCTAGGCCAGCCCAGTAAACATGTGAAATGTGAACAGAGCTAGGCTTACCCAGTAAACATGTGAAATGTGAACAGAGCTAGGCTAGCCCAGTAAACGTGTGAAATGTGAACAGAGCTAGGCTAGCGCAGTAAATGGGTGAAATGTGAACAGAGCTAGGCTATCCCAGTAAACATGTGAAATGTGAACAGAGCCAGGCTAGCCCAGTAAACATGTGAAATGTGAACAGAGCCAGGCTATCCCAGTAAACATGTGAAATGTGAACAGATCCAGGCTATCCCATTAAACATGTGAAATGTGAAACAGAGCCATGCTATCCCAGTAAATATGTGAAATGTGAACAGAGCCAGGCTAGCCCCGTAAACATGTGAAATGTGAACAGAGCCAGGCTAGCACAGTAAACATGTAAAATGTGAACAAAGCTAGGCCAGCCCAGTAAACATGTGAAATGTGAACAGAGCTAGGCTATCCCAGTAAACATGTGAAATGTGAACAGAGCCAGGCTATCCCAGTAAACATGTGAAATGTGAACAGAGCTAGGCTAGCCCAGTAAACATATGAAATGTGAACAGAGCCAGGCTATCCCAGGAAACATGTGAAATGTGAACAGAGCTAGGCTAGCCCTGTAAACATGTGAAATGTGAACAGAGCTTGGCTAGCCCAGTAAACATGTGAAATGTGAACAGAGCTAGGCTAGCAGAGTAAACATGTAAAATGTGAACAGAGCTAGGCCAGCCCAGTAAACATGTGAAATGTGAACAGAGCTAGGCTTACCCAGTAAACATGTGAAATGTGAACAGAGCTAGGCTAGCACAGTAAACATGTGAAATGTGAACAGAGCTAGGTTATCCCAGTAAACATGTGAAATGTGAACAGAGCCAGGCTATCCAGGTAAACATGTGAAATGTGAACAGAGCTAAGCTATCCCAGTAAACATCTGAAATGTGAACAGAGCCAGGCTAGCCAAGTAAACATGTGAAATGTGAACAGAGCCAGGCTAGCCCAGTAAACATGTGAAATGAGAACAGAGCTAGGCTAGCCCAGTAAACATGTGAAATGTGAACAGAGCCAGGCTAGCCCAGTAAACATGTGAAATGTGAACAGAGCCAGGCTAGCCCAGTAAACATGTGAAATGTGAACAGAGCTAGGCGAGCCCAGTAAACATATGAAATGTGAACAGAGCCAGGCTAGCCCAGTAAACATGTGAAATGTAAACAGAGCCAGGCTAGCCCAGTAAACATGTGAAATGTGAACAGAGCTAGGCTATCCCAGAAAACATGTGAAATGTGAACAGAGCTAGGCTAGCCCAGTAAACATGTGAAATGTGAACAGAGCTAGGCTAGCCCAGCAAACATGTGAAATGTGAAAAGAGCTAGGCTAGCCCTGTAAACATGTGAAATGTGAACAAAGCCAGGCTAGCCCAGTAAACATGTAAAATGTGAACAGAGCTAGGCTAGCCCAGTAAACATGTGAAATGTGAACAGAGCTAGGCTATCCTAGTAAACGTGTGAAATGTGAACAGAGCTAGGCTAGCCCAGTAAACATGTGAAATGTGAACAGAGCCAGGCTAGCCCAGTAAACATGTGAAATGTGAACAGAGCCATGCTAGCCCAGTAAACATGTGAAATGTGAACAGAGCCAGGCTAGCCCAGTAAACATGTGAAATGTGAACAGAGCCAGGCTAGCCCAGTAAACATGTGAAATGTGAACAGAGCCAGGCTAGCCCAGTAAACATGTGAAATGTGAACAGAGCCAGGCTAGCCCAGTAAACATGTGAAATGTGAACAGAGCCAGGCTAGCCCAGTAAACATGTGAGATGTGAACAGAGCTAGGCTAGCCCAGTAAGCAAAGGTCCTCAGGGCTCACCACGGCCGCAGTGTGTGTGCCTATACACGGCTGTGCGCGGGACCACTGCGGCCGTCGTTGGCCGGAATACGTTGTTTTGTTTTGTTTTTCTACTGGAGAAAGAGGAAAACGTGTACAGTCGGCTAGGGGACAAAACTACGGACATGCGGCTGATTGGTGTCTGAAGACAGTAGTGATCGATAATGTGAAGAAGATGTGACCACCCCCGTGTGTACTCGTTGTCTTGATTAAATAGTGTCTGACCTCGGCCTTCTCTGTGATAATGTTTTAATAGAATGATGTGACCACCCAGGTTTATCTCTTCACTCCTAAACTCTCCGTGAACTGGTATGATCAAGGAAGACCACAAACACACACACACACACACACACACACACACACACACACACACACACACACACACACACACACACACCATCACACACACACACACACACACACAAACACACTGACGCCCTCTCCCCCATCCCCACCACTCCCCTTCTGCACCACTAACCCTCCACCTTCCCCTAACTATCTATCTGTCTGTCTGTCTGTCTGTCTGTCTGTCTGTCTGTCTGTCTGTCTGTCTGTCTATCTATCTATCTATCTCCCGTAGTCTTGCCGACCGTTGGGGCACCACTGATGACTTGGCAACCAGCTCCCTCCATTCCTCTCTGTTCTCTGCCATACTTAGCGTATCACCCAGCCTCAGTCCTGTCCACTCTGAGATATTGTCCTCCCATCTTTTCCTCTGTCTTCCTCTCCTTCGTCCTCCTTGCACAGTGCCTTGCAGGATTGTTTTGGCAAGCCCTGCTGGACGTGTGACATGCCCATACTACTTCAGTTTGCGGTTTTTCACAATGGCTAATAGGTCTTCATAGGGCCCGATGGCTTGCCTGATTCTGCTTCCCACTTCCTCGTTCGTGATGTGATCTCTGTATGAAATGCCAAGCAGCCTTCCAAAACATCTCATTTCAGTGGCTTGTATCCTCCTTTCAAGGTCTGCTGTGAGGGTCCATAACTCGCAGGCATACAAGAACACTGAGATGACTAAGGAGCACATCAGTCTGATCTTGGAGCAGAGCGTGATGTTTCTGTCCTTCCATATGATCTTCAATCTTGTCAGTGTTATCGTTGCCTGCGCAATCCTGGACAGTATTTCTGGTTTTGATCCCTCATCTGTCACAATGGCTCCTAAGTATTTGAATTTATTAACTGTTTCTAGTTTTTGGCTTCCAATCATGACGTCAGTGCCAATGCCACTGGTGTTATTTGTCATCAGTTTGGTCTTCTCTGCACTGATTTCCATCCCATACGCAATGGCTGTACTGTCCAGCTTCTCCACCAGCTGAGCTAGCTCCTCTGTCCCTGCAAGGCCATCAATGTCGTCCGCAAAGCGCAAGTTCGTGATTGTTCTAACTCCAATACTGACAGTTCCTTCATGATCTTTCAGAGTGTCTGTCATGATTATTTCCAGGAAGATGTTGAAAAGAGTAGGTGAGAGCAAGCAGCCTTGTCTAGTCCTAAACCAGTTTCCTATTTTGCCGTTAAAGCAGACTGCGCTAGTGGCCTTGTTGACCACCTTCCCCTACTGGTCACAAATCCGGGTTGTCATGGAAGAATAAGTTACACAATGTATAATTTATTATGAAAACCTTGAAAGTGGATGAGTGCTACGAAGACAACATAAACAATCTACAGTTGCATAGACCACATCAACAGAACTCGATAAAGTAGCAGCAATTAGGGGGGAAAAGACCGGAAATCGCTTAAAAAATGGCGTCCAAAAAAAAGAAGAAATCAGTTACTTTACTCTGCACGATGTGCTGTACGCATTGGATAAAGCTTCAGAGCATTGCGTTTTGTGCGTTTCCAGAAAACATACACTAAAAGCTGATAAGTCTATCTGCTTTTTATCCCCGTGGAATGTGTGCGCGAATTCCAGGTTTTTAACACATTTCTTGGGTTCAGTATCGGTCAATTTTGCTTGCTTTCCCACATACACCCTCGCGTCATCACGTTTGATTTTTCAGACCGCCGTCGACTGCAGCAAGCCTGTACAACTTGTGCCTCAAGGCTGTGCGTGGATCACCTGCTGTCAGTGTCGGCCCGAGGATCTTGTTTGTGCGTGCGCCGTGTGCTTGTGTGTGTGCGCCGTGTGCTTGTGTGCGTGCGCCGTGTGCTTGTGTGTGTGGGGTGTCGACGCGGCACGTATGTTGCGTCACTCCTTTTTATTATAAAATGCCCCATCGTTTTCATCACGTCGTCGCCTAGCGCATTCTTCAACAGACAACTGCCTTGTGTGCTGACTCTAGACTCTAGAACATGGCGTGTGGAAAGTCCCTTCTGATTTCGCTCCTTCTCCTTGCTCTCGTCTTTCATCAGGTGAGTGTACAGAGTATGTCTTTATTAATTAGGCCCTATTTCCTTTTTATCTGTTGCTTCTGATTTTCCTTTTTATTTAATAATTGTGTACGGATTTATCTACTGTGTCTATATTAATGACCAATTTATTTATTTTGTGGCCAGATGCCCGGTACCATGGTGTCAGCTGTAAGTAGATTTTGTTCCCTTGTGTGCGCGAGTGTGCTTCCGTGCCAGCCTGCCTACATGTATGTGTGTGTATGTGTGTGTGTGTGTGTGTGTGTATGGGTGTGAGTGTATGCTTGTGTGTGTGCATGTGTGCGTGCCGTCCTGCTTGCCTGTCAGCTTGAGTGCATGCGTGTGTGTGTGTGTGTGTGTGTGTGTGTGTGTGTGTGTGTGTGTGTGTGTGTGTGTGTGTTTGTGTGTATGTGTGTGGGTGGATGGGTGTGTGTGCAATGCACATCACTGCGTGCAGAAATAAAGTATGCAAAAAACACTAGTGCGCAGCGTGAGCAAGTGATGGGTGTGTAACCTGAAGCTATACTTTAACCCTTTGGCTCTCTGTAGTGGCTTTTGTCGCGATAATTCCTGCAGGAAGGCAGGATGTTGTTATTCCTGCAGGAATCATGGCGACAAAAGCCGCTACCGAAAACTCAAAGGGTTAAGCTGACTGTGATATCCGGTGTCGGCCAAGGGCTGTATGGGATGTGCAGATCTGTGATATCCGGTGTCGGCCAAGGGCTGTATGCTAGGATGTGCAGATCTGTGATATCCGATGTCGGCCAAGGGCTGTATGGGATGTGCAGATCTGTGATATCCGGTGTCGGCCAAGGGCTGTATGGGATGTGCAGATCTGTGATATCCGGTATGGGCCAAGGGCTGTATGGGATGTGCAGATCTGTGATATCCGGTGTCGGCCAAGGGCTGTATGGGATGTGCAGATCTGTGATATCCGGTGTCGGCCAAGGGCTGTATGGAATGTGCAGATCTGTGATATCCGGTGTCGGCCAAGGGCTGTATGCTAGGATGTGCAGATCTGTGATATCCGGTGTCGGCCAAGGGCTGTATGGGATGTGCAGATCTGTAATATCCGGTGTCGGCCAAGGGCTGTATGGGATGTGCAGATCTGTGATATCCGGTGTCGGCCAAGGGCTGTATGCTAGGATGTGCAGATCTGTGCACTTTGGCCTGAATTGGATATCCGGTGTCGGCCAAGGGCTGTATGCTAGGATGTGCACATCTGTGCACTTTGGCCTGAATTCGATATCCGGTGTCGGCCAAGGGCTGTATGGGATGTGCAGATCTGTGATATCCGGTGTCGGCCAAGGGCTGTATGGGATGTGCAGATCTGTGATATCCGGTGTCGGCCAAGAGCTGTATGCTAGGATGTGCAGATATGTGCACTTTGGCCTGAATTGGATATCCGGTGTCGGCCAATGGCTGTATGCTAGGATGTCCAGATCTGTGCACTTTGGCCTGAATTCGATATCCGGTGTCGGCCAAGGGCTGTATGCTAGGATGTGCAGATCTGTGCACTTGGCCTGAATTCGATATCCGGTGTCGGCCAAGGGCTGTATGCTAGGATGTGCAGATCTGTGAACTTTGGCCTGAATTCGATATCCGGTGTCGGCCAAGGGCTGTATGCTAGGATGTGCAGATCTGTGCACTTTGGCCTGAATTCGATATCCGGTGTCGGCCAAGAGCTGTATGCTAGGATGTGCAGATCTGTGCACTTTGGCCTGAATTCGATATCCGGTGTCGGCCAAGGGCTGTAAGCTAGGATGTGCAGATCTGTGCACTTTGGCCTGAATTCGATATCCGGTGTCGGCCAGGGGCTGTATGCTAGGATGTGCAGATCTGTGCACTTTGGCCTGAATTCGATATCCGGTGTCGGCCAAGGGCTGTATGCTAGGATGTCCAGATCTGTGCACTTTGGCCTGAATTCGATATCCGGTGTTGGCCAAGGGCTGTATGCTAGGATGTGCAGATCTGTGCACTTTGGCCTGAATTCGATATCCGGTGTTGGCCAAGGGCTGTATGCTAGGATGTGCAGATCTGTGCACTTTGGCCTGAATTCGATATCCGGTGTCGGCCAAGGACTGTATGCTAGGATGTGCAGATCTGTGCACTTTGGCCTGAATTGGATATCCGGTGTCGACCAAGGACTGTATGTTAGGATGTGCAGATCTGTGCACTTTTGCCTGAGGTCGGAGCGTGAACTTATACTTTGTCCAACTGCTAATGACGTCACCGAGTTATTTTATGAAAGTGTGCCCCCATTAGCAAAAGTCTTCGGTCGTCGTCGGCCCGCGGAAGATTGCGCACTGGGTCTTTGGGTAAAAGTGAATGTTTGTCTACTGAACGTGCAGGCGGCTAATCTCTTTGCAGACCTGTCTTAGGAACTAGATCTGCAAAACTATGCAGCACGTGACTGCAATGATTGGCCAGAACGCTATTCTCACTACATACCTGACTAAATACGTCTGTAAAACGATGATTCACGTGATAGCAATGATTGGCCAGAACGCTATTCTCACTACATACCTGACTAAATACGTCTGTAAAACGATGATTCACGTGATAGCAATGATTGGCCAGAACGCTATTCTCACTACATACTTGACTAAATACGTCTGTAAAACGATGATTCACGTGATAGCAATGATTGGCCAGAACGCTATTCTCTCTACATACTTGACTAAATACGTCTGTAAAACGATGATTCACGTGATAGCAATGATTGGCCAGAACGCTATTCTCACTACATACTTGACTAAATACGTCTGTAAAACGATGATTCACGTGATAGCAATGATTGGCCAGAACGCTATTCTCACTACATACTTGACTAAATACGTCTGTAAAACGATGATTTACGTGACTGCAATGATTGGCCAGAACGCTATTCTCACTACATACTTGACTAAATACGTCTGTAAAACGATGATTCACGTGATAGCAATGACTGGCCAGAACGCTATTCTCACTACATACTTGACTAAATACGTCTGTAAAATGATGATTCACGTGATAGCAATGATTGGCCAGAACGCTATTCTCACTACATCAGTACTTGACTAAATACGTCTGTAAAACGATGATTCACGTGATAGCAATGATTGGCCAGAACGCTATTCTCACTACATACTTGACTAAATACGTCTGTAAAACGATGATTCACGTGACTGCAATGATTGGCCAGAACGCTATTCTCACTACATACTTGACTAAATACGTCTGTAAAACGATGATTCACGTGATAGCAATGACTGGCCAGAACGCTATTCTCACTACATACTTGACTAAATAGTCTGTAAAATGATGATTCACGTGATAGCAATGATTGGCCAGAACGCTATTCTCACTACATCAGTACTTGACTAAATACGTCTGTAAAACGATGATTCACGTGATAGCAATGATTGGCCAGACTGCCGGAGCTTTTTCACGTGCTATTTTTAACAATAATCAAAATACATCACTAGAGTTGTGCAAGAACGATGAATATTTACAGGCAAAGTTTGATATAAACCGTAATACTTTTTTTTAAAAGAAAACTGTCAAGCGAGGAAAGCAGAACGGATAAAAATAGTCCCTCACGGCTGAGAAAACTGCTTGTATAAACCCATGACTGTGGAATCATGGTTTACCTAATTACAAACTGTTCATTTGTGTCATGTCTACTGGTCATTCTGATTGTGATTATCATTCACACATTTAAAAATAAATCACTTTTTTTAATACTTTATTGGAGCTTTTTTTCAAAGTAGTAACAAGAAGACATAAAGAGTACATACCGTACAAAATACAACATGTACATACATACACACACCCAAAACGATAATACACTATTTCAGCACGATTAAAACTAAAGTGTCGTGTGTTTGTGGAGAGAGAGAGAGAGAGAGAGAGAGAGAGAGAGAGTTCTTTTAGCGTGCATTGTGAATGTCTGCATGCGTGTATCGATAACACACCATTGTCAGAATTTCAGCAAAAAAAAAGTATGGATATCTCGGAGATAATGAACCGTATCAGGACAAAAAGTTGTCAACTGCAAATTACACAAATTACCAGAGATTAACAGAAAAAGTAGCAAATGTTAACTATCTGACAAAAAAATCCAAATTTGGCAACCACAGCTGTGTAAAACGACTAAGTTTGTTTTTCATAGTAGATACATACTTCTCTGTACAGTACCTGTTTCTGAATTCTGCTAAAAAGACTGGAAAATTTAACTGCCGATTCAAACAGCGGCAACGATAAATGAAATGTTTTGCCATTAATAAGAGCAAATCGAGCACTGGGTCTGTCTGCAGCCCCTCTTTCACCCCGAAAACAATTAATTCTGTACAAAGTTCAAAATTTTCACAATAAGCACACCTTTCCTTCAACCTGTTCAATAATTTGTCCAAAAAAGCATGCACAACTATGCACTCAAAAAACAGGTGTTCAATAGATTCCTTAGAGAGTGAACAATAGGTACAAAGTTGTAATCCTTTACCTGTCTATAGCGTAAACAAACATTGGTTGTCAGTACTCTATGGACAATTCGGTACTGAAACCAGCGTAGTTTGGTGTCTTGTGTGACTGTTATAGGGTGCAAAAAATGGATTTCCACTTTAGATCATTATATTTGTTTTTTTTCATTTTTCGATGCATGTAGCTGGTGTCGTTTTATTTAAGAACACATTGTATATACCTCGTGTGCCCTTTTTGTGCTTAAGGACAACATCCAAGGACGTACCTATATCGGTTACATCAACTGCATCCGTCCATATGCGTAGCAGTTTCCTTTTGTACTTTCTTACAGCACTCGTTCTGCTATAGTAATCAAGAAAAGAAACAGCAGCATCAAAACGTCCACAAAACACTTCAAAACTGACAATGTCGTCATTATTGTCCATTACATCTCCAACAGTAAAAATGTTTTTTTGAAACCCAATGGTCAACAAACATCAACGAATCTTTTTTCAACAGCTGTGGATTCAAAAACAGTGGTTTGCTTTTAAAAGCATCGATACTTGGGGGACAAAAGAGATTATTATATTCTTTAAAAATAACAGCCACTTCTTTCCAAAAAGGGTTTTTCATCTCTACACTTTCTAGAAAATAGGCACCAAAACTGCACACTGTTTAATACTATCATAAAGAGATGCGAGTAAAAGGTTCCAGTTTGTGCCCAAAGACAACACTCTCCGAATCCAGGTGACCTTAAGTGCTTTGTAAAAAGCTTCAATATCCATTACCTTGAGCCCTCCTGCTTCATACTGTCTAGAAACTGTAGTTCTTTTCACTTTATCTCTCTTCCCTCCCCAGATGAAGTTAAACATCACCGTGTTAATTTCTTTAATTATTACACTCCCTGGGGAAGGCAAAGAGACAAAGAGATGTGTAAAAATTGGAAAAATTAAGGACTTGAAAACAACATTTCTTCCGATAGGTGTTAAATCTCGCAGTTTCCACTGCTTTACATTTTTTCATTTTTGCAAGTTTTGGTTTTACAATAAATAACTTCATCGACGAGTCTCTTTTTAAAAAAATGATACGCATTGACTTTCGGGGTCATATGAAAGTTCAACTTCCACCGACGTCATTTGTCGTTCAGTAAGCTGAAAAATGCTACAGTTATTTCACAGCGAACAAAGTAGGCTAGCCATGACGGCAGACTTTTCCATGCTATGTTTAACAATAAACAAAATACGTCACGTACCTAGTGATGTGCACGAAAATGTTCTGACGTGGAGGTGGTGCTTACAAAGACTATTTTACTCAAGCAAAGTTTGTCAATAATTAACAGAATAAGTTACAGACAGAATCCGATATCTTCGGCCCAAGCGGGTGGACTGAATCATCATGTGCTGATCTGAAAATGGACATTGCTGGAAGGTGGTGGCGCGCTGAGAGGTGGTGGTGGTGGTGGTGGGGGGGGGGGTGTTGCTTGTTGTAATGATAGTTATCGCAATTAGTAAAAGAACTAGACCGACCTACTGTGCACTCCCCAACCACCTCACCTCACCCCCCCCCCTCCCCCACCACCACCAACACCACCACCAGCGTTATCATCTCCCCACCCCCACCCCTAAATCCCAGTGCACAAAGGCCATCGGGCCGACGTCAGCAGCGATTGGCCTGTACACGACTGTGTGCGGCCCAACGGCGACTAACGTGGGCCCGATGGCCTGTTGCGCATTGGGAATGTTTCTTAGTATGCCCTGCGATGTTGCCATGTTCCCATAAAATCCTTTGGAACACACCCGTGACTGACCGACCGACCGACGGACCG
Organism: Semisulcospira habei; assembly: GCA_036245525.1. NCBI lineage: Eukaryota > Metazoa > Mollusca > Gastropoda > Semisulcospiridae > Semisulcospira > Semisulcospira habei. The sequence goes on from BTPG01000001.1 coordinate 135,102,874, forward strand.
GCCGATTGATCGATGGATTGCTTGCTTGCTTGATTGATTGCTTGGTTGGTTGGTTGGTTGGTCGGTCGGTCAATCGATCGATCGATCGATGAATCGATCGATTGATTGATTGGTTGATTGACATTGTTGCAGTGCTTGATACCGGGACAGATATGTCACAGCCACCAGGACTGTTGTGATGAGATTTGTGCCCCTACACTTCAAGGGGAAACTCGC
>BTPG01000001.1:135103109-135132449 GCA_036245525.1 Semisulcospira habei
TGCTTCTTCAGAAGTGAGTGCTTCCAGTCATGGATTGACCAGTACCCGTCCAGCCTCACGCGCTTGTTGCAGTACTATCCGCACACTTAGTCTTAGCAGCACACTTCAGCACACTAATAACGTCTCTCTGGCAGAACTCCCACACTTCCGTTTACGATACCGTGCTACCGTATGTCTTACTCTCTCTCACTCAACAACAATCAGAATTCCAGACTTGTGATTGTTTTCTATGTTTGTGTCTGTTAATAATTGTGTGAGCAAATATTTTTTACTTGTTTTCTATAAATTTGGTTCAAGGGTCCGTTTAGTTTTGTTACGTGGTAGTCGTAGTCGTAGTATGATACAATCACACCAGACGCACTCCCGTAGGGTTTTGTAAAGAAACTTCTCTCAGCTGCAATTCGTCACACGTGGCACAAGGTTGTAGACCACACTGGAGTAACAGTTCCAACAATATTTTATTCTCACAATGCAATCTCAACACAATGCATCCACACTTTAGTACACTGACTCTATACAATGCATCCACAATTCTGATACACTGCGACTTCCATACAGTGCACGCACATAATTTGCCAACATCCCTTTTTAGACTGTTACAGATTTCCGGAACAATCTGGCAAACTACACAACTTAACCAACTAGAAAAGAAAGCGTAACCAAAACAATAATATTCATGAAAAAGAACACCCTAGATCCGTCTACAACCTTCGACTAATATCTAGAGGGTATTCCGGAAAATCCGTGAAGTCTGTAAATGGCGCTAACTGTAGGGTTAGCTCTCTGTAGTTCCACCAGCTTGTCCCTGTTCACCACGGCTGCTTCTGTGGTGTCAGTGACTTTTAGAGGGATGGTCTGGTGACTCTTCTTTACTTGACTTCTCGTGGTAATGGCACAGGTTTCAGGTCTCCACTCCGGATCTGTATCCTCTGTGTTTCTGGCACCGTCAACGTTTCCGATGATAAGGTCGTAGACTGGGGTCTTCACGCATAACGCCTTCACCTCTCCTGTCAGCTACGGGGTGTTGACGCTGACCTTGACAAGGGGGATAATTCTCACAGTTCCGTCTGCCAGGAACAGGGTTGTCCACTCGTGTAGCTTTCTGGTATTGCCGAAAGTGTGATGAAGATGTCGCCCAGACCGAAACAGCTGTCCACACCGGCTAAATATCTGAACCCCCCCCCCCCCGTGAGGGATCTACATTTAAATTTCCATGCACAAGGGGCTGGAACAGTGGGTTTTGTGATACGCCCCCCTGTGGGAGGTGGGGGGGGGGGGCTTACATAATTTTATGTATTGCTTCCAGTCACTTACTTAGAGCACACCCTCTTTCCTATCTTTTTTTATGTGCTTGGACCAAAGTAGATCTATGATCATTGGTCGATCATGCATAATTCTCTCCTTTGCTAGTGCTTTTTCGTACTCACTTGGTAGTTTCTTTTTACCGTATTGTTTGGAGCTCAGATGTGTTTATCTTTAGGAACATTCAGAGTTGTTCATATTTTTAGGTTTATTATGCTGATCCATTTGTTTCCTCTCTAAGCCAGCCTCTGATCAACACACTCATCGAAGCTCACAAATACAGACAGACACACAACACTTCCCGCGGCCATTAGTACGCTCTGTGGGCTCGTCTAGCAAAAGGAATACTCTTCTACTCTAACCCACCCTCTGATCCACACACACACACACACACACTGGCACACAGAAATAAAGACGGATACACGGCAATTCCCGCCATTTGTAAGCTCTGTGGTCGGGCGTAGCATAGCCATTCTGACGAAGAATAATAGCACGAGCGGCAAAATGGCGTCACTTCAAGCTTCACGTCATGGTATCATTAGTCCCACGACGCCGTGTTCATAGTGATCAATCATCGCAGTACTAACATTTGACGTATCAGAGGACCAGCTTTGCAATTTTCTTCCTGATGGCATTCAGGTCACAATTTTGACCTAAGGGTCGGGACAAACAGCAGGCTTATGCAAACACTCTTTATGAAAATTCATGCGAGTATTAATGAGAAGATGTTTTTTTTTTTTCGTAAAAGAAAAAATAAAGTTATGTTAGCTGTTTTACAAATGACTCTGAAATAGTGGTGTAGACAATTGTCTGATTTTCACACCTAGGGCATACAAGTCACAATTGACCAAATCGTACCCGACAGCCGAGACAAACTGTAGGCTTACGTAAACACCTTATACGAAAATTCATGCGATTATTAATGTGAATAATGTTTTTTTTCGTTAAAAAAAAAGATTCAATTGTTTTAAGATTAACCCACTTAATTTTTTTAATTATTGCCAAAAACGTGAAAATATATTTTTTTCCAAAAATATTTCACTATCACTCAAAAGGTTCTAGAGGTACCATGTTCGTTAACGAACTTTTTTAATATCTCCCTTTTCTCTAGCTATTTGCAAAATATCTAGTAAACAATAAGACAAATTACGGACTCCAGAGTGGATCAACCGGTGTTGTGAAACGGCCATTTTCTCGCCAATAAGCATCCTAATAAAAAAAATCGAAACAAAACGTCTCGAGATAATTCTTTTAGGGGCAAAATCCTAAAATTTCAAGTTTCTCCGTCCTCAAACGCGGGCTCTAGTCGCTGTCACACACACACACACACACACACACACACACACACACACACACACACACACACACAGACACAGTTGAAGAGCGGCTCCGCACATTTTTAGCATTTTGCAACATAATTACTTAATGAGTGACTTTAGAACAAAGACAGGGTGATTCAGCTCATCATGCCAAGCAGTTCGGTATCTTTTCGTGCCATTTGCGGTACCTTTTACTGGACTTTTCAAAACTTCATGGCTCGCAAAGCACAGAGGAAGGCAGCCCTACGTTACCGCACTGTCAGTGTCAGCGGACCGGTGGCAGTCATTCTCGTGTTTTTGGTCGGCTTTCTGCTCCGGTGTGGCGATGTCGAAGCGAACCCAGGCCCACCGAAACGACAGACTCTTTTGACATGCCAGGGGAACCAAGACAACCAGTCGCCCGGGGGTGAGGCAAACGCAGTGTCTGAGCCGACCATTGCTGATGTGTTTAAAATGTTGAATGTGATGGACAAAAAGATGGACAGTATGAAAGCTACAATGCAGGAGCAGATGGACAAAATTCAGAGTGACTTTACTGCGGTGATGAAAGAAAACAGAGAGTTGAAGGAGAAAGTTACGCAGCTGGAGGATAAGCTGGATGATTTGGAGGGGCGGAGCAGACGCAATAATCTGATCTTTCACGGAATCCCCCACCCCCAGGGGCGCTCAGAGACTTGGGCGGACTGTGAAAAAGCTGTCAAGTCAATGTTGAAGGACGAGATGGGCATAGAGGAGGAGATCGAGGTGGAGCGTGCCCATCGTCTGAAGGGGGGCAAGGCGCCCCACCCCATCATCGTGTGCTTCAACAAGTACAAAGACAAGGAGCGGATCCTGTTTGAGCGAAGAACGCTGAAGGAGAACAGGTCCCGGGTCTACATCTCTGAGGACTTCACCCCTCGGGTGAGGGACGTGCGCCGCAAGCTACTACCCTTCCTCAAGGAGGCCAAGCAGGCGGGGAAGAAGGCCTTCCTCCGCTTCGACTCCCTCGTTGTTGAGGGAAAGACCCACGCATACGACGCTGCTACCCAGAGGCCAGTGGAGCGCAGGGGGCAGAAATGAGGGGCAGGCCGGCATGTTGACCCAGCAACCAGGAGAAGACAGCCCGTCCCTCATTCAGACCCCCAGGGCCCCCACCATGTGTCTTCAAAGGACGACTTACCTGCACACACACACACTCAAGTGCCCATACTCAAACCCACACCCGCACACTGTGTTGATGAAAGTGGTAGTGATGAAAGTGGTAGCTCTGTGTTTCGCATCATGGCATGGAATATCCAAGGTCTTGTAAATAAGCTATAAAGTGTTTCTTTTAGGCAGTTCTGTGAAAAGTGTCAAATTTTTGCATTTTCAGAGATCTGGTCGTGTAAGCAAAATGTTATAGAGGATACCTTTCCAGAGTATCAGGTGTTTTTTTCACCACGTACACAAAAGTTAAAAGGGGGCGTGGCCGTGTGTGTACATAAATCTATAGCCTGTCATGTGTTGCGTTTAATGCAGGCAGCTGAGGATATTGTGTTTCTAAAGATCGGTAAGTCTGTTTTGAACTCTGCATCTGATGTTCTGGCAGCATTTGTGTATGTGGCTCCAGAGCGTTCTGTTGTATATGGTGAAGATAACGTTGATGGTTTTGAAGTGTTAGAAAACTACATGTCTCAAGTGTTACGTGCTCACCCTGAGCTGCCTTGGCTATTATGTGGCGATTTTAACGCCCGCACTGCCGGGCTGTCTGATACTGATTTTATTGATGGCAATTCACACGTGCAGCCTCTACAGGAATTAACAGATCTGCTAGAGGATGTACCACAAAGTCCACGGAGGTCAAAAGATATTGGCGTAAACAGTTTTGGTCGGAAAATGATAGAACTATGTCAAGAGTACTGTTTGTTTATTGTCAATGGCAGAACGAAAGGTGACAGTGAGGGAGAAATTACGTGCGTGGCCAACAGAGGCAAAAGTGTGGTGGACTACTGTATTTGCTCTAAATCCGTGTTTGACCTAGTGACCGATATGTTTGTTGCAGACAGGTGCGAGTCAGACCATTTCCCCATTGTAACTACGTTTACTTCTATTCAGTCTGTTTATTCATGTGATGATGATGATTTAAATGATGATATAATACTAGAGGAAGGGGTTAAATTTGTTTGGAAAGAAAACTACGCTGAATCCTTTTGGGCATACATTGAAGATAATCAGGAGACTCAGTTTCAACACTTTTCGTCAGCGCTTGACTCGAGTGTAGAAGAAGGGTCGGCCTGTTTTGTAGCATTCATTCAGAAGGCGGCTGACAAAATGAGGTCAGGTAAGAAGATAGGTGAATCCCGTGCACAGCCGCCGTGGTGGGACTCGGACTGCGAGTTAGCAAAACAAAACAAGTACCTACAGTTGAAGCAGTTCAGACACACAAACACACATGACGACTTAGGGAAGTATCTTGACATGAAGAAAGAATTTAAGAAGTTGTGTAAAACAAAACAAGTAGAGTACAACGCACGGGTTTTGAATGAGCTCAACGATGCATGTAATGATGCAAACTCAAGAACATTTTGGCAAAAAATAAAGTCTCTGACTGGCGTTAAAAAGTTGTGTTCTGATGTCATTTCACCACGCGTGTGGTATGATTATTTTCGTAATTTGCTAAATGTGGATCAGAATGTTGATGATTCAGGTTTCAGCAGACAGGCCGAGGGTGTTTTGAATGACCATATATCTGATGATTGTGATGGTTGTCATAATGCAAAATTTGACGAGGAAATCACGCAGGATGAAATTCGCAGTGCTATTAATAACATGAAGAAAGGGAAAGCATCAGGCCCTGATGGCTTGCCCACTGACCTTTTTCATCATGCAGGTGAGATCCTTGTGAAATTTCTGCATCCTTTGTTTAATCGTGTGTTTCAAAGTGCGGAATACCCTGAAAGCTGGACCATGGCTGTGATATTTCCACTACACAAAAAGGGTAACCCTAGAAATGTTGACAACTACAGAGGAATTTCTCTTCTGAACGTTATCAGTAAGTTGTACAGTTTTGTCATTAACAACAGGTTGGTTCGTTTTTGTGAAGAGAATGATTGTATTCCTGAGGCCCAAGCTGGCTTCCGTAAAGGATACAGTACTATAGACAACATTTTTTGCTTACAGGCACTAATGCAAAAGTATCTTAGCAAGCAGGGTGGCCGTTTTTACACCATGTACGTAGATTTTTCTAAAGCTTACGACAGTGTGCACAGGACAAAACTGTTGTATCTCTTGCTACGTAAAGGAGTTCATGGAAAGTTGCTTCAGACACTTGAGAGTATGTACAAACATGTAAAAGCTGCTGTAAGGGTTGGAACCAAAGTTACCGACTACTTTGATTGCATGTCAGGGGTGCGACAAGGTTGTGTGTTGAGCCCACTGCTGTTTTCTATCTTTCTTTCAGAATTTGAGACAGAAATATCATCGTGCGGTGCACGTGGCATTGATATTTGTGACCTGCTCCCACAAAAGGGAACATAAGTCGGAAATTTTGAGTTTGTAGATATTTACATCATTACAATCTACAAGCAAAACAAATTAACTTGATGCAAAAACTATTGTTGTAGACCTGTTATTAAGTGAGAAACATGCATTTAAATTTGATCACTCAAACTGACCCAAGATGACCCCCTGCACGATTTTCGGCCTGTAGCGCCATTTGGCTGAAAGCGACTTAAGGTACCTTTTGTGGGAGCAGGTCACATTTTTGCAGACCCACTGGGTATTTTCCTTCTTATGTATGCTGATGATATAGCCATTGTCTCTGACTCTGTAGCAGATCTCCAAAAGAAAATTAATTGTTTAGAAAAATACTGTAAAAAATGGGGTCTCACTGTGAACATGGACAATACAAAAGTGGTGGTCTTCAAAAATGGAGGTTTTGTGAAAAATTGTGAAAAATGGTTTTATGCTGACAAGCAGATTCAAGTCGAGTCCAGTTATACTTACCTTGGTGTGATATTTTCCTCTACTCTGAACTGGGCTAGATGTGTAGAAAACTTAGCTGGAAAAGCCAGGAGAGCAGTTGCAGGCATCAAAAGACTATACTTCAAATTACAAAACTTGCCAGCTGACACTGTTTTTCACATTTTTGATGTCAAGATTAAACCCATTGTGCTATACGGGTCAGAGGTCTGGGGTTTCCAGAGACATGATGTAATTGAGCAGGTTCATATAAAGGTTTGTATAATGGTCCTTGGTGTTGGAAGAGATGTAAAAAACAATATTGCGCTGGGTGAGTGTGGAAGATTCCCTATGTATATTGATGCCTATGTTCGAATGGTGAAGTACTGGTGCAGACTTCTTACCATGTCAGAAAACAGATACCCAAGACAGTGTTACACGATGTTAAGCATGATGCTTCGGGTAGATCGAACTGGGCTACGCAAATAAAGACTCTATTGTGTATGCACGGGTTTGGGTATGTATGGGAAATGCAGTCAGTTGGAAACACTCCTCTGTTCATTCAGATATTCAAAGATCGGCTGATGGATTGTTTCCGACAGGACTGGCATGCATCCCTTACCTCAAACACAGAATACTGCCATTACCACCCAGAAATACTTAGAGCCAGTTACATAGGGCAGCTGAACTCTTGTGAACTCAGGCGGGCAATATGTTTACTTAGATGTAACCGTTTACCTTTAAACGGAGTATCCAGATTTGGAAAACCCATCACTAATCCAGAATGTAATTCATGTGATTGGCATAAGGCTGAAGATTTGTGTCATTTTCTGTTCGAGTGTCCAAAATATGCCCCTTTACGTAAAAAGTACATTCCACTGTTTTACTACAGATTCCCATCCGATCTTAAAGTTCAGCTGCTGTGTGGAAACCTACATGATAAACTGGTCTTTAAAGTTGCTATGTATATTTCAGGTTGCCTTAAATTAAGGAATTAGAGGGATTTGCTTTGAACTTTTCTTGTTTTTTGTTTATTTATGTGCGCTGATGTAATGCTATATGAGTGTGTTTTACAACCACCTTCCTGTATTTTCTGGTTGTAAATTGTATTTTGTGTTCATATGGGCCTGATGGCCTGCAAAAACTGAAATAAATTTATTATTATTATTATTACACACACACACACACACACACACACACACACACAGACACACACACACACACACACACACACACACACACACACACACACACACCTCCTCCTCCTACCACACACATCTATGCACAGGATTCATTTTTTATGTTGACCAGTCGCAGCATTATACACCCCTTTTGAACGACTGTTCACATTCATCAGTACAGAATTGAATTCTGGTGTCCGAGGTTTCTCTTGCCGTCATGAAATCACAGTGACGTTAGAGTGCAGCTAAGAAGTAGGCCTCATTAGATTTTTTAGAATTTGATTGATTGATTGTACATTGCTTAACGTCCCGACAGCAACAAGGCTTTCTCAGGACGTGCCTGCACTGCTTGTAAAAAAAAAAAACAACTAAACAGAACATTGAATGTATGTCGCCAACCGGTCAAATACGTTAAATAAACCTAACACATGGGGCCTAAATAAAGCTAAGACCATCTAGCAACACACATCCAATATCAAGAGCTACAGGCAGTGCAGACAGTAGGGAGAGTTTTAAAAAGGCAAATACAGGTGAATGGACAAAGGGTAGACAGAAACACATGCCCCAGAATAGAGAGAAAAACCCACCCTGTGGGGCTGACCAGGGTGACCCTGGGAACTAAAAAATACCTAACCCCACCCAAGTCCCCCAGGGCAGACCCGGGTGGGGTAGATTTTTTAGAAACATAGAATATGTTTTAGTCCATCTGTTAAACCATTGAATAATTATTAGCCTGTATTTTCACAATTACCTCAGTTTATTGCGAAAAGTACGGTACGAGAGGCGAACAAAACATGACCTGAGTGAGGATAGATCTAATAAAGTAACACAAAGTACGGTACGAGAGGCGAACAAAACATTGCCTGAGTGAGGATAGATCTAATAAAGTAACACAAAGACCGGTACTAGAGGCGAACAAAACATTGCCTGAGTGAGGATAGATCTAATAAAGTAACACAAAGTACGGTACGAGAGGCGAACAAAACATTGCCTCAGTGAAGGTGAACAAAACATTGCCTGAGTGAGGATAGATCTAATAAAGTAACACAAAGTACGGTACGAGAGGCGAACAAAATATTGCCTGAGTGAAGATAGATCTAATAAAGTAATAATAATAATAATAATTAATAATAATTACGGTAGTTATAATGCGCTTATCTTATAATAATTATAACTCTAAGCGCGCACTCACAACTCGCGCACGCATGCGCACGCTTTAGACAATGACATTGCGTACCACAAACAGTGGAATACATTACGACGGTCAGCTTGGGGTGGGGAGTGTGGTGATATAGTGCTAAAACTGTTGAAAGAGGTGAGTTTTGAGGGCGGACTGGAAGGAGGAGAGAGAGTGTTTCTGACGGAGAGAGAGTGGGAGAGTGTTCCAGGTGGATGGACCGTAGACGGAGAAGGAGCGGGGGCCGAAAGTGTTGAGTTTGGTGCGAGGGATGTGGAGGCGGAGAGGGTCAGAGGCAGAGCGGAGGGAGCGGGAAGGTGTGTAGGGGTGAAGTAAGTTGGAGAGATAGGCAGGAGCGCAGTTGTTCAGAGATTTGTAGCAGAGAGACAGAATTTGGTATTGGATGCGTTGAGGGATGGGGAGCCAGTGAAGGAGTTTGAGCAGGGGTGTGACGTGGTCGGAATTTTTCTTTCTGAAGACGAGGCGGGCAGCATTGTTCTGAACGCGTTGGAGAGTGAAAATGGTGGAGTGAGGGAGGCCGGAAAGGAGAGATTTGCAGTAGTCGATGCGAGATAAGATGAGAGAGACAGCAAGTTTGGTGGCAGCTTCGGTAATGAGGTATTTTCTGATCTGACTGATGCGGCGGAGGTAGAAATAACATGCCTGGGCTATGGCGGAGACGAAGCTGGTCATGGACAGAGAGGAATCGAGGATAACGCCGAGGTTCTTGGCCGAGTCAGAGAGGGAGATGGGGGTGCTATCGAGTTGAAAGTGAAGAGAGGGAGGGAGCTGGGAGAGTTTATGGCGAGTGCCTACCAGCATGGCTTCCGTTTTGTCTTCGTTCAGTTTTAGCTCAGTAAAACAAAGTAACACAAAGTATGGTACGAGAGGCAAACAAAACATTGCCTGAGTGAAGAAAGATCTAATAAAGTAACACACAGTACGGTACTAGAGGCGAACAAAGCATTGCCTGCGTGAAGATAGATCTAATAAAGTAACACAAAGTACGGTACGAGAGGCGAACAAAACATTGTCTGAGTGAGGATAGATCTAATAAAGTAACACAAAGTACGGTACGAGAGGCGAACAAAACATTGCCTGAGTGAAGATAGATCTAATAAAGAAACACAAAGTACGGTACGAGAGGGGAACAAAACATTGCCTGAGTGAGGATATATCTAATACAGTAACACAAAGTACGGTACGAGAGGCGAACAAAACATTGCCTGAGTGAGGATAGACCTAATAAAGTAACACAAAGTACGGTACGAGAGGGGAACAAAACATTGCCTGAGTGAGGATAGATCTAATAAAGTAACACAAAGTACGGTACGAGAGGCAAACAAAACATTGCCTGAGTGAGGATAGATCTAATAAAGTAACACAAAGTATGGTAGGAGAGGTGAACAAAACATTGCCTGAGTGAGGATAGATCTAATAAAGTAACACAAAGTACGGTATGAGAGGCGGACAAAACATTGCCTGAGTGAGGATAGATCTAATAAAGTAACACAAAGAACGATACGAGAGGCGAACAAAACATTGCCTGAGTGAGGATAGATCTAATAAAGTAACACAAAGTACGGTACGAGAGGCAAACAAAACATTGCCTGAGTGAGGATAGATCTAATAAAGAAACACAAAGTACGGTACAAGAGGCACACAAAACATTGCCTGAGTGAAGATAGATCTAGTAAAGTAACACAAAGTACGGTACGAGAGGCGAACAAAACATTGCCTGAGTGAGGATAGATCTATTAAAGTAACACAAAGTACGGTACGAAAGGTGAACAAAACATTGCCTGAGTGAGGATAGATCTAATAAAGTAACACAAAGTACGGTACGAGAGGCGAACAAAACATTGCCTGAGTGAGGATAGATCTAATAAAGTAACACAAAGTACGGTACGAGAGACAAACAAAACATTGCCTGAGTGAGGATAGATCTAATAAAGTAACACAAAGTACGGTACGAGAGGCAAACAAAACATTGCCTGAGTGAGGTTAGATCTAACAAAGTAACACAAAGTACGGTACAAGAGGCGAACAAAGCATTGCCTGAGTGAGGACAGATCTAATAAAGTAACACAAAGTACGGTTTGGGAGGCGAACAAAACATTGCCTGAGTGAGTATAGATCTAATAAAGTAACACAAATTACGGTACGAGAGGCGAACAAAAAAATTGCCTGAGTGAGGATAGATCTAATAAGGAAACACAAAGTACGGTACGAAAGGCGAAAACAAAACATTGCCTGAGTGAGGATAGATCTAATAAAGTAACACAAAGTACGGTACAAGAGGTGAACAAAACATTGCCTGAGTGAGGATAGATCTAATAAAGTAACACAAAGTACGGTACAAGAGGTGAACAAACATTGCCTGAGTGAGGATAGATCTAATAAAGTAACACAAAGTACGGAACGAGAGGCGAACAAAACATTGCCTGAGTGAGGATAGATCTAATGAAGTAACACAAAGTACGGTACGAGAGGCGAACAAAACATTGCCTGAGTGAGGATAGATCTAATGTAGTAGCACAAAGTACGGTACGAGGGGCGAACAAAACATTGCCTGAGTGAGGATAGATCTAATAAAGTAACACAAAGTATGGTATGAGAGGCAAACAAAACATTGCCTGAGTGAGGATAGATCTAATTAAGTACCACAAAGTATGGAACGAGAGGCGAATAAAACATTGCCTGAGTGAAGATAGATCTAACAAAGTAACACAAAGTACTGTACGAGAGGCGAACAAAACTGCCTGAATGAGGATAGATCTAATAAAGTAAAACAAAGTACGGTACGAGAGGTGAACAAAACATTGCCTGAGTGAGGATAGATCTAATAAAGTAAGACAAAGTACGGTAGAAGAGGCGAACAAAACATTGCCTGAGTGAGGATAGATCTAATAAAGTAACACAAAGTACGGTACGGGAGGTGAACAAAACATTGCCTGAGTGAGGATAGATCTAATAAGGTAACACAAAGTATGGTACGAAAGGCTAACAAAACATTGCCTGAGTGAGGATAGATCTAATAAAGTAACACAAAGTACGGTACGAGAGGGGAACAAAACATTGCCTGAGTGAGAATAGATCTAATAAATTAACACAAAGTACGGTACGAGGGGTGAACAAAACATTGCCTGAGTGAGGATAGATCTAATAAAGTAACACAAAGTACGGTACGAGAGATGAACAAAACATTGCCTGAGTGAGGATAGATCTAATAAAGTACCACAAAATACGGTACGAGAGGCGAACAAAACATTGCCTGAGTGAGGATAGATCTAATAAAGTAACACAAAGTACGGTACGAGAGGGGCACAAAACATTGCATGAGTGAGGATAGATCTAATAATGTAACACAAAATATGGTACGAGAGGCGAACAAAACACAGCCTGAGTAAGATAGATCTAATAAAGTAACACAAAGTACGGTACGAGAGGCGAACAAAACATGGCCTGAGTGAGGATAGATCTAATAAAGTAACACAGAGTACGGTATGAGAGGCGAACAAAACATTGCCTGAGTGAGGATAGATCTAATAAAGTAACACAAAGTACGGTACGAGAGGCGAACAAAACATTGCCTGAGTGAGGATAGATCTAATAAAGTAACACAAGGTGTGAATAGAAAAAGAAAACAAAATCAGAACGATATCAGTTTTGCATGATCTTCTCATCCTGTTCTAGTCTGTTAGCGCAGCAAAACAGCTTTGTGCTACCAGGAAAATAATGCACACCAACAAAAAACGCATGTTGATTGAGAGACGCTGCCATAAAGAGAAACCGAAAGAGGAGAGTACCGGAAATGAGAAGTATCATTGTTCGAAAGAAACTCAAAAAGTGAATTACTCATTTAATCCCAACTATTTACTTTTTGTTGTTTAAACTTGCGTAATATTTAGAAGTCATGTGGTAAATTGATGCATTAGAACTCGTAATTATCTATGAAAATGCGTTTTACAACAAAATGTGCATATAAGGATGAAGTGTGAGGATAATACTTTATCATTGTATTTATCCACTCTATAAAGTTGTCCTTTCCGAACACATATATTGATATATTGTATAAGAAGCAAATTAATATTCATGAATTTGCTTGATATACTTTCCTCCCCAAAATCCTTTACAGGCTCCAAAAAAAGACAATTTTGATACTTGCATTTGTCAAAACGGAAACGCGAAATATGCTCATTCTGCAACATTAACGAGTTCCTTATATGCATTAGCGATTAAATACTTCTTGGTGAACGAACTCTTGAAATATCTTACCCATACACACGCAAGAACAGACAGCAGACGCCAGCAAACGAGCGAAACGAATTGTTGAACAAGTGACATTGACAAGACAGCACCCTAGCAATAGCGTACGCGACAACCCGAGAAAAAGACAAAATAAACAAACCTTTCCGTCATTATCTGTGATATAATTGCGAGTAGAAAGCACTGATGTTTTCACAGTCAGACGAAATCTGCGCGCTCAGTCGATAGTCCGAAACGCGGTCATCTGCCAATCACATGTTTTGTCTGAACACTGCAATCAGCCGCAAACTGAAGGACGCGAGGGAAAGTTTTGTTTTGGACTGGGTACAAAAATTATGTTGAGCCAGACTTTGCTTGACATAGTGCCGATAAACGACAGATGTGATTACTTGACCCGATTTAAAAATAATGTCCTCGTCTGACGACTCAGACATATTGATTCTGGTCTCCTAAACACATCTGCCTGTTTTCGGCACTATATCAAGCAAAATGTGGCTAAATATAATCATTTTGGATCTCCTTCTTTACCATTACAAGAAATCACCTCTTTATTTTCAAAATCATGTCATTGTGTGGTATACATAAAGCACTGCCGCAAAAGTCAACGCACGACATACATAGAATAGGACAGTTCAAGGGTAGTGCTGATTAGCATGGCACCTAAACGGCGCCAAATTAATCAGGCACTACCTTTGAAATCAGGCCTGGCCGCTTGGCTGCGGAAAGGCTAAGGGAGAAATACTCTGACATCAAAGCCCCCGTGTCTCCGGGGAAGGCTTTTGAGCCAGAGACTAAGACGAGGACAGTCTGATATAAAACCTACGACCCGAGGACCTCGATGCCACCGTCCCAGCTTGCTAGGCCATGGCAAACGAACCAAGGGTTTAAAGGGTGGGGCCAGTACTGCGCACACTGCACTCCACCAAAAAGCTCCACCGCGCAGGTTTTAGGAAACGCCCACGGACCATGACACTGAACTTTCCAAGTCCTGTAGCGATGGGCAAGGGGAAAAACGGCAGGTGAAAGATGTCACTGGAAGCTGCAGTCTCAAACCTGCATGCAGGCGGTTCAGGATATTGGTCGCCTGATGTTGACCTGGGGATGACAACGTCACTCGGCACACCCTGAACGACCAAGCAGCCTTCTCTAGAGACAGCACTGCTTGCTCCACACGGAGAGGGGCCTAGAAAAGGTGGCCTAACCAAAGCTCATCCCCTCGTAACCCCAGTTGGCTAGCCGCGGTCAACGGGCATCTTCTCATGCGGTCAGAAAACAAGAAAAAACAATGGATCCACTCTCATGACGACCACGACCGGACTCAACGAAGCATGCTGGAACATCCGAACCATGCTCGACACAGCAGACAGCGGACGCCCTGAACGTCGCTCCGCCCTCATTGCCCATGAATTGCGGAGGTTAAACATCGACATCGCCGCGCTCAGCGAAGTACGCCTCCCGGAGGAAGGCAGCCTCCAAGAACTTGGCGCTGGCTACACCCTCTACTGGTCAGGCAGGCCTGCATCAGAAAGACGGCTCTCAGGCGTGGGCTTCATGGTGAAGACCCCCATTGCGACTAAGTTGGAAAACCTACCAACGGGTCACTGCGACCGCATCATGTCCATGCGCCTCCCACTGAGACACCAGCAATACGTCACCCTTCTCAGTGTGTACTCCCCAACCCTCCTGGCAGAGCCTGCAGAAAAAGACAAGTTCTACTCTGACCTGCGCAGCCTCCTGCAGAGCACCCCTGCAGACGACAAAGTCATCATCCTTGGCGACTTCAACGCCAGAGTGGGCCAGGACTCTGAAGCCTGGAAAGGAGTCCTCGGCAAGCATGGCGTTGGGAACTGCAATGACAATGGTCGCCTACTGTTGGAGCTCTGTGCAGAGCAACAACTTGTCGTCACCAACACTACTTTCCAGCAAAAGGACAGTCGAAAGACCACCTGGATGCATCCTCGCTCCAAGCACTGGCACCTTATCGACCATGTCCTAGTGCGTCAGAGGGACCGCAGTGACGTCCTCCTCACCAGAGTGATGTCCAGCGCAGAGTGCCACACTGACCACCGCCTTGTTCGCTGCAAAGTCAGGCTCCGCCTAGAGCTGAAACCCAAGAAAGGGCCCCGCCCCCCCCCCCCCCCCCCCCAAGAAAAAGCTTGATGTTGCCAGCCTTCAGCGTGACGACAAGAAAGCTGCCCTTCAGGCCGATTTACAGCGCATGCTCAAAGACACAGTTGATCCGGCAGACTCCTTCCCTAAAACACTCTGGGAACAACTGAAAACTGCTATTGTAAAATCGTCTGTGGAAGTCTTGGGCTTTGCTAGAAAGAGGAACAAAGACTGGTTTGACGAAAACGACGTAGAGATCCAGGAACTTCTAGCAAAACAAAGAGCCGCCCACCAGGCCCACCTAGCCCAGCCTTCCTGCCCTGTGAAGAAGTCTGCCTTCCGCCTCATCTGCAGCAGTCTCCAGCTCAAGCTTAGAGAGCTCCAGAACGAGTGGTGGTCCAGACTCGCACAGAGGACCCAGCTCTGCGCTGACAACGGTGACTACAGGGGCTTCTACGAAGCACTAAAAGCAGTGTATGGCCCTAGGCACCTGGTACAAAGTCCCCTGCGAAGCGCTGATGGACAGGCACTCCTCACAGATAATACCTCCATCTTGAACCGCTGGTCGGAATACTTTCAGGACCTCTTCGGCGCTGAGCGCACTGTTCAAGAAACAGTCATCCTCCAAATCCCACACCTTCCACTAAAGGTTGAATTGGACCAACCGCCCACCGCCGAAGAGACCCTCACAGCCATCCACCAGCTCAAGAGTGGCAAAGCAGCAGGCATTGACGGAATCCCGCCAGGGATCTGGAAACATGGAGGCCCAGCACTGCACAACAAGCTCCACGACCTCTTTCTCTGCTGCTGGGAAAAAGGAACACTACCAAAGGATCTCCGTGATGCAGTCATCATCTCCCTGTACAATAACAAAGGAGAGAAGTCTGCCTGCTCTAATTATCGTGGAATTACCCTGCTGTCCATTTCCGGGAAAATTCTCGCAAGGTTGCTCCTGAATCGGCTGGTACCTGCCATCGCTGAAGACCACCTCCCAGAGGGCCAGTGTGGCTTCAGAGCCAACAGGAGTACCACCGACATGGTCTTTGTGCTGAGACAGCTTCAGGAGAAGTGCCGCGAGCAGAACAAAGGGCTGTACGTAACGTTTGTCGACCTAACAAAAGCGTTTGACACTGTGAGCAGGCAAGGTATGTGGCAGATCCTGGAGCGACTAGGCTGTCCCCCAAAGTTTCTCAACATGATCGTCCAGCTCCACGAGGACCAGCAAGGCCAGGTCAGACTAAACAGTGACCTCTCAGAACCATTCCCCATTCGCAACGGCGTGAAGCAAGGCTGCGTGCTGGCACCGACCCTCTTCACCACCTTCTTCAGCATGATGTTGAAGCAGGCCACAGTGGACCTCGACGATGGCGACGCAGTGTACATCAGGTATCGTCTCGATGGCAGCCTGTTCAACCTCAGACGACTGCAGGCCCACACGAAAACCCTAGACCAACTGATTCGTGAGCTGCTCTTTGCTGACGACGCTGCCCTCGTTGCACACACAGAGAGAGCCTTGCAGCGCATTACGTCCTGCTTCGCAGATGCCGCCCAGCTCCTTGGACTTGAGGTCAATCTGAAAAAGACAGAGGTCCTTCATCAGCCGGCACCCAAGGAAGAGCATTGCCCTCCCCACATCACCATCGGCGAGTCCGAACTGAAGTCTGTACACCAGTTTACCTACCTTGGCTGCATCATCACGTCAGACGCCAAGCTGGACAAGGAGCTGGACAACAGGCTGGCAAACGCGAACAGTGCTTTCGGGCGACTATTCAAGCGGGTGTGTCACAATCAACAGCTGAAAAAAAGGCACCAAGATCAGCGTGTACAGAGCTGTCGTCCTCACCACCCTGCTGTACGGTTCCGAGTCCTGGGCAATCTACCGCAGCCAACTACGACTCCTCGAACGCTTTCACCAGCGCTGCCTGCGTACCATCATGGGCATTCACTGGAGTGACTATGTCACCAACGTCGAGGTCCTTGAACAGGCGGAAACTGTGAGCATCGGGGCTTTGCTGCTGCGGACACAGCTTCGCTGGGCGGGGCACGTCTCCAGGATGGAGGATCATCGCCTACCCAAGATCACTCTGTTCGGCGAGCTCGCCACTGGACACCGAGACAGAGGGGCACCAAAGAAGAGATACAAAGACGGTCTCAAGAAGTCACTTAGTGCCTGCCAAATCGACTACCGCCAGTGGTCTTTGCTTGCTGGGGACCGTGACACCTGGCGCTCCACCATTCACAAGGCAGCCGTCTCCTTTGAGGACTCTCGCAGAGCTAACCTTAAGGACAAGCGGCTCAGAAGAAAAAACAGAGTTGTCGTAACTCAGAATCCTGACCAGACCTTCCCCTGCAGCCACTGCGGTCGAACCTGCCTGTCCCGGATTGGCCTCCGCAGCCACGAAAATGCCTGCAGACGACGACGTGGGCAAGCCCTATTGAATCTTCGTTCGCGAAGTCAAGCCAAGACCTTTGAAATATCCGAGTCGATCCATCTCCCGCTGATGAGCTGTACATAAATCCTATGTCGTTTAACCCATTCAGCCCCAACGCCCAACAGCACGAGATGGATTGACCATGATAATTCAAGGACAGAGCCAGATTAGCTTGGCGCCTTTAAGGCGCCAAGCTCATCTGGCACTACCCTTGAATTATCATGGTCAATCCATCTCTTGCAGCTGGTACATAGTCATTAGGTAACACTTGCAAACTTTAGGAAATGCGGCCGTGGGGTTAAATGGGTTAACCACTGCCTGGTGCTGGCGGTACCGTGACTACGTACCGTGACTACGCGTCTACCGCCGAGAGGTGTCGTCAGTACCAGGACTAGTCGAGCGGTGTCGTCAGTACCAGGACTAGTCGAGCAGTGTCGTCAGTACCAGGACTAGTCGAGCGGTGTCGTCAGTACCAGGACTAGTCGAGCGGTGTCGTCAGTACGAGGACTAGTCGAGCGGTGTCGTCAGTACCAGGACTAGTCGAGGTGTGTTGTCAGTACCAGGACTAGTCGAGCGGTGTCGTCAGTACCAGGACTTGTCGATGAACTGCATTCAGAAACACTCAAATTCGCAACTCTGTAATTCTGCGAATAAAATGCAAATGAAGGTAAAAGAGAGGGAAAGCGCCATTCTTGTTGGACCGGTTTATTCATGTTAGTCTATCAGACAGAAAACTAAGACTTACGTATATAGTTCAGACACGATAGCGCTTTGGATAGCGATCTTTCAAAAACGCTTCTCGTAACGCTATGGAATGCTTTCCCAGCATATTTGAAGAAGGCAGAGTCTCTCCAGTCTTTTCGCAAACACACTTCTTTAGTCTGTCCCGCTTAGCAAAATCGATTGTGACTGTGGTTTTATTCTTCTTTCAGTGAGACAGGGTTAAGCTATCTATTCTGTACAAACGCGCTGTAAACAGTCGGTACTGGATGGATAAGGGCACTCTGCAAATGAACATCATCATGCTCATGAACGGGGGTGAACCTAAACAGACCTGTACGACAAACAACTCATTCACAATGACACAAAACAGCCAGGGAAGCTGTCAACTGACTAACCGACCAATCGGATGACTAACAAGCAAGCAAGGAATAAATAAAGAAAGAAGCTGCAAACGCCTAAAAGCGTTTTATGACTACCTATTTATTACTTGTTACGGGAGTGTGTGGGGGTGGGGGGAAGGGGGAGGGGGTGGGGGGAGGGGGGGGGGGTGAGGTCGAACTTCAAGCAACTTTGAATAGCCAGTACTGCCTGTTATAGTGCTAGCGGCATTGTCTGTGCTGTTTTTAGCACCACGCAAAAATCTCCCTGCAATGTGGAGAGACAGTTGGCAATTAACCCATTTAGCCACGAGTCCCTACAGCAGGAGATGGATTGACCATGATAATTCAAGGGTAGTGCCAGATTAGCTTGGCGCCTTCACGCGCCAAGCTAATCTGGCACTACCCTTGAATTATCATCTTCAATCCATCTCCTGCATCTGGTAAATAGTCATTAGGCAACATGTCCAAAATGTGAGACCTGGGACCTTGGGGCTAAAAGGGTTAATCGCTTGGAAAGTTTCCATCCAATGGCGGCAGGTGTCTGCGCCCACACACACACACAAACACACTCTCTCTCTGTCTCTGTCTGCCTGTCTGTCTGTCTGTCTGTCTGTCTGTCTGTCTGTCTGTCTGTCTGTCTGTCTCTCTCTCCCTCTCTCTCTCTCTCTCATATAATTTTTTTTTCTGAGGGTGGGATGGGGTGGGGGGGGAGAGGGGGGATGGGTCTTTTTACTTACACGTTTTATCTTTTGCTGCATCGTGTGATGTATTTTTATATGTGTAGAGTAGCAGGACAGTTTGGAAGATAGGCATTGCTATGCCTAAAACTTTTTATCCTGAATAAAAACGTTTCATCTCTCTCTCTCTTTCTCTCTCTCTCTCTCTCTCTCTCTCTCTCTCTCTCTCTCTCTCTCTCTCTCTCTCTCTCTCTCTCTCTCTCTCTCTCTCTCTCTCTCTCCGTCTCTCCCTCCCCTCTCCCTCTCATTCTCCCTCTCTCTCGTGCAAGCTGGACAAACGATTGAACGCTTCAGAAAAAAAAAAAGCTGTGATCGAGTAGACGTCCTCCTAGCGGCATTAAAGGACATCTTGCTTGTAACAAAACTAGACTGTCGTCTGCCTTTCCTGAACCCCTTCACTGCCAAGAAAACGTGAACGCGATCCATCTGCAAGAGGCATAGATCCTCATGAGACGCCTCGACTGCGGGGTCCTATGAGGATCTCTGCCTCTTGCTACGACTAAATTATGTCTTTTGGGCTGTGCTTTTGGTCGTTTAATGAACAAAGATGACAGAAAGAAAATATGCGGGCAGTGGCAGAGAAGGGGTTAAGAACATAAGACAATAGTCAGGGGCAATTGTAATGCAGTCCTGTTATTGAAGGTTTGTTAATGTGTGGTGTTAACCCTTTATACGTTGACTTCCGGACTGCGAATGGTTTGCTGCTTTCCTTTACTAAGCCGGTAGTAAATACAGTGTATTCACGTGTAATCTTCAAACAAAACAAACAAAAACAAAAAGCTTCTGGGTCACCATGCAAGATCAATGTACCCATGGTACGGTTACTAAGCGTAGAAATGGGAACAATTGGGAGCTCAGGTACTTTCCTAAACACGCTAATAAAATTGTATAATCGTTACGCTGAAAAAACGAAATTTAACTGCATCACTGGAGTGTATATATGCAACTAATTCAGTACCAAGTTTGCACCTTATTTAGGAATAACAAATGACCGAAAATTCCTAGTGGCCGTGTTTCAAGAGCTCATTCAAAAGCTTACCCGCAAAACAATGCAGCACACAGACGACACGTCCCAAAATATGACGTCAGCAGATTAGCAGTCAGCCTTGGTGGCGATGTCATTTCCTATTGTTAGGTCAAAGACGTCAATTCTTCATTATGGCAAGCATATGAGCATGCTGTGAAACACAACGAGGCGTCATAATCGCAACTCTCTGCCTTATCTCATTCTACCCCAACACCGAAATCCCCAAATTTTGCCGTTGTCCACTGAAGACTGCTCTCTAGTGCAGGACACAGATCGACCATGATAGTTCAAGGGTGATGCCAGAATAGCTTGGCGCCCATAGGCGCCAAGCTATTCTGGCATCACCCTTGAACTATCATGGTCGATCCTTATCTTGCTGTAGTGTGTCTGGGGTAGAATGAGTTATAGCAGCAAACACTACTCAATACGCAGGAAAAACAACATCGGGCCGACGTCGGCCGCCGTTGCCCCGCGCATGGCCGTGCGCTACCCAACGACGGCCGACGCTGGCCCGATGGCCTTTTGCGCATTGTATAATATTGAAAGTTTTAAAAAGTGCCCTGGTCTGACGCGGTACATTGCGGCGTGGCCGACATCCACCCGCCGATACATGACCTCAGTTTCGCCACGGCACTGCAAGCACAGGTAACACACTCGGATGATGGTGGTGGTGGTAATGACGATGACGACAACACCACCACCACCACCAAAAGAACAACAATAAGAACAATAGTAACAATAATAACACTACAACTGCTACAAAACCATTGATGTTAATGTTAAGCAACAACTGACAACAAAAAATGGTGTGGCGAACGCTTCAGTGCCGTGAAAATCTGAAAACACTCAGCTGCAAGAGGTATAGATCCGCATGAGCCCCCACAGTCGCGGGGACCCATGGAGATCTATACATGTTGCTGTCCCCACTTTGAATCCACTTTGCTAGGCGACAGATTGTGTTTTGAGTGGTGCTGAATGGACGAAAAATACGGAACACTTTGCTAGGAGACAGCTAGGGCATTGTGTGGTGCTGAATGGACGAAGAATACGGAACACTTTGCTAGGAGACAGCTAGGGCATTGTGTGGTGCTGAATGGACGAAGAATACGGAACACTTTGCTAGAGACAGCTAGGGCTTTGTGTGGTGCTGAATGGACGAAGAATACGGAACACTTTGCTAGAGACAGCTAGGGCATTGTGTGGTGCTGAATGGACGAAGAATACGGAACACTTTGCTAGGAGACAGCTAGGGCTTTGTGTGGTGCTGAATGGACGAAGAATACGGAACACTTTGCTAGGAGACAGCTAGGGCATTGTGTGGTGCTGAATGGACGAAGAATACGGAACACTTTGCTAGAGACAGCTAGGGCTTTGTGTGGTGCTGAATGGACGAAGAATACGGAACACTTTGCTAGGAGACAGCTAGGGCTTTGTGTGGTGCTGAATGGACGAAGAATACGGAACACTTTGCTAGGAGACAGCTAGGGCATTGTGTGGTGCTGAATGGACGAAGAATACGGAACACTTTGCTAGGAGACAGCTAGGGCATTGTGTGGTGCTGAATGGACGAAGAATACGGAACACTTTGCTAGGAGACAGCTAGGGCATTGTGGAACACTTTGCTAGGAGACAGCTAGGGCATTGTGTGGTGCTGAATGGACGAAGAATACGGAACACTTTGCTAGGAGACAGCTAGGGCATTGTGTGGTGCTGAATGGACGAAGAATACGGAAACAGTCTGCGTCCGCTGGCACTTTACTGGACTCCTGGCAGATCTTCCTCTTTTTCCACATGAACACCGTTCTGACACGGGTCTAGCTGCACAACTACCCAATATACGAGTAAGTAAGCACGTGACATCGGGAGGGGTGGCTCACTAGGATCTGAGTCTCTTGCCACTAGATCGTGTCCAGTTTCTGACGGCATTCAAAGGGTTATGTCCTGGGGTTACAAGCAACACCGTGCGTCAAGCATAGACTGTGCACCCGTCGCGATCGCCACGGTTAAGCTACCTAACCAGTAAGCAAAAGGATCCTTGGCCGACATCGGCCGCACTGTCGTGCGCGGGCCCACTGCGGCCTAGGTCGGCCCGAATACTTTTGCTTGCTGGACAGGAACTCTCCCACCGGGCAACAGGTAACAGGCGAGACGACTGAAACCGCTGTTGGTCCGCGTCGGAAACGCGTTACCAAAGACAATACATTGTTTATAATAAATTATTGTGCGCAACAGTGCGTGCGCTTGTCTCAACAGGCTCTGAGAAAAGTCACGACTCGTTCTCGTGTGCGGTCGATCGGTGTCATATTTCAAGGCGAGCTTTACCTGCAAATCCAAGAGGAAGCATCCTGGAGAAGGACCTCTGAGCATGTGTTCAGCTGTGTCTCGGAAGAACGCCTGCCATCACTTCATTCCATTCTTCAAGGCTGCAATTTATGGAACAATCCGAGTGTACTTTTGCGAGTGTACTCCCCAGAGGAATACGCCACAAGTACGCTTCTATTCAAATGAGATGCATCGCATGGTGTACTTGTGTTTCGCATCTCATTTGAATAGAAGTGTACTTGTGGCGTACTTCCCGATTGGGTATATCTGGCGAGTACTCCTTCAAACGTTATACACGAAAACATAAACAGTTTGGCCGCAATAAAAAGTAACATATTCTGCCCGAGGACCGAACTCCCCAAATGTTGAAGTCGCCCTCTGAAGGAATGTGCTACAATTTTAGAAACAGATCGAGGATGATAGTTCAAGGGTGGTGCCAGAATAGCTGGGCGCCCATAGGACTGTGTTACAATTCAAGAGACAGATCGAGCATGATAGTTCATGGGTGGTGCCAGAATAGCTTGGCGCCTATGGGCGCCAAGCTATTCTGGCACCACCCATGAACTATCCTGCTCGATAAATGTCTTGCAGTGGTGTGTCGGGGCTGAATGGGTTAACTGCCGCGGTAAGACGAGCGCCACCTAGCTGCAAGAGACACAAGGCCTCATGAACTTCCGACAGTCGTGGGGGCTGGTGAGGTGTGTGTCTCTTGTAAGCCCTCCTTTCTCTCAGCCGAGTTGTGTCCTCTTTGTGCTTCACATCTGTGTTGTTGATGCCACAGTCGGTCAGCACGCAGTCGTTTGTGACGCGCAGTTCGTGATCACCGGCAGCGAAGTGTTAATGAAAGTCTGTTCCTCGTGCAGTTGGGCGCGTGCAGTGTTGTGTTTAGTCTTTTATTGTACATTGTTCCTCGTGCAGTTGGACGCGTGCAGTGTTGTGTTTAGTCTTTTATTGTACATCGATCCACGTGGACCAGCAGAACTTTTTGTTGTTGTTCATTCTCTCTTCTAATCGCATAATCAATGCTGGACCACCAGTTCTATGGTAATTGCTTTGGCCACGATCGCAGAAAGTCTGTTCATGCAACGGGGACTTCTTAATTTATTCAGCCCCGACACACCTAAGCAAGACATGGATCGAGCATTATAATTCAAGGGGGGGTGCCAGAATAGCTTGGCGCCCATAGGCGCCAAGCTATTCTGGCACCACACTTGAACTATCATGCTCGATTTGTCTCCAGAATTGTAATACAGTCCTCCAGAGGGCAGCTTCAAAATTGGGGGGATTTCGGTTCTGGGGCAGAATTGTAGCAAGTTGTATGTGATATATTTGTCCGGCTGAGAGCTTGGAAGCACTGACGACACACAATGGCAACTTTACCACAATAGCAAGTTGTACTGGCTGTCGAAAAAACTACGTCTCAGAGTCCGTCATTTTTTGTGATATTCACATATAGCTAGATTGTAGAACCACATTAGAGGAGTTCGTTAGCCAGTTTTGTATCTTTTGAACTTTTTCTGTAACAAATAATTCTATGCAGAACATTTATAAACCTCGACTTTTGGAGAAAAAAAAAAACAATGACAGTGACGTAAAAGCAGCAACTCCGTCAGGACGACATCGATGCAATACGAGATATGATGTATTTCTCTCTTCTCTCTCCCCCGCCGCCCCCCCCCACCCCCACCCCCGCCTCGCTCTCTCTCTCTCTCTGGATGGCTGTAGCGACGCAAATTTAAAAAAGATTAAACTCACTCCATAGGCGAGCAGCGAAACTTATATTAGATAAAAACATTCCACAACAAAGCAGTACCGACGAAAAACGTTGCATTACTTCTTATGCTCCCTCTCCGTCAACACTTTGTTTTTAATAAGTTAGTAATGGTAAATAAGGCTTCAGATTACAAAAGAGAGATAATGCTGGACAAGCGCTAAAGCGGGGGTAACCTTAAGTGGTTAAAAATAACCCCCACAAATAACCCCCAAATTACGAAAATCGACCTAAATTTAAAAGAAAAATTGTTGTTTTTTCCACAGAACAGAAAACGTCATCGTAAATTTCCAGCGGGAAATGTGTTTTAAAAAATACCATTAAAGCTATGTAAAACCAACAAAAATAGAGGTGAAAACTCAACTCCAAAAGCATGAAAAATCACTAAATATATTTTTTATGGGTATGGGTTCATTTTTACATTATCATAAAACAACAAACAAACAAAAATGAACCTCAAAACAAAACAACAAAAAGTTCCCAAAAAATTTCTGAACAAATATATAAGAATTTTTTTTAATTAAGTAAATTTAAAATAATTTAACAACAAAATAATAAACAAATATATTTATTTAATATAGGAAATCTTGATCATGCACTCCTTGAGCTCTACAACTCTTGGAAATGCACTCTTATAACCCTTAACTCATTCTACCCCAACACCAAAATCCTTAACTTTTGCCCCTGTCCTCTCAAGACCGCATTGCAGCGCAGGACACAGATCGACCATGATAGTTCAAGGGTGATGCCAGAATAGCTTGGCGCCCGTAGGCGCCAAGCTATTCTGGCATCACCTTTGAACTATCATGGTCGATCCTTATCCTGCTGTGGTGTGTCTGGGGTAGAATGAGTTAACACACTCCGTTCAGCTTTGTGTGATACATAATCAGGTCAGATTCTGCTGAGAACGCCACAGACCTGCACCAATAAAAGAAATAGCTGTGATACCTCTTTCACTTCCCCTACACTTCACTTCCAACACCTAAAGGACTGAAATTGTAATGTGGTTTCCTCACCCCACGACGATGTACGATGGTAGTTGTGGATCTGTCAAGGCAAAATAAATGTCGGGTTGATTTTCAGAAACACGTGACTAACTTGCCTGGATGTTGAAAGTTCAGTTTGAGGAAAGAAAAAAAGAGAAGTCTGTGTATGTGATGTGCTAGCCAGTGTGTGTGTGTGTGTGTGTGTGTGTGTGTGTGTGTGTGTGTGTGTGTGTGTGTGTGTGTGTGTGTGTGTGTGTTATTGTAGTCAACTGACATGAAGACAAATTCCAATGTTTTTATTTTTTTATTTTTACATGGAAACACATGGCAATAAACTATCTTATCTGGCCTATATTGTCGAAGTGTTACTTAACGACTATGTACCAGTTGCACAGCAGGAGGTGGATTGACCATGATGAGTCAAGGGCAGTGCCAGACTAGCTTGGCGTCTTTAGGCGCCAAGCTAGTCTGGCACTGCCCTTGACTTATCATGGTCAATCGATTTCCTGCTGTAGGGTGTTGGGGCCAAATGGGTTAAGTACTGGCTATTGAAAATGACGTGCGATTCGACCCCGGTTTGCTCGGCTATACCGATTTCCGCCCGTTTAAACAATGGGTAAAGAAGATGACCTAATGGAATATTTGTTAAATTTATTTCAATTTTAATTTTTTAAAACTATTTTTCTTAAAATTATTGTTGTTTGGTGGTGGTGGTTGTTGTTTTTTTTATTTTTTTTTTATTTATTTGTATTTATTTGTTGTGTATGTGTGGTTGTGGGGGGGGGGTGGAGGGGTTCTTTGTTGTTGTTTTTTATTTTACAGTTAAAAAAAATTCCTGAAGAAAAAATCCAACAAAACCCAGCGAAAGCGGAGAAAGGGAAAATCAGATCATTCTAAAAATTTAGTTGTTTATCAAGATTCAAGATGACTTTATTGTTGCTGTAATAGAAGAAAATCATACACAGCAAAAATTGTCTTAAATGTATTACCACCTTAAAGAAACTATAGAGATGGCCGATCCCTTCAGACTTAGTATACTCTTGACCGTATTAATTAACTCATTTGCGACGTGCTCCATAAATGTGACATATCTGGAACTGTGTTTTTAGAAAGAACCAAAAAAAAAAAAAAAAAAAAAAAAACTGACCCATTATGTCTCGCAGCTGAATTTGTTTAAAACTTGGATTTTGATCACAATTAACCCCTCCACTTCCAGTGGACGTAGATCGAGTTTCTGAACCGTGCTAATTTAACGCGAAAGAACCCCAGTCACATGGTCACAGAGATGTCTCAGCCAGATCAAGAGGCATAGATCCTCATGTGCCCCCGCAGTTGCGGGGGCTTATGAGGATCTATGCCTCTTGCAGATGAATCGTGCTGACTTTTTCTCGACATTGAAAATTTGACTATCGGAAAATTGGACCATCTTACACGTACTGAATATTGACGGCACTTGTTCAGTGTTTAATGGACAGGCTGCGAGACCCAAATATACAATAGCACTTTATGCAGTGGAGTGGGAAGATTGCAATACGAAGTATGGCGCAACACAACATGAAAATCTGTCCTTTTCCGTGCTTTGTAACAAGAGCTCAGCTTTGCCACCTGAAGGCTGGGCGGGCTGGAGAAAGTCAAGATGAGGTATGGCCCGAGTAAGACAGGAGGTATTTTCAAAGGACACTCTTGTTCAGAGGACGCGTGTGGCATAACCGTGCGCCCAGCCAAGTTTCCCGGCTACGTCACTGCGCACCCAATGCGCAAAAGGCCATCGGGCCGACGTCGGCCCGATGGCCTTTGCGCGCCGGGCATGTACATGAACAATTTTGTACAGAAGTAGTATGCGTAAAACTTTGAATGTTTGTGTGTGTGTGTGTGTTTGTGTGTGTGCAACTGTGTTTGTGTGTGTCAGTGTGTGCGTGTGTGTGTAAGTGTTGACCATTGTTTTTATTTTAAATTGTCTGCTTATTTGGCTTTTTTTGTACAGAGGCAGTATGCGTAAAACTTTTAATTTACTTTTTTACATACACTTACACACACACACACACACACGCGCACGCGCGCGCAGGAGGGGTGGCAGGGGGAGGGTCGGCGCCAAAAGCACGTTCTCTAGCAAGGTTTCCGTAGCTAGACGTGACGGAATTTTTATCTTGTTAGGGTGTTGGGGTCAAATGGGTTAAGTACCGGCTATTGAAAATGACGTGCGATTCGACCCCGGTTTGCTCGGCTATACCGATTTGGCCGCCCGTATACCGCTTTAAACAATGGCACCTTAACCCTCATCATCCGGAACACACCAGTGTGTGAAATAAGTTTGACTAAAACAGGTCAAGGGTAGTGCCAGAATAGCTTGGCGCCTCTAGGCGCCAAGCTATTCTGGCACCACCCTTGAACTAAAGCCATTGGTCTATATCCTTATCTGTAAGAAATATAATGTAGCTTGCATACAGCAGTGTACATATTTGAAGCCATTAGCCTCAGTATGATATGGGTTAAAGAAGATGACCTAATGGAATACTTGTTAAATTTATTTCAATTTTTTGTTTTTTAACTAATCTTTTTTTAAAATTATTGTTGTTTGGTGGTGGTTGTTGTTGTTTTTGGGGTTTTTTTTGTTTGTTTGTTTGTTGTTGTTTTTTTTGGGGGAGGGGTTCTTTGTTGTTGTTTTTTATTTTACAGTAAAGGATTGTTTTTCTGAAGAAAAAACCCAACAAAACCCAGCGATAGCGGAGAAAGGGAAAACTGTGTTTGTGTGCGTCAGTGTGTGCGTGTGTGTGGAAGTGTTGACCATTGTTTGTTTTTATTTTAAATTTTCCGCTTATTTGGCTTTTTTTTTTTGTACAGAGGCAGTATGCGTAAAACTTTCAATTTTTTTTTTTACATATACTTACACACACACACACACACACACGCGCGCGCAGGAGAGGGGGGGGGGGGGATGGCGCCAAAAAGGCAAAAACACGTTCTCTAGCAAGGTTTCCGTAGCTAGACGTGACGGAATTTTTATCTTGTTACTTCTTTACCAGAATTTCTGCGCCGCACGCCAATGACGTTACGTGCATGCTCCGGAATGCGCCCGACCCAGACCCATTTTAAAGTCTATCGTTTTTTGTTTTTTTTTAAATATGGTAGACAAAAAATAGTGCCTACTAATTTAATTTAAGAATATTTCTCCACTCCACTTTTATCCACCTAATGTTGGATTAACTCCAGATAGAACTCATCAGTTGTTCCGCTTGACGTTGTGCATAGCTAACTGTAGAGGGGGGAAAAACACGCTTCCGCCTGAACTGCAGGGTTTAGATGATGTTTTAATCCTTAGATTTCAACCAGTGTTTGTTGTTTTCGCAAGAGATGTCAGAAATGAAAGCAGAACGTTTCAAGGGAAGATTTGTTGAGACTGCCACCTGCAGAGCTGCATTCACGGGGCTGTATGTTATGCTTTGTCCATCAGTTTTGAAGACAGCCAATTTACGTATGCCACGGAAAGGCACAGGCTGTTGTGGGATGCCATACCAACTTTGCTTTCTGTACCCAACCCGCCCCCAAAGGTGACGGCAAAGAGACAGCCAAGCAGGTTAGTTAGTTATTGGGGTTTAACGCCGAGCAGGCGACTAAGGCCATCACACGGCGGTCCATGCAGGAAGAGGGACGATGCTAAAGAGTCTGAAGCACCGCCCCACAAGCAGG
>BTPG01000001.1:135154557-135292057 GCA_036245525.1 Semisulcospira habei
CAGCCACTACGCTATGCACTACTCAAAATGTCAGATAGATTTACCTTGCGATCTCAGTGGGTCCTGAAATGGGATGATGCGTCATTGGTAAAATCCAGTGTTATACCTGTAGCCATTGTATACATAGCCTCGCTTAAACAGAGCTGGGCACGGAGTTTAGTATTTGGCATCATTTATATTTGTTTCTCTTCTTCTTTTAATTTTGTACCGTGGTAATTGTGTAAAAAGTGATAAATTAGAATCAAGAGCTGCACTGAGCATGGATGAGACTTAGTCGCACTTTTAGTTTCGTATCAAGACGAAAGCTCCTCTGCTCCACCGAAGCCATACAGTATAGGTCAGTGGTTGTAGACCAGGGGAAGTAACCTGTCGAAAAATTTTTGGTATCTGGGAACATTGTTTTTTTCCCTTTATTTTCATCGCCTGAATCAGATTGAGTGAAAAAAACCTTGGGTTGGATAAGGGAACTTTTCAATGTCCCCATATCCAGAGCATGTTCCCAGATTCACGCTCATAGGCATGCGATTGTCCCCAGATACCATACATTATAAGAGTATATATATATATATATATATATAATATATATATATATATATATATATATATATATATATATATATATATATATATATATATATATATATATATATATATATATAATTTGTAAACATGAAATTTTCAATATGTAAAGTTTACATCCGTATAATAAACCTGTGTTGTTTCCAGAACAGTAATCTTTTTAAAAAAAATATATTAAAATCAGTCGGACACTGACCTACGTTTGTTCTGTGTCGGTGTGTGTGTGTGTCTGCGTGTGACATAAAATAGGAATTGATTGCTTGCGTTGTTGATTTGTGTAAAGTTGCTTTGGTTTATCATTATGGCATAAATGATTGCATGGTTGCTACATACGATTCTGGTATGAATTCAAATAGTAGGCACTATTTTTTGTCCGTTTTTATCTTTTGTATGTTTTTTTTTAGCATTTACCGACGATGATACGATACGATAATATATAAGATAGGAGAAAATAAGACAAGTTCGAACTTTATTTGTCTTGTACACAAATACAGTAATAATAATAATAATAATAATTACGGTATTTATAATGCGCTTATCTTATAATAATTATAACTCTTAGCACGCACTCACAACTCGCGCATGCATGCGCACGCTTTAGACAACGACTCACGTATTACAAATAGTAAAATTACGACAGTCAGCTTGGGGTGGGAAGTTTGGTGGTATAGTGCTAGAACTGTTGAAAGAGGTGAATTTTGAGGGCGGACTGGAAGGAGGAGAGAGAGAGTGTTTCTGACGGAGAGAGAGTGTTCCAGGTGGATGGACCGTGTACTGAAAAGGATTGATTGATTGTACATTGCTTAACGTCCCGACAGCAACAAGGCTTTCTCAGGACGTGCCTGCACTGCTTGTGAAAAAAAACTAAACAGAAAATTGAATGTATGTCGCCAGCCGGTCAAATACGTTAAATAAACCTACAACATGGGGCCTAAATAAAGCTAAGACCATTTAGCAACACACATCCAATATCAAGAGCTACAGGCAGTGCAGACAGTAGGGAGAATTTTAAAAAGGCAAATACAGGTGAATGGACAAAGGGTAGACAGAAACACATGCCCCAGAATGGAGAGAAAAACCCACCCTGTGAGGCTGACCAGGGTGACCCTGGGAACTAAAAAATACCTAACCCCACCCAAGTCCCCCAGGGCAGACCCGGGTGGGGAACTGAAAAGGAGCGGGGGCCGAAAGTGCTGAGTTTGGTGCGGGGGATGTGGAGGCGGAGAGGGTCGGAGGCGGAGCGGAGGGAGCGGGAAGGAGTGTAGGGGTGAAGTAAGTTTGAGAGATAGGCATGAGCGCAGTTGTTCAGGGATTTGTAGCAGAGAGACAGAATCTTGTATTGGATGCGTTGGGGGATGGGGAGCCAGTGAAGGAGTTTGAGCAGGGGAGTGATGTGGTCGGATTTTTTCTTTCTGAGGACGAGGCGGGCAGCATTGTTCTGGACGCGCTAGAGAGTGAAAGTGGTGGAGTGAGGGAGGCCGGAAAGGAGAGAGTTGCAGTAGTCGATGCGAGATAAAATGAGAGAGACAGCAAGTTTGGTGGCAGCTTCGGTAGTGAGGTATTTTCTGATCTCAGTGACTGATGCGGCGGAGGTGGAAATAGCATGCCTGGGCCGTACAGTAGTAAACCTTGTAAAGGAACACAATAATGGCAACGGCCACTAGACATGATCCATCTCATTTTCACCCGGAAATACTTATTAAAATTTAATGTAAACTTTTTTTCTATCAAATTCGACGTCTAACAATTGTTTTCTCATGTTTTCAAACTTCTTTTGTCTAGATGTAAATAAACTATATGTATATAAATTTACCTATTTTGGCTACACATTACAAACTACCCAGATCAATCAAAAGATCGTAAATATGTCTTACCTTTTTTTTAAAGGGGCAGTCCTGACTTTTTAATGCTTCAGTTCGCAAAAAGCTTTTACTGGGATTCAGTATACACACCCACTTAGACAGTGACCACCCTATTGTCCCCCCAAATGCTTTCCTTCGTCCGTTCAAAGTGAAAAGAGGCCACCGAAATCTTGTGACTGGACCAAGTCAAAGATTGCTTCTAATAGGCGATGGTGGCTGACGTCATAACTATTCTCTACGACCTTAGGACAGCTGCATAATTATAACCAATCAGAGACAAGATGGCGGATGAACCAGCGAAGAAAAAAAGAAAGTACCAGTCGACTCGCGCCGGCCGACAATGACAGACTCGGAATTGAAGAGAAGAGAAAAAGACAAGATACCTCTAAGTATAATTGACATCGGACAAGGGAATATAGAGCTTTGCTTGACTGCCCATCCGGAATTTGTCGCTTTCTTGCTATGTGAATCAGTAAGTAATCCGGCTACGGTCTCTGTCGATCTTCCTATAGTTCCGCGAGCGCTAGTGATTTTCAGAATTCATGATCTAAAGTAGAATTTATCTCTTACTGATTTTGCAAGATTTTAAACCTGTTTTATCATAAAATTACGAGCTAGTTCATCAGATTTTATGCTGCAACGATCGGAAAACTACGGCGTGTGTCCAAATTGCGGCACTGCCGACATCGCTGGTCGTGACACGTTTTTGTCTGTGCGGACTCTCATTCACTGATTCACAGAGGTAGTGTTTCTACTGCGATGGTGCATTTGTCGTTTCCAGAGATGCTTTCAGTTAGTAGACTTTGATGTGTGCGATGTGAAATTCAGCAGAGCAGAAAGTGGGTATAAATACCACTGTTCTGTTTCGTGACGCTGGCTCAGTCGCTTCAGCGGCGTGGAGACCGAGTCGAACAAGCCACGCCCCCAGCAGGATCGTTACTCTGGGTAGCATTGATTGATTGTACATTGCTTAACGTCCCGACAGCAACAAGGCTTTCTCAGGACGTGCCTGCACTGCTTGTGAAAAAAAACAACTAAACAGAACATTGAATGTATGTCGCCAGCCAGTCAAATACATTAAATAAACCTAACACATGGGGCCTAAATAAAGCTAAGACCATTTAGCAACACACATCCAATATCAAGAGCTACAGGCAGTGCAGACAGTAGGGAGAGTTTTAAAAAGGCAAATACAGGTGAATGGACCTCGGGTAGACAGAAACACATGCCCCAGAATAGAGAGAAAAACCCACCCTGTGGGGCTGACCAGGGTGACCCTGGGAACTAAAAAATACCTAACCCCACCCAAGTCCCCCAGGGCAAACCCGGGTGGGGTCTACTCTGGGTAGCAGGTCAAGCGGAACCTGCATTGATTTTGACAGCATAGTGAGTATGGAAGGTTTATTTTACATTCTCGTGGAGAATTATGTCAAAGGGATGCCGGAGAACATCAGTACATGTTTACTCTAATGTGTACCCACACCGATGACCTCGTCTGCAGTATTGACCGGGTTCTGCCTTGTGACGTATGCTAGTAAATACGCACAAATTCAAAACGAGGCCGATGCAGACGATAATTTGCGCTCTTGGGTACAAAAACAACACACACCAAACGATGAATTTTGACATTTGGCATTGTATTTACGTCATAAAGCTCTAAGTTTGTGTACAAAAGACCCATACATAATACTGTCAGCAGTATCTGTTGCAGACAGTTTTTTTGACTGTGTTGAGATGCTTGATCCTGGGGAGAATAACTTTAAGATTCAACTTATGTTACCTGCACAACTCGCTGCCGTCTTCCCCCTCCTACCCCCCCCCCCCCCCCACACACACACACATCCACAATACTCACCTCATTCCTAACCCTTACATTAAAAAAAAAAAACAAATTTTGAGTCGGGATCTGTCCGCATCTACATTTTTGTTGTCAGCCGATGTCTTGCGGCAGGTCACTTTACCTTTCCTTCATCTTTCATCCTTTTCTTCATCTTTCATAAGTTTTGCGGCAGGCCCTTTACATTTACTTCACGTAAGAGCACCGCTGTCGTGAACGCGTGCATTCTTTACAAATTTAAAGTGCCACGTTAACCATGAGAAATTTTCTACAAGTTTTCCGGCAGGCCCTTTACGTTCTCATACTTTGTGCCTGGGGGGAAAATAACACTTCAGTCAAACTAGGGCTGAAAATGTTAAACACAGTGGAGGCGCGGCGGCAGGGGGAAAAGCCACCGCCTACTGTAAGCCTGCTGTACTGCTTGCTTGCCAAAGCAAGCAGCAAGCACCTCCGCTGTTATCAGTGGTTTTCGCTAGATTAGTACGACGGTCTGTGGGGCTCGGTAAATGATATACACCATCAGCCACCTACGCTTCGATGGACCAAAAGCAAAAGGAGAGACCCGGTGATTGAGTTGGCAAGCTACCTTTCCTTTTCAAACCTTCGAAACCAGTAAGCGCCCAAACGCGCACGCGCGAGTCCCAACGGCACAGTACCAGAGCATTACGAGTCGAGGCCCAAAAACACATTACACTCGCACGCTTGCGAGAGGGACTTTGCCACGTTGCTGAACGGCGACTCGGTGAGACGAGCGCGTTCTGAGACGATACAACTGTCAAGCGTTTTACGATGTGTTGCCGAACGCATGAGGGAACGAACCATTCTCTCGCGGCTAGCTCGTGCAAGCCGACCAACCCTCGGAGCTTGCTTGTGGCAAACCCACCAACTTTTCATCGCACCGTACCTTCACCAGACCGTAGGCTGCCAAGGAATTTCCGCGCGAAACGAAAAGAAAAAAAAGGAACCCGTGTACCTTCTTTTCTCACCAAGTCGCCTGAAACGCGCGGGGGAAACGTACGGCGGTCGACCTTCGTCGACCAACTCCCCCACATTATAGTGATCACCATCGACAGCCATTGACGAGCACAGTATAGCACTGAAACACCAAAACGAACCTCTCCACACCTCCCCCACAATAAAAAGGTCGCAGTGCGCACGCTATCCCAGCAATGCACCAACACCCTCCTACCCATTCCACACCATAACAACCACTCGTCATACACTTTTTGACATCACCCTACCATGATTTCACGTCACAGCGACGGTAACGATTTCAATGGTGACGCTCGGCGCGTTCCCCAGGAATGCAGTACTGAACAGATTGATTGTACATTGCTTAACGTCCCGACAGCAACAAGGCTTTCTCAGGACGTACCTGCACTGCTTGTGAAAAAAAAACTAAACAGAAAATTGAATGTATGTCGCCAGCCGGTCAAATACATTAAATAAACCTACAACATGGGGCATAAATAAAGCTAAGACCATTTAGCAACACACATCCAACATCAAGAGCTACAGGCAGTGCAGACAGTAGGGAGAGTTTTAAAAAGGCAAATACAGATGAATGGACCTCGGGTAGACAGAAACACATGCCCCAGAATAGAGAGAAAAACCCACCCTGTGGGGCTGACCAGGGTGACCCTGGGAACTAAAAAATACCTAACCCCACCCAAGTCCCCCAGGGCAGACCCGGGTGGGGGAGTACTGAACAGAGAATCCCAACGCCTTTTTGCCGTACGGTTTTCCTTGCACTACAAGTTTTCACGTACAGGGCCGGATCCAGGGGGGGGGGGGGGGAGGGGATGCTTTGGTACTACAGCACCCCCCCCCCCCTCCCCCCGGCTTAAAAAAAAAAATCATTCACCACGAGGCCACAACTTGGTCCGAGAAGAAGGGGGGTGGTTTAATGTTATTGCAGCACCCCCCTTCTCTCTCTAGCCCCCCCCCCCCCCCCCCCTTTTTGCTTTTCCATTTCTTCGGACCCTGGAAGCACGCACCTTTCGCTCCCGAACAGTCTACAGTATAATGTGTGTGTCAGCATGTGGTTTTTCAATGTATGAGGTAAAGCAAAGCTAGCACTACATATTGTACACTTGTGTGGCTTCTGGCCTGTGTGTGTCAGCATGTGTCTTTTCAAGGTACCAGACTGAGTGAAACTAGCACTACATTCTGTACATTTGTGTGGCTTTTGGCCTGTGTGTGTCAGCATGTGTTTTTTCAAGTTACCAGATAAAGCAAAGCTAGCACTACATTCTGTACACTTGTGTGGCTTCTGGCCTGTGTGTGTCAGCATGTGTTTTTTCAAGTTACCAGATAAAGCAAAGCTAGCACTACATTCTGTACACCTCTGTGGCTTCTGGCCTGTGTGTGTCAGCATGTGCTTTTTCAAGTTATCAGATAAAGCAAATCCTGCACTACATTCTGTGCACTTATGTGGCTTCTGGGCTGTGTGTGTTAGCATGTGTTTTGTCAAGTCACCAGATAGAGCAAAGCTAGCACTACATTCTATACACTTGTGTGGCTTCTGGCCTGTGTGCTTCAACATGTGTGTTTTCAAGTTTCTAGACTGAGTGAAAGCAGCACTACATTCAGTACACTTGTGTGGCTTCTGGCCTGTGTGTGTCAGCATGTGTTTTTTCAAGTTACCAGATAAAGCAAAGCTAGCACTACATTCTGTACACTTATGTGGCTTCTGGCCTGTGTGTGTTAGCATGTGTTTTTTCAAGTCACCAGATAGAGCAAAGCTAGCACTACATTCTATACACTTGTGTGGCTTCTGACCTGTGTGCGTCAGTATGTGCGTTTTCAAGGCACTAGATCGAGTGAAAGCAGCACTACATTCAGTACACTCGTGTGGCTTCTGGCCTGTGTGTGTCAACATGTGTGTTTTCAAGGTACTAGATCGAGTGAAAGCAGCACTACATTCTGTACACTTGTGTGGCTTCTGGCCTGTGTGTGTCAGCATGTGTGTTTTCAAGTAACCAGATTGCTTGAAACTAGCACTACATTCTGTACACTTCTGTGGTTTTTGGACTGTGTGTGTTAGCATGTGCCTTTTCAAAGTGCTAGATAGAGTGAAAGCAGCACTACATTCAGTACATTTGTGTGGCTTCTGGCCTGTGTGTGTCAGCATGTGAGTATTCAAGTTACTAGATCGAGTGAAAGTAGCACCACATTCCGTACACTTGTGTGGCCTCTGGCCTGTGTGTGTCAGCATATGTGTTTTCAAAGTACTAGACTGAGTGAAAGCACCACTACATTCAGTACACTTATGTGGCTTCTGGCCTGTGTGTGTCAGCATGTGCGTTTTCAAGTGACTAAGAAAAGCAAAGCTAGCACTACATACTGAGCACTTGTGTAGCTTCTGGCCTGTGTGTGTCACCATGTGTGTTTTCAAGTTTCTAGATCGAGTGAAAGCAGCACTACATTCAGTACACTTGTGTGGATTCTGGCCTGTGTGTGTCACCATGTGTGTTTTCAAGTTACTAGATCGAGTGAAATCAGCACTACATTCTGTACACTTGTGTGGCTTCTGGCCTGTGTGTGTCAGCATGTGTCTTTTCAAAGTACCAGATTGATTGAAACTAGCACTACATTCTGTACACTTGTGTGGCTTCTGGCCTGTGTGTGTCAGCATGTGTATTTTCAAGTTACCAGATACAGCAAAGCTAGCACTACATTCTGAACACCTATGTGGCTTCTGGCTTGTGTGAGGGACACTTAAACCATCTTTTGTACATGTATGTGGTTTCTGGAAAGTAGCCTTACAGTGCCTACAAAACCATGTTCTCCCACTTGGTGTGTCTGTTGATGTCTGTACATCAATACACGCACTGGCAGCAGTAGTTGTCTTCTGCTCTGTGGTAACAGTGTGAGGCTTCTGCCCTGTGTGAGTGGACATGTGTTGCATCAACTGACTGGACAATTGGAAACATGTGTCACACAACCCACATACAAATGGCGTCTGACTCTCTTCAGCACTGGGACATTCTATGGTCAAGGGTTTTCGTTGTGTTGACAAAGTTCTACCGTCAAGATCCACAGATACCCTTAAATCAAGGGCCACGTCACTGATAACACCAGACACAGAGTTAGACTCTAGCTTGGTGTCATGTTTAGTGTCACAGTTCATGTCAATATAAACATCAGACACAGAGATTAACGCTAACTTGATGTCATGTTTAGTGTCACAGTCCATGTCACTGTAAACGCTGGGCACAGAGATTGACGCTAGATTGATGTCATGTTTAGTGTCACAGTCCATGTCACTGTAAACGCTGGGCACAGAGATTGACGCTAGCTTTATGTCAGGTTCCATATTAACCCCAGACTCTTTGATGGTCCAAAGTTCTAGCCGTACACCAGGTTCTTCCTTGATAGCTGGCTCCAGTTTGACTAGTGGGTGTTGGACAGGACCATCTCTCTCCACACTGGCAGTGTTGTCAGTGTTCTCAACAGTAATGTTGTCTGTGTCTTCACCAGTCATATTGTCTGTGTCTTCAACAGTAGTGTTGACCGTGTCTTCACCAGCAGTGTTGGTTGTGTCATCACCAGTAGCTGGAAAGTCCCTATGGTGTCCATCTGTCTCAGAGTACTCCAGTGTTGTTTCTGCTTCTTCCTCTTCTGGGGAAACAAACAGGACCATGGAATATCTATGTACACACAATTGGATCAACTGACATCATGAGAATTAACACAGAAAGAAATGGCTTCTTTAGACAACACACATTCCTGTTTGTTCAGAAAACATGCCTGTACTGGTGGAGTGATACAAATTTTAGCACACAAAACATTTCAGTTGGCCGCATGCTGACAAACTCACAAAACATAACATGACCACTGGAGTTAGTTTATCATTACAGTGTCTGTATTTGTGCTGTACCAGTAGTGGGTGTCATCAAGAAATGTGACTGCAGATGGAAAGTGCCATGATTTGCACAACCTCATTAACTATTGTAATCTTTATGACAAAGGTAATGCCGTCATACTGATTTTACAATTATTTCATGAAACCGCAATGCAAATTAACAAATTATAGTCAAATAAATCATCCAAGTAGTTTCAAGTTATATGTAAATATTGTAAGCCTGCCCATAGGAATACAATACAATACAATACAATACAATACAATACAACTTAATTAAACAACCTTAATTATCTACTTTTTGCTAACATCGCTCATAATGACCACATCGCTCAAAATTCCCAAATCCCCTCTATTTTACTCTGTGAAAATAAAGATTTCCAAAATCAATGCAATTGATAATTAAAGAAAAATTAACACCTGAGCTAATTAGACTATTAATGATGTAAGCCTGTACATTCTGAAATGCATATTTTATGACTTTAATTAAAGTCATAAAATAATTTTTTTTATTATAAAAATGAATCAAGACGAATTACTTCTTTTAAGTGATATCAGCGCTGTAGAGAACAAAGACTTAGAATGTAAAAAACAGCATCTTCTCTCTGTAGTTGTTTCAGGCAAATCAAAAGCTTTTCTCGGAAAACAATACATGACAGAAGATATTGAATCTCTCACCGCTGACGAGCTAATCAAACTACATGCTAAATATGAAAATCACATTGCTTCACTAATGACCCGCGATTTGAGTTGATCTCTTGTCTGCCTATACACAAAAGCTGTGAGTCACTTCCTACCTGTTGATACTGACAGTCTTTCACATGATCTCGAGAGCAACCCTATTGTTTCAAGTCCAATTGGTAAATTAGCATGCGTCATGTTTTACAAGCTTGGAAATTACCTTGCACCCGTGGTAACTTTGCTTGTTACTGGTAGTCATATTGATTTTTCTAAAATACATTTTAAAGCAGAAGAAAATGGACGAGACCCAGACGAATTAGTTAGTTATTTGGGTTTAATGCCGAGCAGGCAACTAAGGCCATCTCACAGCGGGAAGTATAAAAATCTGGTCAGCCAGACTAAAAGAAAGGTCTTAAGACATGATGTAAATATACCTTAAAAATGTCAGGCTAAAATGTCGCACAGGTCTTTAAAGAAAACGTCGACAGACTCTCAAAAAGGTCAAAATAATAGAAACATCATAGTCTATAAATGCTTAAATCTTATTAAAAATATGGCAGTCTCTCACAAAACTGAAGAGTTTGTCCAGGGGCACATCCCGGAACAAAACCTTCAAGGAGTCTGCCGTGAAATGTTTGTACCTTGTGTCGATTAGATCAGCACAAGACAACAAAAAGTGTTGAAGAGAGTACTGCTCCTCGCAGGCATAACACCATGGACGCTCCTCCTGTTTTACTGAATGACCAAGTGCCAAAAGGTGAGCAAACTAAAATTTGTTTAAAAAGACATGTGTTGACTTTAACAAGTGGAATGTGTATGTAAATGGTTGAAGATATACTGGCAATAATTTATGCACCTAAAGTAAAGCCGTTTGGTGAGTATACTGTAAAACGCCAGAATTCACCAATGAAAATCGGCCCGGGAAAGCGGACAATGATTTGCTGTCGGTCTTTTTTGATCTCACGTGTTTAAGCAACAAAAACAAACCTGGTGCTAACCATGCCCATATGTTCAGGGAAGATTGATCTTATAATCCGTGTATTTCCAATATTTGAAGGTAAGCCATGCTTTTGTTTATTGCTCTTGAAAGTAGCCTCTGTCGGACGTCAGGTTTGTCGCCACAGAAGCATCTTGATTTCTGCGAACTTGTGCTAGCGAAAGGCACGCTGACCTAAACTGGAAATGGCGTCATTGCGTTGTTTCGCTTTCGTTGAATATTTGATATGCTTCAAATTTACTTTTCCGTCACAGCTTTCTAAGCTGGCAAAAAAAATGTGAGCGGCCAGTTTTTGTCGCAAGATCTGACGTTCAACTATTTGACAAGTTTAACGAAGTTGTTTTGCTTTTTTTGGTCTACGACCGTCCGGTTATGATAGATGCATTATGGGCCACATTCCAGCGTGGTTGTTTTGAGTGTCCGGTCTGTCAATGGAGAGCTACAACTCGTGACGTTTTGTCGCAACTGTTTTCATAAATCTGACGTTCGACTGTAATTACTGACAATATAATGAGCCAAATGTTTATTTTATAAATATTGTAAGTGACCATTTTAAGAGTTGACCATTTTCAAGAGTTTGAATCGCCCGAGACTCCAGTACCGATTTGAGGCAGTAGGTTAGAGAATGAAGATGAATTCTTGTGATAACAAGTTTTATTGCGACAACCGCTGCTGTAGCAACTCTGATGTTCGATCGCGAACGCGTGTCGCAAATCTGACCTCCGATCGATGAAAGTCGGTAAATGAGTTATTTCGATGAACACGGTCACCAATGTATTTTTTTGTCGTTTGATGGACACGTGCAGTTGTTGTGACGCAAACATAAGATAATGAGATCAAGGAACAGGTGAATTTCATAACATAATAATGCAATAATAACAAATTTATCGGACGTCAGGCTTGTGCCAACATGTTGCTGCAATCCTGACGTTCAACACATATGGATTGTAGAACTTTTGGAGGAGAAGGCACTGTTAAAATGAGCCATTTTGGACAACCAGTTGCATAGCCGTTAGAACCTGAAGAATCTGAGGGTCAGAGTTAAAATAATGCACTCAGCCTGTACACAAATGAAATTTATTTGAATATTTGTTTTATTTTTACAGGCGCAGACTGTTTAGCACATCATGTTTTATCATGTAAATTACATCAGAAAGCTGTATGCAGTTTGTTCTTCATATCTGTTTTGTTTGTTAAATATTGTAGCTTGAAACTGGGGGAAAGGCTTTGTGTTTGTGGCTTCTGTTAACTATCCCGGGGATATCTGCTGCAATCCTGATGTTTGACATAAGTTACAAATTCTGGCCCTGACTGCCAATAAATATATTTGGGCAGCAAAGATGACTCTCATTATGCTCCTCTGTGTGCATGTATTCCTGTGAGTTGTATATATAACGTGACAAAGTGTGTTTTTCTTGCTTGTATGATATTTTAAAAATTGAATCTGGTCGGATGTCAGGTATTGCAACACAAATCATGTTCAGGGATTAGAACATTCTAAGACAAAGAGCAGTAATTGTTTGGATAGGTCAATTGTGACCACTACTTATTATTTTAACTGTTTGGAAACAAATTTGTGTTTTTTATCCCACCAATTTAGAGGCAATATGTCGCAATACCTGATGTCCGACATATCCAGACAAATTTTGAATGGCCATTTTCTCAAAAACCATTTCAGATATTATTTTTTTCTTTTACAAACGCATTACCAATACAGTGTACATCACCCAAATACATTTTCTGGCACTTTATGTCAAACTTTGATTTTCAACCCAGTTGTCCTCTTTGTGAGAGCACCTTTTGGCACTTAGTCAAATAAGAGTGCATAACATATGTGTGCTCGATGTGGAGCCGAGCAAGGACAGTCTCCTCACGGCGGCTTGTAACGATTGTGGTTGTGTTATCCTGTGAGAGCGTACATGTGTTATTCGTAGGTAACGATGTTGTTTATTTGAGCTATCACGGTTATGATTTTGTGCCTTTTTAGTAAGATTTTCTTTTGTTCGTGAGTAGAGCCGATTTCGTTTTGTTTAGTCCGAAACGTTGTAGACAGGTCGCACTGTCTGGTGGCCTCGTAAGTGTCACGTCGGTTAGTTGACATCTGACATCGCTACATTTTCGCTACTTTTCCTGTGCGCGTGTAGTGAGCAGCTTTTATTTTGTTTGGTGAATGTTCTCGTACCTTTTTGAGCTATCATAGATAGGGATACCATACTTTTATGTGTCTTTATTATATGTTAGAATTTAGAGCTGAAGTGAGCAGCCGTATTTTTGTAGCCTGTTATATTGTTTCTGGAAAATTCATGTTAATGAGTTTCGGCTGCGCGTTTTGTTCTGGTTGGTTGAGTTCATGATTTCCGTAGAAGATTCTAGATTTTGATAGTGTATATAAGGAGGGCGCTGGGAAAGCCCGTTAGTACATTGTCTTGCTTTGTCAGTTGTAGAGATACGCAGTTTATTGCGAGAGACGCTGTGTATGAGAAACTTTGAGTCGTAGTGTGGACATAGCAGAAGAGACTTTGTATTCAGTAGTTTGTGCATTTGAAAGAGCATTACTGTGAGGATATCGCATCGCTGAATTAAATATTGTTGGAACTGTTACTCCAGTTTTGTCTACATCCTTAAGCCACGGTTGACGGATTGCAGCTGAATGAGGTCTATTTAAAAGAACTCTACGTGCGTGTGTGTCTAGTGTGTTTATCATACTTCGACTACAACTCCACCACGTAACACGGCTGCCGCAGCGATAAGGTAGACTGTTGGACAACTTAGGAAGGGCTTCATGCAGCTTGTTAGCTTCCTCTTTGTCCCACTCACGGGCTATGTAGGCACTAACCACATGTCTAAAATCACTATAAACAGTCTGTGTGTCAGGGACAGGGTCATTGTGGGCATCGTTGGCAGCAGAATCTGTGATCCTGTTGCCTTTGAGACCCAGATGCTCCACAAACGAGCCCTGTCTTGACACAGGTTCAAACTGTGAATAAGACTAAAAGCCCAGGCAGGGTTTAGGCTGGAAAAAGATTAGCCGAATAAAATAGACTAATATTTTGGTTTTGTGTAGGTTTACACAGCCACAACCGTATTTTTGAGGTTTGAGAAGAAATTTTTGTGAAATTTCATTCATTCTAATGTTACGATTGTGGTTGTGTTGTCCTGTGAGAGCATACATGTGTTAATCGTAGGAAATGATCCGATATTTATCTGAGCTATCATGGTTACGATTCACGTACCTTTTCGGTGGGATTTTCTTTTGTTTGCGCGTAGAGCGGAATTCGTTTTATTATTATGCTAGGTTTGTTCTGGAAGTTTCTAGCGAAGTCACATGGAGAAAAGTGGTCGATTTTTGTACTGTGTAGTTACGATGAGAATAGACTAGAAGGTTAGAGCAAAATCACGCTCTGTCTGGTGACCTCGTGTGTGTAACATCAAAGCGTTGGCAACCTTTTGAAATTTGATATCAAAGTGTGAGGCCACTCTTTTAGTCACAAGTTGTTTACTGTGCGTGTGAAGTGATCA
Source organism: Semisulcospira habei (assembly GCA_036245525.1). NCBI lineage: Eukaryota > Metazoa > Mollusca > Gastropoda > Semisulcospiridae > Semisulcospira > Semisulcospira habei. The sequence continues at coordinate 135,168,897 of BTPG01000001.1, forward strand.
GCCGTTTTCTTGTGTGTTGTGAAATATCGTGAGAGTTCTGGAAGATTCCGGCTGGGTCGTGGACTGCCTTCCGTACTTTTGTGAGATGTCATTTTACCAAGGATTTGGAGCTGAAATGAGCAGTAAATTTTTTGTAGCCTATTGTAAATTTCTAGAAAAGTTTTTCTTTATTGATGTTTATGAGTTTCGGTTGCGTAGATTATTCTGATTGGTTTCGTTGTATGATTTTCCTGGATTATTCTAGAAATTGGTGCACTATAAAAGATTGGTGCTGGGAAACGCGGACGTACATTGTCTTGCATTGTCAGTGGTAGAGACACGCAGTTTATCGTACTTCGTAGGTACGTGGCCCGTATAGGGTGTACATTGTGAGAGACGCTATGAGAAACTTTGTGTCGCAGTGTGGACATTTGCAGAAGAGACTTTGTATCAGTATTTGTGCATTTGGGAATACATTGTGCGCAGATCGCATCGCTGAATTAAAATATTGTTGGAACTGTTACTCCAGTATTGTCTACATCCTTAAGCCATGTGTGACGGGTTGCAGCTGAATGAGGTTTATTTAAAAGAACCTTACGTGTGTACACTTGTGTGGTTATTATACTATGACTACGATTCTACCACGTAACAACTGTACATCACAGTTGATAACTTGACACTGAGTAGCCTGTTTCACTTCAACACCAATCAATTTCAACATTTTCTCGATTATGATTGGTGGCTCGCAAAGCCGCTGTGCCTACTGAACAGGTTACAGGGGTGACCGAGCGTGCGGCAGTGGGAGGATGAAATTAGTACGTTAAAAGAGGGTGTTCGTTATGCAAGTGTATTCTCTTCGTTCGTTGTACACTACTTTTGACTAGGCCGACAACATCCGGTTTTTTCTTGCTGCTGACATTTCAAAATCGAAAATGCTGAAAACGTGATTTTTTGTTGACTTATTGATTTTCAAAATGACCTATTGATTTTATGTTCCTCCGGTCATATGACTTATTGACTGCAAAACTCAACCTAATCACTGCCACCCATCAAAGACAAGGAAGGAAAGCTTCTCACAACTCAAGCGAAACAAGACGAACGCTGGGCTAAACATTTCAAAGAAGTACTGAACAGAGAAGCCCCAGAAGAAAATGATGATATTTCGGAAAAAGATATTCTCAGATAGATTTAGACATCAGGGTTGAACCAACTACTAAAGAAGAAATCATAGCGGCCATCGGGAAACTGAAGAACAAAGCCCCAGGACAAGACAACCTGAATGCAGAATTATTCAAGATAGAGCCAGAGACGGAAACTGGAATACTAGAACCACTTTTCAGAACAATTTGGACAGAAGCTTGTGTACCTGAGGATTGGACCAGGGGGGGTGATTATCAAGATTCCAAAAAAGGGCACCTACAATGACGGCAACAACTGGCGCGTTATCACCCTTTTGTCAATCCCCAGCAAGATCCTCGCCAATGTGATTATAAGCAGATTATCTACGGCAGTTGATACAACATGGAGAAAAGAACAGGCAGGTTTCAGAAAAGGCAGGAGTTGTATAGAACAGATATTTGCTCAGCGAAACATCATAGAACAGAGTGCAGAATGGCAAAGACAACTCTACGTGAATTTCATAGACTTTGAGAAAGCCTTTGATAGCATACACAGAGACAGCTTGTGGCGCATCTTGAGGGCTTACGGAATCCCAAACCACATGGTGGAGCTCATCAAGAGTTTCTACAACAATTACAGCTGCTGTGTGGGAGGAAGCGACATCTGGTTTGAAGTGACGACCAGTGTCCGGCAAGGCTGTGTGATGTCTACGTTACTCTTCAATCTTGTCATTGACTGGGTGGTGCAACGCATGACAGAGACAAGACATACCAGCATCAGATGGACACTCTTCTCCACACTTGAAGATTTGGACTTTGCTTGGCACTAATGTCTCAAACCCATAAACACATAATGCAGGATAAGATGGACAGATTGAACCAGAACAGTTCCCAAGTTGGCCTTAAGATCAGCCAGAAGAAATCGGAAGTGATGACCATGAACACCACTACACAAGCTCCCATCAAAGTTAACAACAACAACTTACCCTTTACTGAAAGCTATGTGTACCTGGGCAGCATGAACAACATCTGGAAGTCCTCACAATACAGTGTGGGCACCAAGCTAAAAGTAAAACTCTACAACAGCTGTGTTGTACCAGTACTCCTCAATGGAGCAGAATGCTGGAGAATGACGCAACATGACCTCACCAAGCTGTCCACATTGCATACCAAGAACCTCAGGAGAATCCTCAAGATATTTTGGCCAAACAAAATCTCCAACGAAGACCTACTGTCCCGCTGCAAACAAGAAGACATAGCCACAACAATCATGAAAAGACTTTGGCGATGGATTGGACATGTGCTGCGGAGAGAAGATGGCTCCATCCTTAAAACAGCCCTACACTGGACACCACATGGTAAGAGGAAGAGAGGACGGCCAAAAATCACCTTGCGATGAATGGTGGAACAAGAACTGAAAAACCACCACCACACCTGGGGAATGATAGGCACTCTGGCCCGTGACCGAGTGAAGTGGAGAGATTTCGTTGCTGTCCTATGTGCCTTCAGCGTTACGGGCAGTAAGTAAGTAAGCATGTGAACTGGGCACGTTGTGAAGCGCACAGCGTTAGTAAGCGTGAGCCTCTCTAACATCTGTGTTTTCAGTTGAGTGTGTCAGCATAAATGTGTTTTATAAACACAATAATAAATGAGTGATACATCAAAGGTGTAGGGGTGGGTGGAAGGGTGGGGTGGGTAAGGGGTACTGTAAAAACAATTTGTGCATGGTGTCAAAAAGATTCAATATAGGTCCCATTTCAGTCAAAAACAACCTAAAAATGACCATCTCTACATTTCTAAACGGTCACATGAAGATGCATTTTCGGTCATTTATCGCACACACCATCCTGCAACGGTATTTATACATTCATTTAGACCAAATTCACACCAAAGTTTGCGACCCTGGGAGGACCACATTTACACCATAAATTATGGTACTAGGAATACTTACATACTTTCAATGATAAGTAATGTTAGGAGAGCTTGAGCAGGGTAGGCATTGTGTCTAGAGAAGGGCTGGGACCCTAGGGAACCCTTTTCATTCTTATACACTAATGCTTGAAGTTAATTTGACTGATAGTTTAAGGGAGACGCCAGAATAGCTTGGTGCCTGAGGCACCACCTTTGAACTAAAATGGTTGATCTATCTCCTAATCTGTAATGTAGCCAATAATTGTTTTTAACCAGTCTCACGGTGTAACGGGTTAAAGAAATGCTTCCACAAGTATTTTTATGGATTTGAAATCACAGTGCTTGTGAGTGCTTCCACCTTAAAGACTCTCCTGAATAAATGCAAACATTCAATGAAGCTAAGAAGTACCCAACGGAGAAAGAAACACGCTTAGAAAAGATGTGTACAACACAAATAAATAAATAAATTGTGTTGTACCCATCTTTTCTAAGTGTGTTTCTTTCTCCGTTGGGTACTTTTTTGCATTTTACACGCTTGGCAGTCACCTTTTTGGTCTGGATTGATTAAACAATGAAGCTGACCACAGACAACAGACGGTGGAAATCAGATGGACAGTTGACTCACTGCAAACTCACTTTTGATATCGCACAAGAGCCAAAACACAACAAACAAAAAAAGACCACAAAGAAAACAAGAAAAGCAAAGCCCTTATCATAGTTATGGCTCCTATGTGCGAGTGACCGATCCACACATGTCTGACAATAACTTGAATATAAGTAAAGGGAAGGCTTCTGCACTAACAAAATCCATGTTTTCTCAAAATTTAATCAGTTTTCACACACTTGTGAAACACCCGTGGCCCTTGACCTTTGCGACGAGTTGACTAAATTAGGATACAATCATACATAGGATGGTCTTATCATCAGCTACCTTTGTGCCAAATCTGACTGAAAAGATTGCAAAAATGTTGATTATACATATACAATTCTATCAAAAATTGGCAGTTTACACACATTTGCCGACTACTTGTGACCCTTGACCTTTCCGAGGGGTCATCAAAATTTATATGCACAGATAGGTCATACCATGAGATATCTCTGTACTAGTAAGTTTAGTTTGAAGTTTGGAATAATAATTGAGAAAAACATATCTTGTCAAAAGATGGCTATTTTTGACATATTTCCTGAGCTCTTGTGACCCTTGACCTTTCTGAGAGGTCATCCAAATGAGTATGCATATACAGGTCTTACCATCAGGTATCTCAGTAGCAAGTTTGGGTTTAATGTAAATAGTATTTGAGAAAAAGCATATGTGTCAAAATATGGCTATTTTTTACCCATTTCCTCAGCTCTTGTGACCCTTGACCTTTCCGAGGGATCAATAAAATTAGTATGCACAGAAAGGTCTTACCGTCAGGTATCATTGTATCAAGTGTGGCTGTGAAGTTGTGATTAGTATTTGATAAAAAATAAATTATGTCAAAATACAGCTATTTAGGAATAGGATATATTTCCTGATCCCCTGTGACCTTGACCTTTGTCACTGAAATTGGTATGCTTAGAAAGGTCTTGCCACATAGTATCCTTGGGCCACGTTTGAAGACTGTAGCTTGAAAAACTTGAAAAACTACAATTATTGGCATTTTATACACATTTGTCAATCTCTCGAGGTCCCTGACCTTTTCAGAGGGGTCATCCAAATTAGTATGGATGGGTCTTACCATCAGGTATCTCTGTAGCAAGTTTGGGTTTGGAGTCGTGAATACAGGGTCCATACAGAAATGCGTGGACGAAGTTCACAAACTTTTCATAAGCGTTTCACAAACCCAAACTGAAGCCTGAAGGTTTACACACTTTAATTAGATCACTCTGTATCAGCAGCTCATTTGAAGCTTTCGTGCCTAATGCATGAAGAGATACCAAAATAAAAGAATGCTTAGCGAATGACGGAGCTCGGTAGAAGCATAAACAACCAATCAGAATGGTCGGCAGAAAGGCCATGCAGTCACTTTATGATCAGAGCTAAATATAGATCACTTGCAACAAGCGTCAGCATGATCGTTTGCAAAAGAATAGTCACGAAATGGGGGAAAAAAAGAAGTAGACAAAAGTTTGCCAGCACTCTGTTATTTTGTTTACAAACTTTCACAGACTTTAAGGAAAAGGACTGAAACTGACAGACTTTCCAGGGCCCTGAAAAAGACTTGTCATTTATTAACAACTTTCACAAATGTTCACAGACCGTACGGACCCTGGAATAGTAATTGAAAAAAAAACATTTCTTGTCAAAATATGGCTTTTTTTTTTTTTTTTACCTATTTCCAGAGCTCTTGTGACCTTTGACCCATCCGAGGCGTCATCCAAATTAGTATGCATAGATAGGTCGTACCATCAGGTATCTCTGTAGCAAGATTGGGTTTGAAGTTGTGAATAGTATTTGAGAAAAAAACATCTTTGTCAAACTATACGGCGATTTTGGACCCATTTCTTGAGCTCTTGTGACCCTTGATCTTTCCCAGGGAGCAACCAAATTAGTATGCATAGAAAGGTCTTACAATCAGGTATCTTTGTACCAAGTTTGGGTTTGAAGTTGTGTATAGTATTTGAGAAAAATATCTTTTGTAAAAATAAAGCTATTTTGGGCCTATTTCCTGAGCTCTTGCAACCCTTGAGCTTTCCGAGGGATCTACCAAATTAGTGCGTGAAAAGATAAAGGTCTTGCCATCAGGCATCTTTGCACCAAGTTTGAGTTTGAAGTTGTGAATAATATTTAAGAAAAAAATAAATTACGTCCAAAAATAGCTATTTTTAATACATTTCCTGATCCCCTATGACCTTGATGAGAGGTCACTGAAATTAGTACGTTTAGAAAAGTCTAGGTGTGGCCACAAAGTATCCTTGGGCCACGTTTGAAGACTGTAGCTTGAAATGAATAGTCTCCAAGAAAATGCCAACGTTAAAGTTTACCACGGAGGACCACTGGCCCAGAAGATACTCACTTTTGCTTCGCACATGAGCCAAAAACCTTGCACATGCAAAAACCAAAACAACATAGCTGTAAGTAAGTAAAAGTAAGTGTTTGTATACTATAAAGAGACTTGTTGTACACATAAGTGCGTACATACCGATATCATATTCTTGCTTTATGCACGTCTCATCTTCCTCTGCCACATCAATCTCTATCTTCACGTCTGCTGTCACCAGTGGGTGATGTGACTCCATTTTGTGTCCACAGTAGTGCCCAGAAGCCCTCAGTTCAGCTCAAATCAAGGTGCCTTGTTTAGTTGTTAACACAAAACACAACACTAGTACAAGTAGTAGTACGTCACATAGGACGGAAATGCAACATATGTAATAAATGTAAGAGCTTTATGCGATCTTGTTTCATACACCTATTAGTATTATATGCAGACATTCAGAATGTTAAAGACAACTAGCACATGTATACTGATCAACAAAAGAAATGTGAAAATTTTAAATGTTGTTTCCCATATTAAAACATCTTAACTGTAAAGAGTTAACTTGCACACCATGCAGACCAATTTTAACTGGTTGGCAGTACTCAGAATCAGATACCTGTCACACAAGTTCACCCATAACACTAACAGATAAGATGTACTTTTAGTTGTAGTATGGAAAACAACATTTGAAATTTTCGCGTTTCTTTTGTTGATCAGTATATGCATGCAGTAAAGAATAGATTATAAACACAGACATGTGTATTGAAAAGTCTTCTTCCTTGCTGCCACCACCATATCGTAAATGCTTGTGCATCTCAAAAAATCCTTTCCTTACACAATTAAGTAAAGAAACAAGTAAATAAATAATAATAATAAAATATCAAAAATTGGAATAGAATGGAGAAGATTATGAGCTGTTTTGTGCCTGTCCAAATAAAGCTTGGTGAGAAGTAACAACCCACAGAAATTTCCAAAGTAACAACCCACAGAGATGTCTCTAAAATAGGCTTCATCTGGCACAAGACATTAAATGTGAATGCTAAAACAGATCATTTCCAGCAGTGAATTAAAATGTTGGTTGTTGTGGTGGACCTATGGTGATAAATATAATCACATTAAGTCAGTTTATCTTTTTGATAATTATTCTCATTCAAAAGATATTAATTGTACAACCTGTTTTCACAAGTGGGAGTATGAAGAGTATTTTATTCCTGTAACCGGTTGAAATTAAGTGGGTTTTTTGGTAACAATCAGTGCTGGTTTTTCATGTGATTACCACATTTTTACCCCCCCCCCCCCCCCCCAAAAAAAAAAAAAAAAAAAAAAAGTACTTCAGTCATTGTCCTTAGATGAGATAACAGAAATACAATATAAATTAATTCCTGTCACTCACCAGCAAAAAAAAAAAATGTTTGTAGTCACAATCAGTGTGACACTGGACACACTATTGGACATACACGTATGAAATTCTTCTAGAGATTACTGATTAGTTATTGTGGTGAAAAGGAAACTTTGTGAGAAATGCTAGTGTTCCAACAACAATCTCTTCATAGTGGAATAACTTAAGAAAAAGAACTAATTTTCTGTTGTAGTGCGATTTCCTTGACTAAATATATATATGTCAGTTGTTAGGCGCATGATGTTTTGTCACAGGGTACATTATTATTTTTTATTATATTAATCTGTAATGTAGCCTTCATGGGACAATAAGCACATTTTAAAAAATTCAGCCTGAGGTAATGGGTTAATTTTAAGCCTGCAGGTTAACAATATGGCTGATATAGACTGCCTGTTTTCTGGCTGCCCACTTACAAATCAGATGACTGATGGCCCATTACAATGCAAATCAGAAGCGGAAATGGAGTATCACACTTTATATGGCTTTAGCATTGCTAAAATGGTCAGTATCATATTTGAGGACACTATCTGACCTACAGTGTCTTGTATTACATTTACAGTGTATGGTGAGGTGGGCTATACAGTGAACTGCCTGTATTATAATTAAATATAAATGCATATTCATAGGGACAGCACGCCTTAAACACTTTGAAATTTTCACAAGAGATCTTGCACACTGTGTGATCGTCATAAGCACATACACCCAAATAGATCCACAAGAGCCCTGTACTGTTAGAGATCCTGAAAAGACTGTGAAAATGAAGGTCTTGAGAATCTACAGTTCTAGTTCTACACAAACCCTTGAACTGAAAACAGTCGGACTGCAGCGGTTCTCCCTTCAGCTTTAGCATTGGTAGCAGATGGTTTACCGCTATGCGCCAAGGAACGTTTACTTTCATTTTTGCACTTTTAATGGAACACCACTAAAGTACACAGACAGTTTGCTTTTCTGGCGGATTAAAGATTTGACGAGCTGAAAAATAAATCAGTTATTTTCTTCTTCTTTTTTATATACACATTTTGTATTCCTTTCATCATGAACACTTTCTCCAAATAAACTTGTAAATTATTACATTAAATATATACAACTGGTTCAAGCTCTGTGACATCATTTCTTTAAGTTACTCTTGTAACCTGTCAGTGCCATTTCAAATAATGTTTGTAACATTTTTCCATTTGAGGTTAAGTACAATTAAATTAGTCATGGCAAATAAATAATGAATACAAATTATTGTGAATGCAAGGAAGCTTCCAACAATATATATATATATATATATATATATATATATATATATATATATATATATATATATATATATATATATATATATATATATATATATATAAAATATATTATATATATTATATATTATATACTTAAAATGTGAGGAAAGGATCCACGGACACCACGTAGTTTAGAAGGAGTTACACTTTTATTCTATGCACAAATTTTCGCCTCTCAGCGAGGGCTTCTTCAGGAGAATGCCCAGGTAACAGGTAACTAGGTAACAAAACATAATTTACGTGTGAGAATGTAGTTCGTCAAAATACATACAGAATGTACAAGCATGCACTTTCAAATTCTAAAGTATCGTAATACTTTTACATATATATAGACTAAGGTACCAAAGCACGTGCACAAGTTTGTGATATTAGTGCGTCATTACTGATGACATGAAACTTTTATGAAACACGAGTATTGACACGCAGTGTGTGGAGGAAGAAATGTCGCAATGAAATATTTATAATAATAACGTCATCATCAACATTGACACCATCATTATTAGTAGAATTTTCAAATGTGCAGTCAAGAAAAATCTAAAAATCACACACACAATTACAATGTTCGTATTATGCTTACGGTATAGTCCGAAATAAAATACACGTGCATAAATTCAAGTACATCATTCCTGTCAGTCCGAAGACAGCAATAGTTAATGACTCATGAGCATGACGTACTAAGTAGAAAATGCATCTAAAATATAACACATTACTATTTTTACTGTTACGTATATCATCATCGTCATCAATATCGGTAACATACTCAGAACTCACACACAAACAATTAACAAACCTGACAAAACCATCAAATGTTGTAAAAACTCTCATGCAAATCAATGAAGGGGGGGGGGGGATGGTGGAAGGGGGCATAGATTTTCCGAGTTCAACTAGTCACGAATCTCTCTCTCTCTCTTTCGCACACCCACACTTATAAAACACCAACTTCTAGGTTGCAGTAAACAGGCAACAGCACGTGCGCAAGTTCGTAATATGCCATTGCTGATGACATAAGAAAATCATGTATTATTAACATGGTCATGCAATGTTAGCAAGGTATCTATATGATATAAATGTACTGTTACATCATCAACAACATTAACGTCACACATAGAACTTGCACACATGCATTTCCAAGAAAACTGAAGGCTTAGAATTTTTTGATTTTCTAAGCTTTCAGTTTTCTTGGAAATGCATGTGTGCAAGTTCTATGTGTGACGTTAATGTTGTTGATGATGTAACAGTACATTTATATCATATAGATACCTTGCTAACATTGCATGACCATGTTAATAATACATGATTTTCTTATGTCATCAGCAATGGCGTGTTACGAACTTGCGCACGTGCTGTTTACTGCAACCTAGAAGTTGGTGTTTTATTAATGTGTGTTTGGGTGTGCGAAAGAGAGTGAGAGAGAGAGAGAGAGATTCGTGACTAGTTGAACTTAGAAAATCTATGCCCCCTTCCACCATCCCCCCCCCCCCCCCCCCCCCAATTGATTTGCATGAGAGTTTTTACGACATTTGATGGTTTTGTCAGTTTTGTTTGTGTGTGAGTTCTGAGTATGTTACCGATATTGATGACGATGATGATATACGTAACAGTAAAAATAGTAATGTGTTATATTTTAGATGCATTTTCTACTTAGTACGTCATGCTCATGAGTCATTAACTATTGCTGTCTTCGGACTGACAGGAATGACGTACTTGAATTTATGCACGTGTATTTTATTTCGGACTATACCGTAAGCATAATACGAACATTGTAATTGTGTGTGTGATTTTAGATTTTTCTTGACTGCATGTTTGAAAATTCTACTAATGTGATGATGATGGTGTCAATGTTTTTTTTTTTTTTTTTTTTTTTGCTTCTTCCAAGTTTTCTCTGTCGACCTCAGAGGTCTCCATCCCACGCCGCTCACCCCAATCAACCCCAGTGTGCTCACCCAGGCCTAACAGTTGCCACAGCCAGACTCCCGGCCCCGCTGCTGTATATATGTCAGGTTAGGGGACTCCCTCCGGAGAAAACTCCGCACTACTGCCGAGTCACTTCGGTGGTCTTCCATTTTTCTTGCTAGTCACGGAGTCGACGAGTGAGAGCTCCCCCCAGAGGTGGCGAGTCAACCACTACGTCCTTCCACGCACAGCAGCAGGGTCTGGCCGAAGACAACCGCGCACCTAGGGCTCCTAGAGGCCGGACCGGGCTGAGGTCACCATGAGACGGAGACTTGAGGGGTCAGAGGCACCTGGAATAGCGTTTTTCCTTTTTGCATGATGATGAGGATGACATGATGATGCCATGGTGGTCCATGTGGTTTTAGGGACTGCGTGACAGGGCCGCATTCCACGCTTCCTGTCATAAATATCCTGGTATTAACCAGGCCCGGGACTTGCGGACACCTGCGGTGCCAGCCGTGTAATCATCCACACCTTGCGATGCGTCATAACCCGGGTAACACCCCCAAAGTCGCACCCGTGAAGTGGGTGAGTCTCGGCTGAGTGGCATCAGCCTTCCCATTGGGTCCATAGCACACCCGCTCTGGGTAAGACTAAGAGCCGACCCAGGTAGGAAAAATCCCGCTTGACTCGGCTGGGATTCGAACCCGGATCTCCCGGCCGCCAGTCCGACGTGCTAACCACTGCGCTACGGAGGCCGGTGATGGTGTCAATGTTGATGATGACGTTATTATTATAAATATTTCATTGCAACATTTTTTCCTCTTCCTTGCGTGTCAATACTCGTGTTTCATAAAAGTTTCATGTCATCAGTAATGACGCACTAATATCACGAACTTGTGCACATGCTTTTGTACCTTAGTCTATAATGTAAAAGTATTATGATACTTTAGACTTTGAAAGTGCATTCTGTATCTATTTTGACGAACTACATTCTCACACGTAAATTATGTTTTGTTACCTAGTTATAAGTTACCTGTTACCTGGGCATTCTCCTGAAGAAGCCCTCGCTGAGAGGACAAAAATTTGTGCATAGAAATTAGAATAAAAGTGTAACTCCTTCTAAACTATGTGGTGTCTGTGGATCCTTTCTTCACATTTTAAGTATTTCACTAATGCTTGGATCCATATTTGGAGTGTGTGGTGCCAGCTTTCTTGGATTGGTTTTATTCATTCATATAAATATATATATTATGACTAAGTGCCAAAAGGTGCTCTCGCAAAAAGTACAACTGGGTTGAAAATCAAAGTTTGATATAAAGTGCCAGAAAATGTATTTGGGTGATGTACACTGTATCGGTAATGTGTTTGTAAAAGAAAAAGATAATATCTGAAATGGTTTTTGAGAAAATGGGCATTAAAAATTTTAAGTCTGGATACATGTCGGACATCAGGTATTGCGACATAATGCCTCTAAATTGGTGGGATAAAAAACACAAATCTGTTTCCAAACAGTTAAAATAATAAGTAGTGGTCACAACTGACCTATCCAAACAATTACTGCTCTTTGGCTTAGAATGTTCTAATCCCTGAACATGATTTGTGTTGCAATACCTGACATCCGACCATATTCAATTTTTAAAATATCCTACAAGCAAGAAAAACACACTTTGTCGTGTTATATATCACTCAAAAGTCAAAGGAAAACATGCACACAGAAGAGCACAATGAGAGTCATCTTTGCTGCCCAAATATTTTTATTGGCAGTCAGGGCCAGAATTTGTAACTTATGTCGAACAACAGGATTGCAGCAGATATCCCCGGGATAGTTATTAGAAGGCCACAAACACAAAGCCTTTCCCCCAGTTTCAAGCACAATATTTAACAAACAAAACAGATATGAAGAACAAACTGCATACAGCTTTCTGATGTAATTTACATGATAAAACATGATGTGCTAAACAGTCTGCGCCTGTAAAAATAAAACAAATATTCAAATAAATTTCATCTGTGTACAGGCTGAGTGCATTATTTTAACTCTGACCCTCAGATTCATAAGGTCCTAACGGCTATGCAACTGGTTGTCCAAAATGGCTCATTTTAACAGTGCCTTCTCCCCCAAAAGTTCTACAATCTATATGTCATGTGTTGAACGTCAGGATAGCAGCAACAAATGTCGGCACAAGCCTGACGTCCGATCAATTTTTTATCATTGCATTATTATGTTATGAAATTCACCTGTTCCTTGATCTCATTATCTTGTGTTTGCGTCACAACAACTGCACGTGTCCATCAAACGACAAAAAATACATCGGTGACCGTGTTCATCCAAATAACTCATTTACCAACTTTCATCGATCGGAGGGCAGATTTGCGACACGCGTTCGCGATCGAACATCAGAGTTGCTACAGCAGCGGTTGTCGCAATAAAACTTATCACAAAAAATCATCTTCATTCTCTAACCTACTGCCTCAAATCGGTACTGGAGTCTCGGGTGATTCAAACTCTTGAAAATGGTCCCTTCCTTTATAAAATAAACATTCGGCTCATTATATTGTCAATAATTACAATCGAACGTCAGAAGTGATCGAACGTCAGATTTATGAAAACAGTTAAAACGTCACGATTTGTAGCTCTCCATTGACAGACCGGACATTCAAAACAACCACGCTGGAATGTGGCCCATAATGCATCTATCATAACCGGACGGTCGTAGACCAAAAAAACCAAAACAACTTCGTTAAACTTGTCAAATAGTTGAACGTCAGATCTTGCGACAAAAAAGGGGTGCTCACATTTTTTTTGCCAGCTTAGAAAGCTGTGACGGAAAAGTAAATTTGAAGCATATCAAATATTCAACGAAAGCAATACAACGCAATAACGCCATTTCCGGTTTGGGTCAGCGTGCCTTTCGCTAGCACAAGTTCACAGAAATTAACACGGACAAGGTCCGTGGAAATTAAGATGCTTCTGTGGCGACAAACCTGACGTCCGACAGAGGCTACTTTCAAGAGCAATAAACAAAAGCATGGCTTACCTTCAAATCTTGGAAATGCACAGATTATAAGATCAATCTTCCCTGAACATATGGGCATGGTTAGCACCAGGTTTGTTATTGTTGCTTAAACACGCGAGATCAAAAATGACCGACGGCAAATCGTTGTCCGCTTTCCCGGGCCGATTTTCATTGGTGAATTCTGGCGTTTTACAGTATATTCACCAAACGGCTTTATGTTAGGTGCATAAATTATTGCCAGTATATATCTTCAATCATTTACACACACACACTCCACTTGTTAAAGTCAACACATGTCTTTTTAAACAGATTTTAGTTTCCCGCAAAAGAGGTCACTCACTTTTTGCTCACCTTTTGGCACTCAGTCATTATACACATTTATATAATTATATATAAATCTGTGTTGACATCAAGAGACTGGGAACCACCTGGAGTAGAATCGAAGGAGAAGCACAGGACAGGAGTTGCTGGAGGTCTCTCGTCGACGGCCTATACCCGGGTAGGGGTGACAGGCGTAAATAAATCTGTGTTTAGCTCGGAAGAACCCAAAGTAGAACTAGAAACAAACACGCTTTGAAAATTACAACACAATTTATTAATATTTTGATTATTGCCACTTTCCTTCTTCACTCACAAGGTAAATGGCGACTGAATTCTATACTTGTTTGTCTGTCTATTTTGAAATTTTAATAATAAACTGTGTTGTAATTGTCTTATCTAAGCATGTTTTTTCTTCTCTGTTGGGTTCTTCTCTGCATTTTACACGTGCAGTCACCTGTTTGGACTGGGTTTTTTATTTTTAGCCCAGCATACAGATTCTGTTTTGAGTAGTTAAGTAGTAGTCGGGGGTTCTTTCTCCGGGTACTCCGGCTCTTCCTCCCCCTCCACTTTGGTATCAGTTTCAGTCCACTTAATCAAATTTCAAATACAAACGATTTTGAATTTCCAAAAACTACAGTAGCTCGCTTGAGCTTGCCCTTAGCACCACGTGAAAGTTCTGTGTTTACGTTCAGTGTGTGAGTGAATGCGCGTGATTCACATGAGCGTGCTTGTTGGGTTCAGTTCGCGGCGGCGCTTTGAGCCGATTTTCAATTGGGATAAAGCGCCTATTTAATGCGCTTATTATTATTATTAGTAGTAGTTTCTGGAATAAAGCGAGTCATTTTCAATTTCATGTTACTTGATATTAATAATAATTTGAAGTGTTCTGAACTAGATACTCCTGTTACTAAATGAACCCCAGCTAGACCTGTAACTTAGTGTAAGCATCTCCATGGTGAGCTTTCATTGCTAAAATTCCCTGTTTGTGATTCAACGAGTTATCAAATATCAATGTTGGCAACTAAGACTGTAAGAGTAAGACTTTTCTACCAAAATAATGCACACCTCAGGTTTCCCGCTGACTTGATCACACTAGGGAGAAAAATTTAAATAATTTTATTTATCCCGTAAAGGTCAATTACAGCTTGTGGACGTAGGGGGGGGGGGGGGGGGGAACAATAAAAATAAAAAAATATTCTAAAACGTTATAAAACTTAAACAGCATTAATAACAACACATACAGAGGACTGGGAGGTATTTTCATTTTATAATATAATTTAAACTTCGAAATGTAAGTTAACCATTAACCCAGCATTCATGTACGACACCCTATAATGGAGGTATGGCGATGCTTAAAGATACGTTGCTCAAATAATTTTGGGTCAAAAAGTTATATTCAATCTTCTTTCACTTGGTTAATCGTAATGAGGCTGAGGCTATTAAAAAATAAAACAAATTGATCAGTTACGAAAATTAAAACACATATTTACATACACCGTGAATCGATTAGATCAGCCTAATTTTCCTATAGATAACCGTGGCAGTAATTGTATGGTGTTCTCCTAATCAAAGCCAGTGATTGTACAGAGAACAGTACCCACCTTGACTTGTAGTTGTACACTGACGAAAGAAAGGATGGAAACTTCTGCAACCACTCACCTAAAACAGCACTCTCTTCTTTCCATTGGACACAAGGAAAACATTCACGAAACTAAAGCATCCCTATTGTACATATTTTCGACACATACATGATCCAGTTTGGGAGTAATCCGAAACTTGTAGAAAAGTCACTACTTGTGCGCGTAGTTTGAAATTTCACGATTTTCGGAAGTTTTTCCTTACGCGAAAATACGGACCGGATACGGGAGTCAGTAAAAACATGGATCGGCTAAAGAAATGGAACTTTCGTTTCGAGATTGAAACTTGTCGGGTCCCAACTAACGCCAACGTCCCAACATCGGAATCGGTGACATAATACACATGAAATCCCCGCGTTAGATGGCGTGGTACTCATACTATTGTGCACTTTGAGTACAAGACTTTTGTGACATTTTGAAGACGTGAAACGGAGCAACTCTTGGGTCCTGTAACCGGACTTGACTAGCTAGCTTCTACTAGAGCCTGGCTGGCTTGTTATCATAATTATGGTCAGACTGCGGACTGCCCATCTAACATGCAAGTGCCAGTCTAGTTTTTTAGCTACTTTTCAGTCCGTATCCCTTTTTTAGGTTTAGGGAAGGGCTGTAGATTGCTGTGGAGTGTAATTCAACTACTGACTTAGTCTGCCTTCAAGTCATTTACACTGGTCTCGCAATTGCACTCACAAATGTGTGTCTGCCTCGCGTTGTGTTCAAAATACCAAAGAAATCGCGCAATGGACCTACCACAGTATCCAGAGAAACCCTAGTTGATATGTTCGCGACAGTAGTGACTGTGCGTGCGTTGCCATGTGTGCCACACTGAACTGATAAGCTAAGTACGTCAACAAAGTCTCAGCATGTTCAGGCTCAGTCTCACACACACACACGTACACACACTCTTGCGCTGCCATTTCACACAAACGTGTACAAACATCAGTACTGACTCGCATCCTCGCATTCATCAATCTCTGACTCTCAGTGCATGTGATGAGATTTCTATAAGTGCTTTAACTTTAGTTTACAGTACATACATTTCATCCGTCGATGATGTCAGACATGTCAAAAACCATTCAGTGTAGCACAAAGCAAAACACAATAATACAGGAGACACCTGAAACCATAACTATGCTTACCTACTCGTTAGACCCTATGCGCTAGACATAACAACCAACACAAGTGAAAACCAAATTCTAATACCAAGTTCTATAGGTCAAAAACTCACTTAACTAAGTACTTAAATTATCTACTTAGTTATAGTTAATCATAAATGTCCTTTGCGGGACAAAGGCCAATCCGTTCCGGGATTGTTGGGTAGTCAGCTTTCCGGGACTAGAGAAGATAACACTCGTCCGTTTCTGGACGAAGCGCTACGCTACACCGAGTTAAACAGAGTCCTTTCACGGGACTATCTAAACCATGCGCGGGTCTGTCCGTTGCTGGACAGTATTCAAGTTCCTTCACAGGAATTGCAGTGTGTCCCGGCCTTATATGGCGTTGCTGGACAGTATTCCTTCACAGGAATTCTAATTAACTACAGGTCCATTGCTGGACAGTATTCCTTCACAGGAATTCTAATTAACTACAGGTCCTTTGCTGGACAGTATTCCTTCACAGGAATTCTAATTAACTAAGTCATGCAGTATGTCCGTTGCTGGACAGTATTCCGTTACAGGAATTCTAATTAACTAAGTCATGCAGTATGTCCGTTGCTGGACAGTATTCCTTCACAGGAATTCTAATTAACTAAGTCATGTGAAGTATGTCCGTTGCTGGACAGCCTATTACCTTCACAGGAATTCTAATTAACTACAGGTCCATTGCTGGATTGGCCTTTACAGGAATTCTAACTGAACTAGGTCACTCATGCAGTATGTCAGTTGCTGGACAGTATTCCTTCACAGGAATTCTAATTAACTAAGTCATGTAGTATGTCCGTTGCTGGACAGTATTCCTTCACAGGAATTCTAATTAACTGTCATGTAGTATGTCCGTTGCTGGACAGCCTATTACCTTCACAGGAATTCTAACTGACTACAGGTCCATTGCTGGACAGTATTCCTTTACAGGAATTCTAACTATTTAATGTTCTTTGCAAAACAGAGTCTTCCCTTGCGGGAAAGCCTGTTCCAGTCGCTGGTTGGTTGGTTAGTTCGGGTTTAACGTCCACAGCACCGAGGTGATCATGGACGGCCCTGACTGGCGGGTTATGGGGGACAGGGAAATCTATGGAGTACGACCTGAACACTGATCAACTCAGGCGCACTTCAACTGTGCCACTTTGATTTACCAGGACAAGCCTGTTCGCAGGCTCTTGGTTGGTTGGTTGGTTGGTTCGGGGCCGGTTTAACGTCCACAGCACCGAGGTGATCATGGGCGGCCTGACGGGTGGGTTATGGGGGACAGGCCGGAAATCTCAGTATTGCCTATGGAATACGACCTGAACACTGCCGATCAACTCAGGCGCACTCCAACTGTGCCACTTTGATTTACCAGGACAAGCCTGTTCGCAGGCTCTTGGTTGGTTGGTTGGTTGGTTCGGGGTTTAACGTCCACAGCACCGAGGTGATCATGGGCGGCCTGACGGGTGGGTTATGGGGGACAGGCCGAAAATCTCAGTATTGCCTATGGAATACGACCTGAACACTGCCGATCAACTCAGGCGCACTCCAACTGTGCCACTTTGATTTACCAGGACCTTTCAACGGACATGCTATTGAGCAAATCCGTTTTTTCCCCCTGGATTGTGAGTCCAGCTACCGGGGCCGGGACGGAATTCGAACCCACGACCCGGCGATGCCCTTCGCCGGCTCTCCTGCTCCGACGTTTAACCGCCTGAGCTATTTCAGTCGGACTCTTGCCTGTTCGCTCGGTTAGTTCGGGTTTAACGTCCACAGCACCGAGCGGTGATCATGGACGGCCCTGACGGGCGGGTTATGGGGGACAGGGAAACTATTGCCTATGGAGTACGACCTGAACACTGATCAACTCAGGCGCACTCCAACTGTGCCACTTTGATTTACCAGGACCTTTCAACGGACATGCTATTGAACAAATCCGTTTTTCCCCCTGGATTGTGAGGCGGGGGCCGGGATTCGAACCCACGACCCGGCGATTCCCTTCGCTCTCCTGCTCCGACGTTTAACCGCCTGAGCTATTTCGGACTCCTTGCCTGTTCGCTCCGATTGCGATTTTCGGCGTGCCTCTCGCCGATTGGCTTGGTACTTACTCGCTCTGGCACCAGCAGCATCGCTGGGGGAAATTGGTGCTACTGTACTGAAACACTGAGCCAAATTATCTCCCCTGCTACAGATCCCAACCTTGGATACAACGAATGTATGGAGCGGAAGTAATTGTCGTATATATATATATGTAATATAACTTAATATTATGCATATATACATATATGCATAACTGTGAAGTAAGGTACAATTGTTTGCATTTTACTAAGCAGCTAATGCTCATTATAATGTCTGAGTTTCGCACATTAACTTGGCCTGCCAACTCGTACACTGACACTGACGGTGAGTAAACATGGGACCCTGTCACAAGTGTCAGGCTGGTCTGTAGTATCATTCTAGCATGAGGCGCAGGAGGAAAGATTTAAACTGTGGCGTGTGCATAGTGGTTACGCACTGTGATTTTGCGATCGCTGTTTTGAGGCGAAAAAGTGCCCAGACACACGCATGCTGGGTACTTTAGTGTGTGTAGTGTGACCAACCATGAAATACATGTCGCCGTAAGCCCGTGGGGCATTGATTACAATATAATTATGAGGTAGGAGAAGTTGTAACACGACTTGTACCATGACTAAAGTAACGGAGTGACGTTTTTGTTTTGTGCATCAACAGTGCACCATGAAGCACTTACTGTGCCAGCCAGTGATAAGTGGATCAAATCTGTTGTGGTCACAGCACCAGTGTTGGTAAAACATCTGAATATTCCTTTTTTACCTCACTGTCAGCAAGTGTTTGTTTTATAGAGATGCACGAGTATACCTGAAAAGAAAAGGTGTGACACTGTGCAGATACAGTTAACCTACAGGTACAGGTGCTGTGTACCTGCTCAGCTGTCGGGTCCCAACTAACGCCACAACCTAGTATCGGAATCAGTGATATAATACACATTAAATCCCTGCGTCGGGTGATATAGCGCTCATACTATTGTGCACTTTGATTATAAGACTTGTGACATTTTGAAGATGTGAAACAGAGCAACTCTTGGGTCCTAACCTTGGCAGATACAACAAAATGTATGGAGCAGAAGTAATTGTCGTATATGTATATATACATATGTATAACTGTGCAGAAAGGCACTATTGTTTGCATTTTACTACGCAGCCAATGCTCATTAAAAGTCTTTGAGTTTTGCACATGAACTTAGCCTGACATTTCGTACGCACCGAGTGTAAACATGGGACTGGTCAAGCTGGTCTATTATCATTCAAGCATGAGGTGCAGGAGGAAAGACAAACTGCAGCCTGTGCATAGTCATTGGTTACGCATTGTGATATCGCGATCCCAGTTTTGAGGTGAAAAAGTGCCCAGGCACACGCATGCAGGGTACTTCAGTATCATTGTGCGTGACCAACCTTGAATACATGTTGTCATAAGCTGGTACATATGATTACAATATAATTATGAGGTAGGAGGAGTTGTAACATGACTTGTATCATGACTAAAGTAACTGAATGATGTTAATGTGTGTGTGTGTGTGTTTTGTATGTGTGTGTGTTTTTTTTTTACAGTTTTGGTGGTGTTTTATGCATCAGCAGTGCACCATGAAGCACTTACTGTGCCAGCCACTGACAAGTTGAGCAAGTCTGTTGTGGTCACAGCACCAGTGTTGGTAAAACATCTGAATTTTTCCTTTCTACCTCACTGTCACTTTCAGCAAGTTTTTGTTTTTATACAGTTGCACTAGTATACCTCAAAAGAAAAGGTGTGACACAGTAAGCCTGTACAGGTGCTGTATACCTGCACAGCTGTCGGGTTACACCACAACCCAATATCAGAATTGGTGACATAGTACACAATAAATCCATGCGTCGGGTGATGTAGTGCTCATACTTTTGTGCACTTTGAGTATAAGACATTTGTGACATTTTGAAGACGCGAACTGTAGCAACTCCTGGGCGCCAACCTTGGATACAACGAAATATATGGAGCAGATGTAATTGTCATATGTATTTATTATATGTTATATACCTTACTATTATGTATAGATACACATATATATAACTGTTGTAGCAGAGGAGCCCTCTGCTAACGCTATCGCTAGTTACTACCAGCGAGTCAGAGTTCAGTGGTTTAGTGCACGCTTGGCGCACTGTGTGCGAGAATTTTGCTGACTCGGCTAGTTGGCGTGTAGCGGACTACACGCGCGAAGCTAAGTGACGTAGTTTCCGGTCCCAGAGGCTGGGAGCCTATATAAAGCAGCCAATTCTCAGTCTCGGGGTGAGTTCAATAGCATGTCCGTTGAAAGGTCCTGGTAAATCAAAGTGGCACAGTTGGAGTGCGCCCGAGTTGATCAGTGTTCAGGTCGTACTCCATAGGCAGTAGATTTCCCTGTCCCCCATAACCCGCCTGTCAGGGCCGTCCATGATCATAACCCCGAACTAACCAACCAACCAATCTCGGGGTGAGTGTGAACAATGCTCACCACCCCTCCCCCCCCCCCCCCCATCCCCCCCTGTGAGCGATTGCGAACAGTGATTTCTCACACTCCCCTCCATCTTCCCCCGTAGGCGATTGTGAACAATGATCTCCTACATTTCCCGGCCCTACCCGACGAGGCGATTGTGAACAATGATCTCCTCAACACCCCGGCCCTTCCCCCATAGGCGATTGTGAACAATGATCTCCTACATTTCCCGGCCCTACCCGACGAGGCGATTGTGAACAATGATCTCCTCAACACCCCGGCCCTTCCCCCATAGGCGATTGTGAACAATGATCTCCTACATTTCCCGACCCTAACCCACGAGGCGATTAATAATCTCCTCAACACCCCGGCCCTATCCCACGAGGCGATTGTGAACAATGATTTCCTCAACCACCCCGACCCTACCCCACAAGGCGATTGTGAGCGATGATCTCCTCAACCACCCCGGCCCTACCCCATAGGACAGTAGCGTTTTAGTACAGTTCTAATTCACCTAAATAGGGCTTAGGCTGTGTTAGGACGGCGCGTAGGTTTTATTGGTAAATGCGTATAGGTGTTAGGCCTAGAAGCTAGAAATCGTATTCAACATTATAGGTGTTGGTCATAGGAGATAGGTCTGCTATGTGTCGTGTTCGAAGGTATAGGTGTTAGGCCTAAGGTGTTTAAGGTTATTAGCACTTGCGCTGGTTTGACTAACTTTGATTATGTTGTTTGTTTCATCATGAATGCTTTTCTGGTATAAATAAATCTTGGAACCTTACTTCTATCTTATGATGCTCGGCTAGGGTGAGAGCAAGACTGAGACTGTGCGTATGTACGTGTAAGAAGTTTGTTTGTGTGTATGTCCGTTTGGTATGACGGTGTGACTGATCGTGCGAGCGCACGTTAGTAGCTCAGTAGAAACGCTAACAACAACAAACATAGGGTTTTTCTGGATACTGTGGTCAGTCCATTGCACAGGTAACTTTGGCTTTTTTAACACAACACGAGGTAAGTAAACACGGATTTTGTGCGCATGCGAGACTAGAGTAGACTTAAAGTTTACTCTCCACATCAATCTCCAGCCCTTCCCTAGACCACAAAAGGGATTCGGACTTAAACTCTGTAGGCACTTGAGTACTGTATTAGATGGGCAGTTTTTGTCTATCTGATAAACTATATAAGTCGCCTACACCAAGTCAGTCTGGTTACACTGTACAAAAAGGCACTATTGTTGGCATTTAAATACGCAGCCAGTGCTAATTAAAATGTCTTTGTGAGTTTCGCTAATGAACTTAGCCTGACATTTCATATGCATGGTGTGTAAATATGGGACTCTGTCAGCTGGTCCATTATGCTAGCATGAGGTGCAGGAGGAAAGACTTAAACTGCGGCATGTGCATACCCAGTGGTTACACGCGATCGCTGTTTTGAGGCGAAAAAGTGCCCAGACACATGCATGCAGGGTACTTCAGTATCACCATTGTGCATGACCAACTTTGAATACATGTTGTCGCAAGTCCATGGTACATTGATTACAATATAATTATGAGGTAGAACGAGTTGTAACATGACTTGTACCATGACTAAAGTAAAGGAGTGATGTTAATGTTTTGTTACAGTTTTGCGGGTGTTTTATGCATCAACAGTGCACCATGAAGCACTTACTGTGCCAGCCAGTGACAAGTGGAGCAAGTCTGTTGTGGTCACAGCACCAGTGTTGGTAAAACATCAGAATTTTTTTGTTTACCTCACTGTCAGCAAGTTTTTATTTTATAGAGCTGCGCCACTATACCTGAAAAGAAAAATGTTGACACTGTGTGGATACAGTAAACCTGTACAGGTGCTGTGTACCTGCACAGCAGGGCTTTTAAGTATGTATACATACATATGAGCCTCTGTCGGTGAATGGACCATAGGTAATGCATCTTAGTTGCTGTTCGGATGCAAGCCTGGGCATTGTGATATGGAGGATAGGCTGTTGCCCATCCAGCACATCACCCTTCTCTGCAATACTGATGGATCCAAAGGAACGGCGGATCCATTACAGTTTGGGACTGGTGCCGTCGCAGGAGGTGCCAGAATGAAGTTGAAAGCGTTGACGGACTGCCTTAGGGGCTCTGACTCTGGATTTTTGCACGAGGTTTACTCCTGAAGCCCTATGACATGGCTATTAGGTATATTATAGCTGTGAACCAAAATGTAAAGAACAAAAGAAGCATACAAATCTAATTGTCTTGATTCACCCATGAGGTCACATGAGCCCAAAGATGGAAGTGTTAACAAACCACCATATCATATGATCGCCATAGTAATATGATGGTCTTCACCTTTCAAAAGATCTTCAAACTGATATGATGACCTTAACCTTTCAGAAGCACACTGATAACTAGAGCCTGCTTTTCTATTAATAGCTGTCTGCCATGTGCTAATGATGTCATCTGCTTTGCATTCCACTGACACCATGAAGCGATTCGCTTTTGTTGATTCGTACGCACTGCACCCTTTATACAGCTTACAGATGCATTGGCACATCTGCAAGGCTTTTTAAATAATAGAAGACATTTCAACATCAGAATCAGGTTAACGACAAAAGGTAGAGACCCTTGACAGCGAGGACAGCTTTCGTTTATAAAAGAGATTTTGTGGGTTATGATTCATTCCATCTTGTTATAATGTAGACAATTGTCAATCGTTCGGCTTGAAAACGCTATTGTACAGTCAGTTGTTTTTGTGTGTATTCCAGATCTCAGTACCGTCTTCATCTGGTGTACCTGTTTTTTCAGTACATCAGCTGGCTGGCTGGACGACTTGCCATTCAAGGTTGTGCTGAACAACGAGCAGACATGTTCCATGTAACACGACTTGCTGCAGTGGATAAGACAGCTGCATCAGTGGATAGGACAGCAGCAGGTGTTAATGGTGCTAGGGCGATGTGAAGTTTCCTTCATTTAACTTGTGTACAAATTTCTTGTACAAGAAAGTGGCTGTACACCAATGTTCTGTGAAGTGTAAGACTTGTGAAAGAAGGCAGAGACTCGGTGATCTCCAAAAGACTTGATGAGCAGCAGTGTTTGTGCTCTTGGTATATATGTTTCATATAAACAAACTGTTGGTCAAGCTGAAATGAAATGGTAGGTGTCACAACAACAAACAAGATGAGGATTTTATTCCAAAGTCTACCATACTGTTTTGAGCTCACATGTGTTTTCCAGTCTCACCTAATTAGGGAGCCGAGTGTTACCGAAGCTGCTAGGTATTACCACGCTGTCAGAATAAAAAGCATTCGAAGCGTACCAACTGTGTCCAGGGCTGACTGGTTGGATTGAAATGTGTTTGCCAAAATGATTAAAATACAATTTAACAAGTTGAAGATGTACAATCCTGGCTAGTGAACTCATTCATTGTCTTTATTTAATCTAGCTATGTGCAAAATATCTAATAAGAATACGAAAAATTACAGACTATTTTGAAACATAAACATGGTACAAAGATACCTGATGGTAAGACCTTCTATGCATACTAATTTGGTTGACCCACCGGAAAGGTCAATGGTCACAAATGATCTGGAAATAGGTGAAACATATT
The DNA here is from genome assembly GCA_036245525.1 of Semisulcospira habei. Taxonomy (NCBI): domain Eukaryota; kingdom Metazoa; phylum Mollusca; class Gastropoda; family Semisulcospiridae; genus Semisulcospira; species Semisulcospira habei. The sequence continues at coordinate 135,193,646 of BTPG01000001.1, forward strand.
GTGAAAAAAGATGTTTTTTCTCAAATACTATTTTTAAACCCAAACTTTGTGCAAAGATACCTGATGGTAAGACCTTTGTAGGTTACAAGAGGTTGGCAAATGTGTGTGAAATGCCAGTTTCTGATAGATTTTTATTTTTATCAACATTTTTGCAAACTTTTGAATTAAATTTGTTACAAAGGTAGCTGATGATGTGATGATTTCACTAAATTAGTATGCATAGGAAGGTCAAGATCAAGGGTCACTGGAAGGAGGGTGGGAGGAGGGGGTGGGGGGTGGGGGTGGTGACAGGTGTGTGAAATAGCTTTTATTTTGAGAAATCATGGATTTTGATGTTGCAGAAGCTAACTCTTTTCTTATTGTCACAAAGGTCACGCATGTAACTCTGTCATACACATGAGCTATAAGAGCTTTACCTTTGTTGTTATCCTTTTACTACACTGTTGCTGTTTGGCCCTTGCCCATCTATGTTAATGCATACCAGCTATTGAACGTGATGTGGACACCCCATTTTCAAAGTCTGCCTTATTTTCAACCTTTTTATTTTGACAGCGTGCTAGCTTTGATAACACTCACTTGGCTAACTGATTAGGTGATATTGGAAAATGCGTGTGAGCTGAAAATAATGTTAGACTTTGGGATGAAATCCTCGTCTTGTTTCCACTTACCATTTTGGGAGTTTAAAGTATGATCAGAAAAAGTATTATAAGTTAACTAGGCGACATGACATATCTAAAGTTCTACTACTATTTAAAGTAGCAGGTGTGCTTTTGATGCCAGAAAATATGATTTAAAGTAGCAGGTGTGCTTTTGATGCCAGAAAATATGATTATTCTGTTTTATACCAATCAAAAAAACCTAGAAAACCATCCTCTAGGCTGTGTCTACCACATATCTTGTTTAAAATCATTGTGGGTACTTGCACCAAATTTCTGTACCTTTGCATGATGCCGGTAGCGGGTACTACAAATTGCATCACACCCTAATACTTTAAAGTTGAAAGCAGCACACTTTCCAGCTGCACATATGTGTCATTTCCATAAAGAATTAAATGTTAGGAGACTTATTTCATCACTTTAGCGTCTGCTCTTGTTGGTGGATTGCTGCAAATTGAGATCATCAGTTGATGGAGCTAGAGTTTTTATTAAATCACACATTGTTAGTCCACCCTCAAATATGCCGTGCAAGTGGTATATATTTTTTTTTCTATCAGTGCTTTTACAGTTTTTAATCAAGTTTGGTACAAATTAAGGTAGCTGATGAAAAGGCCTTTCTGTGCATACCCCCTGGCATTGGTCAAGGGTCATGGGATGTTGCCAAGTGTGCCAATGCTAACATTTAGAGAGAACATGGATTTTGAAGGTACAAAAGCAAACCTTTTACCTATGTTTGGACACTGAATCAACTGCTCATTTCATTGACCTGTCAGAAATGTCAAAGTCACAAAGGTGAGATTAATTTGCAATCCACTTTGTCAGAAATATCACTCGTACTGATCGAGTCCGTGAGAGCCCCGGGACCAGTCAGCACTTGTATTGTAATCTGGCCCCAAGTGGTTTTAGCCACAATGTGGCAGGTACTGTATAAACAGCCAATTTGTTGCTTTCATACGTGAAACAGCATCAGTATTTTATGTTCTTTTAGCCAATTTCTGCAGTACTGGAGATGCCTGAAAAGCACTGTTGTTATGGACAATGTAAGTCCTAATCCTGACAGCCTGAACGATATTCATGTGTGCTGTTATTCCATTCCTGAAGCCTTTCTCATGACTGGCTGACATGAAAGAGTGTATTAAAGCTTACGGTAGGCAACATGATCAACAACTCTGAGAGAATCACAAGACATTACTGCTTATGACTGGCTGACATGAAAGAGTGTATTAAAGCTTACGGTAGGCAACATGATCAACAACTCTGAGAGAATCACAAGACATTACTGCTTATGCTCTTAACCCTTTTCATCCTGATACACTTCTCCTTGCAATTAATTTGACTATGATAGTTCAAAGGTGGTGCCAGAATTGCTTGGCGTCTGAGGAGGCACCATGCTATTCTGGCACCACCCTTGAACTAAAATGGTTGATCAATCACCTAATCTGTAATGTAGCCTTCATAGGACAATGAACAAGTAAACAAGATCAGCCACAGGATGAAATGGGTTAAGTAACATTTCTGCTTTTCCGTATTCCAGCAGCAGTTCTCAGCCTGGGGAAAAGAGATGTTTTCAGACAGACGGAAATGCTAAGAGTGGTTGTTGTCCACACAGAAAAGTGCACTGATGATTGCGAGCACCAAAATTTCTTTTAGAGGCTACGTATGCCCACCTGGAGGTTGAATAGCAGATAATTTCAGATGGTAAACACATAAAAACTGATATTACCAGAGAGCACAACAATGTGTAGTGATGCAAAATTTGAAAGGTTTATCCTTTATAGTTTAATCACATTTCAAAATTAGATGATTTTCCACATTTAATAAAATGGCCAGTTTAGAGTAAAGCACAACATGATCTCTAGACTAATAATAATAATAATAATGGTTATTATACAGGCGCGTTTTCCCAATTCGGCGAATCGGCTCAAAGCGCCGCGAACTGCACCCAACACGCACGCTCACGTGACACACGCATTCACTCTGAAGACAAACACAGTACAAGACAAACACAGGACATTCATGTGGTGCGAAGGGTCAGCTCAGCTACTGAGTTTTCGGAAATTTTGATCGTTTGTATTTGAAATTTATAAAGTTGCCTGAAACCGGTACCAAAGTGGAGGGGGTGGAAGAACCGGAGTACCCGGAAAAAGAACCCCCGACGGTCCGCCCAAATTAATGGTGACACTTACCAGAAGAGAAAAATCCAACGCCGAAACCCAGTATCGAACCTCGCACCTTTAGCATTGGTGGCAGGTGCCTTAACCACTGCGCCACGGACCGCCCCCACGGACTGACAATATCCCACTTGCAATACTGATTAAACCCAATTACTAGTTTCTACTGATTTGTTTACAGGTCCTATAATGATTTACTTTATAAGATTTGTCATCGTAAAAGCGTTTTCAATGAAAACCTCAACAATGAGCATCTGTCGAATAAGGTGCTTGAGTATACTAGCAGTCTACACTCACACTGTTTTCCGTAATGCTATAATTATGAATGCTTGTACCAAAGTTTGCTGTACAGAACTAAAGGGGCAGATTCTAAATATTCACTCCGATAAAGTCAGTCTATTATGTGGCTTGGTCATGGGCAGATTATCATTAGATAATACATCATTATCAGATTTTCAGGCATTGGAACCATATGTCAGGTGTCGGGCATAAAACTGGTAACAATGTCAACTTTGAAGGCTGTTTTCAGTCACATTTCACAATGAAGAAAACTATATGCAGAAGGAGGCACATGGTATAAATGCGTAGGCAATCACGTTCTCTTGAATTATAAACACAAAAATTGTTCACGTCGTATGTTGTTTGATGGAGCCAAAATGATCGGTGCATGTTATTTACACCAAATGAAATACGTTGTGAAATGTTCTTTTATTATCACTATTTAATGGATGTTCAACATTTGCAAGTGTGTGTGTGTATGAATGCCATATTTTTGGGTGAGGAAATTAAAGTTTGCATAGTGGATGCTGTTACTGAATTGTTTAACATAGTCTAGGATGATCCACTATCACCAACATACTGTGTGGTTTATATTAATCAAAATAATTTGTTTTTATTCCTACATCACACGACCAATCTTTTTAACACAAACTGTACCATGTGACCTCGATACACAAACCCTTATAGCGACTAACGGTGGGCGTCTTGTAGCCCTCTTTATGACGCGTCATTGGTGCCAGTTTTGAAAGATCACTAAAGTACAAAGTTACTTGTGTTATTGGAAACAATAGCCACACTACTGGAGTTCTTTTCAGCACACATATACAGCAATAGTGTGTAACAGACGACAGAAAGAGTCTTGGCGGAATCTAAGCACATGAGGGAGTGACGCAAGTATTTTATTAAAGAATTTTAAAATCTTTTCCATTGCATTACTCTGACAAACGTCAAGAAAGATGTTATATTATGTCATACGTCTGCTATCTATACTTGTATACTGTTAACGTTGGTCATGTCTGGCGTGATCCAGGTCAGACGACTTCAGCGTGATTTCTTTTACAACAACGGTGGAGGAATGTAAACAAATATATTGGTAGTGGGGGTTTGCTGCAAAGACCCTAGTAGGCCTGAGGGAGGTCAAAGGGGAAAAATGGTTCCTTTGACCTCCCTCAGGGCTACAAGGGTCCGGGCAGCAAACCCCTGCTACCACTAACTTACAATGTACATGTACATGAATCAAGCATGTACAGCAAAATAACCAAATACCGTAGAAGAATAATTCTTGCTGTAACTTTGAGATCAAAAGAATAATTTTGCTTTAACTTTGAGATCATAACTGCTGCTAACGGATGCAGCATGCTGTGTGAATAGTTATTGTTTAATTTTGGATTTATTGAATTTGAAAATGTGAAAAACAGACTTTGCAGTAACTTGGCACCATTTGGCTGGATTTGTGATCTGTAAATGACCAGCAGAACTTATTTTTTTCTACCAGATATATGTGCCAGCTTTCACCAATATTGTCCGTGGAACTGTACACTTAGGGTTGCTTGGATGCAGGTTCTGTCATGTATTTATTGCAAGACACTGAAGAAGTTTTTACATCATAGCTGTTGAGGCATGATTATCAATGATATGGAGGCCTTCTAACGCTTGTGTGTAGACTGTATCATGTCAATTCAACAGCGAAACCGACATGACACTTTAGGCATAGTTATGGCTTCTCAGCAGAACTTTATTATTTCCAGAACTTTTGTGTCATAAGCAGGTCTTGGCTTGTAAATCACCATCGCTCATGGTTTAACTTATATGTATATTAAACCATGATTGCTGATGATTAACGAGCTGAGTAGCTAGAACTGTGCATCAAAAGGAAGTCGAGGCACGTAAATCAGCAGTGACCATTACTTACTTGCTTACTTACGCCTGTCACCCATACCCGGGTATAGGCCGTCGACGAGAGACCTCCAGCAACTCCTGTCCTGTGCTTCTCCTTCGATTCTACTCCAGGTGGTTCCCAGTCTCTTGATGTCTGCTTGGAGGTCTCGACGCCAGGAGTTTCTCGGCCTACCTCTTTTTCTCTTTCCCTGGGGGTTCCATGACAATGCCTGCCTAGTGATACTGGAAGCTGGCTTTCTCAGACTGTGACCGATCCATCCCCATCTTCTTCGCCCAATTTCATTCTCTGCTGTTATCTGCTCTGTTCTCTCCCAGAGTCTGACGTTGCTGATCTTCTCTGGCCAGTGGATTTTCAAAATTCTTCTAAGGCAACTGTTTATGAAGGTCGGTACTCTGTTGACTGTGGTTTTTGTCAATCTCCAAGTCTCTGCTCCATATAGGAGAACTGCTTTTACATTGGAGTTGAAAATCCGGACTTTGGTGTGTTGTGACAGCTCTCTGGAACTCCACACTTTTTTCAACTGGAGAAAGGCTGCTCTGGCTTTACCGATTCGTGCTCTGACATCTGCATCAGTGCCGCCTTTTTTGTCTATGGTGCTCCCGAGATAGGTGAAGGACTCCACCTCCTCCAACGGGGTGCCAGCAAGCAAGACTGGTTCTTCCCTGGTTGCGTTCAGCCTCATTGTCTTTGTTTTCTGTTTGTGAATGGTGAGGCCCACTTGGGACGAGATGTCAGAGAGCCTCGTGGTCTTGTCCTGCATTTGTTGATGAGTGTCCACTGTATTCCACTTCGTCTGTGCTCTGTGGTCATCTTCATGACCCAGTCTATGGCCAGTAGGAAGAGGAACGGAGACAGCAGACACCCCTGCCTGACACCAGTTCTAACCTGGAGCTCCCTGGTGAACTGCCCTTCGTGGATCACGCGACATGTCATGCCATCGTAGCTGCTTTTGATCAGGCGGACAAGCTTTGTGGGTACACCGTAGTGTCGTAGGATTTTCCACAGTCTCTCGGTCCACGCTGTCAAATGCTTTCTCGTAATCCACAAAGCTGACGTACAGCGGGGAGCCCCACTCCAGAGACTGTTCCACGATGATGCGGAGAGTGGCGATCTGGTCTGTACATGATCGGTTCTTCCTGAATCCTGCTTGCTGGTCTCTCAGCTGGGGGTCAACGGAGCTCCTCATTCTCTCTAGGATGATCCTGTTGAAGACCTTTCCTGGTACTGACAGCAAGGTGATTCCCCTGTAGTTGGAACACTTGCTGAGGTCGCCTTTCTTGGGAAGCTTGATTAGGTACCCCTCCTTCCAGTCAGCCGGCATCACCTCCTCTTCCCAGATCTTTCCAAACAGTGGGTACAGCATCTCCACTGTTGTCTCTAGGTCTGCTTTCAGAGACTCCGCCGGGATGCCATCTGGCCCTGCTGCTTTGCCGTTCTTCAAAAATGCCACTGCTCTTCTGATCTCTTCCCGGCTGGGTCTGTCACAGCTGATGGGTAGGTCGGTCTCTGCCGGCTGGATGTCTGGGGGTTCGGGTGGGCTAGGTCTGTTCAGTAACTCTTCAAGCAGTGACCATGGTGTAACATATTAATCCCACTATCGGATCATCCCTTTGTTGTATCATGTTGGTTTCACGGTTGGATTGACTTGACAGTTGTTGTTTTTTTTGGTGGTTATTTTGTTTAACGTCGGAACAGGAGAGCGAAGGGAATCGCCGGGTCGTGGGTTCGAATCCCGTCCCGGCCCCGGTAGCTGGACTCACAATCCAGGGGGAAAAAACGGATTTGTTCAATAGCATGTCCGTTGAAAGGTCCTGGTAAATCAAAGTGGCACAGTTGGAATGCGCCTGAGTTGATCAGTGTTCAGGTCGTACTCCATAGGCAATAGATTTCCCTGTCCCCCATAACTTCCGCCCGTCAGGGCCGTCCATGATCACCTCGGTGCTGTGGACGTTAAACCCGAACTAACCAACCAACCAACTGCCCTCTCATTAAGTCCCCGATCACTTCGGTGCAAGTGGGACGTTAAACTGGATATAACTAACAACTGCCCTCTTCTCCACCACAAATCCTAGCGGAGATGCTCCAACGGACACCCCCTCCCCTACCACCAGCTGGACTCCACCCCAACGTGCAGTCATTCCTGCACACCTACGTGCCTACGTACCCACATACCAGCAACCAGCGAGCCCCCCAGCCGCCGCCCGACCCCCACCGTCACCGGTAGAAGAGCACGAGGACACGTCAGAGCCATCTTCGGAGTCGGACTTCCCCCTTCCCCGCCGCGGGTCCACATTCCCGAACAACTCACTCGGGAAGGGCCTTGGTCAACCGAGGAGAGAGGGGTCCGACTTCGGGGCATGGACCTCGACGACCTAGTTCTCCTGATTGACACCGCCATCCCAACCATCCTGGCAACAAGCGGAGACAGCTACCACCGTGCCCTGATCACCACCCGGTGGCTGCTACACAGGTGCGCTCAACGACCACCAAAATCCGCCCGAACAGCACACAAGAAACCAGGCCTTCTCCCGACACCGACACCTCAACTCCGGACCACATATAGTAGCGCACCTTCATGTTTGTGTATGTATGTTTCTCCTGCCTACTTCCTAAGTTCCGGAGAAAGACATGGGTTATATAAGAGACCTGATCCATTCTTTTCGAGGATGGAAATGATCGTCTTATTCTATACCTGCGTATTTCTCTGTGGGCTGGCGATTGGGTGCCTGATAGGCGGGGGCAGGGGATCTAACTGTTTGTCTGTCCAGCGCTGTGATTCCCCTTGGTTTGTTTACAATTCTACCAGCGCTAGCCTCACCTATCTGGTTTGTGAGAGTCAACTCCGGACGGCACCACAAATCCACCAGCGTAGCACCCCACGACCTCGCCTCCACTGGCCACCCCCACAGACAGCGCAAACACGGTTCAACCGGCCGCCACTACCCCCCAGAACACGGCTCAATCGACCACACCCCACCCGGGTCTGCCCTGGGGGACTTGGGTGGGGTTAACTACTTTTTAGTTCCCAGGGTCACCCTGGTCAGCCCCACAGGGTGGGTTTTCCTCTCTATTCTGGGGCATGTGTTTCTGTCTACCCTTTGTTCATTCACCTGTATTTGCCTTTTTAAAACTCTCCCTACTGTCTGCGCTGCCTGTAGCTCTTGATATTGGATGTGTGTTGCTAAATGGTCTTAGCTTTATTTAGGCCCATGTGTTAGGTTTATTTAACATATTGGACCGGCTGGCGACATACATTCAATGTTCTGTTTAGTTTTTTTTTCACAAGCAGTGCAGGCACGTCCTGAGAAAGTCTTGTTGCTGTCGGGACGTTAAGCAATGTACAATCAATCAATCAATCAATCAATCAATCGACCACCACCACCCCCACCGCATCTCCTCCACAGCCTGCTCCAGTGGCTGGTCTACACACTTCCTGCCTGGCAGGATTAAGAGCGACGGTTCCCCGGCGACACCACCCGCCTCCCCCACCACCACCCACCCGGCCACGGCTACACCATCAGCCGCTGCGCGACGGAGCGACAGACAGACAGCCAGAGAGACCCCCCTCCCCTCCCACCCCCCTGCCCCCCCCCCCTCCCCTCCCACCCCCCTGCCCCCCCCCCCCCCCCCGGGCGAAATCAAAGAAAGTTGGAAGCCCTAGTCCCTTTCAAATTAGCACTAGCACTTCCAATGTAACTCCGCCGTTGCCGGTCCCAAGCCCGGATGATAAAGGAAGAGGGAAAACCCTACGCCAAACTACAAACCACCATGCTACAATTGCTATTAACTACGCCAATAGTGCTAGTCTCCGATCACTTCTAGTGCCAGTGGGACAGTAAACTGGAACAAAGCAACTTCCAATGTCTTACTTACTTACTTACGCCAAGTACTTACTTACTTACTTCTTCGTCCAATTTCATTCTGTGCTGTTATCTGCTCTGTTCTCTCCCAGACCCCCACCCGGGTCTGCCCTGGGGGACTTGGGTGGGGTTAGGTACTTTTTAGTTCCCAGGGTCACCCTGGTCAGCCCCACAGGGTGAGTTTTCCTCTCTATTCTGGGGCATGTGTTTCTGTCTACCCGAGATCCATTCACCTGTATTTGCCTTTTTAAAACTCTCCCTACTGTCTGCACTGCCTGTAGCTCTTGATATTGGATGTGTGTTGTTAAATGGTCTTAGCTTTATTTAGGCCCCATGTTTTAGGTTTATTTAACGTATTTGACCGGCTGGCGACATACATTCAATGTTCTGTTTAGTTTTTTTTTTTTTCACAAGCAGTGCAGGCACGTCCTGAGAAAGCCTTGTTGCTGTCGGGACGTTAAGCAATGTACAATCAATCAATGTTCTCTCCCAGAGTCTGACGTTGCTGATCTTCTCTGGCCAGTGGATTTTCAAGATTCTTCTAAGGCAACAGTTTATGAAGATCTGTACTCTGTTGACTGTGGTTTTTGTCAACCTACAAGTCTCTGCTCCATATAGGAGAACTGCTTTTACGTTTGAGTTGAAAATCCGGACTTTGGTGTGCTGTGGCAGCTCCCTGGAACTCCAAACTTTTTTTCAACTGGAGAAAGGCTGCTCTGGCTTTACCGATTCGTGCTCTGACATCTGCATCAGTGCCACCTTTTTGTCGATGATGCTCCCGAGATAGGTGAAGGACTCCACCTCCTCCAACGGGGTGCCAGCAAGCAAGACTAGTTCTTCCCTGGTTGCGTTCAGCTTCATTGTCTTTGTTTTCTGTTTGTGGATGGTGAGGCCCACTAGGGACGAGATGTCAGCAAGCCTCGTGGTCTTGTCCTGCATTTGTTGATGAATGTGGGACAGTAAAGCCAAGTCGTCTGCAAAATCGAGGTCGTCAAGCTGTGTCCACAGTGTCCACTGTATTCCGCTTCTTCTCTGCTCTGTGGTCCTCTTCATGACCCAGCATATGGCCAGTAGGAAGAGGAACGGAGACAGTAAACACCCCTGCCTGACGCCGGTTCTGACCTGGAGCTCCCTGGTAAACTGCCCTTCATGGATCACGCGACATGTCATGCCATCGTAGCTGCTCTTGATCAGGCAGACGAGTTTCGTGGGTACACCTTAGCGTCGTAGGAGTTTCTACAAAGTCTCTCCGTCCACACTGTCAAATGCTTTCTCGTAATCCACAAAGTTGACGTACAGCGGGGAGGTCCACTCCAGAGACTGCTCCACGATGATGCGGAGAGTGGCAGTCTGGTCTGTACATGATCGGTTTTCCTAAATCCTGCTTGCTGGTCTCTCAGCTGGGGGATGACGACCTCTTCATTCTCTCCAGGATGATCCTGTTGAAGACCTTTCCTGGTACTGACAGCAAGGTGATTGCTCTGTAGTCGGAACACTTGCTGAGGTCGCCTTTCTTGGGAATCTTGATTAGGTACCCCTCCTTCCAGTCAGCCGGCATCATCTCCTCTTCCCAGATCTTTCCAAACAGTGGGTACAGCATCTCTACTGTTGTTTCTAGGTCTGCTTTTAGAGCCTCCGCTGGGATGCCATCTGGCCCTGCTGATTTGCCGTTCTTCAATGAATGGAGGAAGCTGGTTGCCAAGTCATCAGTGGTGCCCCAACGGTCGGCAAGACTACGGGATATATATAGATAGATAGGAGAAAATAAGACAAGTTCGAACTTTATTTGTATATATAAACAAATACAGTAGGAAACCTTGTAAAGAACAAATGGCAATGGCCACTAGACATGACCTATCTCATTTCCACCCGGAAATATTTACTAAAAGTTAATATAAACTTTTTTCTATCAAATTCGACGTCTTACAATTGTTTTCTCATGTTTTGAAACTTCTTTGGTTTATATGTAAATAAATTTACCTATTTTGACTACACATTACAAACTACCCAGATCAATCAAAAGATCGTCATCATGTCTTGCCTTTTTTTTTAAAGATTCAACTTATATTACCTCCATTCTCCAATCACCACTCGCTGCCGCCTCCCCCCTTCTTCTTCTCTCTCTCTCTCTCTCTCTCTCTCTCTCTCTCTCTCTCTCTCTCTCTCTCTCTCTCTCTCTCTCTCTCTCTCTCTCTCTCCCCCCCCCCCAATACTTACCATCACTCACTCACCTCATTCCTAACCCTAAACTAACCTTTACATTAAAAAAAATAACAAATTTTGAGTCGGGACCTGTCCGCATCTACATTTTTGTTGTCAGCCGATGTCTTGCGGCAAGTCGTTTTACTTTTTCTGCATCTTTTATAAGTTTTGCGGCAGATTCTTTATATTTTCTTCACGTAAGAGCACCGCTGTCGTGAACGCGCGCATTTTTCACAAATTTAAAGCGCCGCGTTAACCAAGAGACATTTTCAAAAAGTTTTCTGGCAGGCCCTTTACGTTTCTCATACTTTGTGCCTAGGGGAAAAATAACACTTCAGTCAAGCCAGGGCTAAAAATATTAAACTCAGTGGAGGCGCGGCCTACCGTAAGCCTGCTGCACTGCTTGCTTGCCAAAGCCAGCAGCAGCAGCAAGCACCCCTGCTGCTATCAGTGGTTTTCGCTAGATTAGTTTGATGGTCTGTAGGGCTCGGTAAACGATATGCACCATCAGCCACCTACGCTTTGATGGACCAAAAGACAAAGGAGAGACTCGGTGATTGGGTTGGCAAGCTTCCTTTCCTTTTCAAACCTTTGAAACCAACAAGCTCCCAAACGCACGCGCGCGAGTCCCCACGGCACAGTACCAGAGCATTACGACTCGAGGTCCAAAACCACATTACACCAGCGCGCTTGCGACAGGGACTTTGCCACGTTGCTGAAGACAGTGAGACGAGCGCGTTCTGAGACGATACAACGGTCAAGCGTTTTACGGTGTGTTGCCGACCGCACGAGGGAAAGAACCATTCTCTCGCTAGCTCGTGTAAGCCGACCGACCCTCGGAGTTTGCTTGTGGCCGCAAACCCACGAACTTTGCATCGCACCGTACCTTCACCGGACCGTAGGCTGCCGATGAATTTCCGCGCGAAACGAAAAAAACAAAACAACAACAACAAAAACCCAACAACCGTGTACCTTCTTTTCTCACCATGTCGCCTAAAACGCGCGGGGGAAACGTACGGCGGTCGACCTTCGCCGACCAGCTCCCCCACATAGTGATCACCATCCACAGCCATTGACGAGCACAGTATAGCACTCAAACACCAAAACGAACCTCTCCACACCTCCCCCACAATAAAAAGTCGCAGTGCGCACGCTATCCCAGCAATGCACCACCACCCTCCTACCCATTCCACACCATAACAACCACTCGTCATACACTTTTTGACATCACCCTATTTCACCCTACCGTGATTTCACGTCACAACGACGGCAACGATTTCCATGGAGACGCTCGGCGCGTTCCCCAGGAATGCAGTTACTGAGCAGAGAATTCCAACGCTGTTTTGCGGTATGGTTTTCCTTGCACTACAAGTTTTCACGTACAGAGCCGGATCCAGGTGGGGGGTGCTTTGGTACCTACAGCACCCCCTCCCCCTTCCGGCTTAAAAAAAAAAAATCATTCACTACCAGGCCACAACATGGTCCGAGAAGGAGGGCGGTGGTTTACTGTTATTGCAGCACCCCTCCCCCCTCCTCTTAGACAAGGCGCAAGTTGTGTCAGTGTCGGGCCTCAGCAGAGCCGACATCCTTCAGCGCCTTCACGATTCCGAGCCCATGAATATAGTCACCACAGTCGTTGTACATGTTGGCATAAACGACTGTAAGCGTGGGTTCGTCATCGGCAGGAAGAGCTGGAACGATGTGATCTCCGCTGCCAAGCACGCCTTCCCTAAAGCGCAGATCTACATGTCCTCCGTCTTGCCAGTAAATAACGAACGCCAGCAAATAGACTCGTGCATCGCCGACACCAACATGTACCTGAGTCGCTAAAGTTTACCTCGTTGATAATGACTGTGCCTTCTATACTAGGACAGGCGAACTGAAAACTGGATGGTACACAGATACAATTCATCCCAGCGCCCTTGCCGTCAATATCAAGCGGACAGACTCTAGCAGCACCTCTAGCGTAATGTCGTCGCGTCACAAAGATGGGCAACAACACCCCCGCCAACACGCGCAACAAGACAAGCATGATAGCGAGGACACAAACTCGCGACAAGTACGTGGACTGCACCGAGGGCAGCCCGCCACAGCTGAAAACTTCGCCTGATCAGAGGGATCCAAAACCCCGTGAAAAAGCTACTCCGATAACGTCGGGTAATCCCATCCAGCCGGTCGATAGATCAAAGGATGCACCGACCACTGATCCCAAGCAACAGCGACCCCTCTACGGCTATGCTCCACAGCATATGGGCCTGTTGCCCGACTGGTAGGCCTATGTACCCGTACCCTTCTTTCTTTAACCCCACCTCCTCCAGTCCCAGCCCTCAGCCTCACTTGGGCAGCTTAGTGACAGTAACTTTGCAGTGTTGTTTAATCTGCTTGATAGGATCAGGCCACGTGCCGGACAGAGATAGTGCGATTCTATGCGTCTGGTGTCATTCCTTGCCCAGCGATTTTTGACAGGTTTCTATAGTGTGCGATCGGTTAACTGCTTAATTAGAATAACAAATCGACGAAGTTGATATTTCTTTCTTTTAATTATTTTATCTTCTTTGCAATATAATAGCGTGTAGTCATAACATTTATTCTCTTCTTTTTTTTCAATCGCCTTTCTTGTGATAATCAGTTATCTTGTACTTTGCATTTATCGACAAGCAAAAACTGTGACACGTGTCCTTGCTTACGTCATTCCTACTTGAACATAATTACTTCAACTGGTTCTTTTTGTGAGACAGTGGAAGCAGTGGCACTGATGTGGACACGTTCCTTCAACTGGTTCTTTATGTGAGACAGTGGAAGCAGTGGCACTGATGTGGACACGTATGTGTATGTACTGTGAGAATCTTTGGGTGCCCGTGTGTGTATTGCTCAGTTTCACTTCCAACCGGTTTTGTTCATTATTCCTTATTGACACTTCATACACCAAGTGAATACTGTCTCTTCCTGTAGTTTCATTTGTGTACAAAACCTTCTTTGTCACAAAGCTTTCCTTATATATAACTCTTTAAGGAAGACAATTTTTGTACTTTCATATACTTTGACGTTCATAGTGACAGTATGCCTGACGGTAGTACAAAGAATGATTTGTTTTGTGGTGGTGGACTTAAAATAGGTCACCTGAATATCTATCACCTTGTCAATTAGGTGCCAGATCTCTGCGTGTTTTTGAACCAGCCTGAACACTTCCACATTTTTGGTGTTTCTGAATCAAGACTTAAAAACAAAATCAGAAATGCTTCCATCTCTATTCCTAACTATAAAATATTTCGTAAAGATGCCGCTTTGCCTCAATACACAGGGCTAGCGATTTACATGCATACGTCTGTATCTAGCTACGCCATGCGGCGGCAAGACCTCGAATTTGCCAAAGTGGAGTGTACGTGGCTCGAGTTAAAAACACCACAGTCATCACCTGTGCTAATCGGCTTTGTCTGTAAGAATCCGGCAGCCGGCTGGGATTGGTTTGATGACTTTACAGCTTTGATGGACAAGGCAAGTCAGGTCAAGTGTGACATATTTCTCCTAGGTGATTTCAATATAGACCTATCTAGACCAAAGGGATCAAATGCAGCATGGATCACGACCACATCGCTATTTGGTTTGACACAAATAATTAAAGCACAAACTCCAATCACATCTACATCATCAAAGCTCATTGATCATATTTATGTTACCACCAAGGACAGAATAACTAGTGCGAATGTCCCAACCTTAGCCATTAGTGATCATAACACGGTATGTTGTACAATTGCTCTGAAGCTTGATAGGCCAAAGAAAAAAAAAAACACACACAACTATAACGTATCGTTCTTATAAAACATTTGATAGGGATAAATTCATGCAAGATCTGCACAATACATCCTTTGATGATGTGTACTTCCACACTTGCCCTGACAATGCCTCGTCTTGCTGGATGAGTCTGTTCCTCGGAGTCCTTAACAAGCACGCGGCCCTCAGGGTAAAACGCGTTAAACATGCTACCATGCCGCCCTGGTTAACATTAGACATAAAAAAAATGCTATGTCGCTCAGAGACAAACTTAGAAAAGAAAAAACGCTTTGATGAGTACAAAAAAAAAACAAAACAACGTAATCAAGTAAATTATTTGGTAAGGGCTGCAAAAAAAGCATTCTTAAATCAAATGATCTCAGAAAAACGTGACACAGCATCCATTTGGAGAACAAACCAAGGCTAGCCTCACCTATCTGGTTTGTGAGTATCCATTTGGAGAGCACTACATGCTATTACTAAAGGAAAAACAGCCCCAGAAATACCATTTCATTTAACTTCAGACAAATTTAACAAGTATTTCTTATCAGCCACCGAAAATCTAGTCCAATCGGCATCAAATATCAGTACGCAATATAGTATCCCAAGTCTTCTGAGAACATAAAAGCGAAGCAACAAATATAACACAAAAATTCGTAATTCCTAATATATCAATAGCAGAAGTCGGCACGTATATTTCTGACATGCCGAATAAGAAAAGTAGAGGGCTTGATAATATTGATAACCAATCGCTAAAATTGTCGTTGCCTTACACAATACAATCCCTTACATACATTTTTAATCTGTGTATAAATAAAAGTACTTTTCCTACAGTCCTGAAGGAAGCAAAGGTAGTTCCCATCCCCAAAACTAAAAACCTTGAAGATATTCATAATTACCGGCCGATCTCTTGGCTCTCAGCTTTGTCAAAGCCATTAGAGCGGCACATTCCCCAAGCATCTCCTTAATTTCCTTGAAAAGGGTAATTTACTAAACATTCATCAGTCAGGTTTTCGCCCGACCCATTCATGCCAGTCAGCACTCACACATATTGTAGATTGCTGGCTAGAGTCAATTAATAAAAATTTAATGTCGGGAGCTGTTTTCCTAGATCTTAAAAAAGCTTTTGATCTTGTAGACCATGAGATTTTGTTACATAAGCTTACAATATACCACATGGACGAAACTACAATAACTTTTCTCAGATCCTATTTGGAAGACCGAAAGCAAAAAGTATACGTTCATGGTCAGTACTCTATGCAAGGCCATGTTAAATTTGGAGTTCCTCAAGGATGAATTCTAGGACCCCTCCTATTTTTACTTTTCATAATGACCTTACTTTACATATTTCCGACCCTAACGTTAATTGTAATGTCTTTGCGGACGACACACGCCTTCACGTTCCTGGTAAGAACAGTCATGATATTAGTCGTCGTTTACAATCCAGTCTTGACGAAGTTTCTGATTGGTGCTGTAAAAACCACATGGTACTACATCCTGATAAGACAAAGAGCATGTTAATCACCTCATGACAAAAACATCAACTTCACCCCCCTCCACTAACGCTGGATCCGGTCCTGCAAAGGTCAAGGGTCACAGAGGGTTGACAAATGTATGCATACATCTTAAGAAAACTCAGATTTCGCTGGTACACAAGTTGAACTCTTGTTCATTTTTAGCGACTTGTTGGAAAGGTCAAGGTCACAAAGGCCACACTTATAATGTGGTCTGGTCACACACCTGAGTCATTACGGCTTTGCATTTCTAGTTTTTAACATGTTTCTATTACATATCAGCTTCAGTATGTACAGTAATGTTGGTGCTTGAAAAGTCAGACTGAATAATCAACATCGGTAGGCAGTGGGAAACATAGATACCTTAAAAATACACTTTTATTAAGACAGAAAAATACAAGAGACAAGTCTTCAGAACATTTATTGGTGCAAAGAGGCCCCTATAATGACTTCCATGCATGCGCAGTGTGCTACTCACACAAACGACTACACATGTCCAACTGACAACTCGACGAATTGACAACTCAGGCAGGTCGTAAGTCTGATCTTAGCGAACTTTAACTTTCTAACAGGTCTCTCAGTAAAAGTGTTCAGGTATCCTAATACGAGTAGAGAGGTGGCGTTTGCACCAGAGAAGTCTGTTTTGTCAAAATGTATGCATTTTCTAACGTTTGTCAAAATCTCGTGACCCTTGACCTCTGCGAGAAGTGAACTAAATGTGTACGATTAGAAAGGTCTTATCACCAACTACCTTTGTGCCAAATTTTATTTAAAAGTTTTCCAAAATGCAAATAGATAATAACATTCCACAAAAGTGGCATTTTGTACTCATTTTCTCACCTCTCGTGACCTTGACCCACATCCAAATTTGTGTGCGTAAAACAGTGTATGAACAGCTATATCTGTACTAAGTTTGGGTTTGAAGCTGTAAATAGTACTTCAGAGTAAAAATTACCATTTGTCTACCTATTTCCTAAACTCTTGTGACCCTTGACCTTTTCAAATGGTCATTCAAATGTGCATGCATAGTAAGGTCTTACAATCATTTGCCATTACACTGTCCAAGTTTGGGTTTAAAGTTGTGAATAGTATTGAGCACATACAATTTCTTTCGTCAAAATATTGCTATTTTTAACATTTCTGATCCACTGTGACTTTGACAGAGATCAGCGCAAGTGTATGTGTAGAGAGGTCTTACCACAAAGTATCTTTGGGTCAAGTCTGAATGCCCAAGTCTGAAGACTGTGGCTTCAATAGTCTCCGAGAAAATGCAAACGTTACAGTTTACCATGGACAAGGTCAACGGTCGCTGGACAATGGCAAACAGTGGACGGGCAGACGAACTGACGACTGTGGACGGACGGACGACTACTAGCCCGATATACAAACTCAATAAAACTATCGCAAGTGAGCCAACAACATAAGATTGAAGAGCAGTCTTGCCTTGGACTCTACCAGCGCGATATCTATGGGCAGTCGAAGACAATGGCGGGCCCAACACACGACACCAACCACGCCATCCTAACCAGCAATCATCAGCGGCGTCCTGAGCAGGGTCGTCCTTTTGCCCTTCCAGTTTCTTGGAAACGTGCCAGCAGCCTCTTGTTAAACTCTACATTCCCAATAACACACGCATGCCCGCGCGCGCGCGCGCACACACACACACACGCTCACAAACACAAAATCACACACAGACCAGAAGATAACATTCTACACTCGGATTGGGCGTCAGAAACCAAGGAGTCAACCTTTTATTTCTACCAGAAACATCGACAACAAACATGTACCTGATGACATATATTGACTTCTATCCCTCCCAACACATCGTTACAATACATTCTAACATAAACCAACAGAACATCACCAACAACAAAATTTATATAAACCGCAAAACTAACCAAATCTAAACATACGACTCCCTGGCGGGAAACCAAATGGACACACCTGTTCTGGGTGTGCTTTTAAAGTACATCAAGTTACATAATATTCGATTGTAGTTAATTTAAAAAAAACCAACAGGATCATCGTTGTAGCCGGCAACTAAACTCAATGAGGAAGAAAGAGAGAGAGAGAGAGAGAAAATGCAATTAAAACCTAATGTAAATCAAGAAAATAAGGTTGGTGGATGGGGGTGGGGTTGTATTTGAGAGGCGTGAATAACGATGCTGCTGCTGTTGCTGCTAGAGATGCAATGGCCCAGTTTCTGGTACTGACTCTCGGCCTACCATTCACTCCCACGCATTCTTTCACGTTTACACCCACGCATGCCCACACACATATCCGGCTGACCGCATTTTTTCACTTTCATTCCCACGTATGCCGGCACGTACAAGTCCCTCCCCCACTCACGCCCCCTCACCACCCACCTGCATAGTCACTTGAGTTTAAACTAAGGTTACCTCTGTAACCTCCACTTAAACTCTACATTCCCAATAACACACGCATGCCCGCGCGCGCGCACACACACACACACACACCGCACACACACACACATACGCTCACAAACACAAAATCGCACACACACACACACTGACCAGAAGATAACATTCTACACTCGGATTGGGCGTCAGAAACCAAGGAGTCAACCTTTTATTTCTACCAGAAACATCGACAACAAACATGTACCTGATGACATATAGTGACTTCTATCCCTCCCAATTGTTTTTCTCCCAATCCGAGGAAGAAGAAAGAGTATCATTGTTTAGGAGGTAGGCAGAGACTGGGCAAAGTGCACTCTATAGTAGTCTAACACATGTGATGGGAGCTGGTCTAGATAAGCTAAGTAGGCCGAACTCTTCCAATCACCCATGAGTTTTACTACTTTCCCTGGCACTCCGCAGGATAGCGCCCACACTGCCCCTCCCATCCTGAAACTGTGACCTGAAAAATGTTCCCCTTGTTTCTTCCCCTTCAATAGAGATTGTAATCTCCGGTTAAATTTAGCATCAGTAATGGGAAACGCCGCGGCCTTGGCCGAGGCCGGGCCTGTCGTGGAATGCGGCACACATAGCAGAAACAGGGCACAAGGGATGGGGGTGTAGCACGGGTAAAGTGACATGCACTACTCTTTCACGGCACACATAGCAGAAACAGGGCACAAGGGGTGGGGGTGTAGCACGGGTAAAGTGACATGCACTACTCTTTCACGGCACACATAGCAGAAACAGGGCACAAGGGGTGGGGGTGTAGCACGGGTAAAGTGACATGCACTACTCTTTCACGGCACACATAGCAGAAACAGGGCACAAGGGATGGGGGTGTAGCACGGGTCAAGTGACATGCACTACTCTTTCACGGCACACATAGCAGAAACAGGGCACAAGGGATGGGGGTGTAGCACGGGTCAAGTGACATGCACTACTCTTTCACGGCACACATAGCAGAAACAGGGCACAAGGGATGGGGTTGTAGCACGGGTCAAGTTACATGCACTACTCTTTCACGACACTGAATGGTCTTGGACCAACGTACGGTAACTGTCATAGAGCAGTTAGAGTTCAAGTTGAAGCAGTCTCTCGTCAGCTGTTTTACTGTCCCGCACCCCCAGCAAGTGTGGCTTTTACGGAACAGTCCGAAAAACATGATGGCACACGCAGACCAAAAAACTGCATCCTCTACATTGTCACAATCCAACTGGTGTCGGATGTACAATAACGTGTCAGGTGTTATTCTTTGGACAGGTGTCCCTTTCACGCGCTCGATGCCTTTGAGAGTGCTCTTCAGGTACCACCTGTCTTTAATGGGGTTCTCCAGGCCTGATTCAAGGTGCATTATATGTACAATGTTTAGATATTGCTTTACTGAGGCGGGTTTTAGTCGTCTAGCAAGATAAGCGGCGTACAGAGCCCACGTCTGTTCGTTTGCTGGGACCGGGGGTATGCGCATATCGCCACAAAACTTGTAGTAGGCGTTTCTGTGTGACGTATGAGTCCGTTTTGTGTTGTCCGTAAAAGTGGCGCCCCGTTATTCATCTACTTCTTGCTTTAATTCTTTCTCCAGTGTTTCCACGACACCTGTTCTGACAGAAACCCGGCGATAGGCCCGTGTCGACATGTGCGCGCCGATGTGGGTCGGTGGGGGACAGTTGTGGTGCCAATAGCTCAACAGCTGTAGCAATTGAAACACATTCCCTGCCTCGTGTAACCTTGAAATTGTGTCTGGAATTGTGTTAATGCATCCCGGCACGTGAATAGCACGGATCTCAAAGTTGTAACGTATTGATTTCCAGCACATTGCTCTAAGCACGTCATTTACCAACGTCAGTGTTTCGGCTTCTACCTTTGTTTATTACTGCCTTTGCCACAGAGCTATCAGTATGCACCACAACTGTCCTCCCCTCCCACATCGGGGCCCACTTTGTTCACCGCTGCGGCCACCGCACACACTTCTTTGTAATTAATATGCAACTAATCGGAGACCAGTGGCCAATCTGTCCCGAACACTGTGTAATGCCAGTCGCCGGCCCAAAACATACCAGCTGCCGTGCGACAGGATCGACATGAACATGCTCGTCACAACAGTCCGTGTAGTATCGCTTGCCATTAAACACACACAAATAACACATCCACCAAAGTAGGTCTTTTTTTAAGCCCTCTGCGAGCTTCGCTTTATGCCTTGCATGATTTCGCGCCTTGATAGTGTCCAGGAACCGTCGAAGAAAAAAGCGCCCTCCTCTAACGACCTGACACGCCCAGTTTAGCGAGCCTGCGAGACTCTGCAGCTGTTGCCTTGTTGCCCTAGCCTTGTTTTTGAATGCATGCAGCTTCTGATCTAGACCAGCCAGTTTATCCTTGCCCAAGGATAGCGTGCAGTCTGAGGTGTCGATGTCAACACCAAGGAAAGTAACGCGCTGGGAAGGACCTACTACCTTTTTCCAACTCACATTAAAACCTAGCTGCCGAACGCGGCCAAGCAGAGTATACAGTGCTTCACTTTGCATTCCTCGTACGATTAAAAAACTAACAGGAAATCGTCAATATAGGCCACGATGCCCGGAAAACCTCTTTTTATCATCATGCGCTTGACTGCCTGGGACAAACGATTGAAATGACTTGGTCCACACTTCGAGCCAAAGGGTAATCTAGTGTCAAAAAGATACGTGCCTGTGTCAAGCCCAACGAATTTCCAATAGATACCTGTGGCTTTATAGTCATCTGGATGAATGGGCACTGAGCGGTATGCTGATTTCAAATCAAGTTTCGCCATTTGACATGCGTCTTGAATGGTCTGATATCTAACAGCGTGGTGATCTGTATAGTCATTCATGGCACAACCCTCCGGGCGACTACCATCGCGTACGAGACGTACTGCAGTGCCGTCGTCTTTTGGTATCGCCGCTAGCGGACTGACTATACAGGGTTTGTGGCCTGAGATGGCGTAATTACCGCACTCTATCTGTTGCATCAGCTCTATCTCTACTAATGGCTTTAGGTTCGGCTGCACCGCCGATTTATGGTTTGGACTTTGAGCGGCCTCCAGGGGCCGACCCTTATCCGTTATCCGGAAGCCCTGTCTAACACCTTCAAGGAGGAAAACCCTATCCGGGTCATTTGTTAGCAGTCGTTTTCCCAGGCAGTTAACGTTGATGAGATTGATTGAAATTGGCCCAGAAACTCCAGCTCAAAGGGGTTTTGAACACTGAAGGGGGAAGTGAGTTGGACAAAAGTAGTACCTCCTACCTGCGTTGCTGGCTGCAGTCTGTCCTATTGTGCCCTAGGCGTGTCGGACGTGACCTTTGGAGATCCCAGGTGAGAGGTGCTCTGACTGAGGATGGGCTTCGCACACACAAGGCATACGTGTTCGAAATTGCAGCGGGCTCCAAACTGGCATCGGCCCTTGTTAAATTGAAGGCAGATTTCACTGCCACCTGGTCCTCGCTTTCTGTGTGTGTTCGCATCGCTGGATACGGTGCTGGTGAAGCGCTGACGGTGTCCACCACTCATAACCACCTTTTCTTTTAAAATGACAGTAGACAGGTGCTGACTATCGGACCCCCAGCGGAACTCACAGACAGCCTGCCGCTCCCGGTACTCATAGTCGTAGTCCAGGACCGACTGCCACGAGAAACGACACGGAAGCTCCACAATCTTCGCCGTGTACGCCATGCAGTCTTTTATTGATGACGTGTCCAGTTTGCCCGAGTCGTACAGGTCCGCCACTATCATGGCATTGGCTGCCATCCACTGGGGGGTGGTCACGCTGTGGAGTTTGGGTTTGGACCCAGTGTTCAATTCCAGTGTGGCCCCGCTACCCAACACAATCTCCTGCTCATCTCTTACAGACTTCTGAATGTAATCTGTAGACATGTGGATCCAGGTCCACTCTTGCGAGAGCCGCAGTCACAGGGTCTGTCGCGCTGGCGCCAGAGGAGCGCGCCCTGTTCGCCAACAAGTCGTCCAGGAGACCCGCAGTAGTGTCTTTGTGTTGTACTGCGTTGGGAACAAGGGGGCCCTTCCCGTAGTCCTCTTGCAGCCTCTGTGCTGCCAGCCTTATTGCGGCCCTGTCCCCTTTTCGCAGGTCCGCCAGGTCCTCTTCAGCCAAATCAGTTCAACAAGGCCGGCTTGGAGGTAAAGCCTTTATCCTTCAGGAAGTTGATCGCTTCTTTACTTAAAGTCCATTCGGACGCGAACTTGTCAAAATCGAACTGCATCGTTGTATTTGAGAGGCGTGAATAACGATGCTGCTGCTGTTGCTGCCAGCGATGCAATGGCCCAGTTTCTGGTACTGACTCTCGGCCTACCATTCACTCCCACGCATTCTTCCACGTTCACACCCACGCATGCCCGCACACATATCCGGCTGACCGCATTTTTTCACTTTCATTCCCACGTATGCCGGCACGTACAAGTCCCTCCCCCACTCACGCCCCCTCACCACCCACCTGCATAGTCGCTTGAGTTTTAACTAAGGTTACATCTGTAACCTCCACATCACTGAATGGGACACCTCAAGATGTCTCCCAACTTCTCGTCCGGAAATTTCATCCTGCAGCCATGCTAGCGCCTGGCCTTGATCCACTGGCGTTAGGCTTCGTCATGGTGGCATAGTTAGGAAAGTGCCAATTATGCCCCTACTGTATCGGTATTTAGAGCAAAACAGAAGTGCTCAGTGTTCACGACTGACCCCTTTAGCGTGTGCATCACGACTTTACCGAGTTTTTCCACCTGCCTGCCTTTGGCGCGCATGCTTATATCGTACAGCTTGTTACAAAAACTGACAAATGTTTCACGTGCATTTGACAGGTTTTTGGAAATTGATGGATTGTTGTCTATTGTTCACTGTACAGTGGACTGTCAACTTTTAACCCATTTGGATCGAAAGAACATAGTATTTTATTAGTAAACTTGGGACGATAAACAATAACACAAAAAGTGGGGTGGTCCTTAAGTTTTGACCATTAGTATATCTTGTAAAACTTGCACTTCATATAGAAACACTTGTGCGACTCCTGGCCTGTGTGTGTCAGCATGTGTCTTTCAAGTGACTAGACTGAGTGAAACTAGCACTACATTTTGTACACTTGTGGCTTCTGGCCTGTGTGTGTCAGCATGTGTTTTCAAGTTACCAGATAAAGCAGAGCTAGCACATTTTGTACACTTGCATGGCTTCTGGCCTGTGTGTGTCGGTGTGTTTTTTCAAGTTACCAGTTAAAGCAAAGCTAGCACATACTGTACACTTGTGTAGCTTCTGGCCTGTGTGTGTCAACATGTTTTTTTTTTCAAGTTACCAGATAAAGCAAAGCTAGCACGACATTCTGCACACTTTAGTGGCTTCTGTGCGTAAGCATGTGTTTTTTCAAGTCACCAGATAAAGCAAAGCTAGCACTACATTCAGTACACTTGTATGGCTTCTGGACTGTGTGTGTCAGCATGTGTGTTTTCAAGTTACCAGATTGTTTAAAACTAGCACTACATTCAGTACACTTATGTGGCTTCTGGCCTGTGTGTTTTCAAGTTACTACATCGAGTGAAAGTAGAACCACATTTTGTACACTTATGTGGCTTCTGACCTGTGTGTCAGCATGTGTTTTTTCAAGTTACCTGATAAAGCAAAGCTAGCACATTTTGTACACTTGTGTGGCTTCTGGTCTATGTGTGTCAGCATGTGTGTTTTCAAGGTACCAGATTGAGTGAAAGTACCACTACATTCTGTGCACTTGTGTGGCTTCTGGCATGTGTGTCAGTATGTCTTTTCAAGTTACCATATAAAGAAAAGCTAGCACTACATTGTGTACACTTGTGTGGCTTCTGGCCTGTGTGTGTCAGCATGTGGTTTTTCAAGTTACCAGATAAAGTAAAGCTAGCACTACATTTTGTACACTTATGTGGCTTCTGACCTGTGTGTGTCAGCATATGTTTTTTCAAGTTACCAGATAAAGCAAAGTGAGCACTACATTTTGTACACTTGTGTGGCTTCTGGCCTGTGTGTGTCAGCATGTGCGTTTTCAAGGTACCAGATTGCGTGAAAGTAGCACTACATTCTGTACACTTGTATGGTTTCTGGCCTGTATGTGTCAGTATGTGTCTTTTCAAGCCACCAGATAAAGCAAAGCTAGCACTACATTCAGTACACTTGTGTGGCTTCTGGCCTGTGTGTGTCAGCATGTGTTTTTTCAAGGTACTAGACCGAGTAAAAGCAGCACTACATTCAGTACACTTGTGTGGCTTCTGGCCTGTGTGTGTCAGCATGTGTGTTTTCAAGTTGCCATATTGATTGAAACTAGCACAACATTCTGTACATTTGTGTGGTTTCTGGACTGTGTGCGTCAGCATGTGTGTTTTCAAGTTACCATATTGATTGAAACTAGCATTACATCCTGTGCAATTGTGTGGTTTCTGGCCTGTGTGTGTCAGGGCGTGTCTTTTTAAATTACCAGATAACACAAAGCTAGCACTACATATTGTACACTTATGTGGCTTCTCGCCTGTGTGTGTCAGCATGTGTTTGTTCAAGTTACCAGATAAAGCAAAGCTAGCACTACATTCAGTACACTTGTGTGGCTTCTGACCTGTGTGTGTCAGCATGTGTTTTTTCAAGTTACCAGATAAAGCAAAGCTAGCACTACATTCTGTGCACTTGTGTGGCTTCTGGCCTGTGTGTGTCAGCATGTGTGTTTTTAAGGTACTAGATTGATTGAAACTAGCACTACATCCTGTACACTTGTGTGGTTTCTGGCCTGTGTGTGTCAGCATGTGTTTTTTCAAGTTACCAGATAAAGCAAAGCTAGCACTATATTGTGTACACTTGTGTGGCTTCTGGCCTGTGTGTGTCAGCATGTGCGTTTTCATGATACTAGATCGAGTGAAAGTAGCACCACATTCTGTACACACGTGTGGCTTCTGGCCTGTGTGTGTCAGAATATGTCTTTTCAAGTTACCAGATAAAGCAAAGCTAGCACTACATTCTGTACACTTGTGTAGCTTCTGGCCTGTGTGTGTCACCATGTGTCTTTTCAATATACCAGATTGACTGAAACTAGCACTACATTCTGTACACTTGTGTGGCTTCTGGCCTGTGTGTGTCAGCTTGTGTGTTTTCAAGTTACTAGATAGAGTGAAACTAGCACTACATTCTGTACACTTGTGTGGCTTCTGGCCTGTGTGTGTCAGCATGTGTCTTTTCAAGTAACCAGATACAGCAAAGCTAGCACTACACTCTGAACACCTATGTGGCTTCTGGCCTGTGTGAGCGCCACTTAAACCATCTTCTGTACATGTATGTGGCTTCTGGAAAGTTGCCTTACAGTGCCTACAAAACCACGTTCTCCCACTTGGTGTGCCTGCTGATGTCTGTATATCAATACATGCACTGGCAGTAGTAGTTGTCTTCTGCTCTGTGGTAACAGTGTCAGGCTTCTGCCCTGTGTGAGTGGACATGTGTTGCATCAACTGACTGGACAACTGGAAACATGTGTCACACAACTCACATACAAATGACAACCGACTCTCTTCAGCACTGTGACTTTCTGTGGTCAAGGGTTTTCGTAGTGTTGACAAAGTTCTACCGTCAAGATCCACAGATACCCCTAAATCAAGGGCCATGTCACTAACTCCAGACACAGAGTTAGACTCTAGCTTGGTGTCATGATCAGTATCACAGTTCATGTCAAAATAAACATCAGACACAGAGTTAGACTCTAGCTTGATGTCATGTTTAGCGTCACAGTCCTTGTCACTGTAAACACTGGGCACAGAGATTGACGCAAGCTTGATGTCATGTTTAGTGTCACAGTCCATGTCACTGTAAACGCTGGGCACAGAGATTGACGCTAGCTTGATGTCATGTTTAGTGTCACAGTCTATGTCACTGTAAACGCTGGGCACAGAGATTGACGCTAGCTTGATGTCATGTTTAGTGTCACAGTCCACGTCACTGTAAACACTGGGCACATCGATTGACGCAAGCTTTATGTCATGTTTTGTGTCACAGTCCATGTCACTGTAAACACTGGGCACAGAGATTGATGCTAGCTTGATGTCAGGTTCCAGATTAACCCCAGACTCTTTGATGGTCCCAAGTTCTAGCCGTACACCAGGTTCTTCCTTGATAGCTGGCTCCAGTTTGACTTGTGGGTGTTGGACAGGACCATCTCTCTCCACACTGGCAGTGTTGTCTGTGTTCTCACCAGTAATGTTGTCTGTGTCTTTACCAGTCATATTGTCCGTGTCTTCACCAGTAGTGTTGACTGTGTCTTCACCAGTTGTGTTGACTGTGTCTTCACCAGCAGTGATGATTGTGTCATCACCAGTAGCTGGAAAGTCCCTGTGGTGTCCATCTGTCTCAGAGTAAGCCAGTGGTGTTTCTGCTTCTTCCTCTTCTGGGGAAATAAATAGGACCATGGATGTGAGTATCTATATACAGACAATTGGATCAACTGATATCATGAGAATTAACACAGAAAGAAAAGACCCATTTAGACAGCACACATTCCTGCTTGTTCAGAAAACGTACTGATGGAGTAATACAAATTCTAGCACACAAAATGTTGTTTGGTTGGACATTGCTTAACATCCCGACAGCAACAAAAACTCAATTCACTGTATGTCACCACTTGGTCTAATACACTAAATAAACCTAGGACATTTAGCAACACACATCCTATACCAAGAGCTACAGGAAACGCAGACAGTAGGGAGAGTTTAAAAAGGGAAATACAGGTGAATGAACAGAAACACATACCCCAGAATCGAGGGGAAACCCACCCTGTGGGGCTGACTAGAGTGACCCTGGGAACAAAAAAGTAGTTAACCCCACCCAAGTTCCCCAGGGCAGACACAGGTGAAGGACACAAAATGTTACAGTTGGCCGCATGCTAAGGTGTTCCTCTTTCTCTCTCTCTTTACAGTTACACACACCTTGATGCTGACAAACTCACAAAACATAACATGACCACTGGAGTTAGGTGATCATTACAGTGTCTGTATTTGTGCTGTACCAGTAGTGGGTGTCATCAAGGAATGTGACTGCAGATGGAAAGTGACATGATTTGCACTACAACCTCATTAACTAATGCAATCTTTATGACAAAGCTAACGCTGTCATACTGATTTTACAATTATTTCATGAAACCGCATTGTAATTAACAAATTATAATCAAATAAATCCTCCCAGTACAGTTTCAAGTTACATGTAGTAAATATTGTAAGCCTGCCCATAAAACTAGGAATGCCTACTACAGTCATTTAGAACAGGCTAGCTGAAAACGCAGAGCATGGCTGTTCAATTACGGATGCAGAAAGCATTACCAGACCCATGACAATACTAACAACAAGAAAGGTTAAAGCTTATGGCTCACGTGTATGACCGATCCACACGTCTGACAATAAAGGATGTCTTCTGCACTAACAAAATCCATGTTTTCTCAAAATGTAATCAGTTTTCACACATCTGTGAAACCCCCGTGAGCCTTGATCTTTGCAACGAGTCAACTAAATTAGGACTCATAAGAAGGTGTTATCATCAGCTACCTTTGTGCCAAATTTGATTGAAAAGTTTGCAAAAATGTTGATAATAACTACAATTATTGGCATTTTATACACATTTGTTGACCTCTTGTGACCTTGACCTTTTCTGAGGGGTCATCCAAATTAGTATGCATAGATAGGTCCTACCATCAAGTATCTCTATCGCAAGTTTAGGTTTGAAGTTGTGAATAGTAATTGAGAAAACATTTCTCGACAAAATATGGGTATTTTGACCTATTTCCTGAGCTCTTGTGACCCTTGACCTTTTCGAGGGGTCATCCAAATTAGTATGCATCTTACCATCAGGTATCTCTGTAGCAAGTTTGGGTTTGAAGTTGTGAATAGTATTTGAGAAAAAACATCTTTTGTCAAAATATGGTGATTTTGGACCATTTTTCTTGAGCTCTTGTGACCCTTGACCTTTCCAAGGGATTAACCAAATTAGTATGCATAGAAAGGTCTTACTATCAGGTATCTTTGTACCAAGTTTGGGTTTGAAGTTGTGAATAGTATTTGATAAAAAATAAATTATGTCTAAAAATAGCTATTTTTTATATTTTCTTATCCCGTGACCTTGAACTTTGTAAGGTCACTGAAATTGGTATGTTTAGAAAGGCCTTGCCACAAAGTATCCTTGGGCCAAGTTTGAAGACTGTAGCTTGAATAGTCTTCGAGAAAATGCAAACGTTAAAGTTTACCACGAACGACGGCGGACGGACGACCACTGGCCCAGAACATACCGTAATACCGTTATTATTATATAGGCGCTTTTTCTCAATTTTTTGGTGAATCGACTCAAAGCGCCGCGAACTGAAACCCAACACGCATACTCATGTGACAGACACGGATTTACACCGAAGACAAACACAGTACAAGACAGACGAAGAGCCAGTTCAGCTACTGAAGTTACAGAGATTTTTGATCGCTTGTATTTGAAATTTGTAAAGTGGCCTGAAACCGGTACCAAAGTGTGGGGGGTGGGAGGGATGGAAGAACAGGAGTACCAGGAGAAAGAACCCCTGACGGTCCACCTGAATTAACGGTGACACTTACCAGGGGAGAAAAGTCTGATGCCGAAACCCATTTTCGAACCTCGCACCTTTGGCATTGGTGGCAGGCGCCTTAACCACTGCACCACGGACCGCCCCACCTCACTTTTGAACATACTCACTTTTGCTTTGCACGTGAGCCAAAAATGCCATATGGGCGCCTGCATGTTTTATTTTAAATCTCAGTGCTAATGACCAGAAAAGATTTTGAAGAACAAATGTTATGGATTGAGGCTGCAATTAGTGTGATGGTGTACAATCAAAACCCATGAGCACACATCAACCTCAGTTTGACTGTTTGGGGCAAAAATGGCTTGGCTTTCCAAATCCCTGGCTGTTTGTAACCCTTCACACATGCACTTGGCTTTCAGGATGCAGAGAAGACAGACTATCTCGTCAAACAAAAATGGCTTGACTTTCCACATCCCTGGCTGTTTGTAACCCTTCACACATGCACTTGGCTTTCAGGATGTAGAGAAGACAGACTATCTCATCAAACAAAAATGGCTTGACTTTCCACATCCCTGGCTGTTTGTAACCCTTCACACATGCACTTGGCTTTCAGGATGTAGAGAAGACAGACTATCTCATCAAACAAAAATGGCTTGACTTTCCACATCCCTGGCTGTTTGTAACCCTTCACACATGCACTGGCTGTAAGGATGTAGAGAAGACAGACTATCTCGTCAAAACACAAAATCGGGGCAGGTGTGTATGTACAGGTCTGAATGCATGCGTGTGTGTGTATGTATGTCTGTAGGTACATGTCCCGGGTAGATGGATAGGGTGTCTATTTTTAAAATAAGTATACAGATGTGCATTTACATGTGCTTGTGTATGATATGATATGTCACTAACCGTATTAACATTACTGTGCAGGATTGACCAGCACAGGTATGTGTGCTGCGTCTGTCACACTGAAACTTTCTTCTTTTGTATCAGTGTATGGGCCACATGTCACTGTATAGTGTAATAGAACTGATTTGTAATATATATTGTGATTCCAGGAGGAAACTACTATTACTCCTGATCCTTACTGCTTAGTCATCTTGTTGATCCTCCTCACTAACTGGATATAGCCTTCCAAAGAAGGAGAGCGGTAATGCTTACATACCTGTCTGTTTGTTTTAGTTTTTCCTTTAATTTTTTGGCGGTTTTGTTTGTACATGTTCTGTGTCAATATGCATGCTGTATGTTAAACACATACTTCATCATATGCCAGGAGTATTATGGTATGAAAGATTTTGTGTACGAGTTTTGTGCTTTTTCCTGTCCACTGTATTTGTTTACCTTTGCTTGCTGCTCTATACTGATAGTACAGTCTGCCAGTGTGGTCATGTGCATTCTGCTGGCTGCTCTATACTGATAGTACAGTCTGCCAGTGTGGTCATGTGCATTGTGCTGGCTGCTCTATACCGATAGTGCAGTCTGCCAGTGTGGTCATGTGCATTCTGCTTGCTGCTCTATACTGATAGTGCAGTCTGCCAGTGTGGTCATGTGCATTGTGCTTGCTGCTCTATACTGATAGTACAGTCTGCCACTGTGGTCATGTGCATTCTGCTGCATGTAACTGCTGCAAATATATTTCACATGTATTATGGCTAATTCTATGACAAACCAACTGAAAATATGCACCTTTAATGCAAATGGTTTAGGCCACTATCAGAAAAGGAAAGATGTATTCAATTACCTCAGACAGCTGAAAGCTTCCATCTATTTTCTGCAGGAGACACACCTCAAGACTAAAGGTGTTAAGGGCCATGTGGGCTTTTGAATGCATTTTGTGTGGTAATGATACAAATAGTAAAAGAGAGGCCATTTTGTTTAAAAGCCCTATACCGCCTTCAGAAAACACCACAGATAGCCTTGTATTGTGGTATTTCATTTTAGCTTCAGTCCATTTCGACACCCAGGTACACAGCATTACGTCAGTTAGCGTGACGACTGATTCCCGGTCTCCAACTACTTTTATTACTAGGAGTAACTGTAGCCGTCTAAAAATAGTTTACAAGCAGATGACTTGATGGTCTCTGTAGCCACGGACATGCGCATAGCATTCAGGAGTACGGACATGCACATAGCATGCAATCAAAATGGCATTAGAGAGAAAAACTTAGAAGTGTGCGTCCGAAAGCTACGGTATCAGTCTGTCTCACCAAATCAGTCTCCGCCTTCCAAGCGAGTTAGTTATTTGGGTTTAACGCCGAGCAGGCAACTAAGGCCATCTCATGGCGGGATGGGTAAAAATCTGGCCAGCCAGACTAAAAGAAAGGTCTTAAGACAAGATGTAAATATATTTTAAAAATATTTCATACTAAAATGTTGCACATGTCTTTAAAAGAAATGTCTACAGACTCACAAAAAGGTCAAAATAATAGAATTGTCATAGTCTAAGAATGCTCAAATCTTATTAAAAATATTGCACTCTCTCAGAAAACTTAAGATTTTGTCCGGGAGGTACATCCCGAAAAAAAATCTTCAAGGAGTCTGCTGTAAAGTATTTATATCTTGTGTCAATTAAATCGGCACAAGACAGCAAAATGTGCTTAACAGAATACTACTCATCACAGGCATAACACCATGGATGCTCCTCCTGTTTTAGTAAATAAGAGTGCGTAACATACGTGTGCCCAATGAGGAGCCGAGCAAGGACAGTCTGCTCACGGCAACTGCTGCAGCGGTAAGGTAGACCATCGGACAACTTAGGAAGATCTTCATGCAGCTTGTTAGCTTCCTCTTTGTCCCACTCGGACTGCCACTCACGGGTTATGTACGCACTAATCACAGGTTTAAAATCACTATAAACAGCCTGCGTGTCAGGGACAGGGTCGTTGCGGGCATCGTTGGCAGCAGAATCTGTGATCCTGTTGCCTTCGATGCCAACATGTCCTGGTACCCAAATAAAAATGATGTCTCATCAAGTCTGCATAGAGCCCTCTCATCTGCGCCAGCAGTGGGAAGTTTGTTCCTGCGCCCTAAAGGGCCTGCAGGGCGGAAAGAGAGTCGGACAGAATCAGGAAGTTCCATTCTCTAGACTGATAAGCATGCCTGAGTGCCAGCAGAACTGCCTGCAGTTCTGCACTAAATACAGATGAATGGTCTGGGAGGCGGTGCTTAAATGGGCGTCTGAATGGTCTGGGAGGCGGTGCTTAAATGGGCGTCTAGGATGGTGAGAGGACACTGTGGCCGCAGCCACTCTCCCATCCTCAGACTTTGACCCATCCGTATAGATATGACAATAGCCAGGAAAACTTGAAAGGAGTTCATTTAGGCTCTGTTGGTATATGGCTGGTGGAGTAGAGTCCTTCTTGTGGGCGGTCAAGTCCAGCAAGATGTCAGGAACTGGTAACAGCCAGGGTGGAGTGATGTGTTGCAGAGATTCCGAAACTCTGTCCAAGTCCACTCTGGCCCCCTGCAGATGAGGTCAGACACGGAAGGAAAGTGTTCGGACAGCTCCCGGATGGGTATCATAAATCTCTGCAAACGGCGGTTTCAAAACACAATCATAGGCAGGATTGTCAGGATAGGCCTTCAGTTTCAGAACATAGCTGAGCATGAGGCGGATGCGGCGGAGCCTGAGAGAAGGCTCCCCTGCCTCAGCATACAGACTAAGAACTGGAGACGTCCTGAAGGCCCCCAGACATATCCGCAGACCTTGATGGTGAATTGTGTTCAGACGCTGTAGAACAAACTTGCAAGCCGAGCCATATACCACATATCCGTAATCCAGTTTGGACCAAACAAGGGCCCGGTACAGTTGAAGTAAGACAGTGCAGTCTGCACCCCAGTCAGTACGACCAACAACATGAAGAACGTCGTGGGCCTTCTGACAAGAGGTTCTAAGGTAATTAATATGGTTATGGAAGGTCAGTCTTTTGTCAAAGAAGACCCCCAGAAACTTTGCCTCCTCAGCCAACTGAATTGGCACTTTAGCCATGCTCAGGCTAGGTTCTGGAAAAAAATTTGTCTGGTTAGTAAAATGCACACAGACCGTCTTGGAGGACAAGAACTTGAATCCGTTGAGAGACACTCACCCCTGGAGGCAATTAACGCCTCTCAAGGGACACAAGTCCTCAACCTCGTGCGCACAAAGCAAAGTCATCAACAAACAAAGAGTACTCAGAATTATCCTTGATGGCCTTTACAATGTTATTAATTTTAATACTAAATAAAACCGGAGATAGAATGCTGCCCTGCGAGACACCCATCTCCTGTTCAAAGGAGTCGGAGAGAGTGGAGCCCACACGGACACGAAACGACCGGGTAGATGAAAAATTGTGAATAAAAACAGGCAGGTGCCCTCTAAAACCCATGTCCAACAAGTCAGACATTATACCATACTTCCAGGTAGTGTCATATGAGAAGGCTCTCAAGATCGAAGAAAATTGCATAGACATGCTGCTTGTTGACAAAAGCATCTCGGATAAACGACTCAAAGCAGACTAGATGGTTAGTTGTACTACGGAAGCCCTGGAAACCGCACTGGAGGTCTGTGATGAGACCTTGCGAATCAAAATGCCACATCAGGCGGGCGTTGACCAGGTGTTCCATAGTTTTACATAAACATGACGTCAAAGCGATTGGCCGGTAGTTGCCCGGGTCGGAAGGATCCTTACCCGTCTTGGGGATCGGCACAACCACAGCCTGGCGCCAAGACGGTGGAAAATAGCCAGTTATCCAGGTATGGTTAAAGGCCTTGAGAACTACAAGGAGTGATGCCTCAGGCAGATGTGTTAGTAGTTGATAGTGGATAGTATCTAGACCAGCAGCAGAGCATTTCTGCAGGGCTTGCTGCAATTCTGATAATGAAAAAGGGTTATTATAGTCTTCTGAGTTATCCGATTTAAAATCACAAACACGAGACTCTCGCTTCTCCCTCTCTCTCTGGAAGAAGGTTGAATAATGCTCTGTTGAAGAATTATGGGCAATGGTGGAGGCAAGCAAATTGGGCACAGCTTTTTTTATCTGTGACCAAGCTGGCACCATTTCTAAGAATAAGATGGCCGACAGACGCCGAGCCACCCTTGCCCCTATTTCTTTGAACAGCCTTCCAGACAGTCCTAGAAGTTAAGGATAATACGAAACGCCTCCAGGAAGCACGCGTTCACGTTTAAAAATGTAACGGGCCTTCGCCCTCTGTTTTTTAAAGGTTAAAACATTCACTTGCGACGGCTTACAAAAAACCTGAGCAGATCTGATTGTTTTTTTTTTAGCCTTGCGGCATTCTTCGTTGAACCATGGCACTCTCGGCTTCAGAGAGACTGATGTGGAAGTTTTAGGGATGGTTTCACCCGCTACGTCCAACAAAATAGAAGTCAAACAAGAAACAGGTTCTTCAGCTGACATGACCACCCCCTCTGTAATACGAGACTGACAGAGGGAGGCGAACAGAGGCCAGTTAGCTTTCTTGAAATTCCAGCGCCCCACCGGTGGGTCCTTCCCACAGCTGACCAATGACATGACTACTGGGAAGTGGTCACTACCACACAGGTCGTCGTGAACCTTCCAGTCAAAGTCCAGCATGAGAGAAGGATCACACAGTGAGGTCTAGAACAGAACTAGATCCTGAACCTGGGTTAGAGTAGGTAGGTGAGCCATCATTAAAGACACGTACGTTAAGTTGAGAAAAAACATCTTCTAACATCTGACCTCTGCTATCATAGTGGTCACTACCCCACAGGTGAGCGTGACCATTAAAATCTCCCATGAGAATAAAGGGAGGGGGCAGCTGATTTACTAAGTTAAAAATATCATTACTACAGACTCTCAGGTAAACAATGCATATGGTTATGGTCTTCTTTAAGGTAACCCGAGCTGCGACAGCTTGAAGACAGGTGTCGATGCTAACGGGGCTACATAAAATTTGGCTGCTAATGCGAAGAGCCACTCCACCCGAGCGCCTCTCCGAATCAGAGCCTTTATGGATAGTGTTAAAACCATTAAAAGAGACAGGGTCAGAAGTCTTCAGGTAAGTCTCCTGGAGAGATAGTACTGAGGGGTTATAAGACTCGACTAAAAGTCGTAATTCCTCAAAGTTAGCGTGAAAACCACGACAATTCCACTGAAGCAGAGAGTACATGATTATGCCTTAAGAGGGGGAGAAGAGTTTCTTCCCCCCCCCCCCCCCCCCCCTTTGTCCTTCGCCTTGGAAGGAGACAAAGAAACAGAGGGGCCTCCTCTAGTTCTTCGGAGATGAGGAGAGTGGAGCTGCCGCAACACCAGCTACAACAACTTCCACTCCCTCCATTTCTCCTCTAATGCAGCATATTTGTTTTTTAGGGGACATCGGTGTCCCCCTTCTGGGCCCGTGCGCACAGCGGTCCCGTAGCCTTCTTAGACTTCTGGCTCTGGGCAGCGTTCCTGTCGCTAGAGTTAGCGGCCTTAGAAGGCTGAGCATAGCCAGAAGCTTTTGTAGTAAGAGTGACAGGCTTGGGTGGGGGCTGAGACTTAGGGACAGCAGAAGGTGGTGCCACCGGACCGGTAGCGTCTGCCCTCTGCATTTCCTGGCTCCTCGTTACCAGTGGAGGAGGGTTACTCTCCAGGCAGGGGTGAGAGGAGCAGAGGCTCCGCCCCAACCAAGAGGTTGGGATTTGACAAGAGAAATCTTGGTGGGAAGTGTTACTTGAGTTTGTGGCAGCCTCAGCTGCACCAGGGCCGTCAACCAGTTTTTCTGGTGTCTGCAAAGGACAGCCCCTGCTCCACAAGCACCTGCTGAATATCCAACGAGAGCATTTCTTGTCCGAAGCCATATGCGCCCCCTGGCAATTCACGCACAGGGGGGTGGCTGTGCAGGACTCAGCAGTGTCCTGGCTTAGTGCAATGGGCGCATGAAGCATCTGCTTGGTGGCATGTCTTCTGCCCATGGCCATACTTTTGGCACTTAAAGCACCGGAGGGGGAGAGGGACGTACTTCTTCACTTTTAAGGAGTTGTAACCTCTCCAGATGATAGTAGGAGGGGTAGGGGTGCCAAATGTCAGGATGATGGTAGGGAGACGGATCTCCCTACCACCTCGTTTGGAAACGAAGCGCCTGACATAAGTCACCCCCTGCGATTTAAGGTTCCGTACAAGTTCATCATCTGACAGTTCTGCCAATGCTTGATCTTATCACTCCTCTCGAAGAATTCATTGTTTTGTGGGTTGTGACCTCCATCCACTGGAGTGTCTCTGATAGAGGAGAGCCTCAGTAGCCCGTTGGAGTGTGCCCGGGTACGGCACTCTACCAGCAAGTCACCAGACCTGAGGCGCTGGGCCTGAGGCCTGCCAACACGGCTCATGAGGGTCTCCCCCACCAGAAAATGGTGGAGCTTGGAAACAGGCTTCTCTTTAATTTTGATGTGGACGATGAGAAAGCAAGGCCAGACGGCCGATGCCCGAGGCATCGCTTCCTCAGTCAGAGTCACTATCATTCTCAAGGACAATATCGGCAGCTATGTGCTGCTTTGGTGCCAGTTTTGGTATTTTATAGTATATTAGATATTCATCTCCCGGGGGTCCCCGCCCGCCACCGAGCCCAACAAGGGAAAGTGCATTTGTCGGCGGGTCTCCAGCCGACGCACGATGGCGACTGCCTGAAAAATGTACTCAGGGGGTTAAGCCCGATTGAACCATCTGAGCCACTGCCTTCTATCACACTGTTGAATTCATGGGAATACTGGCGCCCTCATTGCCCATGAATTGCGGAGGTTAAACATCGACATCGCTGTGCTCAGCGAAGTACGCCTCCCGGGCGAAGGCAGTCTCCAAGAACTTGGTGCTGGCTACACCCTCTACTGGTCGGGCAAGTCTGCATCAGAAAGACGGCTCTCAGGCGTGGGCTTCATGGTCAAGACCTCCATTGCGACTAAGCTGGAAAACCTACCAACCGGTCACTCAGATCGCATCATGTCCATGCGCCTCCCACTGAGACACCAGCAACACGTCACCCTTCTCAGTGTGTACTCCCCAACCCTCCTGGCAGAGCCCGCAGAAAAGGACAAGTTCTACACTGACCTGCGCAGCCTCCTACAGAGCACCCCTGCAGACGACAAAGTCATCATCCTTGGCGACTTCAACGCCAGATTGGGCAAGGACTCTGAAGCCTGGAAAGGAGTCCTCGGCAAGCATGGCGTCGGGAACTGCAATGACAATGGCCGCCTACTGTTGGAGTTCTGTGCAGAGCAGCAGCTTGTCATCACCAACACTACTTTCCAGCAAAAGGACAGTCGAAAGACCACCTGGATGCATCCTCGCTCCAAACACTGGCACCTTATCGACTATGTCCTAGTGCGTCAGAGGGACCGCAGTGATGTCCTCCTCACCAGAGTGATGCCCAGCGCAGCGTGCCACACTGACCACCGCCTTGTCCGCTGCAAACTCAGGCTCCGCTTCAAGCCAAAACCCAAGAAAGGAGGGCCCCCTAAGAAAAAGCTTGATGTTGCCAGCCTTCAGCGTGACGACGTAAAAGCTCCCCTGAAACACTCTGAGAACAGCTGAAAACTGCTATCGCAAAATCCTGTGCAGAAGTCTTGGGTTTCGCTAGAAAGAGGAACAAAGACTGGTTTGACGAAAATGACGTAGAGATCCAGGAACTCCTAGCAAAAAAAAGAGCCGCCCATCAGGCCCACCTAGCCCAGCCTTCCTGCCCTGTGAAGAAGTCTGCCTTCCGCCTCGACTGCAGCAGTCTCCAGCGCAAGCTCAGCATCAGAGATCTCCAGAACGAGTGGTGGACCAGACTCGCACAGAGGACCCAGCTTTGTGCTGACAACGGTGACTACAGGGGCTTCTACGAAGCACTGAAAGCAGTGTATGGCCCCAGGCACCTGATACAAAGTCCCCTGCGAAGCGCTGATGGACAGGCACTCCTCACAGATAATAACTGAATCTTGAACCACTGGTCGGAATACTTTCAGGACCTCTTCAGCGCTGAGCGCACTGTTAAAGAAGCAGTCATCCTCCAAATCCCACACCTCCCAGTAAAGGTTGAATTGGACGAACCGCCCACTGCTGAAGAGACCCTCACAGCTATCCACCAGCTCAAGAGTGGCAAAGCAGCAGGCATTGACGGAATCCCACCAGAGATCTGGAAACATGGAGG
Organism: Semisulcospira habei; assembly: GCA_036245525.1. NCBI lineage: Eukaryota > Metazoa > Mollusca > Gastropoda > Semisulcospiridae > Semisulcospira > Semisulcospira habei. The sequence goes on from BTPG01000001.1 coordinate 135,232,087, forward strand.
CCCAGCACTGCACAACAAGCTCCATGATCTCTTTCTCTGCTGCTGGGAGGAAGGAAGACTACCAAAGGATCTCCGCGATGCAGTTGTCATCACCCTGTACAAGAACAAAGGAGAGAAGTCTGCCTGCTCCAACTACCGTAGAATGACCCTGCTGTCCATTGCTGGGAAAATTCTCGCAAGGCTGCTCCTGAATCGGCTGGTACCTGCCATCGCAGAAGACCACCTCCCAGAGGGCCAGTGTGGCTTCAGAGCCAACAGGAGCACCACCGACATGGTCTTTATGCTGAGACAGCTTCAGGAGAAGTGCAGCGAGCAGAACAAAGGGCTGTATGTAACGTTTGTTGACTAACAAAAGCATTCGACACTGTGAGCAGGCAAGGCATGTGGCAGCTCCTGGAGCGACTTGGCTGTCCCCCAAAGTTCCTCAGTTCCTCGCCACTGGACACAGAGACAGAGGGGCACCAAAGAAGAGATACAAAGACTGTCTCAAGAAGTCACTTAGTGTGTGCCAAATTGACCACCGCCAGTGGTCTTCACTTGCTGCGGACCGTGACACCTGGCGCTCCACCATTTACAAGGCAGCTGTCTCCTTTAAGGACTCTCGCAGAGCTGGCCTTAAAGACAAGCGGCTCAGGAGAAAAAACAGAGTTGCCACAACTCAGAACCCTGGCCAGACCTCCCTCTGCAGCCACTGCGGTCGAACCTGCCTGTCCCGGATTGGCCTCCGCAGTCACGAGCATGCCTGCAGACGTTGTGGACAACTCCTATGAAATCTTCGTTCTCGAAGTCAAGCCAAGATTACTGGCATAAGGCACCTAATCAGCAGCAGAGGCTGTAGCATGGTGCTCCGTATAGCAGCCTGCATGTCAACAATGGGATAGGGTTCAAAGTGACAAGTGTCGATTGACCAGACTGGTATGACTAGCCTCCAGTTTAGGTAGAAGTCAAGGCCAAAGTGGAGTGCTTCAGCCACGAGGATCCTCTTCTCCCCCGACACGGGTCTCCAAACACGGCAAACACTTGGGATCCAAAGGACCAAAAAGATTGAGTATTATTAAGGACCAATCCAACATGGTAAGACATGGGTTAGCCCAGCTCCTTAAAAACCGGACCAGTGAAAAAGACTGAACAACATATATGCTGATATCAAGTCCTATCCTGGACAAATATGGCACCCCTTTGCTAGCCCACTCAGTGACTGAGAAGACTACCCACCCACGCCACGTGGAGACCGGTGCCGAGTGGGGCAAGCTCATGTAATTGACCCACCGCCAACAGTGTATTAATCACCCCCAACCCCACCACAACAAAGTGAGAGACTGACAACTGAGTCTAAACCTGAAATAACAGGGTCATTCTCTGCAAAAGGATACCGTGTGTGACATTCAAGGTAAAAATTCAACTTTGCATTTTTTTAACAAACTGTTATGCAAATGAAAGAATAATCATTCTAGTTATTACATGCAAAGCAAAACAAACAAACAAAAAACTAATGATGTTAGCATTTTGTATGATTTAAATTTTTATTTTGCAAATTGTACAGTCTCGGTTGTTGCATGGACACCAAAGTGAGTCCCATTCCACTCAAAATCATATTTTAATACCATCATTTGACGCCTAAATAATCTTTCAGTAATCAACACACACAGTACTATGTTGAAAAAAACAAGAATTTTAGAGTATTTACCTTAGTGGGGTTACATTTTAGCCACACACAACATATTATTCTTGAGTTTGTCCATCTAAAGTTTTTCTGCTTCTCAGATGCTCCTGATGTGTCTCAATGTGAACTTAGTTTAAAAAATAAAATACAAAATTAAACAATAGAAAAACTGATTTACATTTTGGTGTTATCTTGGTTGTGACTCGGACGCCAGAAGAAACGTAGCCCACCTTTTTGAATGAAACATGCTCCCATAGGATGTTGTTTTCATAGGGCAAAAACATTACAGTGTCAATTAAAAATTTTTTTTTTTTTTAAAGTGTATCAATCCTACCCAGAAATGTATCACAGCTTGTAAATGTCAAAATAATCTATCAGTCGTTGCCAGACGCCACACCGCATTGTGGAATCCAAATCACGACTGAGATAACTTTTAATTTCTAACCAATTTCCCCAAGAACACATTGCTCAGAGTGTTGCAGTATAAGCACTTTTACAACAAGTCAAATGATTTAAAATGGAAGCGAGTGGAAAGAATAGGTAACAACAGGGCTGTGAGAACATGTGGACAGTGTCAGGTTGCTGAAATTCTTAGGACCAGTCGTTGATGGACACTCAAATTAGCAGGTGGGTCTGTCTACAGACACGTGCTGCTACAATTTTGAAGTAATCACTGACACATTTAGTGATTTTAAAAGCTGAGATGCGCTTCTTCCAATCTAGGAGGATCCCCCCACCCATCTTGATTTTAGTTTAGCAAAATTTGGCGCCCAATCAAACATTTTCCACTATCAAAAGTGTATGTTTACTTTGAAATTCGGAGTGGGAATCTCTTAGAATTACTAAGGAGCTCATGCTGTTTTCAAAACTGTTTTCGGTTTGGCTGTAGGTGCAAAACTCGGATGGCACGAGTGAATTGAAAATACCATGAAAAACGTTTAACGGCTGGGGCACAGTGAGCCGCTCACAACGTAAAAACACGGCCACGGCCGCTCACAACATAAAAATGCGGCCACGGTGTTTTGCGGCTAAGCCCGAAACGTCGCAATCACGTAATCGGGCAATTTCCACACGTTTTTTTTTAAATATGCAACATACCCGCAAAATTATTTTTGATGGTCAGACAGTAAGTATTTGTTTACCAATATCCATCTTCGTGAGTGGATTGAACCAACATTTATTTTGCTACAAGCATGTGAACTCCCGTCTCATGACCACCCTAATGGGTGCCCAATGCACACCACCTTGACGTGGTTGGGAGGCTTGTGTGTCTCAGTGACCTGGAGAGCTTTGCTGGCCGGAGCTAAATGCTCCTGGTAGGGTCTCTCAAGCCAGACAGTTTGAAGGGTAGAGACCTGACGAAGTGTGGTCCCTGGTCCTCCAGGTTGGGGGTTTGGCACACTCTAGAAAACATTCCCTGGTTATGGAAACAGCAACGAAATCAACATCCACGAGCAGGTGTGACGGGCCTCTGGAGTCACCTCAGGGGACTTGTATGAATGGCAGTGGTGAAAGTCACTTTGTGGAAGCCACTGACTGGAAGACAGGGGTCTTGAACACAAAAACCAAGACAAGGATATGTTTTTGGAATGTCCGTATGTATGTATCAAACGGGCAAACTGGCGCAAGCAACAGCAGAAATGTGCGGATACAATCTATATTAGGCATTAGCGAGAGCAGATGAACTAGATCAGGAAAAGTGACAACATCAACAGGAGAGACAGTTTTATATTCAGGAAGAGAGGACAATCAGCATGAAAAATGAGTTGCCATCATCTTGAGAAAAGGAGTGGAAAGGAGTATAATAGAATGGAAACCCCCTCAACAGTAGATCAATGAGAATAAGGGTAAAAGGAAAACAAGTGAATACTGAATATGACTATCATCCAGTGCTACAGTCCTACCAATGACAGCGATGATGAAATAAAAGACCTTTTTTATGAACAGTTAGAGGCAGAAGTTAAGTCAACACCACGGCACGACATGTTGATCATCATGGGCGACCTGAATGCAAAGGTAGGGAGCGACAACACCAACAATGAACGTGCAATGGGAACACATCGATGCGGGACGATGAATGAAAACGGAGAAAGACTGACAGAGTTTTGCACCACCAACAACCTGATTGTTAGAGGCACCTTATTCCCACACCGTGACATTCACAAGCTGACTTGGTACTCGCCCAACGACAGAGACAAGAATCAGATTGACCACCTACTTATCAACGGAATGTGGAGGAGATCACTGCTGGATGTGAGAGTAAAGCGAGGAGCTGACGTTGGAAGTGACCACCAACTGGTAACAGCAGTGGTGTGACTCAAGCTACGGAAGGCACAAAACAAGACACACGTACAGCGAAATAGGTAAAGAAATAGCCGTATTTTGACAAGAAATGTTTTTTCTCAATTACTATTCACAACTCCAAACCCAAACTTGCTACAGAGATACCTGATGGTAAGACCTAAGATCTATGCATACTCATTTGGATGACCCCTTGGAAAAGCTTCATAGCTGATCACAAGATTGACATATTTTTCATCATGGAGACATGGCTGAAACCCAATGGTGATGAAGCGAAATGCATGGACCTTACCCCGCCCGGCTATGCAGCAAAGTCCTTCCCTCGTGACTCCAGAGGTGGAGGCAAAGCTATTATTCTCAGGGACTCGCTTCTCCCATTCACAGCCACTACGTCTTCTTTCCAGTTTGCCCACTCCTGTTTTGAGTTGGTCCACACCACCCTTGCCCTTCCTTCTAAAACCATTCATGTCTTCACGATCTACCGCCCACCACCAAGCCGGAAGAATATACAGTTCACTGAATTTTTGGAACATGCTAACTCTTTGAAAGGAGACCTGATCTTACTTGGAGACTTCAATCTCCATTTTGACTCAGCGTCCAGTCCAAGCACAAAGAAAGCAGTTGATATATTCAGCTTGTCTCAATCAGTTACAGTCCCCACTCACTGTCACGGGCACATTCTGGACTGGGTGCTTTTTTGAGAAGATGATGGCCTCCTGCAGTCCACCCATGTGTCACATGCCATTGAGTCGGACCACTACTGTGTGATCACTCATCTGAACGTCTCTGTCCCCCACCTGCAGACAACGTTCGTGGAGTCCCGCAATATCATAACCATGGACAAAGTGGCCTTTAAGGCGGATCTGCAGGGTCTCCTGTCTGACCTGTCCCATCCCACTGCTGACCAGTTTGATGCGTGTCCGAAGTTGGTCCTAGACAGTCATGCTCCACTGTCAAAATGCAGATCCTCATCCCGTAAGCCGTCCCCATGGTTTACTGATGCCACTTAGAAGCTTCGTGCCGCCAAAAAGGAACGCCGACAAGCGGAAAGACTTTGGTTGAAGTCAGGTCTGACGGTCCACAAGCAGATCTTCAAGGTAGCGAAAAAGTTAGTCAATAAACTAGTGCTGAATGCAAAAACAGCTTTCATCAGTATGAACATTTTGGAATGCACGTCAAGCAAACAGCTGTTCAACTTCACATGCAAACTTCTGGCAAAGAAAGACTGTGTCTCCTCTGCCAAAATCTGTTCCTCCCATTGAGTTAACTGAGAAGTTCTGTGAGTTTTTCACTCGTAAAGTAGATTCTTTCGAGACAAACTGGACTCCCAGTCATCAGTTTCACCTCACAGTCATGATGTGCCTTTTGCTGGACAAGTCTTCCATACCTTCAAGAGTTTGTCCGAAGATGATGTTCGTAAGATCATGACAAAGTGCACTGCAAAGACGTGTGACCTGGATCCCATCCCTACCCAACTTCTCTTTGATTGTACTCCCTACCATCACTTCCCTGGTCAATGACTCTTTGCCCTCTGGTATTTTCCCTGCTTTTTACAAATCAGCCATCGTCAAACCCCTGCTAAAAAAGCCCAGTCTTGACCCTGAAAATCTGAAAAACTTCAGGCCTGTCTCAGATCTGCCCTTCCTATCCAAGCTCATTGAAAGGATTGTTCTCTCCCAGCTCCTTGACCATGTGAATGCTCACAGTCTTCTTCCTGTTTGCCAGTCAGCGTATCAGCCCAGGCATTCTACTGAGACTGCTCTCCTCAAGATTGTGAATGACATGCTAAGGACAATTGATGATGGACATGTCTCTGTTCTAGCCTTGCTCGATCTGACATCCGCCTTCGATACAATAGACCATGAGATCCTTCTGCACCGACTTCATTCCACGTTTGACATCACGGGTAGTGTCCTGTCCTGGTTCAGATCTTACCTGACTGATCGTCACCAGACTGTTGTCATTAACAGCTACCGGTCGAGTTCTTCTCTACTGCGCTTTGGGGTCCCCCAGGGCTCAGTCCTAGGCCCCATTCTCTTCATTCTCTACATCCAGCCTCTTTCCAGTGTAATTGAGAGATTCTCGGTTTCCCACCATAGCTTTGCCGATGACTCCCAGCTGTACAGTCACGCTACTCCTGACCGAGTCCCTAGCGCCATCCTAAGCCTTCAGAACTGTATCAAGTCCCTAGCGCCATCCTAAGCCTTCAGAACTGTATCAAGTCCCTAGCGCCATCCTAAGCCTTCAGAACTGTATCAAGTCCCTAGCGCCATCCTAAGCCTTCAGAACTGTATCAAGTCCCTAGCGCCATCCTAAGCCTTCAGAACTGTATCAAGTCCCTAGCGCCATCCTAAGCCTTCAGAACTGTATCAAGTCCCTAGCGCCATCCTAAGCCTTCAGAACTGTATCAAGTCCCTAGCGCCATCCTAAGCCTTCAGAACTGTATCAAGTCCCTAGCGCCATCCTAAGCCTTCAGAACTGTATCAAGTCCCTAGCGCCATCCTAAGCCTTCAGAACTGTATCAAGTCCCTAGCGCCATCCTAAGCCTTCAGAACTGTATCTGTGATGTCAAAGAGTGGATGTCATCAAACAAACTGCAACTTAATGATGATAAAACTGAGTCTCTTATAATCAAACCCCCCAGATTGACTAGTTCACTTTCCCTCCCCACGTCCATGGCCATAGGAACCAGCATCATCAATTTCTCACACACCGCCAAGAATCTTGGTCCATGAACCAACAGAATGTCAACACCTGTCGCACAGCCTACATGGAGCCGCCCGTCGCATTTCTTCTATCAGACACTATTTGACCATCGAAGCCACAAAAACCCTCATCTGCGCATTTGTTCTTTCCAAGCTGGACTATTGTAATTCACTGTATGCAGGTTGTCCCAAATATCAGATTGACAGGCTTCAAAAAGTTCAGAATTCTGCTGCGAGGCTCATCACCAAAAAGCGCAAAACAGATCATATTACACCTGTAATGAAATCCCTCCACTGGCTCCCTGTGGCTGCAAGAATTCAGTATAAACTTTCTTCTGTCTGCTTCAGCTGCATTTCCACATCAAGCCCCCTGTACCTGTCCTCTCTCCTGCAGCTGTACACTCCCTCAAGACAACTCAGATCCTCTGCTGACAGCCGCATTTTGCGTGTACCTTTTGTCCGTGCCAAGTCTTTTGGCCAGCGGTCTTTTTCATATCTTGGGCCGCTATACTGGAAAACACTCCCCTCCCATGTCCGCCACAGTGCTTCAAAAGACGTTTTTAAATCTGCACTAAAAACACAGATTCTGTTGTAGTTTTGCTGTGGTGCCTGGAAATGTGTGTGTGTGTGTGTGTGTGTGTGTGTGTGTGTGCGTGCGCGCGCGTGTAATATTGTGTAAAGTTTTTGTAATTGTATTTTTGAAATTTGTATTTGTAAGGCACCTAGAGCTACCTGAGGTTAGGCGCCATAGAAATCATCATTATTATTATTATTATTAAAAGGTCATGGGTCACAAGCTCAGAAAATAGGTGAAAAATAGCCATATTTTGACAAGAAATGTTTTTTTCTCAATTGCTATTCACAACTTCAAACCCAAACTTGCTACAGAGATAACTGATGGTAAGACCCATCTATGTATACTAATTTGGGTGACCCATCTGAAAAGGTCAAGGGTCTCAAGAGGTTGACAAATGTCCAGGTGTTTGTCTTGATCCATTCTTTTGCTCGACTTCTCTCTATACCCTAGGCATTCCTCCGCACTGTTGGTAAACAGTCTTGATTTTATTATAGAGTGTGTTAATGTTGTTTGCATTGGTTTCTGGGTCTAGATCCCAACAAACAAAAAACAGACCACAAAGAAAACAAAAAAAGCAAAGCCCTTACGGCTCATGTGTATGACTGATCCACACATGTCTGACAATAAGTAAAGGGAAGGCTTCTGCACTAACAAAATCCATGTTTTCTCAAAATTTAATCAGTTTTCACACATGTGAAACACTTGTGACCCTTGACCTTTGCAAAGAGTTGACTAAATTAGGATACATAGGAAGGTCTTATCATCAGCTATCTTTGTGCCAAATTTGATCGAAAAGTTTGCAAAAATGTTGATTATATCAAAAATTGGCATTTTACACACATTTGCCGACTACTTGTGACCCTTTACCTTTCCGAGGGGTCATCAAAATTAGTATGGATAGATAGGTCTTACCATCAGGTATCTCTGTACTAAGTTTGGGTTTGAAGTTCAAAATAATAATTGAGAAAAACATATCTTGTCAAAATATGGCTATTTATGACATATTTCCTGAGCTCTTGTGACCCTTGACCTTTCTGAGGGGTCATCCAAATGAGTATGCATATACAGGTCTTACCATCAGGTATCTCTGTAGCAAGTTTGGGTTTAATGTAAATAGTATTTGAAAAAAAGCATATTTGTCAAAATATGGCTATTTTTTTACCCATTTCCTCTGCTCTTGTGACCCTTGACCTTTCTGAGGGATCAATAAAATTAGTATGCACAGAAAGGTCTTACCGTCAGGTATCATTGTATCAAGTCTGGCTGTGAAGTTGTGAATAGTATTTGAGAAAAAATAAATTATGTCAAAATACAGCTATTTAGGATATATTTCCTGATCCCCTGTGACCTTGACCTTTGTCACTAAAATTGGTATGCTTAGAAAGGTCTTGCCACATAGTATCCTTGGGCCACGTTTGAAGACTGTAGCTTGAAAAACTTGAAAAACTACAATTATTGGCATTTTATACACATTTGTCAACCTCTTGAGACCCTTGACCTTTTCAGAGGGGTCATCCAAATTAGTATACATAGATGGGTCTTACCATTAGGTATCTCTCTAGTAAGTTTGGGTTTGGAGTTGTGAATAGTAATTGAGAAAAAAACTTCTTGTCAAAATATGGCTATTTTTCACCTATTTTCTGAGCTTGTGACCCTTGACTTTTTTCGAGGGGTCATCCAAATTAGTATGCATATATAGGTCTTACCATCAGGTATCTCTGTAGCAAGTTTGGGTTTGAAGTTGTGAATAGTAATTGAGAAAAAACATTTCTTGTCAAAATATGGCTATTCCTTTACCTATTTCCTGAGCTCTTGTGACCCTTGACCCATCTGACAGGTCATCCAAATTAGTATGCATAGATAGGTTGTACCATAAGGTCCGCCGTGAGATGGCCTTAGTCACCTGCTCCGCGTTAAACCCCAATAACTAACTGTACCATCAGGTATCTCTGTAGAAGATAGGGTTTGAAGTTGTGAATAGTATTTGAGAAAAAACATCTTTTGTCAAATATGGCGATTTTGGACCTATTTCTTGAGCTCTTGTGACCCTTGACCTTTCCGAGGGATCAACCAAATTAGTATGCATAGAAAAGTCTTACCACCAGGTATCTTTGTACCAAGTTTGGGTTTGAAGTTGTGTATAGTATTTCAGAAAAAAATATCTTTTGTATAAAGCTATTTTGAACCCATTTCCCGAGCTCTTGTGACCCTTGAGCTTTCGGAGGGATCTACCAAATTAGAGCGTGTATATAAAGGTCTTGCCATCAAGCATCTTTGCACCAAGTTTGAGTTTGAAGTTGTGAATAATATTTTAAGAAAAAATAAATGATGTCCAAAAATAGCTATTTTTAATAGATTTCCTGATCTCCTGTGGCCTTGACCTTTATGAGAGGTCACTGAAATCGGTATGTTTAGAAACTGAACGGTCTAGGTCTTGCCACAAAGTATCCTTGGGCCAAGTTTCAAGACTATAGCTCGAACAGTCTTCAAGAAAATGCCAACGTTAAAGTTTACCACGGAGGACGGACAACCACTGGCCCAGAACATACTCACTTTTGCTGCGCACTTGATCCAAAAACCTTGCACATGTAAAAACCAAAACAACATATGTAGGCTGTAAGTAAGTAAAAGTAAGTGTTTGTATAAAGAGATTTGCTGTACACATAAGTGCGTACATACCGATATCATATTCTTGCTTTATGCAAGTCTCATCTTCCTCTGCCACATCAATCTCTATCTTCACATCTGCTGTCACCAGCCAGGCATTTGACTCCATATTGTGTCCACAGTAGTGCCCAGTGCCCAGAAGCCCTCAGTTCAGCTCAAATCAAGGTGCCTTGTTAACAAAAAACAGAACACTAGTAACCGATTTTAACTGGTTGGCAGTACTCAGATACCTGTCACACAAGTTCACTCTTAGTTCAGTTAAGATGTTTTAGTATGGGAAACAACAGTGGAAATTTTTGCTTTTCTTTTGTTGATCATTAGTAAAAAGTAGATTATAAACACACACAGACAATGTGTATAAAAAATCTTCTTTACCATACCCTTAATGCTTGTGCAACTCAAACAATTATCTCCTTACACAAATAAGTAAAGAAGCAAATAATTAAATAATAATAATAATATATATCAAAAATTGTAATAGAATGGAGAAGACTATGACATGAGCTGTTTGTGCCCATCCAAATAAAGCTTGATCAGAAGTAACAACCAACACTGGCAACAGAAATGTCCAAAGTAACAACCAACAGAGATGTCTAAAATAGGTTTTATCTGGCATGTGGGCATGTGAAATTAATTAATGTAAATGCTAAAACAGATGATTTCTAGCAGCGAATAAAAATGTTGGTTGTTGTGGTGGACATATAGTGATAAATATATAATCACACTAAGTCAGTTTATCTTTCTTATTATTCTCTTTTAAAAGAAATTAATTGTATAACCTTTTCTCACAAGTGGAAGTATGATTCTATGAAAAGTATTTTATTACAGTTGAAATTAAGTTTTTTGTAACAATCAGTGCTGGTTGTTACAAAAAACACAGTTCATGTGATTACCATTTATTTTTTAAAAAGTACTTTAGTCCTTAGATAAGAGAAATACAATTATATGTTCCTGTCATTCACCAGCAGAGAAAAATGTTTGACACTGGACACACTATTGGACATACACATGTATGAAATTTTTCTAAAGATTACTGATTAGTTATTGTGGTGAAAAGGAAACTTTGTCAGAAATGCTAGTGTTCCAACAACAATGTCTTCATAGTGGAATAACAAAAAGAACTAATTTTCTGTTGTAGTGCGATTTTCTTGACTAGTACTGAAGTAAAAATGTCGGTTGTTAGGCGCATCACACTCACAAGTACATTATTATTTATTATTATTAATCTGTAATTAATGTAGCCTTCAAGGGACAATAAGCACATTTAAAAAAAATTCAGCCTGAGGTAATGGGTTAAGCCTGCAGGTGAACACTATGGCTGATATAGACTGCCTGTTTTCTGGCTGACCACTTACAAATCAAATGACTGATGGCCCATTACAATGCAAATCAGAAACCGAAATGGAGTATTATACCTTTATAGATTTGGCATTGCTAAAATGGTCACGATGACATTTGAGGACAGTATCTGACATACAGTGTCTTGTGTTACAGTGTATGGTGAGGTGGACTATAACTGCCTGTATTACAATTAAATATAATGCATGTTCATCATGGGGACAGCACGCCTAAACACTTTGAAATTTCCACAAGAGCTCTTGCACACTGTGTGATCGTCATAAGCACATACAACCAAAGAGATCCACAAGAGCCCATGAACTGTTAGAGGTCCAGAAAAGACTGTGAAGATGAGGGTCTTGAGGATCTACAGTTCTACACAAACCCTTGAACTGAAAACACAGTCGGACTGCAGCGGTTCTCCCTTCAGCTTTAGCATTAGTAGCAGATGGTTTACCACTATGCGCCAAGGAACGTTTACTTTCATTTTTGCACTTTTAATGGAACACCACTAAAGTACACAGACAGTTTGCTTTCCTGGCAGATTAAAGATTTGCCGAGCTGAAAAATAAATCAGTTATTTTCTTTTTTATAATATGTATCAGAGATGAGTAATTGTTAACATTACACATTTTATATTCCCTTCATCATGAACATTTTCTCTAATTAAACAAATTATTACATTATACAACTGGATCAAGCTCTGTGACATCATCATTTTTTAAGTTACTCTTGCAACCTGTCAGTGCCATTTCAAACAATGTTTGTAACATTTTTCCATTTGAGGCTAAGTACAGTTAAATTAGTCATGACAAATAATTAATGAATACAAATTATTTTGAATGCAAGGAAGCTTCCACCAATGAAACATACTTAGAAATGAAGGGCACATATAACACAGTTTATTAAATCTGTGGTTTAAACCTAAAAATAGACATAGACGGGAATGGACTTCTTACTAAAAAAAAATGATATGATACATATCTAATGGAATCCATTTTCATGAAAGCTGGAAAGTTTGAATCTCATGTGTCATCAGGGGTCCACAGGTGTGGAGGTGGTGTGTGTTTAGGTGCCCTGGAACTGGAAGGATCAAGGATTTGAACACGTATCATTATGCGTAAAACTGAAGGTAAATTTCAGCAACATTTGTGTTTGTTACGCCTCTTCAATGCACCTTATAAATGTCCATGGCAGTTTGGGCATGTAGCAAGCACATACTGTGTAATTGCACTTGTTTATCCTGTAGCTGTCATGTCAGCATTATATATCAGTCTGTGTTTAGCTCGGAAAAACCCAAAGTAGAAACAAACATGTGCAATTTATTAATATTTTTACTATTGCCAATTTCTTTCTTCACTCACACTGAATGGCGACTAAATTCTATACTTGTTTGTCTATTTTGAAATTTTAATAAACTGTATTGTAATTGTCTTTTCTAAGCATGTTTCTTCTTCTCAGTTGGGTTCTTCTCTACATTTTACATGCTTGGCAGTCACCTGTTTGGTCTGTTTTTTTTTAATTTTTAGCCCAGCATAACTCATGCAGATTGTGTTTTGAGTAGTTTGTGGAACAAAGCGAAAGTCATTTTCATGTTACTTGTTTGTGATTCAACGAGTTATCAATGTTGGCAACTAAGACTTTTCTACCAAAATAATGCACACCTGAGGTTTCCCACCGACTTGATCACACTAGGGTGAAGAATTCAGATAACTTCATTTATTTCCTAAAGGTCAATTACAGATTGTGGACAGGAGGAAACAATAAAACAAAATTTTAAAAAATTCTAAAACGTTAAAAAAACAAACAGCATTAATAACAGAACATTTAGGTCTTACAGAGGACTGGGAAGTCTTTTCATTTTATGATATAATTTAAACTTCGAAATGTAAGTTAACAATTTGTCCAGCATTCATGTAAGACACCCTATAATGGAGATATGGCGATGCTTAGATTAGGTCGCTTAAATAATTTTGGGTCAAAAGTTATTGAATCTTCTTTCACTTGGCTAATCGCAATGAAGCTTAGGCTATTATTATTTTTTTTTTAAATTAGTTTTAAAAAACAAACAGTTGACAGTTACGAAAATTAAAACAATATTTACTTACACAGTGAATCGATTAGATCAGCCTAATTTTCATATAGATAACCATGGCAGTTTAATGGGAAATAATTGTATGGTGTTCTCAAAGCCAGTGATTGTACCAGAGAATAGTACACACTTTTACTTGACGAAAGAAAGGATCGAAACTTTTGCAACCACGCACCGACAACAACAATCTCTTCTTTCCATCGAACACAAGGAAAACATTTACGAAACTAAAGCATCCCGATTGTACATATTTTTGACATGATCCAGTTTGGGAATAATCCGAAACTTGTAGAAAAGTCACCACTACTGCGCTGGCCGAAACACTGAGGATTTTCCGGAAGTTTCTCCTTACACGAAAATACGGACCGGACGCGAGAGTCGGTTAAAAACATGGATCGGCAAAAGAAATGGAACTTCGTTTCGAGATTGAAACTTCGGGAAATTTGACAGTCTGAATTTCTTGATATTATAAGTTTCGAACAGCCAGTTTCACCCATGCATTTCTGTGTGTCTCCTACCTCTCCGACAGACAGCAGTCCGTCACCATCAACGGCGTCTCTTCAGTCCAACCCAGGCGGTCACGCTCTCCTGCGGAGTCGAGACTGAGTTGGCCACAGGGGTCCGTCCTGGGCCCGGTCCCGGCTTTTCACACTCTACACCTCCGCTCCTCTGTCCAACATCATCCAGTCTCACCGCATACACCACCACCTCTACGCTGACGACTTACAACTGCTAGACAAAGACAAACTCGACAACACTCAGTACTGACTCCGCGCACGGCTGACTGCCGGCTACGAAGACGTGAAAAACTGGATGGCAGCCGAAACAAGCTCAGAACGACGACAAAACGGAAGCCATGCTGGTAGGCACTCGCCAGAAACTCTCCCAGCTCCCTCCGGGCGGCCTCTCTCCACCTTCAGAGCACCCCCATCTCCCTCTCTGACTGACTCGGCCAAGGCCTCGGTGGTATCCTCGATTCCTCCGCTCTGTCCATGACCAGCTTCGTCTCCGCCACGGCCCAAGGCATGCCGCTATTTCCACCTCCGCCGCCCCAGTCAGATCAGAAAATACCTCACTACCGAAGCTGCCACCAAACTTGCTGTCTCTCTCATCCTATCTCGCATCGACTACTGCAACTCTCTCCTTACCGGCCTCCCTCACTCCACGGCTCCAACGGCGTCCAGAACAATGCTGCCCGCCTCGTCCTCAGAAAGAAAAAATCCGACCACATCACTCCCCTGCTCAAACTCCTTCACTGGCTCCCCATCCCTCAACGCATCCAATACAAAATTCTGTCTCTCTGCTACAAATCCCTGAACAACTGCGCTCCTGCCTATCTCTCCATGACTTACTTCACCCCTACACACCTTCCCGCTCCCTCCGCTCTGCCTCCGACCCTCTCCGCCTTCACATCCCTCGCACCAAACTCAACACTTTTGGCCCCCGTTCCTTCTCCGTCTACGGTCCATCCACCTGGAACACTCTCCCACTCTCTCCGTTAGAAACACTCTCTCTCCTCCTTCCAGTCCGCCCTCAAAACTCACCTCTTTCAACAGTTTTAGCACTATATCACCACACTCCCCACCCCAAGCTGACCGTCGTAATGTATTTTATTATTTGTGGTACGTAAGTCATTGTCGAAAGCGTGCGCTTGCGTGCGCGAGTTGTGAGTGCGCGCTTAGAGTTATGATTATTATAAGATAAACGCATTATAAATACCGTAATTATTTATTATTATTATTTTATTTGTAAAACAGTCTATCTATCTATCTATTTATCTATGTATCTTTCCATCCATCCATCCATCCATCCATCCATCCATCCATCCATCCATCCATCCATCCATCCATCCATCCATCTATCTATCTATCTATCTATCTATCTATCTATCTATCTATCTATCTATCTATCTATCTATCTGTCTGTCTATCTATCTATCTCAATTCAATTCAATTAAAATAATGTTCAGTATCCCTTAAAGGGCAATTACATTTGTGTGGACGGGGGGGGGGGGGGGGGGGGGGGGGGGGGGGGGAGAACGATCAAACAAAGTCATTCAGTGAACATTAATTAATATCAGGACATTCTAATATCCCATTTGTACCTGATATGAATACTGCTAAATCTGTAAGACTTATAATACTAATACTAAGAGTATTAAAACTCTAAACCGAACACAATTGCTAAAACATTATTTAAACTTAAAAAGCATTATTAACGACATTATCAGCGAACACATTAATGTCTTACTTTCCACTTACACCCTCGCGCTGGGACCATATGGCGTTGAGGCGCGTCCCCTGGGTGGTGGATAGGGGGTCCCTCGTGAGAGGGGTGCACCGAATGAAATAAGGTGCCGTGAACCAACATGGTCTAAGGGAAGGTGACCCCGACAGAAAACCCCTGGTCCTCCTAGTAAGGGGGTTGGGCGTGGGGGTAGCTTCCCCACCCTGCAAAAAAGGAAATAGCTACAAAAACGCCGACGAAAAGACTAACAGTAATTCCTTTCCTGGAGGAGGAAGGTTCTTCTACCAGAAGACTTATGACGTCCTGTGGTGAAAGCCGGAAGTCTTCGGAAGCCACAGGACCGAGCCGCCTCTCTCTATCCAGAGATACAACCATGGGCACATGGAACGTCAAGACCATGTACCAGAGCGGCAAGGCCGCCCAGATAGCAGCGGAAATGCAAAAGTACAACCTTTCCCTGCTAGGCATCAGTGAAGCCAGATGGACGCAGTCTGGCCAGAAAAGGCTGTTAAGTGGGGAGATGATTCTGTATTCAGGTCATGAAGAGGAGAATGCCCCCCATACAGAAGGTGTAGCATTCATGCTGTCACCAGTGGCTCAGAGAGCGCTGATGGGCTGGGAACCTCTTGGGCCAAGAATTATCACAGCAGCCTTTAGAACCAAGAAAAAGCTCAAGCTGAACGTCATCCAGTGTTATGCGCCCACTAATGACAGTGACGAGGAAGAGAAACAAGAGTTCTACGACCGACTCCAGAGTGCCTTGGACAAATGTGCGGAGCGAGACATCACCATCGTCATGGGCGATTTTAATGCCAAAATAGGGGAGGACAACACCGGATACGAAGAGGTGATGGGGAGACAGGGACTAGGCTCGGAGATGAGTGAGAACGGGGAGAGGTTTGTAGACTTTTGTGCTCTAAACCGACTTGTCATTGGAGGCAGCATCTTCCCACACAGAAGAATACACAAAGCAACTTGGGTCTCACCTGACCATACAACAGAGAACCAAATAGACCATATCTGCATTAGCAAGAAATTTAGAAGATCCCTTCAAGATGTTCGAGTGAGGAGGGGAGCAGATGTCGCCTCCGACCACCATCTGCTTACCTTAAGAATGAAGCTCAAGCTAAAGAAAAGCCGCACATAGACAACAAGAAGACAGCGCTATAATGTAGGCCTCCTGAGAGAAACTGGAGTTAGAGAAGAGTTCAAACTGGTGCTGTCCAACCGGTTTCAAGCGCTACAGGAGCTAGTAAATGAAGAGGAGGCGGTCACCACAGAGCAGCAGTGGAAGGCAGTTAGAGAGGCGCTGGACTCAACCTGCAAAGACACTGTAGGGTTCAGGAAACACCATCACAAGGACTGGCTGTCGGCACAGACCTTGAAGAAGATAGAAGTGAGGAAGCAGAAGAAAGCAGCTGTCAACAACAGTCGCACGAGAGCAGCCAAAGTAAGGGCACAGGGTGAATACTCGGAAGCCAACCGCGAGGTGAAGAGTAGTATCAGGGCAGACAAGAGGGCCTACACAGACAGCCTGGCAGCAGAGGCAGAAAAGGCAGCAGGCAGCGGCAACATGAAACAGCTCTACGACATTACCAGAAGATTGTCAGGCAAGTATGGCCATACAGAAAGACCAGTAAAAGACAAAGAAGGCAAGCCTATTGCAGACAGAGCAGACCAACTCGACAGATGGGCCGAGTATTTTGAAGAGTTACTGAACGGACCTAGCCCACCCGACCCCCCAGACATCCAGCCGGCAGAGACCGACCTACCCATCAGCTGTGACAGACCCAGCCGGGAAGAGATCAGAAGAGCAGTGGCATTCTTGAAGAACGGCAAAGCAGCAGGCCCAGATGGCATCCCAGCGGAGTCTCTGAAAGCAGACCTAGAGACAACAGTGGAGATGCTGTACCCACTGTTTGGAAAGATCTGGGAAGAGGAGGTGATGCCGGCTGACTGGAAGGAGGGGTACCTAATCAAGCTTCCCAAGAAAGGCGACCTCAGCAAGTGTTCCAACTACAGAGGAATCACCTTGCTGTCAGTACCAGGAAAGGTCTTCAACAGGATCATCCTGGAGAGAATGAAGAGCTCCGTTGACCCCCAGCTGAGAGACCAGCAAGCAGGATTCAGGAAGAACCGATCATGTACAGACCAGATCGCCACTCTCCGCATCATCGTGGAACAGTCTCTGGAGTGGAGCTCCCCGCTGTACGTCAACTTTGTGGATTATGAGAAAGCATTTGACAGTGTGGACCGAGAGACTCTGTGGAAACTCCTACGACACCACGGTGTACCCACAAAGCTCGTCCGCCTGATCAAGAGCAGCTACGATGGCATGACATGTTGCGTGATCCACGAAGGGCAGTTCACCAGGGAGCTCCAGGTCAGAACCGGTGTCAGGCAGGGGTGTCTGCTGTCTCCGTTCTCTTCCTACTGGCCATAGACTGGGTCATGAAGATGACCACAGAGCACAGACGAAGTGGAATACAGTGGACACTGTGGACACAGCTTGACGACCTCGATTTTGCAGACGACTTGGCATTACTGTCCCACACTCATCAACAAATGCAGGACAAGACCACGAGGCTTGCTGACATCTCGTCCCAAGTGGGCCTCACCATTCACAAACAGAAAACAAAGACAATGAGGCTGAACGCAACCAGGGAAGAACCAGTCTTGCTTGCTGGCACCCCGTTGGAGGAGGTGGAGTCCTTCACCTATCTCGGGAGCATCATAGACAAAAAAGGCGGCACTGATGCAGATGTCAGAGCACGAATCGGTAAAGCCAGAGCAGCCTTTCTCCAGTTGAAAAAAGTGTGGAGCTCCAGAGAGCTGTCACAACACACCAAAGTCCGGATTTTCAACTCCAATGTAAAAGCAGTTCTCTTATATGGAGCAGAGACTTGGAGATTGACAAAAACCACAGTCAACAGAGTACAGACCTTCATGAACAGTTGCCTTAGAAGAATTTTGAAAATCCACTGGCCAGAGAAGATCAGCAACGTCAGACTCTGGGAGAGAACAGAGCAGATAACAGCAGAGAATGAAATTGGGCGAAGAAGATGGGGATGGATCGGTCACAGTCTGAGAAAGCCAGCTTCCAGTATCACTAGGCAGGCATTGTCATGGAACCCCCAGGGAAAGAGGAAAAGAGGTAGGCCGAGAAACTCCTGGCGTCGAGACCTCCAAGCAGACATCAAGAGACTGGGAACCACCTGGAGTAGAATCGAAGGAGAAGCACAGGACAGGAGTTGCTGGAGGTCTCTCGTCGACGGCCTATACCCGGGTAGGGGTGACAGGCGTAAGTAAGTAAAGCTCCACTTACACTGACCCTCTATAACTGTCCATCAAGGCCAGCGATACCCACGCGATGAAACAGCTGTATAAAACACACACACACACACACACACACACACACACACACACACACACACACACACACACACACACACACACACACACACACACAAACACATACACACACACACACGACACACTTTTAACAGCTGTGTAGATTTACAAAATATTTAAGAGTCGGACGGCAAAAAGGATGAAAGACAGTTTCCTGCGGTTGGTTTTACATGATGGTTGCCTCTGTATCGGCGGCCAGACAGGAAGTAGCATTTCTTACAATCTGACGATCGCAGAACACGGCTAACTCTGTTCTTTCCCAATGATCTTTGAGCTGAGATGAACAATTCTCTGAAGACTGTTTTTGGTTTTTACACTAAGATTTGGGAACCAGCAAATGAACGAAAAAGTCAGGACGCTTTCTAAGAAAGATTTGTAAAACAAAGTTAAAAATGATGGTCCTGTCAACAGAGAAAGAGTTCAGCTTTCTCAGAAAATACAATCTCTGTCAGTTGGTCTTTCTTCACAACAGTTTCAGTATTGTCATCCCAACTCAGTTTATCATCGAAGATGGTGCCTAAGTATTTATACTTCTGGACAATGCGGGCAACTTCCTTGTCATATATAATAGTCTTACTGTGATCCTGCTTGTTCATCCTAAAATCAACAATAAAGTCACATGTCTTACCCACGTTAAGCTCTAAAAAAGAGTCATCGCACCACTGAACAAAGTCAATCAATGAGGGTCCTTGTTCATCAGATGACCCTTGCTGAAGAGAAAGTAAGACGCTGTCATCTGAAAACCTGACAATGTAACTATCAGCTTGACAACTACAATCGTCAGTGTACAGGATGTAAGGGAGTGGATCTACAAGCAGCACCCGGCTTGGGGGGATCCGGTGCACGTGACAGCAGTACTAGAGAAGCGACCATTAACCAAAACACGTTGTGGTCTACCGATAAGAAAATCTGTAATCCACAAAACAAGCTGTGGTGGAAGGTTGAAATTAGACAGTAATCTCTGGGCTAATAGGTCAGTGTGGCTGCATGGTATTAAAGGCAGAGGAGAAGTCAGCAAATAAGATCCTGGCATCATGTGCACCGGGTCTCTCCAGATGAGTGTACAGTTTGTCTAGAATGAACAGCTTGGCATCCTCAACACCCTTTCCAGCCCGGTAAGCAAACTGCAATGGATCGGGGGCCATTTTACTTTCAGTTGCAGATAAAACAAAAGCCGGCTCGGACAATCTTCTCCGTTTTTATGACAAAGGAGGTTAATGCAACTGGTCGGAAGTCAGTCGTTCAGTTGTTTTGGGTTATCTTTCTTGGGAAGTGGAATGACCGTTGAGGTTTTCCATGTAGAGGGAATAGAGCAGGTATCTAAGGAGAGCTGGAAAAAGTGTTGAAAAACACCACTTAGCTGTTCAGCACAGAACTTCAACGTCCTGCCACAGATCCCATCAGGACCGGCACTCTTGTTTACATCATAATCATTTTCAAACACTTCTCAACACTCTCTTGTTCAATAACAATAGAGTGCCATCGCGTTTCATTGACTGCCTCAGATCAGCTACATCAGACGAAAAATCGCGTGTTTCGAAACGGGTAAAAAAGGAATTAAGATCATCAGGCAACGTATCGTCACTGAAGCCCGCCCAGTCTATAGCCCGGGCGTACGGTCAGTAAAGAAGTACCCAACGGAGAAAGAAACACGCTTAGAAAAGACGGGTACAACAATTTATTTACGGTCAGTAGTCTTGCCGACCCGTTGGGGCACCACTGGGGATGACTTGGCAACCGGCCGCGGCAGCTCCCTCCATTCCTCTCTGTTCTCTGCCATTCTTAGCGTATCGCCCAGCCTCAGTCCTGTCCACTCTGAGATATTGTCCTCCCATGTTTTCCTCTGTCTTCCTCTCCTTCGTCCTCCTTGCACAGTGCCTTGCAGGATTGTTTTGGCAAGCCCTGCTGAAAGCGTGACATGCCCATACCACTTCAGTTTGCGTTAGTTTTCACAATGGCTAATAGGTCTCCATAGGGCCCGATGGCTTGCCTGATTCTGCTTCGTGATGTGATCTCTGTATGAAATGCCAAGCAGTCTTCGAAAACATTTCATTTCAGTGGCTTGTATCCTCCTTTCAAGGTCTGCTGTGAGGGTCCATGACTCGCAGCAATACAAGAACACTGAGATGACTAAGGAGCGCATCAGTCTGATGGCTGTGCCGAGGCGAAAACGCGGCGCGAGTGAACTTACTTACTTACTTACGCCTGTCACCCCTACCCGGGTATAGGCCGTCGACGAGAGACCTCCAGCGACTCCTGTCTTGTGCTTCTCCTTCGATTTTACTCCAGGTGGTTCCCAGTCTCTTGATGTCTGCTTGGAGGTCTCGACGCCAGGAGTTTCTCGGCCTACCTCTTTTCCTCTTTCCCTGGGGGTTCCATGACAATGCCTGCCTAGTGATACTGGAAGCTGGCTTTCTCAGACTGTGACCAATCCATCCCCATCTTCTTCGCCCAATTTCATTCTCTGCTGTTATCTGCTCTGTTCTCTCCCAGAGTCTGACGTTGCTGATCTTCTCTGGCCAGTGGATTTTCAAGATTCTTCTAAGGCAACTGTTTATGAAGGTCTGTACTCTGTTGACTGTGGTTTTTGTCAATCTCCAAGTTAATGCTCCATATAGGAGAACTGCTTTTACGTTGGAGTTGAAAATCCGGACTTTGGTGTGTTGTGACAGCTCTCTGGAACTCCACACTTTTTTCAACTGGAGAAAGGCTGCTCTGGCTTTACCGATTCGTGCTCTGACATCTGCATCAGTGCCGCCTTTTTTGTCTATGATGCTCCCGAGATAGGTGAAGGACTCCACCTCCTCCAACGGGGTGCCAGCAAGCAAGACTGGTTCTTCCCTGGTTGCGTTCAGCCTCATTGTCTTTGTTTTCTGTTTGTGAATGGTGAGGCCCACTTGGGACGAGATGTCAGCAAGCCTCGTGGTCTTGTCCTGCATTTGTTGATGAGTGTGGGACAGTAATGCCAGGTCGTCTGCAAAATCGAGGTCGTCAAGCTGTGTCCACAGTGTCCACTGTATTCCACTTCGTCTGTGCTCTGTGGTCATCTTCATGACACAGTCTATGGTTAGTAGGAAGAGGAACGGAGACAGCAGACACCCCTGCCTGACACCGGTTCTGACCTGGAGCTCCCTGGTGAACTGCCCTTTGTGGATCACGCGACATGTCATGCCATCGTAGCTGCTCTTGATCAGGCGGACGAGCTTTGTGGGTACACCGTAGGGTCGTAGGAGTTTCCTCAGAGTCAAATGCTTTCTCGTAATCCACAAAGTTGACGTACAGCGGGGAGCTCCACTCCAGAGACTGTTCCACGATGATGCGGAGAGTGGCGATCTGGTCTGTACATGATCGGTTTTTCCGGAATCCTGCTTGCTGGTCTCTCAGCTGGGGTCAACGGAGCTCTTCATTCTCTCCAGGATGATCCTGTTGAAGACCTTTCCTGGTACTGACAGCAAGGTGATTCCTCTGTAGTTGGAACACTTGCTGAGGTCGCCTTTCTTGGGAAGCTTGATTAGGTACCCCTCCTTCCAGTTAGCCGGCATCACCTCCTCGGCGCGAGTGAACACCGTACCGAAAAAGCGCTTTGGGCCGGATTCTCTCGACGGTAAATGCATTCGTGGAGAACGCATTGACTTTCTCTACGACAACGGTTGCTCTTACGTAAAAACTTGTAGTTGAAAAAAAAAAACACGTGTATTCCGAACATGTTTCACTTTAAAAAGCCAGGTACTGTTGTCGTCAGCGGACCAAACATGTCCACAGAGATGTGATTTAGTTATCACATCCGTCTTTCTGTTCCAAGGAATATCTGTGGATTTGTTGTTTGACAGTATTTCATTGTTATCCGTTCATTGTGAGTTGGTCAGGTTTATTGTGCGTTACCAACTTTGGTGCGATTCCCTTCGTCTGTGTTACGTTCATTACCTTTCGCCGCGGTGTTTTCATAGCGGTGTTTAGTTTTGGGTTGTTTAGTGCCACACCGCTGTTGTACGTCACCACTCCTCAATAACTGAGTTTGGTGCGATTTCATCAGTCAGTTTGTAGTTGGATTGTTCTACTGACTCACGGTAACCACGGCTTTCTGACTTACTGCCAGTGCACAGTTTGTGGCGAGGCTGTAGCTCTTACTACGACCTTCTCGTCTGCAGTTCGAGTGACGTGTTCGGCTACTGCTGAGCCCGGTCAAGTGATGTTATTGGACTGAATCATTCCACGGCGATCCTATGCCTCGGCTTGCCGCTGACCCGGCGACACCCTATGCCGCCTCTGGTCTTAGTGTAGCGGCATGTTCCTTTGCCGCGGCCGGGGCTCTGCGTTGATTATATATACATAGATTTCCGAAACACAATTGGGGACCGGTTGGTTAGTTCGGGTTTAACGTCCACAGCACCGAGGTGATCATGGACGGCCCTGACGGGCGGGTTATGGGGGACAGGGAAATCTATTGCCTATGGAGCCGGTACGACCTGAACACTGATCAACTCAGACGCATTCCAACCGTGCCACTTTGATTTACCAGGACCTTTCAACGGACATGCTATTGAACAAATCCGTTTTTCCCCCCTGGATTGTGAGTCCAGCTACCCGGGCCAGGACGGGATTCGAACCCACGACCGCCGGCGATTCCCTGCGCTCTCCTGCTCCGACGTTTAACCGCCTGAGCTATTTCGGACTCTATTTGGGGACCGCCGCAAGTAAAACGTTTAAATAGTAGCCGTTGTTTACTTGGATTCTGTTCACCGGCCGCTTGGAGCCGCACTGGAACGCCCGCGACAAGCGCCGGCGGCGCAGGACTGACAGGTGCGTTCCAGAGACAAGGGAGGCAAGCCATGTATTAGACTAAATTACAAAATCCGTGCCAATACGTGGATTACTTCCCTTGTATGATGAACCACATACAGGCACTGCTATCTTACCCGATCCATCTACATCAACTAGTGAAAACAGAAGAGAATGTACTCCTCTTGCAGCCCGGCTAAAATCACTGAATGTGTGAAGTTTGTGCACGCTGTGACCTAATTCTTATTAAGAATGACCTCGGGTTGTATCATCAATGTGTTGTCTGTGCGATAGAGAGACGACGTCGATTGGTTGGCTTGTGTTGGGATGTCGTCTGGCACATTACAAATCAATATTTTTTCTGCCCCCACCCCAAACACCCATCCCCTCCCCCCCCCCCCCCCACACACACACACACTCCCCCTCCCTCCCTTCGTCCCTTATCGCAGATCTACGTAAATTTGTTTCGTGTAGCCAGATTTATTTTTTTTTAAATATTGACTAAATGTAGCGACTGTGGCGAAATTGCATTCTTCTATCGGGTCGCCGAGACTTTCAAGCGCTTATTGAGAATTGTAATAACGGGCAACTGTTCCATTAATGTGTGTTAAACACAGTCCTCAAAACACAGCTTGAAGCACAATTAGTATTGACTGCAATTTGCACGTCACGAACCAAGTTTCAGTCGATCCATCTGCAGGAGGCATAGATTCTCATGAGCCAATACTTCGTGATGGCTGACACCAGCCCCATTTACATCTGTTCTCAGAGGAAGGAGATGACCGCTCATCGTATCGATCACTGAACCTTATGGTATACTTGTTATTCAACCAGTCATATGGTATAATTGTTTTTCCATGACGTCATATGGTATACTTGTTTTTCAATCACGTCATATGGTACACTTGTTTTTCAATGACGTCCCTCCGAACAGGTCGATGTCTTAGCACGATCCAGTTGTAAAAGGCATATATTTTCATGAACCGCTGCATCGGCAGTTAAATATGCATCCGCAGGGGCTCATGAGAATCTATGCCTCTTAGCTGACCGAGATAAGCTACACATGTGCCGCTCATATTTTAAGGTGTATGATATTGGGGTCACTGTAACACCGTCAAACGTAAGAAGGATAAATATTTGCCGAACGTCAGACTGCCCTTTCACAGGTCTCATAAGACCAGTCGCATGTCAGGCTGGGTTCCCATGCAGAACCTAGATTCCCGGGTCGAACAGCACGTGATTTTCAATAGCCCTGTCCCAGCCTGTCATAGAGCTAACGCCTTCGTTCACCGTTGTATTTCGGTCCATGGTTTCGGATTTCACGGCTCAGACCTGCGGCTTTCCAAATGCAGAGACCACACAATTATTAACTCATTCAACCCGACGGCAGTATTTCCAAAATTTTGGAGGCGTCATCTAACGACACTGCACCTGTTGCATTAGATGAGTCGACCATCATTGATAATTCAAGGGTAGTGCCAGATTAACTTGGCGCCGACAGGCGCCAAGCTAATCTGGCACTACTCTTGAATTATCATGGTCGAACCATCTCCTGCTGTAGTGCGTCAAGGTCGAATGGGTTCACAAATACTGATCTGCCTTGTAAATTAAAGAATGCAAAAATTTCATTTTAATACATAATTATACTACAATGTGTGCTGTGGTTATAGACCGACGCAAGACTAATCCAGACCAAAAAGGTGACTGCCAAGCGTGTAATATGCAAAAAAAAGTACCCAAAGGAGAAAGAAACACGCTTAGAAAAGACACAACACAATTTATTAATATTTCGGGTAAATACCCTTTGTCAAAATAGACAAACAAACAGAGAGATTAGCCGCTACTTATCTTCATTGGCAGAAGGAATGTGGCAACTGAAGGAGGTGACGTAAAATAAAAGAGAAGGAAGAACAAAAGTGCGGAAAAAGTAAAAATGACGTCAACGAAAAATCATAAGAGAGAGACTCGGAGAGAACCTGAACACGAGAGACAAGAGTGTATGCAAGCACGTGCAGAAGCGAGCAAAAGTAAATGCGTGTAGGTGAGGCCAGATAAAGAGAGAGAGAAAGATATATATATATATATATATATATATATATATATATATATATATATATATTATATATATATATATATATATATATATATATATATATATATATATATAGATATATAGAGAGAGAGAGAGAGAGAGAGAGAGAGAGAGAGAGAGAGAGAGAGAGAGAGAGAGAGAGAGAGAGAACGAACGGGGAGTACCCTTGGGCACGAAGTAGGCTGAGTGTCTAATACACAAAGCCTGCTAAACACCAACCCGAAGGCAAACTTTATATCACCTTCAAGTTGAGGACTACCTCGGGGAACTGAAAACGGGAGGACCCCGGGGGGGGAAAAACCCCAGCATTTAGCACGGTACACAAGTAATAAGTCATTGAAACAAAGCAAATAATCAAATTCAGTAAGAGAATATTGGTATAAGTGGAGAGTAGGTAGTTGTGATACCGTCTTCAAGGAAAACTCCAAAAAAAAAAAAAAAAAAAAAAAAAAAAATTATAGGTGGTGGGGGGGGGGGGGGGGGGGGGGGGGGGCAAGATATAGTGTATGTGAACTTGTTGTCTTCCGCCCCCCCGCCCCCCTTCTTTTTTTTTTTTTCTCTCTCCCTCTTTCTCTCCCCCCCCCCCCACCCCACCCCCCTCAACACTTCTCTCTAGCCCTCTTTCTCTCTTTACGCTTTTTCCTTCTTCCCCTTCCTCCTTCCTCTTCCCCCCCCCCCCTCCGCCCCCTTCTCACAATGTGGCATGCAGATCAGTGGTCAAAATACAGCACTGAAACATGCGCGAAAGATTAAAAAAAAAGGAAGAAAAAGATAGCGGACCGTAGATGTAAATGAAAAAAGTCTGCAGATATATAGGTTTCTGCGTGTGCAACGTACCATTGCTAAAAACAAAACGCGATGAAGCGTACCAGAGTAATCTTATTCTATTTGCTACCGCCACAGTCAGTGATAAGAATCACTTTAATAGCGACTAAGTTGTGCACTCTTGTTCAATACACAGGCTAACACAGTTTGTAAAGTCACAGAGCGCTGCAATTGTCATAATTATACGCGCATTCCGATGAGAATTGCACGCGGGTGTTGACCACTAAGCCAGTCATCACACACTGATCAGTCATCAGGTGTCCAGTGCTAATCCTGAACCTCTTAGTAACAGGATTATGTTGTATGATTGTATCGCGACTAATCGTCGCACAAAGAGGCGCACGCACTGAGTGTCTCAGATCCGTTACAGTCTATCACACAACAAATACGAACCGGCTAAACGTGGTTGAGACTCCGTCGTGACTTCACACATTAGACACGTTATCTATGTCAGAAAAACGTACACGAATCTATATCGTGCAGCAAGCCACCGATTTCTCAGGTACAAAATGAGTTTAAAATCGCTTTGAGTATAGCGTCAATATTGAAGGATATAGACTTGATAGCGGTTGTACGTCGCAATCACAACTACACACGTTTCACAGTTACGACAGCAATAGAGTTCTGTAGTACTAATCAATTGATAATCATAAATTTGAGCATTTGGATGACATCAGTCCTGTATGAATAATCTCATTCGGGTTGATATTTGACAGGAACAACAGTCCGACCCGGAGCCAGGACAGCCCGTACCGGCGCAACCCGAGCGTCTCACACAACCCTCCCCGGTCAGTGCCAAGAAAGGTTGTGGAAAACAATCAAAATACGCACACCAGCAAGGACCATTCAGGCAACGGGTCGGAATGTGGCGCCCATCAGACATCATTCTTTTTATATAATGAGAATTAATTATTTGTTTTCACGCGATGTACACTGTCTAGCAGTGAAAAGAAGTTTCGCAATTTGCATTACTAATTCAATGGGAATTTGGTTGTCACAACTAGCAGTGGGCGCCCAGGCATTAGCAGCTGAGGTCTGGGCCGTTCCGGTAGATGAAGTCACAAGAGGCGGAAAGTCAGTTGTCTGGAACATCGGTGACTGCTGTTCCGCCTGGCCTCGTGGGTTCGGAGACGAAGGGTCGACAGGCTGCTGGCCGAGTTTCGGCGGCACTGGCTGAAGAGGCAGATTATGTAATAGTTTGACTGTCTGCATTAACATGTCAGGTTCATACACGTATATATTGTTTTAATTCTTTTTGTATTTTATTTTTTATTATTACTTTTTATTCTTTCTGATGGTGGGGGTGGGGGTGGGGGGTGGGGTATGCGTACTTATATATATTTTATCTTTTGCTGTATCGTCTGATGTATTTTTATATGTGTAGAGTAGCAGGACAGTTTGGAAGATAGGCATTGCTATGCCTACAACTTTTTATCCTGAATAAAAACGTTTCATCATCATTCATCATGCTCCCCGTTCGTTCTCTCTCTCTTTCTTCTCTCTCTCTCTCTCTCTCTCTCTCTCTCTCTCTCTCTCTCTCTCTCTCTCTCTGTGTGTGTGTGTGTGTGTGTGTGCGTGCGTGCATGCGCGGGTTGCGATGTGCATGCGTGCGTACCTGAGTGCGTGTGTGGGTATGTGTGTGTGTAGTGCGTGGTGCGTGCGTGCGTGAGCGAATGTAGCAGTGCTGCAGCAGTGTGTGGTATGTGTATGTTTACATGTCTATGTCACTTATGTAGTAGATGTAGCAACGGCAAGTTTGAAACTGGTCCTGTTACCAATAACTTCTACCGTTGGAAAATAAAGGTTCATTGTTCATGGTTCATTGTTCATTGTTCATTGTTATCTCTCTCTCTTTCTCTGGCCTCACTTGCACGCATTTACTTTCGCTCGCTCCTGCACGTGCTTGCACACACTCTTGTCTCTCGTGTTCAGGTTCTCTCCGAGTCTCTCTCTTATGATTTTTCGTTGACGTCATTTTTACTTTTTCCGCACTTTTGTTCTTCCTTCTCCTTTATTTTACGTCACCTCCTTCAGTTGCCACATTCCTTTTGCCAATGAAGATAAGTAGCGGCTAATCTCTCTGTTTGTTTGTTTGTCTATTTTGACAAAGGGTATTTACCCGAAATATTAATAAATTGTGTTGTACCCGTCTTTTCTAAGCGTGTTTCTTTCTCTGTTGGGTACTTTTTTACGATGCAAGACTGTTGGACCTCGCGCGCAAAATACAAGGGAACCGTTTAGACACTCAAATTGTTAGTTATATTTTACGTTGATGTCAAATGTGGTATTATGAAGCTCGATTTGTATGTTTGTCCTTGTCGATGTTTATTTGTGCTCGCGCTGGGTTGTAATTTTCGACCTTGCGGCTTTTAGCCGTAAGGGCCAAACTGACAGATCAAGGGTCAATCGCGGCATGTTTAGCTTAGTCCTGCACCTGCCACTAAGCAAGGTGGTCCGCTATAGCGCCACAACACTCACCCCGCTATAGCGCCACAACACTCACCCCGCTGTAGCGCCACAACACTCACCCCGCTGTAGCGCCACAACACTCACCCCGCTATAGCGCCACAACACTCACCCCGCTTTAGCGCCACAACACTCACCCCGCTATAGCGCCACAACACTCACCCCGCTGTAGCGCCACAACACTCATCCCGCTATAGCGCCACAACACTCACCCCGCTATAGCGCCACAACACTCACCCCGCTATAGCGCCACAACACTCACCCCGCTGTAGCGCCACAACACTCACCCCGCTATAGCGCCACAACACTCACCCCGCTGTAGCGCCACAACACTCACCCCGCTATAGCGCCACAACACTCACCCCGCTATAGCGCCACAACACTCACCCCGCTATAGCGCCACAAACTCTCACCCCGCTATAGCGCCACAACACTCACCCCGCTTTAGCGCCACAACACTCACCCCGCTGTAGCGCCACAACACTCACCCCGCTTTAGCGCCACAACACTCACCCCGCTGTAGCGCCACAACACTCACCTCGCTATAGCGCCACAACACTCACCCCGCTATAGCGCCACAACTCTCACCCCGCTATAGTGCCACAACACTCACCCCGCTATAGCGCCACAACATTCGCCCCGCTGTAACGCCACAACACTCACTCCGCTATAGCGCCACAACTCTCACCCCGCTATAGCGCCACAACACTCACCCCGCTATAGCGCCACAACACTCACCCCGCTATAGCGCCACAACACTCACCCCGCTATAGCGCCACAACACTCACCCCGCTATAGCGCCACAACACTCACCCCGCTATTGCGCCACAACACTCACCCCGCTATAGCGCCACTACTCTCATCCCGCTATAGCGCCACAACACTCACCCCGCTATAGCGCCACAACTCTCACCCCGCTATAGCGCCACTACTCTCACCCCGCTATAGCGCCACAACACTCACCCCCCTATAGCGCCACAACTCTCACCCCGCTATAGCGCCACAACTCTCACCCCGCTATAGCTCCACAACTGTCACCCCGCTATAGCGCCACAACTGTCACCCCGCTATAGCGCCACAACTCTCACCCCGCTATAGCGCCACAACACTCACCCCGCTATAGCGTAACAGCACTCACCCCGCTATAGCGCCACAACTTTTACCTTTCTATAGCGCCACAACACTCACCCCGCTATAGCGCCACAACACTCACCCCGCTATAGCGCCACAACACTCACCTTGCTATAGCGCCACAACACTCACCCCGCTATAGCGCCACAACACTCACCCCGCTATAGCGCCACAACACTCACCCCGCTATAGCGCCACAACACAAACCCCGCTATAGTGCCACAACACTCACCCCGCTATAGCGCCACAACACTCACCCCGCTAATGCTCCACAACACAAACCCCGCTATAGCGCCACAACACTCACCCCGCTATAGCGCCACAACACAACCCTATAGCGCCACAACACAACCCCGCTATAGCGCCACAACACTCACCCCGCTATAGCGCCACAACACAAACCCCACTATAGCGCCACAACACTCACCCCGCTATAGCGCCACAACACTCACCCCGCTATAGCGCCACAACACTCACCCCGCTATAGCGCCACAACTCTCACCCCGCTATAGCGCCACAACACTCACCCCGCTATAGCGCCACAACACTCACCCCGCTATAGCGCCACAACACTCACCTTGCTATAGCGCCACAACACTCACCCAGCTGTAGCGCCACAACACTCACCCCGCTATAGCGCCACAACACTCACCCCGCTATAGCGCCACAACACTCACCCCGCTATAGCGCCACAACACTCACCCCGCTATAGCGCCACAACACTCACCTTGCTATAGCGCCACAACACTCACCTTGCTATAGCGCCACAACACTCACCCCGCTATAGCGCCACAACACTCACCCGCTATAGCGCCACAACACTCACCCCGCTATAGCGCCACAACACTCACCCCGCTATAGCGCCACGACACTCACCCCACTATGGCGCCACAACACTCACCCCGCTATAGCGCCACAACACTCACCCCGCTATAGCGCCACAACACTCACCCCGCTATAGCGCCACAACACTCACCCCGCTATAGCGCCACGACACTCACCCCGCTATAACGCCACAACACTCACCCCGCTATAGCGCCACAACACTCACCCCGCTATAGCGGAGCACCTTGCTTAGTGTGGAGCTGGCGCAGGACTAATTAGCTCACTCATGCAATTGACCCCAGCAGATTATTATTTTCTGTTGTTGCTGTTGTTGATGACGATTTTTTTTTTATGGTGGGGATGTGTAATGACCGTACTACTGACGCAAACCGGTTTTATGCATGCATGGAAACCGGCATAGCGAAATTTATTAAATCGGTTCCCCTGTTGACCTGGTTAGCAGTCACGTGATTGGTGACAAACTAACCGGCATTTCTTACTGGATATCCGTACATTTAAACTTTCACGCAGGAAAATTTTCATATTTTTGAAATCGAAGTGTTTTTTTGCAGAAAAAAAAAATATACATTTATGGCTAGCTCTCAAAAGATGACTAAAAATTCCAGAAAAATCGAATGAGTCACAGAAAAAGGCGTCATGGCACACTGCATGGTTCATAGTCTCCGCCGATTCAAAACCGCTGCGGCGATAGCGAACAGTCGAGCGAGACAACCAATGTGATGGGAAGATGGTCGCCGGACGGTCGCTTTTCAAATATACAACTGCCAGCTTTCAAGTTTCGTGCATAAGAACACGGGCACAATCGGTACAAACACAAACATTAATTAGGCAACTCATTCAAGGCGCCCCTGCGAAACTGTCGTATAGCGTTGCCGGAGGACGGCGAGGCGACGCTATGCGACACTTTCGCAGCTATTGATGCGGGGCGCCTGGAATGAGTTAAAGGTTTCACTCTTCGCAATAGATATGTTGACACCGTGTAGGCCAACTGACCTTGTCAGCCGGTGTTGCATCTTGTGTGTGTCACTGTTTATTGTGATGGAGGTTAACTCATTCTACCCCAGACACACCACAGCAAGATAAGGATCGACCATGATAGTTCAAGGGTGATGCCAGAATAGCTTGGCGCCTATGGGCGCCAAGCTATTCTGGCATCACCCTTGAACTATCATGGTCGATCTGCGTTCTGCACTGCAATGCAATCTTCAGAGGACAATGGCAAAATTTGGGGATTTCGGTCTTGGGATAGAACGAGTTAAGGCGCATCCCTTCCCTGTCTGATTTAACCCTTTTAGCCCCAAAGTCCTATTTCTCAAACGTTCCAGGTGGTGCCTAACGACTATGTACCAGTTGCAGGAGATGGATTGACCATAATAATTTATGGGTAGTGCCAGATTAGCTGAAGGCCCCAAGATAATATGGCACCACCCTTGAATTATCATGGTCAATTAATCTCCTGCCTTAGGGACTCGGGGCTATATGGGTTAATGCCTGATCAATGCTCAATTCGCTGTTTGTCAAACAGCCTAATTGAATGACACCGTTGTGCGTGCGCGTGTTTGTCATGGACGTGAATTGACGGTTCGTGTGCGTGCATGATTACATGTGTGCGGTCACGCGTATTTGTGTGTGTGTGTGTGTGTGTGTGTGTGTGTGTGTGTGTGTGTGTGTGTGTGTGTGTGGTGTGTGTGTGAGAGAGAGAGAGAGAGAGAGAGAGAGAGAGAGAGAGAGAGAGAGAGAGAGGAGAGGAGAGGAGAGAGGGAGTGAGAGAGAGAGAGAGAGAGAGGAGAGAGAGGAGAGAGAGAGAGAGAGAGAGAGAGAGAGAGAGAGAGAGAGAGAGAGAGAGAGAGAGAGAGAGAGAGAGAGAGAGAGAATGAGAATACTGTATTATTTTGGGGCAACATTGTCATTGAAGACTGCGCTTATACTATCAGTCGATTTTGACTCATCTCAATTTTGATTCAGCTACTCGTACGAATCTCTCAGTATTCCGCGCCTCAAATTAACGCTGTTCCGTTTTTAACGCGGAAAGGGACCTTGGATTGTGAGAAAAATGCCACTGTACCGGATACAAGATTTTTCTGTCGTTTTTGTATGTAAAAAAAAAAACCCTGTGTACGATTCTCCTATTATTTTGTGAGTTCTTGTACTTCTATCTACACATCTTTTCCTGTAATTTACCTGTTTTGATTAACTCCTTCAGAGCATCCCGCATCAATATCTGCGGAAGTGTCGTATAGCGTTGCCGCAGGTATCACTATACGACACTTCCGCAGCTATTGATGCGGGACGCTTGAATGAGTCAGATTTTTTTTCGTTTCGCTTTCCACATTTCCGTTGTTTAAGACTAAGAGTTAAAATGTCAGGACGGGTTTTCATTGTTGTATACCTGTATATATTATCCTATCGATGGCACAGTAAATACATTAACTCATTGTACCCCAACACCGAAATCCTTAAATGTTGCCGTTGTCCTCTGAAGACTGCAGTGCAGTGCAGGACACCGATCGACCATGATAGTTCAAGGGTGACGCCAGAATAGCTTGGCGCCCATAGGCCAAGCTATTCTGGCATCACCCTTGAACTACCATGGTCGATCCATATCTTCCTGTGGTGTGTCTGGGGTAGAATGAGTTAACCCCTGCATTACCTCTGGCAGTGATAGGATTAACGACAAATCCAAATGTTCTTGTTTTCACGTCAGAGGCGAATTAAGCTCTCTGTTAAAAGGATTTCTAAATTGTAATCCTATTCTTGTAAGAAAACGTTTTTATTCCATTGATTTGTTTGTGTGTTGTATTGACAACATAACAGGTGATGTTCCGAAAGCGGAAGTAGGTCACAATTGCACATGTTTCCACGAAAACAAGGGATTACAAGCGCGGACAAACATGCGATATCACATCTTTGTCCGGGCTTTTAAATCCACTGTTTTCTTTGAACCATGTGCAATTTGAACTGACTTCTGATTTTGTTTTTAAAAATCGTCTGTTCACGAGAAAAATAATCTTGTACTGAATAAATAGTGCCAGAATGGCCAAGCTCAAGACAGTGTAACTGCTGTCAATATTACGGAAAATGGGTCTGTTTATATTTAACTATGTTCTGCATAAAAACCGCAAGACATGTATTATTTGGTCATCTGTTTAATACTTCATACCGTATTCCAAAAATGACAAATAAGCATCTGAAACGCAGCTGTGCATTTTGTGTGTGTGTGTGTGTGTGTGTGTGCTTGCGTACGTGCGTGTGTGTGTGAGGTGGAGATGAGGGGGTGCCCAACACTGGGGGAGGCCGTGGGGGGAGGGCGGGGGCGTGGGGACCCAAGACATGAATATTCTTCGTACTTTTAAAACTCAGATTACAAACAAGAGACCTCTCCAGCATTTGTCATGCTAAGATATAGGTTTATCCTTTCTGAACCAGCGCCATCTTCCGTTGACAATCGTCAAGGTCAGAGCAGCAGAAGTTGCACCTGTCGGCCAGTTGGAAGGGGTGATCACTCCCCATACATTTGCGTTTGTCGTACAACACTTGCGCTTGACAGTTCTGTAACAACACGTTATGGTGCTGCGTTTGTTTTCTTGTTCATATTTTTTAGGTTTTTCTTTACTTATTATTTTATTTAGTTTTGTCATGTTTCATATAAAATGTTAGATATTTCATTCTTGATTTACTTTACATCATTTTTTTCTTGCTTGTTTCGATGTAATTTCATCCGACATCCCCCCCCCCCCCCCCCCCCTTCCCTTTGACGTGCACACTATTTCTCTCGTGTAGGAACTCATTCTCTGAATATATATATTTTTTTCATAATGTAGGTCTCAGTCTTTGTCATATATATATATCCTCAAGAATGAGCCCCCCACGCCTACCCCCCAGCCCCCCCCCCCCCCACTCCCACCCACCGCGCGTGCACTCACACACACACACACACACACACACACACACACACACACACACACACACACACACACACACACACACACAAACAACTATCACCACAATGATCAACAACAAAGTCAACATCTAAAAGCTGGAAGCAAATAAATTTATTCAACATCATAATCATCATGCGCATGTGTGCGTACATTTGTTCGATTCTCTCACCTATATTTCTTGTTCTACACAACACGTCATGCAGGACTGAACACTAGCGATCAAGTAACCTATACCCATTGCGCATATGATCATCGGGTCGACCTCAGCCCCCGTTGGCCCGCGCACGGTCGTGCTCGGGCCAACGGCGGCCGACGTCGGCCCGATGGCCTTTTGCGCATGAGCATTGATTCCTCTAGCAGCCGGGGTGGTTTTCACTGCAGGAATAACATTACAGTACAATATGGAAAACAAAACCTCCGGTCAAACTAACTACACAGACAACCGTCAGCAGATTTTCAACAGTGGGGAGACATTTGACACAGTTCTCGCCCAAAACAAAACTGTGTGCCGGTCTGTGATTTTGGAGACGGGCACACAAATGTACGTCATGCAGCCTCTAAAAAACGATGCGGGGAAAAAGTGCAAACACATGTTCATCTTGATCAAAACCATTTTGAACCTTAAACACAAAAAATTAACATCGTTCAACATAAAATGTGAACCTTGTCTGGAAAACAGCAACTATAAACGTGAAAAACAAATTTGGTCTACCATGATCCGCACAAACTTGGTTCAAGAAATGCAAACACCGGTAACATTATTTTCCGAAGTGTTTTCATTCCATTGTTCCCTACCCCAAAGTGTTACCTTGCCTCTAAATAGTTTCTCCT
The DNA here is from genome assembly GCA_036245525.1 of Semisulcospira habei. NCBI lineage: Eukaryota > Metazoa > Mollusca > Gastropoda > Semisulcospiridae > Semisulcospira > Semisulcospira habei. Next base: position 135,267,999 of record BTPG01000001.1, read on the forward strand.
GTTTCTGTGGCTTCATTATTTTTGGGCAATGTTCAGAAAATAAATAGGCTCACAATACTGATACTAAAATCCGTTTTTCCTTTCTTCATTCCTTTCATTACCCAAAAAATTAATAATAAAAAAATTAATTAAAACAAAAAAATAATAAAAAAATAATTAAAAGAAATTATTTTTAAAAAAAAATTAAATTCATGCATAAACGGCGCAACTGCTTAAACACTACCAGCTACACACACAAACTTAACCCATTTGCTGCCAGGTAACGCACGACTCCGCACCGCCAAAACTGCAAGCGTCATAGATTCTCAAGAGCCCTCGCAGTTGCGCGGGGCGCGTGAGGGTCCATGTCGCTTGCTGACCTCAATGACATCGATGTTCCTCCAGTGGAGAGTCTATTGGGCAGTCAGTCCTCAGTAACACCGCGCACACGCATGTGAATCATGGCAACTGGCAGCAGAAAGGGTTGAAACATGCACTGTATATGTTTATATATTATATATTACACATCAGAAACGGAACAATTTTTTTTTTTGTCAAAATCTGATACAAATCTACACGCTATGCTGTTTGCACGCTAGCTACCACCACCCAAACGCTGCAACAGTTGTAAGGAGATCAGTTAGAAACGGCAACAAAATTGACAGCACATGTCCCGGGGTGGGGGCTGCCCCAAGGCACAACGTTGCACGATTGACAGGTGTATGCGTTCAGGCTATTCAAGCCCCCACTCGCTACAGCAGGAGATGGATCGACCATAATTCATGGGTAGTGCCAGATGAGCGATGGATCTACCATGATAATTCAAGGGTAGTGCCAGATGAGCTTGGCGCCTGACGGCGCCAAGCTCATCTGGCACTACCCTTGAATTTTCATGGTCGATCCATCTCCTGCGACTTGTAAATAGTCGTTAGGCGACCTTTCCAAAAATTGGGGACACAATGGGTTAACTGCCTTGTGCGCGCAGCTGCCAGTACTGTCAACACCACCGGCAACTGCAAGCATAAGAATGTGGATAGTGGTTTCGAAACGGCAAGAAAACTTTTAACCCATTTAGCCCTGACGCACTACAGCAGGAGATGGATCGACCATGATAATTCAAGGGTAGTGCCAGATGAGCTTGGCGCCTCTCGGCGCCAAGCTCATCTGGCACTACCCTTGAATTATCATGTTCGACCCATCTCCTGCAACAGGCGCATAGTCGTGAGATGACGCCTCCCAAATCTGGGAAATACGGCCGTCGGGCTGAATGAGTTAATGGGAGCTCAAAAACATTCGACATCGATAACAACGCCGTGCACTCCAGATGACGGGTGATTTGACGACAGCGACGTCCGGGGAAAATGGCATGCTCTAAGCCGCGTGTTTCCATACAAAACCGCGCCGGCGCCAGCGACGCGAAAGTAGTGGGGACAGAGACGCGAGTTCAACAACGTAGAGATGACGGAGTGTTACCATAATGCGCCATGCGACAGTGGCGTGATTGCGGTGCGACAGGCTGGTTGGTTAGTTCGGGTTTAACGTCCACAGCACCGAGGTGATCATGGACGGCCCTGACGGGCGGGTTATGGGGGACAGGGAAATCTATTGCCTATGGAGTACGACCTGAACACTGATCAACTCAGGCGCACTCCAACTGTGCCACTTTGATTTACCAGGACCTTTCAACGGACATGCTATTGAAGAAATCCGTTTTTCCCCCCTGGACTGTGAGTCCAGCTACCGGGGCCGGGACGGGATTCGAACCAACGACACGGCGATTCCCTTCGCTCTCCTGCTCCGACGTTTAACCGCCTGAGCTATTTCGGACTCGTACAGGCGACAGTGGCCCGTGACAACATTTTTATTGCGTGGAGCAATTCAACAGCGATTCAGCCCGTGACTTCGCTGTGAAGGGAGAAGGGAGTTTTCAGTACACGACAACTAATTGCAGCGATCGTAAAACAAGAGTCGCGATGACGGCTTTCGCGCCACCATATGGAAGCACACACAGCGATTTTCCGCCAGCTGCTTAGCTACTTTTGTGTCGTGCTGGTCTACCATGCCACTGTCGCGTTGCTATCTGGAAACACAGCTTAAAGCAGCCCATTCGTTTGTGTTGCAACAACCAAGAATCGAAATTTTGGCGTGGGTCTGTGAAAGTTGACCTTATGGCTTGAAGACATTAGGTCTGGTGTCACAGACCCAGTACTCATCTACAAGCCAGTATACACGTGTCAGGTCGACATGTGCAATGCTGCAGCGGAAAGTACTTTTCTTCATAGTTGTGCTTTGTTGGGGGGGGGGGGGGGGGGGGGGGGGTGGGGGGGGGGGGGGAAGTGTTTTTGAGCTTAAAACACGGATCGTACGAGCTGTCTCGGTTCATTAGTTATTCCGCCCGTTTCTACAAGAGGTGCAGATTCTCATGAGCCCCTGCGGCTGCACGGGCTCACGAGACTCTACGCCTTTTGCCAACAGCTGTTTCCCTGACTGAGGACAGTATGCCAACAGCTGACTAAGTGAAGTTTATTGTCCCGCTGAAACTAAAGTGATCGGGGAATGAGTACTGACTGACTAATTGAAGTTTAATGTCAACAGCTGTTTCCCAGACTAAGGAGAGCATGCCAGGTTACAGGAAGACGCCAGGTACAAATTCTAACACACCCTTTAATTATAGTCCAAAAGTCCTGAGCAAAACACAGAGATGTAACATGACTAGCTTAAAAAAAACCAAATGACATGCCTGCGAAAGTGAAATGAACACAAAACATGTTGCGTAACTCTCATCTCAACGCACTACAGCAGGAGATGGATCGACCGTGATAATTCAAGGGTAGTGCCAGATTAGCTTGGCGCCTGACGGCGCCAAGCTAATCTGGCACTACCCTTGAATTATCGTGGTTGATCCTGCTCCTGCAACCGATACAGGTTGGAAACCCGGCCGTTGGCTTAATTGGGCTACTATGTTTGCTAATCTGGTCTATGATTCTAGGCCTTGCGGCTCAAAACTGTAACGCTTGAAAATCACAGACATGCACATACACACGCTGCATTTGAAGTCTCACAATGCAAAGAGCCAGTTTCGTAAAAAATAATTATACATTTGTTCTCCCTAACGATGATCACTGCCAACTAAATCATAGTATTAATCGATCGACACCATGCGAAATTTCATTAGAAACGGTTGACTTCAAACTAGTCTAAACTACAGCAAGACACGAACCATTGATATCTGAATGTGGTTTGATATGCCTTGTATTACCGGAAAAGAGAAGGAAAAAAAAATACCACAAAAATATACACGACATTTTGTTAACTCCCTCGTGCACGCAGCCATCGGTACTGTTCACAGTCTTGGTGCCTGCGTGCACGAAAGTGTTAACCCACTCAGCCCTGACGCGCTACAAGCAGGAGATGGGTCGACCATGATAATTCAAGGGCAGTGCCAGATTAGCTTGGCGCCTGTCGGCGCTAAGCTAATCTGGCACTGCCCTTGAATTGTCATGGTCGATCCATCTCCTGCAACTGTCACATAGTAATTAGGTCGCATCTCCAAACATTGGGAAATGCGGCCTTGGAGTAGAATGGGTTAACTCCTTACTGGCGATACCGATCGGCGGAAATGACGCATATACTGCACGTGTCTTTTTCGTCGAGCGGTATTGTCAGCAGCAAGGGAGGTGTTAATACAACTGCTTAACTGATATACACATGATATAAGTGTCGGCAATATTACGAAGAAAAAAGGAGAAGTTCAATTCATGTCAACATAGATTTTATTGCCTGAGCGCTGTCCCGAGTGGAGCCTCTCCCAAAAGGGTGTTGAATATATATAGCAGTGAACACAGGTATTAGTAACACAGTGATAAAGAGTTACAGCTGAGTAGTAACAGTTACTGAGAAACACACGTCACTTCCTAGTCTGTGGTGGAAACCGGAAGTTACGTATAGTTTGTAGTGAACACAACAGGCAATTGTGTTGTCATTCTTTGTGCTCAGCGTCATCAAAACTCCAGAACTCTCCATGGATTGCCGCTACGGGTTAATTTTAGACAAATCTGTTTAGACTAAGTATGAGCACAACTAATTTCAAAAACCAAATCAACTTCCGTTTACACAGAGATACACCGGCGTGCGATGTACACCGGCCGCTGCGACTCCCGGAAGTAGTACCAGTGACTGTTTGCATAAGGAGCGTCACACGAATGCGTGCACAGGGCCCGTCGGACTAACTACACCATTCAACATCATGAAAAGCTGCGTCACTCGCTAAAAGTGTGACATTTTAACGCATTCAGTCCGCCGCACGTATTTCCCAAATTTCGGAGGCCTCATCTAACGACTATCAACCTGTTGCAGGAGAAGGATCGACCGTGATAATTCGAGGGCAGTGCCAGATTAGCTTGGCGTCTAATCACGTCACTGTGCGCTAACGGCCGCTCACTCACGTTCCCTCCCCCTCCCCCCCCCCCCACCTTGCGCTAGCATCCATTAGCACTGTTGACGACACTGGGGGGTTGCGTGCCCAAAGAGGTTAACCCTCTGGCTGTCGGTAGCCGCTTTTGTCGCGATGATTCCAACAGGAACAACAACATCCGACAGGAATCGTCGCGACCCAAAACCGCCAGCGAGAGCCAGAGGGTTGAACTGTACATGCTACGGTACAAAACGTGCAGCGATATTTACAGCTAAACGGGGTTAATTAAATGTTCTTACAAAAAGAGATGAAGGTGGCTTTGGCTGTTTTGCAAATACTTTCTCTCTCTATCAACGCTCTCTCTCTCTCATCAGCGGGAATCGCTGACCATGCCCCGCACTTTGCAAGGTGCACCAATTCTCACGAGCGCCTGCGAATGCAGGCGCTCGTGAGAATTGGTGCACCTTGCTGGCACACGTTTGATACCATTTACACTCGCGAAACGGGGAGTTTGCGTGGGTTTTGCGCAGCGACTAGCTCTAAAAAATCTGCACTCTGTTTGTACGACAATGACAGCAATCACACGAGGTGCACGAACGAGCCGCCGAGACGACAGAGGCACTAAACCTTCCGTCCGACAAGCGAGATGATTTTTCTGCACTACATATCAAATGCCCCGCACCAGAAGCGAGAAAGACTGACATTTTCCTTTCAAATTGTTTGCTCATGTACCCTAAAAAAAAAAAAAAATGTACACGTGATTTCTTCCTACCAGTAACAATGTTCTTCATGATCATTTGTATAGAAACGTCCAAATATATGCAGTGTACTTTCGGACGAATTCGGCTCGGTTCCACAGAATAGAGAAATCAAGGTGGAAAATCAAGGAGTGCGACCCACGTTACAGAATAATTATTGTCATCAATACAATAAAACAAAATAAAGCTTAAAACAGAAAGAGAAATACCGTTGTCGTAAACTGGTGCAAATTCAAACGTATACAATTATTGTTAAGTATACCAATTACAACTCACTCGACATGTACAATCTTCATTTATGTTTACAAAATGCAAAGAAAGAATTGATTAAAATCAGGACCAAAAGACTGAGCTGTCGATGTCGAGCATGGAAAACGCAGTTACCAAAATAGAAAGAAAGAGAAAAAGACAAAACACGCCTTGGGAAAACAAGAGCAAAACAGCATGCCGTTTTGCTCTTGTGTTCCCAAGGGTGTTTGTCTTTGTTGGTTATTGTATTGTTTATTTGGCTCAAGTTTCCTTGACGTCTCATAAAAAACAACAGAAACAGAAGTACGTGTTTATTGTCAGTGTGGAATATAAACAGCAACAGAAGTCCCACTGCGATAGTAAGGAAGGTATCGTGAACACAGTCGCGGCCCCCGGCCAGACGTCTAGATGTCTGTCTGTTCTGTGACCATCGTTTTCCCGTTCCAAGTCGTCTTGAACTGTTCTGGCAGCGCAAACTCTTTCTGCAACACACCGCAGACACCAAGCTCAATTTATGGTTTCTTGCAACAAACCTTGGTGCCAACACAGCACGGCAACGCCGCTGAATGACCGTGATCCACCCGTCTGATAAACTGCAGTCTTCTGGGACATCTCCCGAATGCACCTTCTGGCTCAACACGTTCAAAACATGATGCACGTACCCTGCTCATGTCGGCTAAATCCTTTTAGCCTCAAGGTCCCATTTCTCAAATCTTGGAGGTGTAGCCTAATGACCATGTACCAGTTGCAGGAGGTGGATTGACCATGATAATTCAAGGGTAGTGCCAGATTAGCTTGGCGCCTGAAGGCGCCAAGCTAATCTGGCACTACCCTTGAATTATCATGGTCAATCCATTTCCTGCTGCAGGGACTCAGGGCTAAATGGGTTAAAGAAAGAATTCACTACAAACCACGACACATATGCCATGCTGATATCTGGATTTTATTTCGTTTACATTTCACGACAAACACATGATGCAGATGCCCTGCTAATACTTTGGCTATTCACACCCCCCCCTCCCCCCCACCCCCCCCCCCCCCCAAGACAAAACATAATGCATATGCCTTGCTCATATTTGCATTTTAAAAATATTCTTTTAATATTTCACAACAAGGAAACATGATGCATATGCCCTGCTCATAGTTGCATTTACTTTTGTACTACATGTATTTCACGAGGACAAAGCGGTACATCTGCCCTGCTCATTTTTATTTGTATGTTCTATACTGATAAAAACGCAGAAGACTAGCTGAAGCAACTTACAAAGTCGCCATCACCAACAGGCACCAGCACGTTCATCTCAGAAGACTTGGCGCTGACGATTTCCGTGTCCAGCGATTCCTTGCTCAGGTACACCATGCAGCCGTCCGTCTTGTCAATGCTAATAGTCGGCACTTTACCCAAAGCCTGTCAAGACATAGAGATTCAAGATTCAAGATATTTATTGCCCATTAAAGGATATTTGTATTTGCCTGCCGAAAGTAGGTCAAGGTTAAAAACATAATATCTCTATTACACATCAAACAAACAACATGGCTAAACCTCCGACTAGACAAAAATATAAAATAGTACGTTTTGACACTAACATCATACGCACGCCCAGACACGCGCACAAACTCACAAACTTAGTTTATGACAGTACAGCCCTCTGAAGGCAAAACACGGCAAGTCCAGCATGACTATGTTGGAGCTACATTGCAGAAACATGCAGCAAATTCTGATATTGTCAACGTTGCTACTCAAACAAAAACACCAACAACAAACGGCAGTCAAAAAAAGACAAAGAAGGCAAGCCTATTGCAGACAGAGCAGACCAACTCGACAGATGGGCCGAGTATTTTGAAGAGTTACTGAACAGACCTAGCCCACCCGACCCCCCAGACATCCAGCCGGCAGAGACCGACCTACCCATCAGCTGTGACAGACCCAGCCGGGAAGAGATCAGAAGAGCAGTGGCATTTTTGAAGAATGGCAAAGCAGCAGGGCCAGATGGCATCCCAGCGGAGTCCCTGAAAGCAGACCTAGAGACAACGGTGGAGATGCTGTACCCACTGTTTGGAAAGATCTGGGAAGAGGAGGTGATGCCGGCTGACTGGAAGGAGGGGTACCTAATCAAGCTTCCCAAGAAAGGCGACCTCAGCAAGTGTTCCAACTACAGAGGAATCACCTTGCTGTCAGTACCAGGAAAGGTCTTCAACAGGATCATCCTAGAGAGAATGAAGAGCTCCATTGACCCCCAGCTGGGAGACCAGCAAGCAGGATTCAGGAAGAACCGATCATGTACAGACCAGATCGCCACTCTCCGCATCATCGTGGAACAGTCTCTGGAGTGGAGCTCCCCGCTGTACGTCAACTTTGTGAATAAATCCAGACCAAAAAGGTGACTGCCAAGCGTGTAATATGCAAAGAAGTACCCAACGGAGAAAGAAACACGCTTAGAAAAGACGGGTACAACACAATTTATTATTGTGTTGTACCCGTCTTTTCTAAGCGTGTTTCTTTCTCCGTTGGGTACTTCTTTGTCAACTTTGTGGATTATGAGAAAGCATTTGACAGCGTGGACCGAGAGACTCTGTGGAAACTCCTACGACACTACGGTGTACCCACAAAGCTCGTCCGCCTGATCAAGAGCAGCTACGATGGCATGACATGTCGCATGATCCACGAAGGGCAGTTCACCAGGGAACTCCAGGTCAGAACTGGTGTCAGGCAGGGGTGTCTGCTGTCTCCGTTCCTCTTCCTACTGGCCATAGACTGGGTCATGAAGATGACCACAGAGCACAGACGAAGTGGAATACAGTGGACACTGTGGACACAGCTTGACGACCTCGATTTTGCAGACGACTTGGCATTACTGTCCCACACTCATCAACAAATGCAGGACAAGACCACGAGGCTTGCTGACATCTTGTCCCTAGTGGGCCTCACCATCCACAAACAGAAAGCAAAGACAATGAGGCTGAACGCAACCAGGGAAGAACCAGTCTTGCTTGCTGGCATCCCGTTGGAGGAGGTGGAGTCCTTCACCTATCTCGGGAGCATCATAGACAAAAAAGGCGGCACTGATGCAGATGTCAGAGCACGAATTGGTAAAGCCAGAGCAGCCTTTCTCCAGTTGAAAAAAGTGTGGAGTTCCAGAGAGCTGTCACAACACACCAAAGTCCGGATTTTCAACTCCAATGTAAAAGCAGTTCTCCTATATGGAGCAGAGACTTGGAGATTGACAAAAACCACAGTCAACAGAGTACAGACCTTCATGAACAGTTGCCTTAGAAGAATTTTGAAAATCCACTGGCCAGAGAAGATCAGCAACGTCAGACTCTGGGAGAGAACAGAACAGATAACAGCAGAGAATGAAATTGGACGAAGAAGATGGGGATGGATCGGTCACAGTCTGAGAAAGCCAGCTTCCAGTATCACTAGGCAGGCATTGTCATGGAACCCCCAGGGAAAGAGGAAAAGAGGTAGGCCGAGAAACTCCTGGCGTCGAGACCTCCAAGCAGACATCAAGAGACTGGGAACCACCTGGAGTAGAATCGAAGGAGAAGCACAGGACAGGAGTTGCTGGAGGTCTCTCGTCGACGGCCTATACCCGGGTAGGGGTGACAGGCGTAAGTAAGTAAGTAAGTCGGCAGTCAAAACGCTTCCCATCACCGCCCGTAACGACCACAGTAATTTGACACTACCCTTGAACTACTGCTGCTGTTCCATCTCGCGTAGTGTTTTAGGGAGCGAGGGGGGAAAAATGCCCCGACATGCTACAACAGGACGCGGGTCGACCATGACGCTTCAAGGGTGGTGTCAGACTAGTCTGGTGCTTGTAGGCGCCAAGCTATTCCGATACTGCCCTTGAACTATCATGGTCGATCTGTCTCCAGAACTGTGTTTGTGATCTAGACTTCCATGGATTTTTAACAACTTTCACAAATGTTGACAGACCGTACGGACCCTGAATGCTGCTATCTAAAAAAAACCCGGATAATTTCATCCTCAGGGTGTAATGAGTGGGCGATGACTTGGGGGAAAAAGCTTTGGGCAACTTGTCCGGCAAACGGGACTATGGCCGGTGACTGAAAAAAAATGGGAGTTCACTGGCAGTCGTTTTATTTGACAGGCGAAACAATTCTGTCGTGGGCTACTACCTTTAACCCTTTTCATTGACTAAAATAGTTCAAGGGTAGTGCCAGAATAGCTTGGCGCCTGACGGCGCCAAGCTATTCTGGCACCACCCCTTGAACTAAAGTCATTGGTGTATATCCTTATCTGTAAGTACTATAATGTAGCTTGCATTGTACAGATTTGAAGCTTTTAGCTTCAGTATGATACAGGTCAATTGTGGAGCTCAGGATTCATCATACCGGCAACAGCTGTCATTCTGACTGGCCATTAGTGTTGTGAATGATAAGGCCTCATAACTGAAGCAAACCGTGTAGATTCATGATTCATTTCAAAGGGTGATAACTGCCTTTTTCCAGCTGCGTTCTTCGATGAGGGAAGATGCCTCAAATAATACACCAGACACAAGAAACACACACACACACACACACACACACACACACACACACACACACACACACACACAAATGCATCTGCCTGCATGAACAATATTAACCCTTTTATCGTGATGGGCGCATTTCCCGAATTTGGGAAGTGATACTTAACAACTATGTGCCGCTTGCAGGAGGGAGATTAACAAATGATAATTCAAGGGTAGCGCCAGATTAGCTTGGCGCCTTCAGGCGCCAAGCTAATCTGGCACTACCCTTGAATGATCATGGTACAATCCATCTCCTGCTGCAGGGTGTTGGCGCTGAAAGGCTTAACCCCATTGTGCACACAGCCATCAATACTGTTCAGAGTCCCGCTGGCCGCGTGCACAAGGGGAGTGACAACAGCCGGGTCCCTTCCCAGCAACTGACCTGCCCCTGCATACTCTGGCAGTTGACGAACTCGAGGGAGGAGACGAGGTCCTCAAACACAATGGCCGTCTTCTTGCACTGGTCTGCACAGCCGATAAAACACAACTTGTTAACCGTCAACCACAACTGAGGATGAACGTGACAGTTCAAGAGTGGTGCCAGAATAGCTTGGCGCCTTTAGGTAGTCCTGTCTCTCAGCCTTTAGGCGCCAAGCTATTCGGGCACCACCCTTGAACTGTCATGGTCAATCGGTTTGAAGAAGAGTGATGTACGTTTCTTGCTGGCACGGCTCGGGCTCAATCATATCAAGACAGCAGAGTCTCCGTTAGCTTCTTTCAATAATGCGAGCAAGCGTTAATAAAAACCCACAATGTCCACATCTTTGGTAATATAAAATAAAGCAAAATTGTACAGATAGCTATGTTGTATAATGATGTGCCAGTTCAGCCTCCACCGGCGCACACACACACACACACACACACACACACACACACACACACGCACGCACACACGCACACACGCACACACGCACGCACGCACGCACTCACACACACACACACACGCACGCACGCACACAAACACACACACACACACCATCCATTTGTTCCCCACTATTTGAATCATGCAATCATATTCGATCACAAAACCCGGATATGCATAAAACTTACAAAAACACCCAATAACAAGAATGGCAAAACCCTTATGGTTCACGGGTATGACTGACCGATCGAAAACTTTGATGGAACTAAAATTTTATTTAAAAAAATGGCTTTTTCACATATCTTTCGACCTCTTGTTTTAATGGTCATGCAAATTTCAGGCATCTCTGAACCAAGCTTGGGCTTGAAGCTGAAAATAATATTTGAGAAAAACACAATTAGTGAAAAGTTGGCTGTTCTGACCTATTTCTGGACCTCCTGTCACCCTTTACCTTTCAAATGGGTCATCCAAATTAGTATGCATAGAAAGGTCCTACCAACATGTTGGGACGGTCAGTGGCGCAGTGGTTAAGGCGTCTGCCACCAATGCTAAAGGTGCGAGGTTCGATTACGGGTTCCGGCGTCGGATTTTTCTCCTCTAGTAAGTGTCACCGTTAATTCGGGCGGACCGTCGGGGGTTCTTTCTCCGGGTACTCCGGCTTTTCCTCCCCCTCCACTTTGGTATCAGTTTCAGCCAACTTAATAAAATTTCAAATACAAAACGATTTCCAAATACCGTCAGTAGCTCGCTTGAGCTTGCCCTTAGCACCGCGTGAATCTTCTGTGTTTACGTACAGTGTGTGAGTGAATGCGTGTGATTCACATGAGCGTGCTTGTTGGGTTCAGTTCGCGGCTACATTCTGCGCATTGAGTTATATTATAAATATGAGAAATGCGCCATATAAATGCTATGCATTATTATTATTATTATTATGTTTCCACCATGTTTGGGTTTGAAGTTGAAAGTAGTATTTGACAAAAAACATTTTTTTTGTGAAAATATGGCAATTTTGGGCCTATTTCTGGACCCCTTGTGAGCTTGCCTTTGAAAGAGGTCACTGAAATTGGTATGCTTATAAAGGTCTTGCCACAAAGTATCGTTGGGCCCAAGTTTGAAGACTGTGTCTTGAATAGTCTCCCAGAAAATGCCGACGTTAAAGTTTACCAGGGACACCGGACGGAGGACCACTGGACCAGAACATAGACTAAGTTTTGTTTCCTATGAGCCAACAATGAAAATGAAAGACTGACCGAGGGTAATGGAGTTAATTTTGCCCTTGATCTGGACCACGCAGTCCACGCACTTGTACACGTACACCGTCTGCTTCAGCTCCGTCTTGTCAAGGACGATGTTCTTGTTGCCTTGGTGATACTCCTGAAACCACGCATAATCAAATCCACACCCAAATGGTGACTGCCAAGCGTGTAAAATGCGGAGGAGAACCCAACGGAGAAAGAAACACGATTCGGAAAGACAGTCACAACACAATGTCTTCATTTATTGTGTTGTAACTGTCTTTTCTAAGCGTGTTTATTGTGACTGTCTTTTCTAAGCGTGTTTCGTTCTCCGTTGGGTTCTCTCCCAAGCATAACTCATTCTACCCCAGACACGCCACAGCAAGATAAGGTTTTGATTGTACATTGCTTAACGTCCCGACAGCAACAAGGCTTTCTCAGGACGTGCCTGCACTGCTTGTGAAAAAAAAAAACTAAACAGAAAATTGAATGTATGTCGCCAGCCGGTCAAATACGTTAAATAAACCTACAACATGGGGCCTAAATAAAGCTAAGACCATTTAGCAACACACATCCAATATCAAGAGCTACAGGCAGTGCAGACAGTAGGGAGAGTTTTAAAAAGGCAAATACAGGTGAATGGACAAAGGGTAGACAGAAACGCATGCCCCAGAATAGAGAGAAAAACCCACCCTGTGGGGCTGACCAGGGTGACCCTGGGAACTAAAAAATACCTAACCCCACCCAAGTCCCCCAGGGCAGACCCGGGTGGGGGACAGCAAGATAAGGATCGACCATGATAGTTCAAGGGTGATGCCAGAATAGCTTGGCGCCTATGGGCGCCAAGCTATTCTGGCATCACCCTTGAACTATCATGGTCGATCTGTGCCGTGCACTGCGATGCAGTCTTCAGAGGACGACAACATGTGGGGAGTTCGGTGTTGGGGTAGAATGAGATGAGAAGTGTACACACGTGTTGACTATTTCAGCTCAATCCAAATCACCCCACGGCCACACTTCTCAAATTTTGGCGGTGTCTCCTAATGACCAAGTGCCAGCTGCAAGAGATGGATCGACCATAATAATTCAGGGGTATGGCCAGATTAGCTCGGTGCCGTCAGGTGCCAAGCTAGTCTGGCGCTGCCCTTGAATTATCAAGGTCGATCCATCTCCGCTGTAGCGTTGGGCATGTAGAGTGGGCGCTTGAGTGGGTGCTATAGAGATGGGATAGTATAAGAGATGGGGATCAGATGCATTGCATATAAGATGATGCGTGGCGATATGCGCTATAAGGTATAGAGATGGGGATATGCTATAAGAGATGGGGATATGCTATAAGAGATGGGATATGATATAAGAGATGGGGATATGTATCAGAACGATGCCACTTTAGTGTCCCAAACTGGAAAACTTTGTTTGCAGCAGGTTATTTATTCAACATTTATTGTTGTTGGGGTGATACTGAGAGTCTCACTCCAGAGATTTAAAAACCTTATCCTTCTAACCTTTCTCGCCTGACTAAAATGACTGAAAACAGCCCACTGGCTAGCCATGCACCTTGACTCACGGAAAACAAGAGACACAAATTCTCATGAGCCCCTGCGGTCGCAGGGGCTCATGAGAATGTATCCCTCTTGCAGATGGAACAGGTGGCTGAAGGTCTGTTCTGCCTGTGAAAAGGCTGGCATTCATTCACCCATCTAATTGCCACTGTGCCGCTAATGGTCGAGACAAATCGAGTCACAAAAGAAAGGCGCCGATCTCCAGAACTGAGCCGTGTCCAACTCACCACCACCCATTTCTTGTTCTGCAGCTCGGTGAGAGGCGGCTTGGCAGCCGCTTTTGCCACTGGTTTGGGTGCCGACACCGGTTTGGGTGCGGTGGCCTTGAAGGGTGCGGGGCCCTGGCGAACACCGGTGTCGTGAGTGGGGGCACGCAGGGCGGGGTTCTTGTGCGTCTTCATGTCGTCAGACACCTTCTTCAGGCCTGGAAAGATGACAGACCCAAATTGAAGTCAACGCTCAGGCCAAGGAAAGGAACAACAGGTCTGTCAGAGACTAGCATTATTAACCCTTATCATCCTGATACGCCCATGGCTTGAAATAAATCTGACTATGACAGTTCAAGGGTGGTGCCAGAATAGCTTGGCGCCTGAGGCGCCAAGCTATTCTGGCACCACCCTTGAACTCAAACGGTTAATCGATCTCCTAATCTGTAATGCAGCCTTCATAGGAGAACAAGCAGATTTTTTAAAAATCACCTCAGTATGTCCTGGGATAACGTTTCACATGTCACAAGCGTTTTCTGTCACGATGATTTCTGTAGGAATCATCACAACTGCTACCGACACGCAAAGTTGGGTGGGGGAGGTGAGGTGGTGGTGGCTCACAGAATGAAACTAGAAAACAAATCGGTTTCTTTTTTGGGGTTGAGGAGAATAAAATGTTGAAATGTTAACCAACTGAACGCCACTGATGCTCCCCCTCAGCATGACAAAAACAAACAAAAACAAAACGCGTCTGGTTCAAAGACACCAAGCTATTTTCTTCTTGGTTAAATATTCGATTTACCATGCCAGTTTTTAAATGGAAGGCACCCTACGTATAACTAAGGGCAAGAGCTGGGGGGGGGGGGGGGGGGGGGGGGGGTCAGAAATGCTGCACAAAGGGCGACAATACTGGAAACTGTACTACTCCCCCAGCAGCAGTTTTCTCCCTTACACTAACTCTGCTTCTCCCTGACGCCCTGCAGTTCTGCCCTGTGCCGGTACAGCATACGATACTTGAGCAAAACCATATACATCAACTGCCAACAATAAATCAGCAAAGAAATAGATAAATAAATAGTAGGTAAATGAATAAACAGATAAATAAACAACGCACCACCCCCCCCCCCTTTCTGAACAAGGCCTGAGGCTGAAAGTACTGCAAGACAACATGGTTGCTTTCCTTTTCTAATAAGCTAACCCATTTAGCCTCAACGCACTGCATGCAACAGGAGATGGGTCGACCATGATCATTCAAGGGTAGGGCCAGATTAGCTTGGCGCCTTCAGGCGCCAAGCTAATCTGGCCCTACCCTTGAATGATCATGGTCCACCCGTCTCCTGCAACGGGTACATAGCCGCTAGGTTGACTGAAATGCGGCCATGGGTTTAAATGGGTTAACCGCCATGGGGTCGAATGGGTGAAACGCCTGGTGCATGCCTCCGGTGGTACGACCGACAGTACCGTTGGTTGCATGCACAATGGTGTTAATCAGCCAACATTACTGAGGTTCGTTTACGCCGAACGATTCCAAATACAGCCAACGACAGCAAAGTCACGGCGAATGACCAGCACAGACAACAGTCCGTACATCTTCCAGAGGCAAAGATCCTCATGGGCCCGCAGGGTTAGGGTTAGGGCCCCGCAGGGTTAGAGTTAGGGCCCCGCAGGGTTCATGAGGGTCTGTGCCTCTTGGAGATGTTCGGACTGTTGTCTATGCTAATTCCATCTCGTTCGTTGCTGGGAGGCGTTCGGCCTTGACGTCACCTGTCCCAGTGTTGTACCCACCAGCCGTGACGGCCGTGCCCTTGTTGAGCTCAGCAAAGAGGGCGGAGCGAGAGTCGCTCCCCCCACCCGTGGAGGCACCAGCGGACAGGTCGGCTGGGGGTGGAGGAGGGGGTGGGGGTGGGCCGCCGGGGGGTGGGGGTGGTGGGGCCCCTCCAGGCTTGGGGGCGACAGGGGGAGAGGTAGCACCAACCGAGAGAGCGTCACCTCCCTGCAACAAATAGATACACAGTCAAATAAATAAATAATAAGGCAAATAATTAATCAGAAAGATAAGTAAATAAATAAACATATAAATGAATGAATGAATGAAAAAAAACATGCTCATGAGCTTTTTAATTTTCTTTTACCTTTTCACTGCCAAGAACACGATTCAACTGCAAGAGACATAGATCCTCATGAGCCCCCGCGACTGCGGAGGCTCATGAGGATCTATGACTCTTGCTGAGACCAATTTGTATCCATGTCCCATGAATGAACGCAGACTTCAGAAGCAAAAAGTATGTCCCGTGGCAGATAAAGGCTAAAGAGAAAACTAACTGCAAAACAAGAATCTTGGTCAGTTAACTCCTTCTACCCCAGACACACCACAGCAAGATATGGATCGACCATGATAGTTCAAGGGTGATGCCAGAATAGCTTGGCGCCTATGGGCGCCAAGCTTTTCTGTCATCACCCTTGAACTGTCATGGTCGATCTGTGTCCTGCACTGCAATGCAGTCTTCAGTAGAATGAGTTGAGGCCCCTTTCTGCAATCAAGGAGCACGTGCACCAGTCTGCGACATCTGTGTGCCGGACCTGTGATTCCGGACCTTACAGCCCCTGACCATAACCCTTTGCCTGTCGGTATAGCGGTTTTTCTTGCGATGATTTCTGCAGGAATCATCGCGATAAAAACCCGCTGACACTCAAAGGGTTAAGTTCCCAAATATTAGGACAGCACACGCGTGATGATTTTATTTGCCCACAAGATTGCGGGGAACACTCAGACGAAAATCATTTGAAAGAAATTGCTTTTCCATGAGGTGTGTGTGTGTGTGTATGGGGGGGGGGGGGGGGGGGGGGGGGGGGGGTCCGGGGGTTGGGGAGCGGGAGGGGGGTTGGGGAATGTAAACTTTTGTGCTGTGTGGTTTAAAATACGGGTTATAAATAAAGTGAAATAAAATAATAATTAAAAAAATTCTGAGGAGCAAAAGAAATGTGACAATTCTGGAATCACCGCAAGCACTGAAGTGTTTCTGACGATTCCAAACATGAAGCATTTCTTTTCCTCGTCTGTATATGAAATACAGTCAGGCGCATTTGTCACGGCCATGCTCTGTGCATCTTGCCGTGCACCTGACGACCTCGTGCTGTGTCTGAGCGTTTACAGGTGTATCTCTTCCATCAAAGGCTGAACACAAAACCAGTCTCTCATGAAATAACACACGGATGCAAATGACACCATGCAAGAGGCATCGATCCTCACGAGCCCTCGCATTCTGCGGGGGCTCATGAGGATCCATGCCTCTTGCTGATGGAATATTTTTGGATACTGGAGCGCCTATGTCGCGAACACGCGATGAATGACTAAGAAATTGGCAAACTCACTAGATAGATGCCATATGGGTCACGGATGAGCGACCACAGAGAGACGAAGCCTATGACTGGTATGGAGATGTTTGTCTTGTCACGCTTCGGTGCACGCCAGTATGTGCGTCCCAGACAGATGCTAGGGCGCTCTCTGGAGAGAGGGAGGGAGAGAGAGGGAGGGAAAGAGAGAGAGAGAGGGAGAGAGAGAGAGAGAGAGAGAGGGCGAGAGAGAGAGAGAGAGGGCGAGAGAGAGGGCGAGAGAGAGAGAGGGAGAGAGAGAGAGAGAGAGAGAGAGGGAGAGAGGAGAGAGAGAGAGAGAGAGAGGGCGAGAGAGAGAGAGAGAGAGAGAGAGAGAGAGAGAGAGAGAGAGAGAGAGAGAGAGAGGTGCATACACAAACGCACAGGCACAAGCCGCACTTAGTCTCTTGCACACACGCAAGCACTAACATATAAACATACAAGCCACACATTAACACATTCAGCCCTGACACACCACAGCAAGACATGGATCGAGCATGATAGTTCAAGGGTGGTGCCAGAATAGCTTGGTGCCCATAGACGCCAAGCTATTCTGGCAACACCCTTGAACTATCATACTCGATTTGTCTCTAGAATTTTGTAATACAGTCCTTTGGACGGCAACTTCAAAATTTGGGGATTTGGGTCCTGGGGCAGAATGTGTTAATAAGTCTATCACACACACACACACACACACACACACACACACACACACACACACACACACACACACACACACAGTGTTTCTTAAGTTCTCTTTCTTTAGCCGATTCTACCACACGCGCCTCCAGTATCAAACATGGGTTTAACAGCGTGCATATTGGAACACCGCGCCATTTCTGTGACGGCAGAGGATGTCATTAATTTGCTTGTAAAGTAACATTTCACACTCCTCTGGGGAAAATACAACACACGATGAGTTGTCTCCAGCACCGTATACCATCTATACTTCCTCTCAACCCCCACCCCCTTCACAACACAGAGGAACCTGTTTTAACTCACAGCCACATTTGCAACAAGTGATCTTAACCCTGTTAGCCCCACGGTCCCATTTCTCCAACTTTGAAGATGTTGCCTAACGACTATTGGGTTCGGGAAGCTGACGTCATCACGCCAGTCGTGGCAGCCATCTTCTGAGGATACGGGACTAAGCGCTCATAGGGAAATCGCCGTGTTTTTTTTTGTTGTTGTAATGTCAGGAAAGTCCTGTTGTGCTATAAGCGATAACAGCAAGTCTTGCCATCACTGTAGGAAACCGCTCACCAGAATCTGTTTTTGTTTGTTTCCAAAGAGGAAGAAACATGAAGAAAAACGTGTTGAAACACTATTTCGCTACTATCTCATGACTATCGTATCCTCATAGGATGGCGGCTGCTAGGCAACGCGGGGAACTTCCCGAGCCCTATGTACCAGTTGTAGGAGATGGCTTGATCATGATAATTCAAGGGTAGTGCCAGATGAGCTTGGCGCCTTCAGGCGCCAAGCTCATCTGGCACTACCCTTAAATTATCATGGTCAATCCATCTCCTGCTGCAGGGTCCCGGGGCTAAAAGGGTTAACAAGACAGAGAAGTGTTGAAGGGCAAGAAGTGCCACCTGTCATTAAAGACCATCATGTAAGTGGCGACAGCCACAAAGCCACCTAAATAATAATAATAATAATACCGGTTATTATATAGGCGCTTTTTCCCCAATTCTGCGATGGGCGCACAGCGCCGCGAACTGCACCCAACACGCACGCTCACGTGACACACAAACACATTCACTCTGAAGACAAACGCAGTACAAGACAGACACAGGACATTCACGTGGTGCGAAGGGTCAGCTCAGCTACTGAGGTTTCGCAAATTTTTATCGCCTGTATTTAAAATTTATAAAGGGGCCTGAACTTTACCGGGACCAAAGTGGACGGGGAGGAAGAGCCGGAGTACCCGGAGAAAGAACCCCCGACGGTTCGCCCGAATTAACGGTGAAACTTACTGGTCTGATGCCGGAACCCGGTATCGAACCTCGCACCTTTAGCATTGGTGGCAGGCGCCTTAACCACTGCGCCACGGACCGCCCCGATCATGGTCTTTAAAGCAGGTGACCTCATACACAGGAACACAGGCTCTGTCGTAACTGTGTTAGAATTATCTGTCGTTTCTGTCTTTCAAAATCATCGCTCTTCCTAGGTCCTGAGGTAAAATGTCTCCACAATATTCTTCACATACACTACAGTTATACCTGTCTGAGCGCGCAATGGCAAAAACTTCATTAAATGTGTACTCTGCCGTTATATAGCATTCCTCCTCCTCCTCCCCCCCAAAAAAAAAAATAAAAAAATAAAAAAATAAAAATAAAAATAATAATAATAATAAAATAAAAAAATCCAGCATGTCCATTTGGGGGAAATAGCACGATTTTCACCCAGTAAATATGAAAATCGCGCTTTTATCAAAGGAAGGTCATAGTATCTTTCGAAATAAAACGTCAGACACTGTCTTTTACAGACAGGTGGCGTTGGCTGCAACCCCGCATAACTGTATCTGCTTACTGAAAATTCATCCTTCAGCTACCCCGATCCACATGCAAGAGGCATAGATCCTCATGAGCCCTTGCAATGCAGGGGCTCATGAAGATCTATGCCTCTTGCAGACAGCTTCGCGTCGGTTGCGCCCTTCGCCTGAAATATTCATCAGAGGGCGAGTCCGAGACTGCATTCTGAAGGGAAGCGATTACGCAGCGAAAATACCGCCGCTTTGAGCCGTTTGTTGACACACTTCGGCGGCGTGTTATTGCAGAAGGTGTGATGTGGAAAGGTGTTTGATACTTTAACGGGGCAAAGGGCTGCGTGGCAGGCAGGGTGGAACGGCGAGGTTACGCACGTGATCGCAGGTGTGCAAGCCTGCATATATGCGCAAACACGGGCAAGCGCAAGCGCACACACAATACACACCATCGATAGACGCTTTATGGATGATCTTACAGACAAACGCATATTGTGTTTCTCTTCCGGTTACGGATAGTTAAACGAACTAATTAATGCATGTTCGTATGAACACACACGCAAGCACGTGCACTCACCCACTCACACGCATACACACACGCACGCACGCGCGCGCACACACACACACACACACACACACAAGCACGCGCACTGGCATCTACCAGGCTATATTCTCTGAATTTGACTGTACGATGTAAATGCACATTTCAGACAACTGGTGTCATCATCCTCACACACAGATACGATGACTTTCACCAGCTGAAACACACACACACACACAACACTCTCTCTCTCACACACACACACACACACACGCTTCAAAGGGTCGCGATCGGTCACAGTCAAATGGCACACGACTCGTGCATTTGGTCCGCCCTGTACCATGCCCATGTCCAACGTACCACCCTCCTCCGACCGACCGGGGTGACCGACTAGTGCAAATGTCACCAGCAAGAGACACAGATCCTCCTAAGCACCCGCACCGGCGGGTGCTCATGAGGATCTATGTCTCTTGCAGACGGCTGTCACAGCGTGACTCTGAGTTTGGTACCGCTAACAGATGTACAAGCCTTTGTCTCAACTCACAGACGCTCCGTCCACCGACACAAGCCAACTTCTCGCCCATCTTTCGTTCTCAGGACATCCTCGCTGTAGAGAACAGCTGCAACCGACCGTGCTAAAAAAAAAGAGGCATAGATGCTCATGAGCCTCTATGCCTCTTGTAGATGTTAAAGGGGCTGGGTAGGTGTAGGGGCTGATTCTGGTTCCGCGTGGTATCTGCCCTATCTACAGGACAGGTGGAAAGCACACGACGCAGACATCGGACAAGTTTAGAACTGTACCGTAGGGACAGAAGGAGGGCGGGTGGGAGGGGTGTCTGTGTGTGTGTGTGTGTGTGTGTGTGTGTGTGTGTGTGTGTAAGCGCATACCTGCTTGTACGTGTGTGTGTGTGTGTGTGTGTGTGTGTGTGTGTGTGTGTGTGTGTGTGTGTGTGTGTGTGTGTGTGTGTGTGTGTAAGTGAAATCGTGTATACCTTATGGCCAGCTCGCGTACCAGTACAAATTTCAAATACAAGCGATCAAAAATCTCTGTAACTTCAGTAGCTGAACTGGCCCTTCGTCTGTCTTGTACTGTGTTTGTCTTAAATGGCGTAAATTCGTGTCTGTTACGTGAGTGTGCCTGTTGGGTTTCAGTTCGCGGCGCTTTGAGTCGATTTGACAAAAAATTGAGAAAAAGCGCCTATATAATAACAGTATTATTATTATTATTATCAGTGTAAGACTGTATCATTATTTTCCACTGCGCTTTTGTCGTTCGCGTGTGTGGGCGCGCGAGTGCCCGTGTGTTCTTGCGTCCGCACACATGCGATCTCGTGCGCACGTGCGTGCGTTTGCATGTTTGCGTGACATTTGAAGCAACCTGCCGTGACAGACAGTAAAGGTGTCTACAGTGGGGGAAGGTGGCAAAGCGCACATCCATGTTGTGCTAACCTTTCGCGAGGCGCCTCTCGCAGCGCAACCAGCAAGCTCTCGACACTTTTTGTGTTCTTCCCTAACCTATTCAGTCCTGATACACAACAGCAGGAGATGGATCGACCACGATAATGCATGTGTGGTGTTTAGAACAGCCTGGCCCCTTCAACTTGGCATCTAATCGAACAAGATAGTTCAAGGGGGGTGCCAGAATAGCTTGGCGCCTAAAGGCGCCAAGCTATTCTGGCACCCCCCTTGAACCATCTTGGTCGATAAATCTCCTGGAATAGCAACGTCGGTTGATAACATATCAGCACCACCCTTGAACTATAATAACAGAAAAACTGACCAAGTAGCAGAACTGGATTTAACCAACTAGATCTACACTCATCGGTCAATAATGCACAATTCTCTCCCTTATCAGCGCTTCCTCCTACCAGCTAGGTCCGTTTTCCTAGATCGCAGGCACTGGTAGTCGCCCCCTTTTGGTTTCGCGTGTAGTGAGAGCTAGTTAGTTATTGGGGTTTAACGCCAAGCAGGCGACTAAGGTCATCTCATAATTAAAATAAGAAAAGAACCAGGCTATACCGACTTCATAATATGCACCCTTGAACTATCATGCCAGCTCTTTTAAAGAGAAATCGCAAATTTAGGAATTTCGGAGGCTCGGACGACTGAAGTGAGTCAAATGGACGAGGGAGATGGAATGGCTGGTGGATGGAGAGGGGGTGGGAGGTGTGTGTGTGTGTGAGGGGGTTGGGGGGGGGGGGGGGGGGGAAGCAGGGTACACTGACCGGCCAAAGACCATTGCGCAAAAACCTACTAGTGACCTTCTCGTGACGCACGCGGGCCCGCAATGAAACCAACATCATCACGCGAGTGACGGTGGAGATTTTGGACCTGGCGGTGCAGAACCGGAGATGCCGAGCAGGTATGGCTTCTGCATGAGGCAGCGGGCTGCGGCAAGAATACAGGCAAGTAAAACAAGGTGTGAAAGCTGCCGGCCAAATGACAACACTCGGCGCGGAGACGCCTAAAACCTGGCATCGCCCGTGTATCCACCTCCCTCTCTCTATCACGTTCAGTCCATCCATCACCCGCTTCGAGATGTGTGCTGGCCTGTTGGTCTGTGATTTAGGGCCAAAATCACAGACCAGCACATTTATTTTACTCAGCAAAGTTGTTAGTAATGATCAAATGAGTAACTGACGAGATAAATATTTTAATCTTCAATAAAAAAAAAAAAAAAAAAAGAATAATAATTCTCTCTCTCTCTCTCTCGCACGCACACTGTCTCATGTATTCGTGAACGTTGCGCACGGCACCTGTTTTGGTAGGGATTGTGCGCTATATAAACGTGATTATCGAATCATTATTGAATGCAGCAACTAAAAGAAACGCCAAGTTCCTACAGCGGTTAACCCATTTAGCCCCGGATCCCCACAGCAGGAGGTTGGGTTGCTTGTACATTGCTTAACGTCCCGACAGGAACAAGACTTTCTCAGGACGTGCCTGCACTGCTTGTGAAAAAAAAAACCCAACTAAACAGAATATTGAATGTATGTCGCCAGCCGGTCTAATAAGCTAAATAAACCTGAGAAAATTTAGCAACACACATCCAATATCAAGAGCTACAGGCAGCGCAGACAGTAGGGAGAGTTTTTAAAAAAAAGGAAAATACAGGTGAATGGACCAACGGTAGACAGAAACACATGACCCAGAATAAAGAGGAAAACCCACCCTGTGGGGCTGACCAGGGTGACCCTGGGAACTAAAAAGTAGTTATCCCCATCCAAGTCCCTCAGGGCGGACCCGGGTGGGGATCCTACAGCAGGAGATGACTTGACCATGATAATTCAAGGGTAGTGCCAGATTCGCTTGGCGCCTTCAGGCGCCAAGCTAATCTGGCACTACTCTTGAATTATCATGGTCAATCCATCTCCTGCAACTGGTACACAGTCGTTAGGCAACACCTGCAAAATTTGAGAAATGGGACCTTGGGGCTAACAGGGTTAACGACCAACACTGTTCACCGGTGAAAAACAAAAGATTCCTCTGTAACCCTCTTTCTCTGCTTTCTTGTTTTCTTCCGTGTTGATGCGTGCGCCGTGACGTGGCGCTGCGAGGTGGGCGTTTTGTGCGGCAAGCACACAAGTGAGAGACGCTGGAGCGGCTGGTGGCTTGGCCGGGGAGACAAAAACAAAAAGAAAGTACCCAACGGAGAAAGAAACACGCTTAGAAAAGACGGTCACAACACAATAATAATAATCCAAATACAAAAATAATCGCAGGTCGAGACCGTGTAAACCTGCAGAGCTGACCGACATCACACTGACCGAGACAGGTCATGGAGGCGTGAGGGTGGCGTGTATAAATCAGACAGACTCTCTGTCGTCACTTCCTATTTCTGCCTATAAGTTTCTA
>BTPG01000001.1:135297057-135557057 GCA_036245525.1 Semisulcospira habei
ATTCAACACACGGGTGCGCAGACGACCCAGGGCTTGGCTGGCTTGCTGATGCGAGCTACGATTTCCTTGTCGACAGTACCGTCAGAAGAGATGATGCTCCCCAGATACCTGAACTGGTCGACAGTCTTCAGCTCGGTGCCTTCGATATACACTTTGGGTGGGGCTTGAACGTTTCAAATGAGATCCCTGCGCTCACTCATGGGCATCAAATGGCAA
The DNA here is from genome assembly GCA_036245525.1 of Semisulcospira habei. Lineage (NCBI taxonomy): Eukaryota > Metazoa > Mollusca > Gastropoda > Semisulcospiridae > Semisulcospira > Semisulcospira habei. The sequence continues at coordinate 135,297,274 of BTPG01000001.1, forward strand.
GACAAGGTGACAAACCTGGAAGTCCTGGACAATGCTGGCTTAGTGAGTGCTGAAGCCTTGATCTTAAAGACACAACTTCGCTGACAGGTCATGTCATACGCATGGATGATTCTCGCATGCCACGCCAACTCCTGTATGGTGCACTCTCAAAAGGTCACAGGAAGCAAGGACAGCCAAAGAAACGCGTCTTCCCGGTAAAGGAACTTGAAGCACAAGCACAAGACAGATCTGGCTGGCGTGCCGCCACCAGGAAAGCCTGCACGCTCTTTGAACAAAATCGGCGCGAACGGATCACCAGTGCCAGAGCTCGCAGAAAGACAACGTCAACTCTCCCCACAGCTACGTTCCAGTGCCCACATTGCCCTCGCAGGCGGTGTGGCTCCAGGATTGGCTTGACCAGCCACACCAGCACCCACAAATAGAAGTCATGCACAATGATGACATCATCTGTTTTCGATGTTTTACCCATTTATATATATATGTGTGTTCAGTGGAAGGCTTAAAATGATAGGTCTGTCATTCCTTCTCTCCCACTAACCCTCTCCTTTCTAGAACTAGTAGGCGATGCAGTCACAAAAAGGGCAGCTGATGTCCTGATGACACAATGCAAGCTTACCAGCCTGAAATTCCATGGCATTAGCGTAGCAAGAGCATTCTCAGAATTTAATGAAAAGTTACGTCCCTTGAGCTATTCTGATTGAGTGCATTTTTTTGGCTTTGGGCGACGCCTTTGTTAAAAGTAAAGAATATATATATATATATATATATATATATATATATATATATATATATATATATATATAAATTACAAATAAATAAATAAGCAAATTATATATATATATATATATATATATATATATATATATATATATATATATATATATATATATATATATATATATATATATATATACAAATAAATAAATAAACAATGTGATTTTCCCTTTATGCGAGTCCTGCAATGTCCCCTGGACGATGTCACCAACCCACGCAGTGTTTCCCGTATGGGCACTCTCTGTATCAGGTAAAATGTGCCAAACACCAAACTGAGTAAGAAACTATCCGCCCACGGGAGCTAACTGATCCGCCCTGCCGTTTCTTTACTTAAAACGCACCTCTCTCACTCTTTGTGGAAAAAGGTACGGAAGGGATTTAAAACAGAAGAGAAAGCTTGAGGTGACATACTGTAACCTACTGCGTTACGCACTAGAGTACATACATCACTACCTTGCCCCAATTTGATTTCCACGTCAGCTAAACAAGCGCGCCAAGCACGCGCAGTTACGTCACTGCCGTCTTTTCACCGCAATCACGAAACGTGGCAGTAATTATCTGTACGTGTACTTGCATACGAAACTTTGTCTGGTGCTTCTTTTTTTCCCAGTAGATATCACTGGCAGAGACTAAAATGCTGTGAATTTGAAGACGGCTGGAGCCGATCATTTTAGCAATAGACGTGGATTCTCATGAGCCCCTGCGGACGCACCAGTACAGTACTGCGGACGCAGGGCCTGATGAAAATCTACGTGTACTGAGCTTAAAAAACAACAACAAACCCAGTCTGACCATGGCGCTGTTGTTGTAACACAACCCTATAATTTTACAACCTTGTTCTCTCCCGCCGCAGCCGTAAGGTCCAAAATCATAGAATCGTGATTGCTAAAAATAACTCACTCAGGGCGCACCGCATCAATAGCTGCGACAAGGTCGATTAGAGCTGCCGCCGGAAACGCTATACACTTCCGCAGCTATTGATGCAGGGCTCCTTGGATGAGTTAACGCCAGGTCCAAACTGACTCATGGACACAAACTGCGTGTTTTAATTACCGTCATACTGGATTTCATGGCTGGGCGCTGAACTGAAGGGCAATTTCTGAGATAAGCGCACATCTTCGACTGGGCTACAAATTAAACATAATAAAGTGTAATTAATTATTTTGAGCTAATGCAATATTGGCCGTGGCGGGGAAAGCGATACAGCTAGTCCCGTAATGATCTCGTTTGCAGACGCTGTTTCACGCATCATTGGAACGATTCTTCAAGCCATGTCAGCCCCGGAACACACGAGAACACCCCCCTTCCCTCCCCCAGCCCTACTCTCCTGACGTCAGCACTGATGCAAATGTGAACCTCCCGTGTACATGAGGCATAGATCCTCATGCGCCCCTGCAACTGCAGGGGCTCATGAGGATCAATACCTCTTGCGGCTCGACTACAGACTTGGAACGACTCTTCAACTCCTGTTCAGTCTGAACCCCTGCACCCCCGCCTGCAGATCCAAGACTGACGCAAATAGAGCTGATCTTCACTCTGCATGAGGCATGCATCGTCATGGGCCCCTGCAGTCTCCAGGGTCACGTGTGGATCTATGACTCTGGCAAAGCGAAAGCAGTGAACAACTCCGGCCCCGGCCGTGACTGGCCAGCCTCCAAAAACGACTTTGGGAAAATTGGTTTCAGTTTGTCTACAACAAATTGAGAATGAATCTGTTCCCAGCTGAAGACGGCACCGATACTCATAAGCCCTTGCGGAATGTGGTTCCACACTCCCAGAAGAATCCCACACTCTCGCCGGCTCCAGTCACATAGTCCGCTGCCTGCATGCGTCCCAGGTCTCTCTTACTGGCCAATTGTCTACGACTCGGTTGCATGAGACAGCTTAATGCTGCGCCAGCCACTAAGCAAGGTGCTCCGCTATAGCGGAGCACCTTACTTAGTGGCTGACGCAGCACTAAGCTCACTCATGCTCACTCAAGCTCCACACTTGACGAATGTCTCTTTTTGAGATAATAAAGTACTCTTATTCTTATTCAACTGACCCCAGATTGGCAAACTCTCTTTTCCTCAGTCTCACTCACAAAAGCACAAGCATGTTTAGGTCTGTTTCTCAGAAGAACAAAATTGTAAAGCACGCTCCTGCGGACACAGCCACAGGCAGACTTAACTCTGTGTTTCTCAGAAGAGGAAAGATTCACTGTTGTAAAAAATTGGTTGAGTTTGATGTAGAACAAACACAGACCACGTGTAGGGGGGACCACAGCCTGGCGACATTGGGGAACTCAATCTACATACTACACCTAGCAACGGATGATTCCTGCTGGCTCAAAGGATGAAAGACGCCTTCAATCATTTCGCAGATCCACGTGGACCCTTGGAGCCTGAGGCTACACACCTATACTCTCATATGCAAACAAGTAGTTAACCCCTTGACTGCTCCTGACGATACCACTCGGCGGAAAACAACCGTATTTAACCCATATCATACCGAGGCTAAACGCTTCAAATTTGTACACTGCCATAATATGCAAGCTATATTATAGTACTGACAGATAAGGATATAGACCCATGGCTTTAGTTCAAGGGTGGTGCCAGAATAGCTTGGCGCCTAGAGGCGCCAAGCTATTCTGGCACTACCCTTGAACTATTTTAGTCAAACTTATTTCACACACTGGTGTATTCCGACTGATCAGGGTTAAAGCGTCTTTTCCGCCGAGCGGTGTGGTCAGCAGCAGACCAGGCCGGGGGAACCAAGAATGGATGCTACGCCGAAAATCAATTCACTCAATCATTCGTTCATCCATTCCATTCCGTTCCGTCCATTACGTTCACAGACATTGTTTCTTTTCATTACAAAGTCCACCCACTTAGCCATCAAGACTATAGGGCTCGGGAAGCTGACGTCATCACGCCAGTCGTGGCGGCCATCTTGTGAGGATACGGGACTAAGCGCTCATAGGGTAATCGCTGTTTTTGTAATGTCAGGAAAGTCCTGATGCGCTATAAGCGATAACAGCAAGTCTTGCCATCACTGTAGGAAACCGCTCACCAGAAGCTGTTTTTGTTTGCTTCCAAAGAAGAAGAAAAATGAAGAAAAACGTGTTGAAACACTATTTCGCTACTATCTGATGACTATGGTATCCTCTTAAGATGGCGGCTGACGCGCCGACGCTGCTAGGCAACGCGGAGAACTTCCCGAGCCCTATTCTATCCGAGATGCCACGAAGGACAACAGAAACGCGACTTCATTTTGAATCCTCCGAAAGACCGAAGATTTTCCTTCGAATCAAATGATGCTCGTCGGCATAATTATGTGCGTGCCAACATTCAACACGTACGATCATCAACGCGCACGAGACTCATGACAGACAAAATGACGACCAGCTGAGCCACCACAGCCCCTTCACCATCACCAGCTGAGCCACTAGGGGCCCCTCCGACCCTCACCAGGTAAGCCACCAAGGCCCCTTCACGTGAAGAATGTGAGTTGGGTATTTAACAAGCATGATCACTTGTACGTCTGCCTGTCATTACAGAAAATGGGGACTAACAGAAAACCGAAGAGGGCTCTTCACCCATGAACGCGCACTGCCACTGCAAGAGGCACAGATCCCCATGAGCCCCTCCGCAGAATGCGGGAGCTCATGAAGATCTATGCCTCTTGCTGACCCAGGCTTCATCCGTGATCTCCCCCTGGAGGAGGTTCTCGCGCGTTCAACCTGCAGAAACAGGGGCAAAGTGATGCTAACAAGAAGGATGTGTGCTAATAGTCGCCATATGGCGTGAAACTCTGTAGTTAATCAAAAAAACACAACTCATCGCATTAGTCCTGTCAGTCTCCTACACGGCGCGCTGCTCCGTGATTCTGGTCCAAAATCACAGACCAGCCCATCTGAGAGCCGTTCCAAAGAAGATGACACCACCTCGCTCTCCTCCAGGTCTGAGGCCTGACGTGTAAGGAGTGACTAACGCCTGAAATGAATCATTACATTTCAAGTCGCATGTCAAAATACGACAGCGTGTACGTCTGAATTATTATTGTTATTTTTTGTTGCTTTGTTTGTTTTCTCGTGTTTGCGCAACAAAAACTTTGACTGTGAACATGACGTCAGAAAGCCACGTGAATTGCTCAGCGCAGCATTTTTATTTTTATTTTTAATATATTTTTCTACTGCACCCGACTGGCTAAATAAAATCAAAGCCAAGTAAACGTGTACGTAGTTGTTTTTGTTTTTTAACCTACGAATCCTGCCGTCTCTCCCACATAACATTTAACCCCCCCCCCCCCCCCCCCAACACACCTTGCCTAATCAAAGACTAACAAAAATTCAACTTCAGCCAAAACATGACATTTCAAGACTGAAGGTCACAGTTGTGTCGTTGTTTATATTTTCAACACACACACACACACACACACACACACACACACACACACACACACACACACACACACACACACACACACACACACACACACACCCTTTTCAACACACATATTTGTTTCTAAACCCGCTCCTGCAGACAGACAAACAAAGAGTAAATCCAAAGTAGGCAGGAGGAGGGGTGGGGGTGTTTGGGGTTCGTTAAAAATGTTTAAAGCATCACAAAAATTCGCCCAAACATTTGAAGACTTGGTGCGGTGTCATTATTTATGTTTCCAACACCCAAAAACACGTGCACTCGTCTTTCCCTCAGTCGCGCGCGCCCTTCCAACAACACCATCACCCAACTGCACGAAGCAACGGATTCCCATGAGCCCCCGCAAATGCGGGGGCTCATGAGGTTCTGTGCTTCTTGCCGTGGTCCATTTATGTCAGAGTTCCGCGTAACGATGCGGTCATTAGATCAAACCTGTGAGGTGTACACGCATTCCAAATGATGCACTTGACGATATGCTATATTTTGACTTTCATTTCATGCACCGCCAGGTCGACAAACTTTACAAGGCATGTCCCAAAACAAACAAAAAAAAACCCACCTTTCTTTCTGGTTGCGTTACCTGCAACGTTTTGAAATGTGACGGGGTGTGTGTTTAGACGGCTTCATTTGGGGGAAGAGGTAAGCGACCTTCAGGCAGGAGTGAGTGGTGCGTATGGTTGGTTAGTTAGTTATTGGGGTTCAACGCCGAGCAGGCGACTAAGGTCATCTCACGGCGGTGGTGCGCGTGTGTGTGCGTGCGTGCGTGCGTGCGTGCGTGCGTGCGTGCGAGAGAGAGAGAGAGAGAGAGAGAGAGAGAGAGAGAGAGAGAGAGAGAGAGAGAGAGAGAGAGAGAGAGAGAGAGAGAGAGAGAGAGAGAGAGAGAGCAAATAGACCGTGTCCGGAAATCATCGGGTCAACACTGCTCCTGTCTGGATGCAAACAGCGGACTAAAAGCCCGGACATACATGCGATATCGCATGTATGTCCGGGGCCTTTAATCTACCGTTTGCGTCCAGAGACAAGCAGTATCTGACGTACTCCTGATCTCCGGAACACCTCTATTGAAATACCCCATTTCTCCTGACGCGTACTTCGCAGGCATTATTCGTCCTGCCTTTTCTTTCATCGTCCTTGACCTTGGTGACTGCGAATGAATGCTTGTCACCATCACGTTGATTGGCTGGTTGTTTGTCTTTGGTGTCCGACATCCTGCCAACTTGGTTTTCATTCCAGTCTGACTCTTCTTCAGTGCTGCCCAAAGTGTCTGTGTCCTCTGCACATTGTCGGATCCTTTTCCTGCCGTCTGAGGCAGATTCACGCGTGTCCTCTTTGTCGGAGGTGCCTTTCGCCGTCTGTGGCGAATCTTCTGTTGTGAGTGACGTGTCTTCTGTCGTTTGGGACGTGTCTTCTGTCGTCTGCGACGTGTTTTCAGGCTCCTGTGACGTGTTTATTGTCGTCAGTGACGTTTCCTCCGTCGCCTGTGACATGTATTCCGTCGTTTGAGAAGCGTCTCGTTCAACGTGTATCTGAATACGGGCAGTTCTGAAGTCTGTATCGTACTCGCCTTGCGCACTGCCCTCTTCTGATTCAAATTCGCCCTGAAAACTGTCCGATGAACTGTCACCTTCTCCATAGACAGCATCCCATTCAGACTCGTTAAGTAGTTCAATCTCTTCACTGATATAATCCTGTTCAGAGTCCTCCAGAAGTATGCCGTCACTCGTGCACGTAACATCGGCATACACGTCTCTCCACCCCACGCCACGCTCTTCAATATCCGCTCTGACGTCATAGTCATCTAGCCACTCGGACTCGTCCTTCTCAAGAATGTCGGTACTGAGTTCACCTGTCTCCTCCCAAGCCGCTCCGCCCCCTTCACCGATGTAGTCCTCCTCTGTATCCACCCAAGACGTTCTGTCCTCTACTCGCATCACGCCGCTTGTGGCGCCTTCGTTGTCATTTGACCAGAGTTCCACATCTTCCCCGGACTCCTCTAGAACCATGTCTTCCACCCTGCTGTATCTATAGTCTGAAGTATTCCAGTTTTGTTCCGCACTTCTGCAGGCCAGACATTTCTTTCTCGCAGCTTTTGTCCTGGCGGCTTTCTCCGCACCTCTTTTGTATTTGTCCAGTGCCATCAGTAACAGAAACAGATACATTGCACGTGCTGCTGTGTCTGTACTTTGCTTAACGGTCTGACAACAGCGACGACTTGCAGAGGAGCTGAATGAGTTTCACGTGGAGGAAATTACGATCGCCTAGATATATTTAACGTCATAAACAACCGCTTCAGGCGTCACAACGCACTTTATCGGAAAGCAAATTCAAGGTAAGTCACACATTTCAACAAAATCTATTTAATTTGTATTAGAAAAGCGAGTAGATAATAGTAAGTTTCCTTTTTTACACGATCAATGACGACTCTTGTTCCTGCCAAGCTGGTGGGATCTATTTGCCTTCATGATGAATTTGGCATACGGTCTTCGGTCTTCATGACGTCACCCCGCTATTGGGCTTTCATGACATCATCCAGCTCTTTCAACTACAGCGTGAAATGTCCTGTGGCAGGCAGAACAGACTCCAAAATCAGTGTGTGCTGGTCTGTGATTGTGGACATTACGGCTCTTGAGCCGTAAGGTCCAAACAGCACACGGCGAAATTCCGTCAACTTCAGGCAGTCCGTTCCAGACAGAACTGCATGTATTCACTTTGTGTGCGGGCAGGTGCTGCAACATTCCTCCATCTTGCACTCTCTTCAAACGTGGAGAGGCTGAGAACGTCGGAACACTGACATCACAAATGCTCACTCTGTGTGGCCAAACCACAGCACATTTCCACGCAACTTGAACCTGTGCAACACGGAGCTGCCCCGCATCACTCAGAAGGGGTCTCTCTATGTGGGCCGGCACCACTGAAGAACGTTTCACTCAGTCAGCCCGGCGGCCGTATTTCCCAAATTTTGGTGGCGTCATCTAACGACTATGCACCAGTTGCAGGCAATGGATCGACCATGATAATTCAAGGGTAGTGCCAGATTAACGGCGCCGACAGGCGCCAAGCTTATCTGGCACTACTCTTGAATACCATGATGATTCAAGGGTAGTGCCAGGTTAGCTTGGCGCCGACAAGCGCCAAGCTAATCTGGCACTACCCTTGAATTATCATGGTCGACCCATCTCCTGCTGTAGTGCTTCAGGGCTGAATGGGTTAACGAACACACTACATCGTCTGTGTTGACACACACACACACACACACACACACACAAACGCATTTAATATATCTTATGCATGACCCCCAAAAAGCGTTTAACATATTCTCTGTGGGTATAAACACCGTTTAAAAAATTAAAAATTTTAAAAGACGGTAAATTTTCTGTGTGGGCTCAACAAACAAAAAAGCGTTCAACGAACACACCGATCTTGTGTACGAGCACAAAAAAGCGTTTGACAAATACACTACATCTAAGCACACACGCACACACACACACACACACACACACACACACACACACACACACACACACACACACACACATACAAAGTGCTTTACTAATTGAAACGCATTACGCCTGCACAATTCTGAACAAGACATGCAAACTGGAGTATGGCGAAATGCGAATTCCTTGCATACGAATGTAGGTTTTCATTCCAGCTCTCATCACAGTCGCTCTGAAGTCCTCCAAGTCATCAAGGCAATCCTGCCACGCCATTCACCACCCCAGCTGGAGCTCATTCCACTCCGGCGAAAACCGGGGGAAATGACTTGTCGTGGTAATTCAAGGGTAGTGCCAGATTAGCTTAGCGCCGCAGGCGCCAAGCTAATCTGGCACTACCCTTGAACTATGTTCGATGATCCATCGCATACAGCTTGTATGTACAGCTCAAAGACGTTCCGAACATCCCAGTGATTTCGGTTCTGGGTGACAGTCAGTGAAGCTGCGCAGTGAGCGGCAGAGGTGGCAAACCACACACAGATGGCACAAGATTGCAACATGACTTCTCACAATCTTATTTCAGTCACAAACCTCGGCCGGCTCATTCATCTACACGAACAAAAATTCACCTGAGAAATGAAAGCAACTCGCACACATACACACGGGAAACGATAGCTATGTGTGCTATCACAATCTTATCATTTTAAACACAAAATCGAACGAAAATGTGTATTTCACCAATCAATAGTTGGCACAACTGTAAGCCTTCAGAACAGGTTCAATCGTTCACTTCTCGTTCATTTTTTTTTTCTTTTATTCATTTGATTCAAAACGGGAGCTCTGTGTTGGGGAAAGCCCACACGCGCTCCGCCACAATCGTCTGAAGTCTTTCCCAGAGTTCCTTGCGATTTATCGCAGTCCTGTTCCAAACCGACTTCAAATCCAAAAGGCAGTCCTAATCCAAACCCGAGTCATGCTCCAAATCACAACCTTACTCCAAATTGAAAATGAAGAGCGCGTGACCTGAGCCGAAAAACGGTGCAATACTGTGCATCAAACACACACACACACACAAACACAAAACTCAGTCCCATCCAACGCCCCAGTCCACAGTAGTCTTCGTCTCGACTGCCATCGATTCTTCGGAAAGCGACATTAGGGCAGAAAAAAAAAAAAAAAAAACCCAAAAACCAGGCACGGCATCTTCAATCACTGAAGTATGACCAGGTCTAGGGTGAATGACCTATTAGTGCCTGGGAATGGTCAGCAAGAGGCACAGATTCTCATGAGCCCTTGCAGCTGCAGCAACTCAGGAGAATCTGTGCCTCTTCTGGACGGAGTTAGCTAGGGGAAAGATTTCAAAGTTAACCCCGGATAAAACATCTTTAACTGCAAATGAAGCTATAAAACATGCCCGAGCCTTGCAAGCGAGAGGCAGACATCCTCATGCGTCCATACAGCTGCAGAGTGCCATTACAATGTATGCCTTTCGGAGATTGAAAGGCCTGGCTGAAGGACTGACGTCTATTTTATTGTATCGAGCAGCCTACGAGACTGGCCAGAAAGCTTTAAAACTGCTCCTGGAGGCCAATGTCAAAATCACTACTGCGATACCTGTACAAAGAACATACACACTGATGGTATCTTCAAGAGGCATAAATCCTCATGAGCCCCTGCCGAAGGCAGGGGCTCATGAGGATCTATGCCTCTTGAAGACACCATCAGGTTCGCCGTCAGAGTGAGATGCCAGTGTTTAAAACACCATTGCCATCTCAAGTACGACCACATTGCCTGCAGCGGCAGAGTTATGGGCCTTTGGTAGCAAAATGGCGGGAAAGAGCAAGCCAGCAGGCGACCTCAAGAGCATTTAAATGAAGGGGCAAACGGTTTTCGTATTTTAGATTAGACGTAAAGTTTGAATTTTTATACAAATAAACACGGCCATATTGTGCGCGTACAAAAGGCAAAGCCTCCGGTTCAGTCGATGCCAAAAGATTTCGTGCATCTCTCCGTGCCGGTACGACTTCTGTACCGGGCGTTTGGGCCAGAAGAGCAAAAAACAAACACACACACACCTTACGCGTTCAATTTTCTACAACAATGCAACCAACTGTAAATACAATTTTCACGTAACAGTCTATGCTTTTTCCCCCCTTAAGTTTTCCTACCTTTTCTGTTTTACTACCGAACATAAACAAACAGCAACACACCAAACAATTCAATTTTCCACAAAAACGACAAGCTGTGAGACGGTCTCATTCGCCTGCTCAGCATTAAAACCATAATACTAATTCCACACACAGAAATAACCCTGAACTTTAAAAAAATTACAATTTACATTGCTCAAGGTACAATTTCGACTTACGAAGCGCGCGCTCTCTCTCTCTTTCTCGCACACACACAAAAGTAAAACAAACAAAACAACCGCAACTAACAACACGCGAAAATGTCAATCTTCCAGAACAATGCAACCGACTACCAGGTAATAACTCTTTGTTTCTTTTGTACTTTCTCGTTTCGTGTCTCTGCTGTGCGTACCCAACGCGCAAAACGTCATCGGGCCGGCGGGGGCAGCCGTTGGCCCGCGCGCGGGTCACCGGCGGCCGACGCCGGTCCGATGGAGTTTTGCGCACTGGGTACTATCTTGGACACCAATAACTTCCCCTTCTGTTTATCTTTCGCCTTTTTTTCTTTCCGGAATAAATCCGCATATTTCTGCCTTCCTCTCTTCTGACGGACCAATTTCGGGGCCATCCATCACGCAAACACGCGGCATTCTTTCATACACAAAAGAACAAAAATGAAAAAAAAACTGTCTACTCTGCGCGCTTCCACGCGGAACCTCACGAACCTGCAAGACACACAAAAAAAAAAAACCCTCATGGACCCTGCGAATAGCAGGGGCCCATGCGGATTCATGTTTATTGCTGGCATGTATTGGGAACATTTAAGTCTGCTTTTTACCCAAAAGCTCATTGGGAATTGAGAACGCGCATTGTCGAAGACAGAACCAAGTTTGTGTAAGCAAGAGGCTTTGATCCTCATGAGCCCCTGCAGATGCAGGGGCCTATGAGAATGTATGCCTCTAGCTAGTTACGGTCAGTACCATTTACATCTGTGTCTCTGACCAGGCCGAGGTCGTGAGATTTCAGACTGTAAACTGACTACAGTGCAAATAAATCGGTTTCGTCTGACAAAGCAGGACTGCAGAAAAGAGAGAAACCCTGAGAGAACTATGCCGTAATTACCCATGTAATAATTTATGTTATCTGAAAACTTTTCTACATGACGTCTGTCTACCTTCGGAAGTCACACCCTGAAATCAAATGATCTCCTACGTTTAACTACCGCAACGTACACAGAACGAGTGCTCACATTTATTTACAAGACACATGGATGGCCATGGGCTTCTGCAGTTTGCACGTTAGCGAGTTCGGAAAAGATATGCCTATTGCAGACGAAAAATAAAACCAACACAAGGACCGCTGCGGCAAAAGTTTGTTTCTAGCCTAGATCTTCATAACCCTACGCAGATTGCTGGGCTCATGAGAATCTGTGCTTCTTGTACATATCTATATTAAAGTCGCGTTTTATGTTTGTTGGTGTTTTCTTTTTCATTTGTTCCCCCTTATCGACTGACAGCAAGTTCCCACTCCGGGGACAACAGAATACAGTCTGCAGGTATGAGGGACTAGTCCATACATTTTTCACCTGCGACGGCTCATGAGAATCTAGGCTTCTTGAGAGACTAACGTGCGGGCCGTTTATAGCTGCAAGTTCCTGACCTGACGAGGCTCTACAGCATCCGAACTTTCAGCACACCAAAGAACTAACCTGGGCGGACTGCCCCGTCTAATGTTGCGTTGCTTTCTACTTTCTCGTTTTCCACCGCCAAACACAAAAGACAGTCGTCGAGCTCGGCTAACGAATTCACGCAATCTTGAGGATGCAAACAGACCCGACCTCCCCAAGCAAGTGGCACAGATTTTCGTGTGTACTTGCATCTGCAGGGGCACATGAAAATCTATGCCTCTTGCAGACAGACAAATTTTAACGAAAATTAATCGTACGGGTTCTTTTTTAATTAAAAAAAAAATGCAAATGTAACCTTGTGTTGTGAACAAGAGGCATAGATGCTCATGAGCCCCTGCATCCGCAGGGGCTCATGAGCATCTATGCCTCTTGTAGGGTGCAGGGGCTGAGTGCAGCGAACTGTAGCTAATTAAGATAGGGCGGTATCTGACGAAGGCGAAGGCCAAAGACAAGGGAGATGGTGTACGAGGAAGGGAGACCAGATGGAGTGTGAAGATGACGATCTTGGGCAGAAGATTTATGCCGGCGCTGGTGAGACTTGCAGTACAATGATTGATTGTACATTGCTTAACGTCCCGACAGCAACAAGGCTTTCTCAGGACGTGCCTGCACTGCTTGTGAAAAAAAAACCCAACTAAACAGAACATTGAATGTATGTCGCCAGCCGGTCAAACACATTAAATAAACCTAACACATGGGGCCTAAATAAAGCTAAGACCATTTAGCAACACACATCCAATATCAAGAGCTACAGGCAGTGCAGACAGTAGGGAGAGTTTAAAAAAGGCAAATACAGGTGAATGGACCTCGGGTAGACAGAAACACATGCCCCAGAATAGAGAGAAAACCCCACCCTGTGGGGCTGACCAGGGTGACCCTGGGAACTAAAAAATACCTAACCCCACCCAAGTAGTACAACGCAGGATATGTGTCAGTGTGTGTTACTGAGTTTTTGACAAAGTGTCACTTTTTGACGAATCGGCGTAAGGTTAAGAAGACCAGATTTTAGTGCGAGAATGCGCTGACAATTGTTTTACCGCGAACGTAATTGGAGGGGGTGGGGTGGGGGGGGGGGGGGGGGGGGGGGGCAAACCCCCCACGTACGCTCTTAGTAAAAGAAAAACGTTTCAGTAAAAGAAAAACTCGCACACTCAAAGCCAATCTGCTTCATGACAGGCTATGATTGCTAGTTGGTTGGTTGTATATTGCTTAACGTCCCGACAGCAACAAGACTTTATCAGGACGTGCCTGCACTGCTCGTCAAAAAAAATCTAAACAGAATATTGAATGTATTTCGCCAGCCGGTCTAATACGATAAATAAACCTAAGACCATTTAGCAACACACATCCGATATCAAGAGCTACAGGCAGCCCAAACAGTAGGGAGAGTTTACAAAAGAAAAATACAGGTGAATGGACCAAGGGTAGACAGAAACACATGCCAAAGAATAGAGGGGAAAACCCACCTTGTGGGGTTGACCAGGGTGACCCTGGGCTTTGATTGCGAAAATCGCCGGTACAACGGGTTATCAATGTTGTCTTGCATCAGCTAAGATTTTCCTACCCTTCTTTTTACAATCCATGCGAGTAGGTAAACGTACCAGAGGTTTTCACTGCCTTTTGAGCGCAACGAAAGGGCTCTCCTGCGTACAATGGAGAAGAGGAACAGCGTCATTCAAGCGTCGTAATTTAAATTAGTCCCTCTGTCCAGCATTATTGTAACTAAGACATATCAAAGAACATGTATAAATCACTTGTAGGCAACTATTAACCTCTTACTGTCGCTTTAACTCGTTCGAGACGTACCACCTTTGGATACGCGGCATAAGCCGTGTATCCGGAGGCGGCACATCTCGAGCGAGTTAAACGCGCGCGCACGCGCACACACACACACACACACACACACACACACACACACAGACACACACACAGACAAGCCGACGCGATTTCTGTACCTCTCTCTTCTTCTGTCCGTGGTGCAGCGGTAAAAGAGCCTGCCACCACTGCAAGAGGTGCGAGGTTCGATACCCGGTTTCGGCGTCGGACTTTTCTCCTCTAGTAAGTGTCATCATTAATTCGGGCGGACCGTCGGGGGTTCTTTCTCCGGGTACTCCGGCTCTTTCCTCCCCCACGAATGTGGTATAATTTCAGTCCACTTAATCAAATTTCAAAAATATAAAAAAAATGATTTAAATTTCAGTAGCTCGCTTGAGCTTGCTTTTGTTAAACCCAAATAACTAAATAACTAACTTGCTCTTAGCACCCACGTGAATGTTCTGTGTTTATATACGGTATGTGAGTAAATGCGCGTGATTCACGTGAGCGTGCTTGTTGGGTTCAGTTCGCGGCTACATTCTGAGATTGATTGATTGATTGTACATTGCTTAACGTCCCGACAGCAACAAGGCTTTCTCAGGACGTGCCTGCACTGCTTGTGGGAAAAAAAAAAAAAAAAAAAAAAAAAAAAAACAGAACATTGAATGTATGTCGCCAGCCGGTCAAATACGTTAAATAAACCTAACACATGGGGCCTAAATAAAGCTAAGACCATTTAGCAACACACATCCAATATCAAGAGCTACAGGCAGTGCAGACAGTAGGGAGAGTTTCAAAAAGGCAAATACAGGTGAATGGACAAAGGGTAGACAGAAACACATGCCCCAGAATAGAGAGAAAACCCCACCCTGTGGGGATGACCAGGGTGACCCTGGGAACTAAAAAATACCTAACCCCACCAAGTCCCCCAGTGCAGACCCGGGTGGGGTGCTACATTCTGAGAAATGCGCCATATAAATACTATGTATTATTATTATTATAACTCAATACGTGCGCTCCCACCTCCACCCCACCCTTACTAAAGTCCATTCCACTACTCGGCGAGCGAAGGTCCCCGGGGCCCACTGCGGTCGTCGTGGGCACCAGGGACGTTTTGCTACTGGGGTAAGACCTTCACAATTCAGACGTGGATTACAGGAATATTCTGAACATTCAAATGACAAGTCCTGGAAGAGAAACGTGGTGAGGTGCGCACGTGTGTGAGAGATGAGTGGGGAGGGGGGGTGAGGAGGGGAGGCAGGGCGGAGAGGGGGTGCGGGTGCGGGGGGTGGGGGCGAGAGAGAAGGTAGATGGGATGGATTATAAAAGATGAAGGTGGGATAAATGCCAACGAGATATACGCACGCTAAACGTGACCTAAGATGCGGCATGTACCCTTCCCAACAAACGTTGCCAGTGGAACCTAAGCCGAGTTCCCCCCATCTTTCCCAGGCGCTCTTTCTGAAAACTCACACTGCATTTCGCAGGTGCAAGTCGTAAAGCAAGGGAGATCACTTCCAAATCCTCGCTACAGGGGCAGATCACTCTGATCTAAAACACAAGGGGCAGATCACTCCCCATACGCAACACAGGTAACCGAAGGAGAGGTACGTCACCGAAATAACTGGTTACCAGTCAACAGGTTCCGTTTGGCAAGAGGCATATATTATCATGAGCCCCTGCTTTGCAGGGGCTCATGAGAATCTATGCCTCTTGCGCACAGGACGAAGGCCCCTGGCGTCTTAGCCTGCAATTCATCTAGCTCCCAAACAAAGTACGGTTCTTGTTGTATACGAAGCAGACCCATTGTTTATTGAACACACAGCCCTCCGTTTCCAAAATCCCAAATTTGGGGTTGTCCTCTGAAGTCTGCAATACAGCTTTGACCACACACCGACCTCATAGTTCAAGGGTGGTGCAAGATTCGCCTGGCGGCAAGAAGGAATCTCAACAGCTCATCAGGAGACAGATCGACCATGGGAGTTTATCGGTTACCTGTGTTCTCCTTCGGTTACCCGTTTGACGCTGTATACCCAGCCTTTATCTAGTGTTATCAAACGTCACTCTGTTTCTCACTATTTTTATGCCGATGACACAGAGCTGTATGCCAGTGCCCAACGCAAACATGTTAGTCAGATGTTCCAGACTTCGGAGTCTTGTGTCACAGACGTTCAGAATTGGACCACACAGAACAAATTGCAAATGAATAGCGACAAAACTGAGGCCTTAAGATTTTCTTGTTCAACCTCCACTGATCTCCCAGACTCGATCAGGGTTGGTCAGAACAGTATCCCCTTTTCCGAGTCAGCCGGTAATCTTGGTGTTATCTTTGACAATAGGCTGACCATGAGAGAGCATGTCAACAAGGTTTGCCAATGTTCCTTCTTTGAATTGAGGATCAGTTCAATTCGACACCTTCTCACTACCAAAGCTAAACTAAAATGCTTGTTACCTACCTTGTTCTTTCCCGCATTGATTTGTGCAATTCCCTTTTGGATGGTGTTCCTCAGAATCTTCTTGATAAACTTCAAAGAGTTATTTACTGCTCTGCCCGACTAATTTACAGAGTACCGAAATGTGAGCACGTAACACCCTGACTTGTTGACCTGCACTGGCTGCCGGTATCTCAAAGAATTGTGTACAAGGTTTCTGTTATTTGTTACAATGCTAATACCAGTTCTGCTCCCCCATATTTAGACGCCTTCAAGATCCCTCCGCTCAGCATCAGAAACACGCACGCGTATTTTCAGGGTTTCTAGGCGAAAGAAGTCTAGCCAGGGTCAGCGTGCCTTTTCTTATTTCGGTCCCGTCACCTGAAACGACTGTCCAGCCAATGTCAGACATGCTCCAACTCTATCTGCTTTCAAATCACTGCTCAAGACCTATTTGTTTTCTTATGCGTATAGTTAGATACATTGTCAGTGCGTTAGCAATCTTTGCCAGTAACTGTTCTTGTAACGGTGCGTGAGTGTGAGCTGTTGATATGTGTCACTTTCGTTTTTGTAACATTGTAGCGTTTTCTTTCTTGTACTTTTTGTTCTATGATTTTTGATCGTGTAAAGCGCTTCCAGCACCATTCATTTGGAGGTTAAGCCCTATATAAATGTCCATTATTATTATTATTATTATTATTAGAATGACCTGGCTTTTCTGACGACTACAAAGTTAACCAGTTCAGAGCTCATATCGACCATCCTTGAACTATCCAAAACTTGTTGGGAATACCCAGCAAAGAAAGAAACACGTTTATTTTAACGAACTGTTGTACATGTCCTTTTCAAACTTTTTTTTCCCCCTGGGACTTTCTTTGCATCCTACACACTTTTACAGTCATACTTTATGGTCTGGTTTCAATATTTTGTTCAATATTTCACTTCCGGCACCAACAACGTGCCCTCTTGTAGTGTGTCAGGCAGGACAGGACTACTCTCCGAATGCAAAAGACAGCAAATCCATTTTTTTGTGAAAAGCGAGATTTTTATTGCCATACAGTAAGAATGTGGCTTTTCACAAAAATGGACCGACCATCTTCTCCCTTCAAGATATGGTTCTAGCCCACGACACCTCAAACGTAGTAACCTCTGGAGCCTTTAACCCGTTACATCCTGAGGCTGATTCCGTCACAAATGTGCCTATTGTTCTATGAAGGCTACATTACTGATTAGGAGCTAGACTAACCATTTCAGTTCAAGGGCGGATTCTGGCACCACCCTCGAACGATCGCAGTCAAATTATTTTCACGCAGGAGTGTCTGGCTGGAAAGGGTTAAAGGCCTGCGATTTTGCAAAGGCGAAGCAAAACGTCAGAGATGTGAACTGACACCAGCATTCCGGTGCGCGTGGCCCTGTGGGGGTGGGAAGGCAATGCGGCGGATGATGTCAAACCAACTCAAGCCACACGCTGCGCGCGTCATCAAGCTACCTTTCCCCTTTGCAGACTTTTTTTCTACCCGCTTTTTTTTTTTTTTTTTTTTTTTGGGGGGGGGGGGGGGTTGGGGGGGTGGGGAGTGTCTCCTTTTCTATCGGCAGCACGAGGCGCTTCAAGGCGACTTGACCCCTTGGCGGTTGCTGACGACACCGCTCGGCGGAATTTCCGCCGAGCGGTGTCATCAGCAACCGCCAAGGGGTTAACGGAAATGAGGCTCCGGTTTCGCTGAGAACTGTAGGCCCTGAATGGAAATGCAACAGACTATCACCGTGTAATACAGTCGCCCCCTCCTCCCTGGGTGGGTGGGGGTAGGGGTGGGGGTGGTGGTGGTGGTGGGGGAAAGGGGGTGGTGGTGGTAAGTTCAGAGGACCCCTGGTAAAACTGCTCTTAGACAATTTATCTCCGAACTCTGCAGGTCACCTTTTTTAACCCTTTGCGTGTCGGTAGCGGTTTTTTTTTTTTTTTTTTTTTTTGTCGCGTGTCGGTAGCGGGTTTTGTCGCACTCATTCTTACAGGATTCATCACGACAACCGTTAGCGACACGCAAAGGGTTGAAACCAATGTGCTATCATCATTACGTTATTCTACAGTTAGTATGATCGGTGTTTCTGTGTAGATACGTGTATGTCCACTCGTCTGTATCTTACTATTATGCTATCATTACGTTATTCTACAGTTAGTATGATCTGTGTAGATACGTGTTTGTATCTTACTATATATGCTATGGCAGACTTCTTCACAGGGCAGGAAGGCTGGGCTAGGTGGGCCTGATGGGCGGCTCTTTTTTTTGCTAGGTGTTCCTGGATCTCTACATCGTTTTCGTCAAACCAGTCTTTGTTCTTCTTTCTGGCGAAACCCAAGACTTCTGCAGAGGATTTTGTAATAGCAGTTTTCAGTTGTTCCCAAAGTGTTTCAGGGGAGGAGTCTACTGGGTCCGCTGTGTCTTTGAGCCTGCGCTGTAAATCTGTCTGAAAGGCGGCTTTCACATCGTCACGCTGAAGGCTGGCAACATCAAGCTTTTTCTTGGGGGGCCCCCATTTCTTGGGTTTTGGCCTGAAGTGGAGCCTGAGTTTGCAGCGGACAAGGCGGTGGTCAGTGTGGCACTCTGCGCTGGGCATCACTCTGGTGAGGAGGACGTCACTGCGGTCCCTCTGACGCACTAGGACATAGTCGATAAGGTGCCAGTGTTTGGAGTGAAGAAGTCTGCCTTCCGCCTCGTCTGCAGCAGTCTCCAGCGCAAGCTCAGAGGTCTCCAGAATGAGTGGTGGACCAGACTTGCACAGAGGACCCAGCTTTGTGCTGACAATGGTGACTACAGGGGCTTCTACGAAGCACTGAAAGCAGTGTATGGCCCCAGGCACCTGGTACAAAGTCCCCTGCGAAGCGCGAATGGCCAGGCACTCCTCACAGATAATACCTCCATCTTGAACCGCTGGTCGGAATACTTTCAGAGCCTCTTCAGCGCTGAGCGCACTGTTCAAGAAGCAGTCGTCATACAAATCCCACACCTCCCAGTAAAGGTTGAATTGGACGAACCGCCCACCGCTGAAGAGACCCTCACAGCCATCCACCAGCTCAAGAGTGGCAAAGCAGCAGGCATTGATGGAATACCGCCAGAGATCTGGAAACATGGAGGCACAGCACTGCACAACAAGCTCCATGACCTCTTTCTCTGCTGCTGGGAGGAAGGAACACTACCAAAAGATCTCCGTGATGCAGTCGTTATCACCCTGTACAAGAACAAAGGCGAGAAGTCTGACTGTTCCAACTATCGGGGAATTACCCTGCTGTCCATTGCTGGGAAAATCCTTGCAAGGCTGCTCCTGAATCGGCTGGTACCTGCCATCGCTGAAGACCAACTCCCAGAGGGCCAGTGTGGCTTCAGAGCAAACAGGAGCACCACCGATATGGTCTTTGTGCTGAGACAGCTACAGGAGAAGTGCCGCGAGCAGAACAAAGGGCTGTACGTAACATTTGTCGACCTAACAAAAGCGTTCGACACTGTGAGCAGGCAAGGCATGTGGCAGATCCTGGAGCGACTTGGCTGTCCCCCAAAGTTCCTCAACATGATTGTCCAGCTACACGAGGACCAGCAAGGCCAGGTCAGACTCAACAATGACCTCTCAGAACCATTCCCTATTCTCAACGGCGTAAAGCTGGGTTGCGTGCTGGCACCGACCCTCTTCACCATCTTTTTTAGCATGATGTTGAAGCAGGCCACAGTGGACCTTGATGATGACGATGCAGTGTACATCAGGTATCGTCTCGATGGCAGCCTGTTCAACCTCAGACGACTGCAGGCCCACACGAAAACCCTAGACCAACTGATTCGTGAGCTGCTTTTTGCTGATGATGCTGCCCTCGTTGCACACACAGAGAGAGCCCTGCAGCGCATCACGTCTTGCTTCGCAGATGCTGCCCAGCTCTTTGGACTCGAGGTCAGTCTGAAAAAGACAGAGGTCCTCCATCAGCCGGCACCCAAGACAGTGTATCGCCCTCCTCACATCACCATTGGCGAGTCTGAACTAAAGTCAGTGCACCAGTTTACTTACCTTGGCTGCATTATCACGTCGGACGCCAAGCTGGACAAGGAGCTTGACAGCAGGCTGGCAAAAGCGAACAGCGCTTTCGGGCGACTTTTCAAGCGGGTGTGGCACAATCAACAGCTGAAAACAGGCACCAAGATCAGCGTGTACAGAGCTGTGGTCCTCACCACCCTGCTGTATGGTTCCGAGTCCTGGGCCCTCTACCGCAGCCAACTACGACTCCTCGAACGCTTCCACCAGCGCTGCCTGCGTACCATCCTGGGCATTCACTGGAGTGACTATGTCACCAACGTCGAGGTCCTTGAACAGGCTGAAACTGTGAGCATCGAGGCTTTGCTGCTGCGGACACAGCTCCGCTGGGCGGGGCATGTCTCCAGGATGGAGGATCATCGCCTACCAAAGATCACCCTGTTCGGCGAGCTTGCTACTGGACACCGTGACAGAGGGGCGCCAAAGAAGAGATACAAAGACTGTCTCAAGAAGTCACTTAGTGCCTGCCAAATCGACCACCACCAGTGGTCTTCGCTTGCTGCGGACCGTGACACCTGGCGCTCCACCATTTACAAGGCAGCTGTCTCCTTTGAGGACTCTCACAGAGCTAGCCTTAAGGACAAGCGGCTCAGGAGAAAAAACAGAGATGCCGCAGCTCAGAACCCCGGCCATACCTTCCCCTGCAGCCACTGCGGTCGAACCTGCCTGTCTCGGATTGGCCTCCGCAGCCACGAACAAGCCTGCAGACGTCGTGGGCAACTCCTATAAAATCTTCGTTCGCGAAGTCAAGCCAAGAGAGATATGCTATCATCATTACGTTATTCTACAGTTAGTATGATCGGTGTTTCTGTGTAGATACGTGTATGTCCACTCGTCTGTATCTTACTATACGTGTGTGCGTGAGATGTTTTTCAGCGTCAGAGTCTATTTAATGCTTTTTATTATTTTATTTCTTACTGTCTTCTCATTTTGTGGAGTGTGCGTGTATTCTTAGTGCCGTGCTGTTGGCCTTTTTTGTACGGAATGTTGCTTCTTTTTTTTTAAATAAAGTTATTATATTATTATTACTATTATTATCATCCTTATATTATTATTAATAGTAGTATTAGTAATCGCAATCAAAAACCGTTTTCTTTTTGGTTTTATTATTATTATTAGTATTATATATATATTTTTTTTTTGGGGGGGGTGGGGGGTGGGGGGGGGGGGGGGGGGGGCTCCACTACTAAAAGGTATCTATGCACATAGTACGTCAACCTTCGTAATCGTCCCAGAAACTACCTCGACAAAATACCTGGGTACACACGCAGCCGAAGGCGCGACTCTCCATTCCTTGCCGGCGAAAACCGCTGGGAATTTCGCTGGCAAGATGCGTTTCTCATACCAGATCGAGCTATTGAGCAACGCCTGACCTATATTGTTGGGTACAGTCAAAACATATGTTCGCATGCCACGGACACCGGATAGTCAATACAGAAAATGCCACGACTCCGAGCTCAACTGACACGGATTACCAAGCCGGTGTGAAAAAGAATTCATCTCCCATCTGCAAGAGGCATAGATTCTCATGAGCCCCTGCAAAGTCAGGTCTATCACGCCATCCGGTCCGTAACTGAGAGACACATGTTCATGGTACTGTGATCAGCCTGTAGAGCGGCGGAAAGACCACAGCTGCCCTATATTATTCGGGGGCAATCCAAATATATGTTCGCATGCCACGGATGGGGGGAGTTCATGAATGCCACGCACCGGTCTCCAAGTCTGCAAAGGAGGGTAGATTCTCAGGAGATCGGGCTTTTGAGGGACGAAAGATCACCAGTGACTTGTGAAACGGGTACCCCTCCTCCCCGCACCCACCCCTTGACACAAATACCCTCAGGTATTGTGAAACTGATACAAGGTCAGGTGTTAGCTTCAAAGAAGTATGTGTGTGTGAGAGAGAGAGAGAGAGAGAGAGAGAGAGAGAGAGAGAGAGAGAGAGAGAGAGAGAGAGAGAGAGAGAGAGAGAGAGAGAGAGAGAGAGAGAGAGGATGTACGCAAGCACGCACGAGCACGCGCTCACGCACACACACACAATTTTCTACCAATTTCATGCACAAGGCACACGCACGCACGCACACACACATCATTCACACGCACGCGCACACACACACACACACACACACACACAATTTCCTAACAATTTCTTCCGTGGAACTGCAGAAAACACGCGCACGCACACGTACAATGTTCTACCAATTTTTTGCACTATAGTACAGAAAAAACAACGCCGTTGTAACCCGCGAGAATGGTTCTCGCAGCAGAACTACCTGTACGCCAAACTGACTCTGGTGCGAGAAGCACTCTCGCCGGTTACGCCCCATCGAGATTGCGGTCACACGAATATGAAAGGTTACTGGGTAGTGGTAGAGACTGACAGGACTGCAATAATAGGCCAGTGGTTGGGTCAACACACCTGTACCCCTCAATACCCACCTCCCCCACCCCCTTTCCCCAACTTCGCACCTGGAAGTCGTGAGAGTAGGTAGAGTGCATACGTGTGAATAATAAAGGTAAACCTCACCGCCCCGTCAGGTATGAAGAGCAAATAAATAAGCCGTCGTGTGCTGGATTCACAGAATAATGAGGCTCAAACGGATTCCGCGAGGTACCATAGTTCGCGTGGCACCATTCTCTATTACACAATCATGTCTGATTGCCTGACTAGTCGACTGGCTGGATAATAATTTATATGAATAACGCATTTAGCCCCCAAGTCCCTACAGCAGGAGCAGGAATGACCATGATAATTCAAGGGCAGTGTCAGATTAGCTTGGCGCCTGAAGGCGCCAAGCTAATCTGGCACTACCCTTGAATTATCATGGTCAATCCATCTCCTGCAACTGGTACAGTCATTAGGCAACACCTGCAAAATTTGAGAAATGGGACCTTGGGGCTAAAAGGTTTAATGGGTTTATTCATTGACACAGATACTGATTGCCTGCCTAAATCGATTCAATGGTCAATCGACCGATTGCTCGACTAAATGGGTGGGTGGGTGGGTGATCGATTGATTGATGGGTCGATTGACTGATCGACTGATTGACGGACTGATTGATTGGATGCAAAGCAACCTAAGCAACACGAAATGCATTAAAAACATGAAGACATTTGACGGTCCGTGACGTACTAATTTGACGAGGGTCAAAATCGTACACTTAACAATTATCTAAATTCCAATGTACCACGCACATGACCTTTACAATTTTGCATACTCGAGATCTGGAGCGCGATGTACTACACATATGACCTATGACTTTTGCATAATTCAGCCAGAGGTCTGCGAGACTCTTAAGACAGTGACCGACCCAAGTGCCATCCATATCGTGCCATTTTATCTCAGCCGTCTCACGATCAACATCCCAGCACCCTCTCTTTCGGCAAAACAACAGAGACAAACCCGGCGAGCAAGAGATATAGATCCTCGTGAGCCCCCGCGTAGACGGGTGCTTATGAGGATCTATGCCTCTGGCAGCTGAGTGGGCTTTGGTTTTGCTGAGAAAAGGGCAAACATGCCTAACACTCGAGTGCCATCGTGTTTGGAGTATTCTCCGAGTACCGTCTGAACTTGGTTGACTTTTTCGTCGTCCTCGTTGTAGCGGCGCTTATCGTCGGCCCAAACCTGGACATCGTAATACGTGGACATGCGCACTTGAAGGCATCTTCAACCACCACCACCACCACCATCACTACCACTATCATAATTATCGATGTATGACGTCTCTCTGTCGCGCATATGCATCTTTTAAAATGCTGAATTCGGCGTCGCTGGGCCGGAAGCTGGAGCTTTGAAAGCCCGCTGCCACTAAGCGCTAATCACCATCAAGAACAGTGGCTGTTGCTGACAGGTCTTACGCATGACTAACCGGCAAGCGTGTGTGCGCGTAATATACTGACGGGCCAAACTAAATGCGACATCATTCGAGTCATCGGAAACACTTGTTTTGCTAGTAGGTGTACATGTTTAGAGTCCAGAATGTGCGTTCATCAATGATAAAATGCTACCTGAGGCTTTCTTTCCCGTTCAGACGATCGGAATCACAGGTGAGAGTTTCCAAAGACTTCATGAGACTTACCTGCAACACACAGAAAAAGGGAACGTGGTTAAATTTGCAGGTTATACGTCATCATGCACATAGGACACACAATACACTGATGAAACAGTTCGGATAAACCTATCGTTAGGCTAATATTTCACAAAAGCTGGGCTACAGAAATGCGTTTTCAAGCGTATCAACGATCACTATTTCTCCGGGTGACTGTGAAACAAAACAGCAGTGAGGTTCCGTTTGCAACGAACGACTTTCAACAAGAGCGAAGTCAAGGCGGATAACCAGCTTGTGCCTTAAGCACAGACAACACTCCGAACATCTCCAAGAGGCATAGATCCTCATGAGGCCTCCGGAGATTTTTGGAGTGTTGTCTATGCTTATGGCACAAGCTGGTTATCAAACGCGATTTGACTCCCGTTCGTTGTTGACAGACGTTCGTTTCAAACGAAACCGGGAATAAATAAATACTGTGCGTTGATACACATCGCAAAACCCATATCTCTACCCCAGCCTTTGATATTCTTCGACAACTTCCTTTTCATCCTTGTGCTATAAAGTGTCATATTATCAGCACCATCAGCAGCATCACTGCCATTGTCACCATCGTCTACAACTGTTGCAGCAGTAAGGCGCTGACTGAGAGACTGCAGAAACTAAGTGACCCCACATACGAAGACAATGGCGGTTGTGAAGTAGCCGTCGGGACCTGGGAGGTCATGGGGTCAAGTATGAGACGTAGTGTTTTCACGTGCGGCACCGGGAGTTTGTGAAAACATACGCCGGCATGGCCGCCACGCTTGGCGGGCCTCAAAAGGCAGCAAACCGAAACGGTGCACTCGCTTTGACCGACCTACTAATTGTCTCGTGCTCAGTGTCTGTTGGCTATATTCTGTCTGATATCCCCCCACCACCACCCTTCCTGTTCTGTAAGAGTCTGGGACATACATCCGCGAAACAATTCACCTATGCCCCCGACCGCCCTCCTCCTCGGGCCCATTTATAAGCATTTGGGCCTTACTTCCCTTGGAAATATTCCTACGGCACTTGGGTTTCTTGGCCTGTCAGGGTGAAGGCAAAGACCCCAGAGAGATTTGCTACTGCAATACAACGAACATCTCTCTTTTCACAAAATGGACTTAACTGCACACGGGCAGCACTAGACTTCGCCAAAAACGGTCCATCCATCTGCACCCCAGTTGATGCTGGGCTAAACGTTAACCCTTTAAGTTGCACTGTCATTGGCCGCTCAACATATTATGGTAACCGATGCTATAAAGGCTCCTTAACCATTTAGCACCAAGGCCACATTTCCTAAATTGTGGAGGTCTCGCTTAACCATTATATACCTGTTGCAGGAGATGGACGGCCCACGATAATTCAAGGGTAGTGCCAGATTAGCTTGGCGCCTTAAGGAGCCAAGATGATCTGACACTACCCTTGAATTATCATGGTCCATTCATCTTCTGCTGTAGGGCATTGGGGTAGAGTCTAAACCCTTGACTGCGACTGACGACACCGTTCGACGGAAAAGACGCGTAGTTACGTAGTTACGCAGTGAGGTCGTGACGTAGTTAGGTCATGACGTAGTTACGCCTCTTTTCCGCCGAGCGGGATCGTCAGTAGCAGTTAAGGGATTAAACTCGGCAAAACGCACTTTATCTCTATGACTTGTGTATTAGCCTGTGAATCTGCACCCTACGGCTTCGAGGCGTAAGGTCCGAAATCACAGACCGGCACACAAAATACAGGAAGCTATTTTTAGTCCGTTTTTCCTGCAATATCCCAGGGTTTGAAGATTCCTTTCATCAATTGAGCGCACGCAATATTTGTCCCTACTTCTGTGGGGGAAAAAGAGAGAGAAGAAAAAAAAAGACAGGCATGGTATTTGTGATATTCCACAGATCTATAGGTGAAAGCACAGATATCTGTGACCCTTTTCCTCCGCCCGGCAGTGCGTCGTGTTTGTTATTCCAGTATTTCCGATTATTATGACGTCAGCAGCTGATGACGTAAAAGATCAGTTTCCTGCTCGAGATGTCTGCGGCAGCCGGCACGGGCAGGAATATAAATCAAGGTTTTAAGTGACTGCACCAAATGCGGTGTGTTAAAAACACAGATTCGCATCAGTACACGCCGTCGCAGGGACTCATGAGAATCTACAGACTTCTCGCTGATCAAGATCGCGTTTAGCTGTTCCCTCAACCGTGTTGTTTTTCTGGAAATATGACTCAAAAGGTGTGTAGCGCATGCACTGAATGCCATCTGCAAGAAACATCGATCCTCATGAGCCCCTGCATTGCAGGGGATCATGAGGATCTATGATTCTTGCGGACCAAGATGGGCTGCAGCTGTTCCTGTAGTGGCGAGAGTTACAGTGGAAGTATGAATCAAAAGGAGTCAAGTGCATGCACCACGTGCCAACATATGCATAAACACACAGCACAGGTATGTGGCAATGACGGCTTGGCTGGCGAAATTATCAGTCGCCAAAAAAAAGTGTGTGTGTGTGTGTGTGTGTGTGTGTGTGTGTGTGTGTGTGTGTGTGTGTGTGTGTGCGCGCGTGCGTGCGCGTGTGTGTATGTGTGTGATTGTGCGCGCACGCGTTCTGTATAATTACTGAATGCGTTGATGTTGTCATTTTTCTTGGCTGATTTGCTTGGTCTACAAGCTTTCCTCAGTTGCAGCAACGCCAGGTGTGAAAATGGCACAGTCAATGACTGTTAATATCATTCTCGAAAAATAAAGACTCTCTCTCTCATTCAGTGTCTGTGTGTGTGTGTGTGTGTGTGTGTGTGTGTGTGTGTGTGTGTGTGTGTGTGTGTGTGTGTGTGCGTGTGCGTGCGTGGCGTGCGTGCGTGCGTGCGTGAGTGAGTGTGAATACCTTTAGATTTGGTAAATACACAGATTCATTGCCAGTAATGTTCCCCCCCCCACCCCCCTACCCCCCCACTCTCTCTCTCTCTCTCTCTCTCTCTCAGGTACTTGTGTTGCAACTCAAAGTCACGTGATAGCCCGGAAGTACTACTTGTTTCTCTCCATCCAACACCACCAAACGACATCACGCCAAGTGGGTGATATACTGCCACACGCTAATTGAAAGTTACGTCCCTCTCAGCAAGTCCGTCCATCTGCAACATGCACAGATCCTCATTAAACCCGTAACGTTGCAGGGGCTCATGAGGCTCTATGTATTTTGCTGGTGGCATTTACCTCCTGGACATGAGAGAAGCATTAGGTCGACTACTTGACTGTGAGGGCCCGCAACCCTGTCGTCAGGATCGGCAACTGTGTCTGCCTCCACGTCAGGGGAGGTAATTGAATTTTTTTTTTTTAAGGTGCCGCACGCCTGCAACAAAACAGTGAGCCCATTTTTCCCGCAAGAAACAGAGATTCTCATGAGCCCCCGCAGTTGCTTATGTGTCTTGCTGATGGTGTTCGCATCAAAATAGATCCTCGTGATACGGTCGCCAATACTCTCAAGTCTAGGACGTGATTGGTGTTTTTTTTTAATTGCGGTATGCAACCAGTCTGGCAGAAGGGACAGCACACCAGTTATCTGCCTAGAAAATCTGAGGAAGATTTGCGGTTTCTGGCACAAGTACTGTTAGCAAACACGTCAAAGAAAATATTAAAAAACAAACAAACAAACAAAAAACAACAACAAAAAAAAAAAAACAACTTTGTATTACAAAACCGTGGTTTGACAAATTCGTTGCCTCCGAAACGTCATAGTCGTAGTTATCTCCATGATAGTTCAAGGGTGGTGCCGGAATAGCTTGGCGCCTATAGGCGAAAAGCTATTCTGGCACCACCCTTGAACTACGGCTCGACCATGATAACTTGCGGCCTAGTAACCCTTTACATCCGGGAGAAGCTCGCTTTCACCCCCTCGCTGCCACTGATGACGAATTTAGCGTCAGGAAACGACCGCACACTGGCCCACATTCGCGTGAACAACGCAGACGCAAGTGCGACAAAATGATTGATTGATTGTACATTGCTTAACGTCCCGACAGCAACAAGACTTTCTCAGGACGTGCCTGCACTGCCTGTGGAAAAAAATAAAATAAAAAAATAAACAGAATATTGAATGTATGTCGCCAGCCGGTCCAATACGTTAAATAAACCTACGCCATGGGGCCTAAATAAAGCTAAGACCATTTAGCATCACACATCCCATATCAAGACTGAACAGACCCAGCCCACCCGACCCCCCAGACATCCAGCCAGCAGAGACCGACCTACCCATCAGCCGGGAAGAGATCAGAAGAGCATTGGCATTTTTGAAGAACGGCAAAGCAGCAGGGCCAGATGGCATCCCAGCGGAGTCTCTGAAAGCAGACCTAGAGGCAACAGTAGAGATGCTGTACCCACTGTTTGGAAAGATCTGGGAAGAGGAGGTGATGACGGCTGACTGGAAGGAGGGGTACCTAATCAAGCTTCCCAAGAAAGGTGACCTCAGCAAGTGTTCCAACTATAGAGGAATCACCTTGCTGTCAGTACCAGGAAAGGTCTTCAACAGGATCATCCTGGAGAGAATGAAGAGCTCTGTTGACCCCCAGCTGAGAGACCAGCAAGCAGGATTCAGGAAAAACCGATCATGTACAGACCAGATCGCCACTCTCCGCATCATCGTGGAACAGTCTCTGGAGTGGAGCTCCCCGCTGTACGTCAACTTTGTGGATTACGAGAAAGCATTTGACAGCGTGGACCGAGAGACTCTGTGGAAACTCCTACGACACTACAGTGTACCCACAAAGCTCGTCCGCCTGATCAAGAGCAGCTACGATGGCATGACATGTCGCGTGATCCACGAAGGGCAGTTCACCAGGGAGTTCCAGGTCAGAACTGGTGTCAGGCAGGGGTGTCTGCTGTCTCCGTTCCTCTTCCTACTGGCCATAGACTGGGTCATGAAGAGGACCACAGAGCAGAGAAGAAGCGGAATACAGTGGACACTGTGGACACAGCTTGACGACCTCGATTTTGCAGATGACTTGGCATTACTGTCCCACACGCATCAACAAATGCAGGACAAGACCACGAGGCTTGCTGACATCTCGTCCCAAGTGGGCCTCACCATCCACAAACAGAAAACAAAGACAATGAGGCTGAACGAAACCAGGGAAGAACCAGTCTTGCTTGCTGGCACCCCGTTGGAGGAGGTGGAGTCCTTCGCCTATCTCGGGAGCATCGCAGACAAAAAAGGCGGCACTGATGCAGATGTCAGAGCACGAATCGGTAAAGCCAGAGCAGCCTTTCTCCAGTTGAAAAAAAGTGTGGAGTTCCAGAGAGCTGTCACAAAACACCAAAGTCCGGATTTTCAACTCCAACGTAAAAGCAGTTCTCCTATATGGAGCAGAGACTTGGAGATTGACAAAAACCACTGTCAACAGAGTACAGATCTTCATAAACAGTTGCCTTAGAAGAATTTTGAAAATCCACTGGTCAGAGAAGATCAGCAACATCAGACTCTGGGAGAGAACAGAGCAGATAACAGCAGAGAATGAAATTGGGCGAAGAAGATGGGGATGGATTGGTCACAGTCTGAGAAAGCCAGCTTCCAGTATCACTAGGCAGGCATTGTCATGGAATCCCCAGGGAAAGAGGAAAAGAGGTAGGCCGAGAAACTCCTGGCGTCGAGACCTCCAAGCAGACATCAAGAGAATGGGAACCACCTGGAGTAAAATCGAAGAAGCACAGGACAGGAGTCGCTGGAGGTCTCTCGTCGACGGCCTATACCCGGGCAGGGGTGACAGGCGTAAGTAAGTAATCCCATATCAAGAGCTACAGGCAGCGCAGACAGTAGGGAGAGTTTAAAAAAGGCAAATACAGGTGAATGGACCAAGGGTAGACAGAAACACATGCCCCAGAATAGAAGGGAAAACCCACCCGTGGGGCTGACCAGGGTGACCCTGGGAACTAAAAAGTAGTTAACCCCACCCAAGTCCCCTAGGGCAGACCCGGGTGGGGGCGCGACAAAATGAGGCGTCAAGAACATAGGACTGACAAGAGACGTCAATCATGAGGGTTTATGTCTCTCGCAGCTGCATAGCGTCTGTCTTGCCTCGGCAGTGAGAGGGTTAACAACGACAGCTCAGCGCTCTAGCAATTTACTGTGTTGTACTTGTTCTTTCTAAGCGTGCAGCTGTATTATTATTTTTATTATTTATTATTTATTTATTTATTATTTTATTTTTTAATTTTTTAAAAATATATTTTAATTTATTTATTTATTTATTTTATTATTTTATTTATTTATTTTATTATTATTTTTTTAATTATTATTATTTTTATTAATTTTTTTTTTTTTTTTTTTTTTTTTTTTTGGGGGGGGGGGGGGGGGGGTTGTGAAAAGCTGGGTAGGTAAATCGTAACTGAGGCCGGACAAACAAAGAGAACACGCTTTCTTAGCGAATTGTAGCCCAGGAGTCCCACCCTGAAGTAATCGAAATGTAAAAAAGAAAAAAAAAAAACACAAAAAAACAACAACAGATTTTAACATGGCAACACGTGGCGGTAGCTGCAACGCTCTTATCAGTGAATGTCCCAGCCTGCAACTCTTCACAACATAGGTGCAGCCCTCATAAGGCCCGATAGCGGCCCTTTGTTTGGCTTACCTGCCCCTGATAGCTGCAAACAGGAAGAGGAAGCCGCTGCCAGTCCAGCTGCCAAAACTTCCACGTGCAAGAGGCACAGATGCTCATAGACCCGCAGGACCCTTTGAGAACATGCCCCTCTTGGTGGTGTATTTGCAATATCCTCATTTCAACATCCAATCATAAAGTTGGGTCAAGTCATTGTCCACCCTGATCAGCCATTAACCCGTTCAACCCGACGGCTGTTTTTCCTGAATTTTGGAGTGTCGCCTAACGACCCTGGTTTGACCATGATAATTCAAAATTATCACGGTCGATGCATCTCCTGGCTGTAGTGCGTCGGGGTTAAATGGGTTAATGTGTGCGATCTTCTCTGCAAAGTGTAGGTCCCTCCGAAGGCTAGACACACAAGCCCATGTTTGTGAAAAGCCAGATTTTCATTGCAATACAATGTCAATCTCGCTTTACACAAAATGGACTTGCTGTCTTTAACTTCACAGAGCAGAAGTGTGTGCTAGTCTGTGATATTAGACCTTACGGCTCGAGGCTGTAAGGTCCAACATCAAAGACCAGCACACATTTACTTCACATCTTTGCTACTCGGTTCGAGGAAATCCACGGGGTTTCAGCTTACTGCTGTTTAAGACAGTGTGCATGTTTCGCACAAAGGGTTGGATGGCAGATTAAACTGGTGAGGAGGATAGCTAGATAAATTAGCCAAGGTATATTGTTTTCCGGGTTTTTATCTCCATTAAATTTTCGCTGATAAATTTCTGTGTTGATGACCTCGCTAAGAAAACCCAGAACACGTCTGACACCAACGAACAAAACTGATAAAATTGACGAAAATGTAAAGACACATAGACATAAAGCAATGACCTTTCTAAGAGGGTTGATGGACGAGGGGGTGGACTGTGGATGTGGGAAGAGAGTGGGGGGGGGGGGGAGGGGGGTGGAGGAGGGGGGGGTGTAGTGACGTGAGTTCTTTTTTAATAATTTTTTTTTTCATGTTCTTTTCTTCCAATAAGACTGTGAGATCAATGTTCTCATAAACCGTTATGACCAGAACGTCTCATAAAAACACGCCTCTATCTAACAACCTCCCCATAAAAGTCCAAAATAGCGCAGCTCACGGCACACCGTCCGCGGCACACACGGATATCCGAAGTCTCCCGCACGTGACCACCACAGACGCAAATGGATTTCGTTCAGGCCACACAGAGGCATGGTTCTCACCCTTCTTTCGAGATCATCACCAAGTGCAAGTCGACCATGATCGTTCAAGAGTAGTGCCAGATTAGCTTGGCGCCTGAAGGGCGCCAAGCTAATCTGGCACTACCCTTGAACGATCATCGTCAATCCAACACTTATCGGCAAACCGCTTTTAAACTTCTTGACTGCTATCGACACTACCGCTCGGCGGATAGGACGCGGAGTTACCCATTGACTGCTGAAGTAACACGATGACGACAGGTGCTATTGAAGTGCCTTTAACCTCTTGACTGCTGCGGACGACACCCTTGGCCGAAAAAGATGCGTTAGCTAACCTCGACTGCTACTGACGATACCGCTCGCGGAAAAGACGCGTCGTTTTGAGTCTTTTCCGCCGAGCGCGTCTCGTCAGTAACACTAAAAAGGTTTAATTTTTAACAATTCGCTTCGAACGAACAAAAAGGCTTAGGAAGCTTTTGCGCACTGAGTCCTCTGCGGACAGCGCCAAGGCTCCGGAGGATCTACGTCGACCGCGCGTCAAAGGTTCGCTGCGGGACTACGGCAGCTCGAGCGGCACGTGCGAAGGTCAAGGGTCACGGCAGACTGGGGGCCGCTTGACATTTGCGTTGCCAGGCGACCAGCAATCGCTTTGACTCCGCAACTATTTTATCATCTTCCGCCGCAGGCCTAAAGCCCAAGCGACTCCCTTTGGAGGGGGAGAGATAAATAGGTAAATAAGCGGGTGTTCACCCTCTTCTCTCTTCTTTTCAAAGTGTGTGTGTGTGTGTGGGAGGGGGGGGGGGCTGTGGGCACTACTTCTGCCATTAAATTTTGAAGGCAAAACACAGAAAGACCATTTTTTTGCAAAAAGCACGATTTTCATTGTAAACAAAATGTCCATCTCGCTTTCACACAAAATGGGCTTACTGTATTTTGCCCTTCTCTGGGCAGGGCCGCTGTCATTACTGCAGCGTAGTCAACACCCAGTAGCAAAACCACTTCGGGCCCCGCGCACCTTGGCGTAATGGGAAGTCACTTGAACTGTGTTCCCCAAGTTTAAGCTGCGGAAGGCCATGATAAACTGAAATGTCGTTCTTGACATATGGCGCCTGGGTAGGACTTTGGTCAGGTTTACGGCATCGAAGTTGGTTACTGGTCCTTCGTGTATGAAAAAAAAAAAAGAATCGGAAGAAGCGGGTGAAGTAAAAGGGTAGGGGCCCGTTGCATGAGCGAGCTTAGTCCTGCACCAGCCACTAAGCAAGGTGCGCCGCTATAGCGCCACAACACTCACCCCGCTATAACGGCGCATCTTGCTTAGTGGCTGGCGCAGAACTACGCTCACTCATGCAACTGGCCCTAGGTGTTGTGGTGGTGTGGGTTTGTGGTGGCGGGAAGGGGGAGGGTGGTCGAAGAGGGAGGGGGAGTGATGTGGGGGAGAAGTTACACCCAAAAGGTTCACCCACTTCTGTTCCAGGACAAAATGCCACAAAATGCCAGCGACGCGTCTCCCAATTTTACACCATCTTCAGGAAAACAGCGCATACCAACTCGCAACGAATGTTTCAAATCAAGAGCAACGCCTGGTCAGTCTGACGCCTTAGGTGCCAAGCAAACCAGCCACAACCTCTGAGCTGCACCGGCCAATCCGAATCTAAAACTGTCCCTTGACGCGAAAACGCACTGCAGGCCGTGGTACAGAAGTAAGCAACAGTTGACGCTCAGAGCGAAAGAATCGTGCACGCGCGCCCGGACGTACATTTGTTTCATGTGCTGGTCTGTGATTTTGGACCTTACGGCTGAAGCCGTAAGGTCCAAAATCAAAGACCAGCACACACGCATGGAGGATTGACGCAGCTACACGTATGACGCAAGCACACACTTCAGCGTGATAGGTCAGTGGGAAGTCGCAAAAGGCCAGTTTGACACGCGCCACAGATGGCACGCTGATCACACGAAACGAGCTTCCAATAAAGACGGCGCGAGGAGAAGGGGCAGACAACTCTTGAGATAAGTAAGAGCAAGAGTGTCAAGCCAAAGGCCATGTACGGTGTCCGGAATTTTGTATGTTTTTCTACTCCCCCCCCCCCCACCCCCTTCCAACATCACCACCAAAAAACACAATAAAATTAACCAAAATAATAATAATAAAATATAAAATACAATAATAAATATAAAGATAAATAATAGATAATAAATAATAAAGCAAATAAATAAGTAAATAAATATAATTCTTTAACGTATACAACTCTGCACCGTGGGCCCAATTTTCTCTGCATACAGTGCATTACGATGTGTGCAGCATGTCACGTGTTCAAAATGAGGACAACTCGCTAGGCATCATGGCGTACGGTTGTAATGGTACGAGTGTGGTTTAAAATGACAATGGCAGCTGATCAGTCCACGACCTACGCCAAAAACATGCAGGATTCACAGGCAACAAGTTAATCTAACACTGCCCTAGAATTATTAAGGTTGATCCATAACACGTGTGTATTACAGACGAACAGGCCAAAGGTAAAAACGATGACCCGGCCCGAAAAACAAAACAAAAAACGCCACAACAACAAAGAACGCCCGACACCCTCCTCAGCCAAAGAACAAGATATAAATTGGCCAGCAAAAGGCGAATCATAACAACCATATTTACCTGTGCTATCATTATCATCACTCATTATTACACGTACTATTACCACTACTACCATCAATTTTACTCTATCATCATCATCATCATCATCCTTGTACATAATTCATCTGCACGAGGGATCTATGCCTCTTGCGCATGATGAGTCGTTTAGACTTTGTCATAAGGTGCTGTTACGCAAGCCGCACTAGATAGCAAAGCGCGATAGATACCTTTGTTTTAGTGAGCGGCGGTTTCGCGTTTCGCCGTGTTTGAAGGCAGGTTGAGAGCTTGGCCCAAACATACATAAACGATAGAACGAGGAGCCGCGGTGCGCACGCTGGGAGTACGGTGTATTCATCGAGAAACCTGTGTTGTATTAACCGGTGTATATGTTACACTTAAAACAAAAAATGTATCTTTGTCCTCTGCGTCGACCACTGAAATTCGATCTATCCACCTGACATCGCAGTGCTGGGAAAATCATACGTTGCTTTGGGTACACACTAAAATGCGCGCTAACTCGTGCGCCGCAAACAATTCACATGCTGCAACCCTTGCCTCCTTGTACGGGAGAGTCCAGTAACTCGTGCGCCACAACCCACAGCCCCCTGTTATAACGAGTCCAATACGGACACGTATGGGAGGACAGGGAGTGACCGACTAAAAAACAACAAACAAACAAAAAAACGTTGAAGTTCAGGGCATAACATCTTTTGTCCACCACAAAGGTGATTCCAAAGACAGGGCACCGAATACGGTCTGCACAAATGTTGACCCCAGCTAGATTCGAACCCAGGACCTTTTAGATGAAAGTCTAACATTGTAACACAGTGCCACCCAGCTCCACAGGAAGCGAGGACGTAGAACGACGGAAGTGACGTCTGGTTTCATAATAGAGAAAATGACTACCCAGAGAGCATCAGGCTGACGTTGGTCTGATGGCCTTTATCACACCCTGAATACCTATAGCCTTTAGCGCATTGGATAGCCTTTATCACACCCTAAATACCTATAGCCTTTAGCGCATTGGATAGCCTTTATCACACCCTAAATACCTATAGCCTTTAGCGCATTGGATAGCCTTTATCACACCCTAAATACCTATAGCCTTTAGCGCATTGGATAGCCTTTATCACACCCTGAATACCTATAGCCTTTAGCGCATTGGATAGCCTTTATCACACCCTGAATACCTATAGCCTTTAGCGCATTGGATAGCCTTTATCACACCCTAAATACCTATAGCCTTTAGCGCATTGGATAGCCTTTATCACACCCTGAATACCTATAGCCTTTAGCGCACTGGATAGCCTTTATCACACCCTGAATACCTATAACCTTTAGCGCATTGGATAGCCTTTATCACACCCTGAATACCTATAGCCTTTAGCGCATTGGATAGCCTTTATCACACCCTAAATACCTATAGCCTTTAGCGCATTGGATAGCCTTTATCACACCCTAAATACCTATAGCCTTTAGCGCATTGGATAGCCTTTATCACACCCTAAATACCTATAGCCTTTAGCGCATTGGATAGCCTTTATCACACCCTGAATACCTATAGCCTTTAGCGCATTGGATAGCCTTTATCACACCCTAAATACCTATAGCCTTTAGCGCATTGGATAGCCTTTATCACACCCTAAATACCTATAGCCTTTAGCGCATTGGATAGCCTTTATCACACCCTAAATACCTGTAGCCTTTAGCGCATTGGATAGCCTTTATCACACCCTAAATACCTATAGCCTTTAGCGCATTGGATAGCCTTTATCACACCCTAAATACCTATAGCCTTTAGCGCATTGGATAGCCTTATCACACCCTAAATACCTATAGCCTTTAGCGCATTGGATAGCCTTTATCACACCCTAAATACCTATAGCCTTGCATGCAACTTTATATGCTGATTTGTCATTTAAATGTTACGGCTTTAAGTCATAAGGTCCCAAATCACAGACCAGCACACATTTAAATGAAAATGAGACTAAACCTAACCCTGTGTACATCCATGTTTGTTTTAACATCAGATAGCAAAGAAACAACAGTATGGGCAAAAGGCCATTAGGCTGACATCGGTCCAATGGCCTTTTGGCGATGGGAAAGGTCACATGGCATAAAAATTGTTTCTCTTCCAGACCCCGGGACCAAGTGTTCCATGCATTCAGACTGACCACAAAAAAAGAAGGAAAAAAAAAAAAAAAAGAAGAAGAAAGACGATGCCTGCTTTTAAGTAAACCGAAGCAAGCCAAGAAGCGGAAACGCCAACACAATCGTGGCAGAAAGCTGTGTACGGCAACTACTGTACAGTTTCATGCACGGGTTTTGCACCGTGGCGAAGGCTTTGGAATCTCTCGTCGACCGCCGATGTAAGGATGTGAATATTGTTTTCACCCCAAGGCTATGTACCTGGAGTTTCACTGGAGATTGAGAACAAAGATATCTCTTTCTCTCTCTCGTGTCTGCGTCTCTCTGTTTAGTTCACTTTAAGTGGCGGGAATACTTTTAAAGTGGCTGATTTTGTTTGTTTGTTTGTTTGAGCTGCTTATCGGGTTCTGCACACCCCCCCCCCCCCCCCGACACCCACCCCCACCCCATAACCGCTACTGACGATACCGTTCGGCAAAAAAGGATGCGTCATTTCCCCGAGCGGTATAGTCCGCAACAGTCAAGGGGTTCATTACTACAAGACCCACGGAAAACATTGAGTTCCACGATATCTCCATCCTCATCTTCTTTCTGTATTATATCGGTCTGCCTGTGATCATCAGGTAAAAAGTCACCCAACCTTCCAAGCCAGAGCTGCAGTCACTGTCCAACGCGCAAAAGGCCATCGGGCCGATGTCAACCCGCGCACGGCCGGGCGCGCGCCAACGTCGGCCCGATGACCTTTTGCGCATAGGGGTGCATGCGAGCGGTTGCTATGCGCGTGTGTGAGCGCGTGTGGGTGCTTGTTGCAGTAAAACAAGCATGAGTGCAAATTTTACACAGCGATGACATTTGGGCTGTAGGCGAGACTGAGAACAGCGTCCCAATGGGCAAAAGGTCATCAGGCCGATGTAAACCGCCGTTGGACCGCGCACGGCCGTGCATGGGCCAATGGCGGCCGACGTCAGCCCGATAGCCTTTGCGCACTGGGGTTCAGCAGGCGGCGATGGGAGGCCAGGAGGAAGAGATGCCGCCCATATGTTTTGAAACCCCCGTATCTGATATACATGCACAAGGTGTACCTCCTAGCGCGTACGCGGTCATCGGGCCGACAACAGCCGCCGCCGGCCTGACGCCAACCCGAAGACTTTTACTCAACCTACTGGCTCCATCTGCAAAGGGCATATCTTCACACTGCGCCCGTGACTCTCGTGTAACCTGTCCGTCCTGCGGTTATAATCTTAATAGCCTGTATGACCATGTTTGAGAAAAGCGGAGATTTTCACTGTGTAACAATAAAAAATCTAGTCTCAAAAACGGACATACTGGTTCTTAACTCATTCTACCCCAGACACACCACAACAAGATAAGGATCGACCATGATAGTTCAAGGGTCATGCCAGAATAGCTTGGCGCCTATGGGCGCCAAGCTATTCTGGCATCACCCTTGAACTATCATGGTCGACCTGTGTCCTGCACTGCAAAGTAGTCTTCAGAGGACAACGGCAAAATTTAAAGATTTCGGTGATGGGGTAGAATGAGTTAAGGGAAGCGTTCCCACTGCACGATACACAGGTGCAAATGAGCCACCGCAGCCGCAGGAGCCCACGAGAATCTATACCTATTGCTAGCCCCTCAGATCGAGGATATATCCCGCGATAGCCCCACAACTGGTGAAGTGTGCTGTACGTTTTTGTACACCTGCTGCCTACCCTCCCCGCCCCACAACTGGTTTAGTGTGCTGTACGTTTTTGTACACCTGCTGTCTACCCTCCCCGCCCCACAACTGGTTTAGTGTGCTGTACGTTTTTGTACACCTGCTGCCTACCCTCCCCGCCCCACAACTGGTTTAGTGTGCTGTACGTTTTTGTACACCTGCTGTCTACCCTCCCCGCCCCACAACTGGTGAAGTGTGCTGTACGTTTTTGTACACCTGCTGTCTACCCTCCCCGCCCCACAACTGGTTTAGTGTGCTGTACGTTTTTGTACACATGCTACCTACCCTCCCCGCACGTCTCCACCTCGCCAGCCCCCACCCTACTCCCCACCCCTACGGCCTCAAACGCAATACGTGACCAGAGTCCGTGGCGAACCAAGCCATCTTGCGAGAGGCCCAGATCCTCACGAGCCTTCGTACACTGAACACGAACAGACCTGGCCATCAGCAAAGCCCTAAGCGAACCTACGCTCTCGATGGCATCAGGGTTTCTTCTACGCTTCTCTCACACCAAGGACGTCACAGACAGTTCTGCCACAGGCTACCGATAGAGCGTCTTCCCCTGTGCTGGTCTGCGATTTTGGAGCTTACGGCTGTCAAGCCGTAAGCTCCAAAATCACAGACCAGCACACTTGTCTAGTCCACGCTTCAGTCTGCTGAAGGGGTGGAGTGGGGGGGAGAGGGTGGGGGTGGGGGTGGGGTGGTAATCAGATCATGTGGGGCCCAGGTGGGCTGTTTTTGTTACCTGTGTGTACGTATGTCTTTGGGCTCGCGGAAAGTTCATCCCAAATCTGGAGTCTCTCTCTGCGGGGTTGCCAGGGACGGGGGCTGAACCCGCCTGCTGTCCCTGTGGCATTTGTATCCGCTGGGCCTGTCTGACTGAGTGTTTCTGTCTATTTGTCTGTCGTAGGGTCCGTCAGTCACTGTTTCTCTTTCTGGTTTTATTGTCTTTCTTTTTCTGTGTTGTCCTAGTTTCTTTCTTTTCGTGGGAACGTCTGTTTGAGTACTAACTGTCTGTCACAGTGTCGATTAGTCTGTCTCTCTAAGTGTCGCTCAGTTCGTCAGTCACCCTGTCTAAGGATGGTTGTTATTTTTTTCTTCTTCCCCTATTCGATGTCCTCGTGCACTGAGTGCGAAAAATCAGAGTGTCTGTCTGTTACAGAGTTGGTCTGTCTGCCAATGTGCCAATGATCCGTCTCTTTCTGTTTGTTTGTTTTTTTTCGTCTCTTTTTTTCCCTTCATCCCCCCCCTCCCCCCCCCCCCCCCCCCCCCACACACACACATTCTACCGGATGCCCTGTGTGCATTAACCCATATCATACTGAGGCTAAAAGCTTCAAATTTGTACACTGCCATACGCAAGCCACATTAAAGTACTTACAGATAAGGGTGTAGACCAATGGCTTTAGTTCAAGGGTAGTGCCAGAATAGCTTGGCGCCTAAAGGCGCCAAGCTATTCTGGCACTACCCTTGAACTATTTTAGTCAAACTTATTTCACACACTGGTGTATTCCGAATGATAAAGTCCTGTCTGTCTGTCCACTTAGACGTGTATGTAACTGTTCCGAAATGTCAGTTCTCTGTCTGCCTTGAGACGACACGAGAGATTCACAGCAAAGGAAACGACATCGAGCTGTCGTATGGGATGCAATCATTGAGCAGTGATTTAACCATTTGGGTGTCGATAGCGCAGGGATCACCTCGATCAAACGCGCTACCGACACCCAAAGCGTGAAAACTCCATTTAAACGTCAGCGAAAGAGTATCGAAATCTTCGTACCGCAATAGAACAAAAATGGGTTGTAACCGACACATCAGAAGCAAGAAGGTCACGGGCAGACGGTCCTCTCAATCAAGACGCCTCAAACTCGTTAGTTTTGTGTGTGTGTGTGTGTGTGTGTGTGTGTGTGTGTGTGTGTTGTGTGTGTGTGTGTGTGTGTGTGTGTGTGTGTGTGTGTTACCGGTGTGTGTGCCAACTGATCATGCCGGGCTGTCAAAACTGAAAGCTCAATCGCTCACCCAACATCCGGGGAGTTCTCAAGGACGAAGAACTTAACATTAGAGGACTGCAGACGTGTGCTAAACAGGTTTTTACCCCCCCCCCCCCCCCCCCGGCCTCCCTCCCCCCGCCCCCCCCCTCTTTTTCGAAAAAAACTTTAACCCGTTCAGTTGGTTGGTTATTGGTGTGTAACGCCGAGCAGGCGAATACGGCCATCTCAGGGCGGGATGAGTAAAAATCTGGTCGGCCAGACTAAAAGCAAGGTCTGAAGACAAGATGTAAATATACCTTAAAAATATGGCAGGCTAAAATGTCGCACGAGTCTTTAAAAGAAACGTCTACAGCTCTCAAAAAGGGAAAAATAGTGAAATTCACATAGTCTCTGAATGCTCAGATCTTGTTAAAAATATTGCATTCTCTCCAGAAATTGAAGATTTTGTCCGGGGGAGCATCCCGGAACAATAACCCGTTCAGTGCTGAGAAAATCTTAACAGCACCCATCTGCAAGAGGCATAGATCATCATAAGCCCCAGCAGTTGCGCGGGCTCATGACGATCTATACGTCTTGCTGACACCACGTGCAATCCGTGTTCCTGGGACTGGCAGGGCTTTTTGGTGTTGCAGCAACGAAGTGTGCATCGGCTGGCAGTGAGCGGGTTAACAAATGGAGAAATACAAGGTTCCAAGCCGTAGTGTCTCGTGTGGTGCAGCATCTGACGCATTCATTACAGGTGGACACAATGACACGTCATAAACAAGAAATACGAAATCTGTAACAGGTGAGAGAGAGAGAGAGAGAGAGAGAGAGAGAGAGAGAGAGAGAGAGAGAGAGAGAGAGAGAGAGAGTCAGGGAGGAGAACAGAGGCAGTCGCCCGTGTACTTCCACCTGCACAGTTGAGAAATGCATGGGTGCAGCATTGCGATTTGGGCCATAAGGTCCAAAATCACAGACTTTGCACACACACGAAGTTGTTGGAAAGCATAACCGTTCCAATGATTTCAGTCTTGCGCAGATGAACAAAAGTGACAGCCCCCCCCCCCCCCCCTCACACACGCTCACACACACACGTCCACTTAAGTTTGGCTTGTCTAAAATGTTTTCCCATTTCTGTCAGCGTGGAGTGTTGGCCAACAGACTAACAGAGCCTTGTGGACAAAAAAACCAAAGCCCCGTTAAGTGGGTGCTTACTTTGACGACCTAAGTACCCCAAACTGGTGTCAGACGCCACTGTCAGCCTCTCTGACATGCCATCCGCTGGATGCACAGAGTCACAAGAACACGGGGGCTCACGACAATCTATGCATATTGCTGGAGAAACACGCGCTAACTGTTCATGAGCATCAGTCTAATGGACTTTCGCTGTCAGACTCTGTCTTAGGCGGAACACTGTTAAACACGCTGTGCTCTCAGGACAGAATTCTCACCTGCACTCGACATTCCCAAACGTTTGGGAATTGTCCTGTTAAGACAACATAACGTCTTTTGTCCACACGAAGGTGATTTCAAAGTCGGGGCACCGAAAGGAGTCTGTACTAATTTTGTCCCCACCTGGGTTCGAACCAACAACCTTTCGGACGAGAGTCAGACGCTCTACCACCGAGCCACCCAGCTCCCCATGCCAATTCAGGAGACAGATCGACCATGATAGTTCAAGGGTGGTGACAGAATAGCTTGGCGACTTCAGGCGCCAAGCTATTCTGTCATCACCCTTGAACTATCATGGTCGATCACTGATTTCTCTGCCAAATGTTCTATGAGCTTAGTAGCCATTGCTAATACCATCAAAGAGAAATCTGGGCGGACAAACATTTGTCTGTTGTGTACACGCGTGGACTGAAATTTTGCATTCGCCATCTGGGCTCCCAGAAACACGACTTTGCCTCGCCATACAAGAAATCTCGCATCTAGCGACGGGCGGGTGGATTTAGTCCAGGGCTGCATGACTGAGACTTCTTGTTGTGGAGTCAGTCTGTCTGTCTGTCTGTCTGTCTCTCTCTCTCCCCCCCCCCCCCCCCCCCCCCTCTCGTTCATTATTTTCATC
The DNA here is from genome assembly GCA_036245525.1 of Semisulcospira habei. Lineage (NCBI taxonomy): Eukaryota > Metazoa > Mollusca > Gastropoda > Semisulcospiridae > Semisulcospira > Semisulcospira habei. The sequence goes on from BTPG01000001.1 coordinate 135,340,426, forward strand.
AGTAGAAAATCTTCCTTTGAGGCAGTAATTAACGATTAGATTAGCAACGGCAAGTTTGCAAAATGAATGGTCGCAACTACAAGAATTTTCACCACTGTCAAATAAATTCTCTCTCTCTCTCCTCTCTCTCTCTCTCTCTCTCTCTCTCTCTCTCTCTCTCTCTCTCTCTCTCTCCACACTGGTTGTCTTCCTCGATTCGGTGCCGATAATCAGCGGTAGCGAATGAAGAGAGACGACCAGAGTGCAGTCTCTCTCTCATATCTCACACCCACACACATTTTCTTCAAAGTGACTGCTGGCATTCGTGTATGTTTGTGACTGGGTGAAGATCTGGGATTTCGGACTTTACAGCTCTTGCGTAGGAACACATACCGATCTTTCACATCCAGCGCTAACTGTGGGAGATGGATCGACCGTGACTGATTTTCCGAATTAGGCTCTGCGTTAGAATCCTGGCGGTTCGTCATCTTTGCCACTGCTTACCTCAGTGATAAGAGAACGGTTCTAAACATGTCAAACGTTGGACACTGGAGCTGAAAGCGGTACACATGCACGCTAGCTCCTGAGACAGTGTCGCAAGACGAATTTCAATCATCATTAACCTAAATATCACGGCTGCCTGTCTGTGGGTAAACCCATCTCGTGTGCGCGTGCGTGTGGATGTGTGGCCTTGGGATCACCTAACCGACAAGCGTGGGAGAGATCACTGAAGCCTGCCCTTCCTGTGCAAGCAGGCCACGGTCTAATAACACTGAGCAATTCTAGATTCTATCCTCATCAACTCATTCGAGACATGCCGCCTCCTGGATACGCGGCATAAGCCGCGTATCCGGAGGCGGCACGTCTCGAATGAGTTAATACCAGAACCTGTTTTGAGCGAGCCTTGTTATAAGCGATCGCCTGTCATCGATAATTCGGGCGGACCGTCGGGGGTTCTTTCTCCGGGTACTCCGGTTCTTCCACCCCCCCCCCCTCCCCCCCACTTTGGTACCGGTCTCAGGCCACTTTACAAATTTCAAATACAAGCGATCATAAATTCTCTGTAACTTCAGTAGCTGACTGGCCCTTCGTTTGTCTTGTACTGTGTTTGTCTTAAATGGCGTAAATCCGTGTCTGTTTCGTGAGTGTGTGTGTTGGGTTTCAGGCGCGGTGCTTTGAGTCGATTTCCCCAAAATTGAGAAAAAGCGCCTATATAATAACGGTATTATTATTATTATTATTATTATTATCGATGACCATCATTCAGGTGGCCGACATTTAACCCCCAGGTCCCATTTCTCAACTTCTGGAGGTCACCTAACGACTATGCACCAGTCGCAGGAGATAGATCGACCATGATAATTCAAGGGTAATGCCAGATTAGCTTGGAGCCACAGGCGCGAAGATAATTTGGTTTTACCCTAGAATTATCATGGTCGATCCATCTCCTGCTGTAGTGTGTCGGGGACCAAATGGGTAAACACTTCTCTTGGGAGCGTACTGTTTTGTTTTCTCTCACAAAAAAACAAAAAAGCAGAAGAAAAAAAATGAAAACGGGTTCTACCGTAACTTTGCACATAGTGTTCCACTGCAACCCTTTATATAGTGTTCTACTGTAACCCTGTAACATGCGAAAGATGCACACATAGAACAAAATAACCCCCAGTATCCTCAAAAAGCGCCAGCATGAGACGCAGATGCTGGGGAGTCCCTGCATTGGCAGACGCTGGTGAGAATGTATATCTCTTGCTACCAAAGAACCGCTCGTCCCGTCAGAGATTTCAGGTGGACTTGATACCTGCAGATACCTTTGTCTTAACCCCTTCTCTGTCACTGTCAGCACCTTTTTGTTTCTGATGTCTTGGTTCACTCAGCGACCAAAAGTCAAAACCGTCCAGGAAACATGGACTCAAAATAGTCTGAGCAAGAGGCATAGATCCTCATGAGCCCCCGCAGTCGCAGGGGCTCATGAGGATCTATGTCTCTTGCAGTTTTGCAGATGGACCGTGCACTATTTTATCTCGGCAGTGACGAGGGGTTAAAGAAGAGGCGCGTGGCTCTTATTCTTATTTAAATTCAACGTCAGGGAATTATCACCTTAACCCCACCCCCCCCCCCCCCAAACGCAAAAAACCCCACCTCATTGCTCTCTTCCCCTTTCTTCCTCCACCCCCCCCCCCCCCACACACACACACACACACCTTTTCGACAGTAAATCTGTATCCCTCGTCCCTCCCCGCACACTCATCACAATTTTGATTTTGTATAATGACCCCCTCCCCCTTCCCTCCCGCCACCCGTTCATTCATTTACTGATACGTTCCCAAAGCGCAAAAGGCTATCGGGCCGATATCGGCCCCGTGACCTTTTGCGCATTGGGTCAGTGATTTGACAAAGAACCGGGCACAGTCACATGCTAATCACAAACGCTTCAGTTGTCCGAGGATCACAGATCTTTGCGGGCAAAGGGAAGCGACATCTGCCATGACCACACACACAAACTGGGGCTGATGACAGTCTATGCCTGGCCACAAGACAATGCAGTGAGTGACGCGACCTAGATTGGTTTCACGTGCTGAGCTGGGAATGCAATCCGGTGCGGTCACACTTAACCCGAAATGAGACCCTCCCTTCAAAAAAAGTAAAGCACGCACAGCTGAAGCCCATCAAGCAAGAGGCACAGATCCTCATGAACCCATGCAGTTGCAGCGGCTCATGAGAATCTATGCTTCTCGCAGATGGAGCGAGCGGCGAGTTCCAGTGCACCCAGGTCACGTGCCGGCTGCGGCCAATCAGCGCTGGCAGTTATGACAAGTGGCCGCCGTATTACGCAGACTGATGCGCCCACTAGCAGGCAAAGACTGAGAGGACAGAGAGAGAGAGACAGAGAGAGAGAGAGAGAGAGAGAGAGAGAGAGAGAGAGAGAGAGAGAGAGAGAGAGAGAGAGAGACAAATGGAGTTTTCCGCAACCCAGGAATACAGTCGTCCATGCTGAGTCAGTCATGGATATTTAAAGAAGAAACACGCTAACGGAGAAAGAAACACGCTTAGAAAAGACGGGTACAACACGATTTATTATAATATTTCGGGTAAATACCCTTTGTCAAAATAGACAAACAAACACAGATTAGCCGCTACTTATCTTCATTCACAGAAGGAATGTGGCAACCTTTATATTTAATGGATATTTAAAGCGATTCTCCCCATGTTTAATCATCTCAACACAGTCGGAAAACTGTCTGCAACAGGTACTGCTGACAGTATTATGTATGGGTCCTTTGTGTACTAACTTAGAGCTTTATGATGTAAATACAATGCCAAATGTCGAAATTCATCGTTTGATGGGTGTGTTGTTTTTGTACCCGAGAGTGCAAATAATCGTCTGCATCGGCCTCGTTTTGAATTTGTGCATATTAACTAGCCTACGTCACAAGGCAGCCGGAACCCGATCAATCGATACTGCAGACGACGGAGGCGGTCATCGTTGTCGACATGTACAGTGTAGACATGTACTGATGTTCTCCGGCATCCCTTTGACATAATTTTCCACGAGAATGTAAAATAAATTTTCCACTCATTCGCTATGCTGTCCGGCAAAATCAATGCGGGTTCCGCTTGACCTGCTACCCTGTGTAACGGGCAATCGTGCTGTAGGCGTGGATTCAAGTTCTTCGACTCGGGTCTCCGCGCCAAGCCGGCGACTGAGCGTCACGAAACCGAACAGTGGTATTTCACCCACGTATACCAATTTCTGCATTGCAGTTTCACATCACACACATCGAAGTCTACGTAACTGAAAGCATCTCTGGAAACGACAAATGCACCATCGCAGCAGAAACACTACCTCTGTGAATCGAGTGAATGAGAGCCCGCACCAGCAGACAAAAACGTGTCACGACCATCGATGTCGGCAGCCGTGCCGCAATTTTGACACAGAGGCCGTAGTTGTCTGATCCTTGCAGCATAAAATCTGATGAACTAGCTCGTAACTTCATGATAAAACAGGTTTAAAATCTTGCAAAATCAGTAAGAGATAAATCCTACTGAAGATCATGAATTCTCAATCTCTAGCGCTCGTGAAACTACTATGATAGGAAGATCGACAAAGATCGTAACCGGATTACTTACTGTTTCACATAGCAAGAAAGCAACAAATTCCGGATGGGCGGTCAAGCCAAGCTCTATATTCCCTTGTCCGATGTCAATTCTACTTAGGGGTATCTTGTCTCTCTTTCTCTTTCTTCTCTTCAATTACGAGTCTGTCATTGTCGGCAGGCGCGAGTCGACGATACTTTCTTCTTTTCTTCGCTGGTTCATCCGACATCTTGTCTCTGATTGGTTATAATTATGCAGATGACGTAAGGTCGTATAGAATAGTTATGACGTCAGCTACCTGATCGTCTATCGGAAGCAATATTTTGACCGGGTCCAGCCGCACGATTCCGGGGGCCTCTTTCGCTTTGAACGGACGAAAGAAAGCATTTGGTGGGACAATAGGGTGGTCACTGTCTAAGTGGGTATGTATACTGAAGCCCAGTAAAAGCTTTTTGTGAACTGAAGCATTAAAAAAGGTCGGTCGTGACCCTTTAAGAAACAAGTGCTGAACTCGAAAGCAACGACTGATTAGCAAAGACCGGTGGTCTCCTCCGACTCGCAACCGCTGGTCAGACAACCAGTGCGACACCAAACACGAATCCATACTGATGGAATTCACTCAATCGTGTGTGTGCGTGTCTATAGTGTTGGACCCTAACGGACTCGCGCTAAGGGTCCGTCCCAACACTGTGAAGCGAACTGGAAGCGCAAAGCTGGACAAAGCATGCATCAGTTATCCCGTTCAGTGGCAGCTGTCGCAGGACTGGAAGCGCAAAGCTGGACAAAGCATGCATCAGTTATCCCGTTCAGTGGCAGCTGTCGCAGGACTGGAAGCGCAAAGCTGGACAAAGCATGCATCAGTTATCCCGTTCAGTGGCAGCTGTCGCAGGACTGGAAGCGCAAAGCTGGACAAAGCATGCATCAGTTATCCCGTTCAGTGGCAGCTGTCGCAGGACTGGAAGCGCAAAGCTGGACAAAGCATGCATCAGTTATCCCGTTCAGTGGCAGCTGTCGCAGGACTGGAAGCGAAAAGCTGGACAAAGCATGCATCAGTTATCCCGTTCAGTGGCAGCTGTCGCAGGACTGGAAGCGCAAAGCTGGACAAAGCATGCATCAGTTATCCCGTTCAGTGGCAGCTGTCGCAGGACTGGAAGCGCAAAGCTGGACAAAGCATGCATCAGTTATCCCGTTCAGTGGCAGCTGTCGCAGGACTGGAAGCGCAAAGCTGGACAAAGCATGCATCAGTTATCCCGTTCAGTGGCAGCTGTCGCAGGACTGGAAGCGCAAAGCTGGACAAAGCATGCATCAGTTATCCCGTTCAGTGGCAGCTGTCGCAGGACTGGAAGCGCAAAGCTGGACAAAGCATGCATCAGTTATCCCGTTCAGTGGCAGCTGTCGCAGGACTGGAAGCGCAAAGCTGGACAAAGCATGCATCAGTTATCCCGTTCAGTGGCAGCTGTCGCAGGACTGGAAGCGCAAAGCTGGACAAAGCATGCATCAGTTATCCCGTTCAGTGGCAGCTGTCGCAGGACTGATGATGATGATGGTACATTGCTTAACGTCCCGACAGCAACAAGGCTTGGAAGCGAAAAGCTGGACAAAGCATGCATCAGTTATCCCGTTCAGTGGCAGCTGTCGCAGGACTGGAAGCGCAAAGCTGGACAAAGCATGCATCAGTTATCCCGTTCAGTGGCAGCTGTCGCAGGACTGGAAGCGCAAAGCTGGACAAAGCATGCATCAGTTATCCCGTTCAGTGGCAGCTGTCGCAGGACTGGAAGCGCAAAGCTGGACAAAGCATGCATCAGTTATCCCGTTCAGTGGCAGCTGTCGCAGGACTGGAAGCGCAAAGCTGGACAAAGCATGCATCAGTTATCCCGTTCAGTGGCAGCTGTCGCAGGACTGGAAGCGCAAAGCTGGACAAAGCATGCATCAGTTATCCCGTTCAGTGGCAGCTGTCGCAGGACTGGAAGCGCAAAGCTGGACAAAGCATGCATCAGTTATCCCGTTCAGTGGCAGCTGTCGCAGGACTGGAAGCGCAAAGCTGGACAAAGCATGCATCAGTTATCCCGTTCAGTGGCAGCTGTCGCAGGACTGGAAGCGCAAAGCTGGACAAAGCATGCATCAGTTATCCCGTTCAGTGGCAGCTGTCGCAGGACTGGAAGCGCAAAGCTGGACAAAGCATGCATCAGTTATCCCGTTCAGTGGCAGCTGTCGCAGACCGTGTTTCTGCAAACTTCGTTAGTTCAACACCACAAGACCCTAGCTGCCCAAAAAACATGGCTTCAAAGTAGTGTCAGCAAGAGACATAGATCCTCATGAGCCCCCGCAACTGCGGGTGATCATGAGGATCGATACCTCTTGCAGTTGGACGGTGTTCAAATTTCTCCGGCACTGAAAGGGTTCAACCCATATCTATGGAGACAAAAGAAACTTAACGTCCGCTATCTTATACTGATCACCAAAGTGTGAATAGACACACAGAATTTTTTTTTTGACATTCCGCTAGTGTCAGGTTACACAGGTACGGATACCAAGAGGCACTGGGCACTGTTGTTGAGAAGGCAAACTGTTCCGAGTTCGCAGTACAGGCTGCCGACGAGAGACGGAAACAACCAGGACGGGTGGTGGCGGCGGCGTCCACCTGGTACCGATAATCTACCGTGACTCCAATTCATAACCGCTGTTCTGTTAGATGGACCAGCATTCCCTCTTCCACAATACCCCCCCCCCCCCCCCCCCCCCCCCCCTGTCAACCTACCACACCCCTAAATCACCCAGAAGATTTACGACCCAAAGAAACTGAACAAGACAAAGGCAGTACCTGCCCAGTCTCAGTAACACACAGAAATATGATCGTACTTGTCATGTTTGAGAACTACCAAAGTCCCCTCGTAAAATCAGTCTCAAAACGAATACACAGCCAGCTATAGACACGCATTCCACACACACCTTACAGGTTTACGACCCAGCAGGGGAAAAGGTGTGCCGCACGTCCAAAATCACAGACCGTCACACAAACCGACAAAACGGGTTGACAAGTCTGTCGATATTTGGCTAAATCCACTTCATTTCTTTCTTTTTTTTACAAAGGCAAGACATGCATTGTTATACAATAAAATCTCCCTATTCGCAAAAATGAACATGCTGTCTTTTCGCCGAATAACGACATTAGTCATCTCCTTTCATCTGCAAAAGGCACAGATACACATGAGCCTCTGCAACTGCCTGGGATCTATCTGAATGCTCGTCCCGCTGTCAACCAGCAGTAGTCCGTGGGACGCGGGTAAGATGGTCAGCTAAATAGAGCCAGAAGTGAGCTGCGCATGTCCAGGAACAGGCACGAACCATACCGCGGTCGCAACCAATCACAGTCCGAGATGTCATTTCCGCGGACCAAACAAAAGGAAGCACTCTACATCAATTGCAAAAGAGACAGCCACAAGACTTCAGGCATTTCGACTTGCAAGAGGCATAGATTCTCATGAGCCCCTGCTGAAGCATGGGCTCATTGAGAATCTATGCCTCTTGCCCAAGCGATTGAGATCGTTGGCTGTGAGCACGCGACACGAGTCCCGACTCCTGGACAAGCTCTCACGGTCAAAAGACTCCAGCTGCCTGCATTTCTGGGTTGCACGCTTCAAATACCAAATCACCCCAAACTGCGTATAATAAATGTCGCTGAGCTCTCTCAGCCAAGAGGCGTAAGTTCTCATGAGCCCCTGCACCTGTAGGGGGAAAAGGGGCTCATGAGGATCTATGCTTCTTCGCAGGTGGGCCGAAACGGAGCTGAGAGGGAGGGAACGGCGACTGGCACTGCGCACAAGGAATGAAGATGATGCAGTGGGTGGATGAGGAGATCTCTGAGCTTGCGCTGGAGACTGCTGCAGACGAGGCGGAAGGCAGACTTCTTCACAGGGCAGGAAGGCTGGGCTAGGTGGGCCTGATGGGCGGCTCTTTTTTTTGCTAGGTGTTCCTGGATCTCTACATCGTTTTCGTCAAACCAGTCTTTGTTCCTCTTTCTAGCGAAACCCAAGACTTCTGCAGAGGATTTTGCAATAGCAGTTTTCAGTTCTTCCCAAAGTGTTTCAGGGGAGGAGTCTGCTGGGTCCGCTGTGTCTTTGAGCCTGCGCTGTAAATCTGTCTGAAAGGCAGCTTTCACGTCGTCACGCTGAAGGCTCGCAACATCAAGCTTTTTCTTGGGGGGCCCCCATTTCTTGGGTTTTGGCTTGAAGTGGAGCCTGAGTTTGCAGCGGACAAGGCGGTGGTCAGTGTGGCACTCTGCGCTGGGCATCACTCTGGTGAGGAGGACGTCACTGCGGTCCCTCTGACGCACTAGGACATAGTCGATAAGGTGCCAGTGCTTGGAGCGAGGATGCATCCAGGTGGTCTTTCGACTGTCCTTTTGCTGAAAAGTAGTGTTGGTGATGACCAGTTGCTGCTCTGCACAGAACTCCAACAGTAGGCGGCCATTGTCATTGCAGTTCCCCACGCCATGCTTGCCGAGGACTCCTTTCCAGGCTTCAGAGTCCTGGCCCACTCTGGCGTTGAAGTCGCCAAGGATGATGACTTTGTCGTCTGCAGGGGTGCTCTGTATGAGGCTGCGCAGGTCAGTGTAAAACTTGTCCTTTTCAGCAGGCTCTGCCAAGAGGGTTGGGGAGTACACACTGAGAAGGGTGACGTGTTGCTGGTGTCTCAGTGGGAGGCGCATGGACATGATGCGGTCTGAATGACCCGTTGGTAGGTTTTCCAGCTTAGTCGCAATGGAGGTCTTGACCATGAAACCCACGCCTGAGAGCCGTCTTTCTGATGCAGGCCTGCCTGACCAGTAGAGGGTGTACCCAGCGCCAAGTTCTTGTAGGCTGCCTTCGTCCGGAAGGCGTACTTCGCTGAGCGCGGCGATGTCAATGTTTAACCTCCGCAATTCATGGGCAATGAGGGCGGAGCGACGTTCGGGGCGTCCGCTGTCTGCTTTGTCGAGCATGGTTCGGATGTTCCAGCATGCTACGTTGAGTCCGGTCGTGGTCGTCATCAGAGTGGATCCGTTATTCTTTCTTGTTTTTTGACCGCATGAGAAGATGCCCATTGACCGCGGCTAGCCAACTGGGGTTGCGAGGGGACGAGCTTTGGTTAGGCCACCTTTTCTAGGCCCCTCTCCGTGTGGAGCAAGCAGTGCTGTCCCTAGAGAAGGCTGCTTGGTCGTTCAGGGTGTGCCGAGTGATGTTGTCATCCCCAGGTCAACATCAGGCGACCAATATCCTGAACCGCCTGCATGCAGGTTTGAGACTGCGGCTTCCAGTGACATCTTTCACCTGCCGTTTCGCCCCTCGCCCATCGCTACAGGACTTGGAATGGTCAGTGTCATGGTCCGTGGACGTTTCCTAAAGCCTGCGCGGTGGAGCTTTTTGGTGGAGTGCAGTGTGCGCAGTACTGGCCCCACCCTTTAAACCCTTGGTTCATCTGCCATGGCCTAGCAAGCTGGGACGATGGCATCGAGGTCCTCGGGTCGTAGGTTTTATATCAGACTGTCCTTGTCCTAGTCTCTGGCTCAAAAGCCTTCCCCGGAGACACGGGGGCTTTGATGTCAGGGGTTTCCTCCCTTAGCCTTTCCGCAGCCAAGCGGCCAGGCCTGCAAGGCAGCAGGCGACTCGTGGAGGGCGGGGTCGTCTATGTCCCGTGCAGATGTGAACATCTGCCCACTGCAAGCTCAGAGATCTCCAGAATGAGTGGTGGACCAGACTTGCACAGAAGACCCAGCTTTGCGCAGACAATGGTGACTACAGGGGCTTCTACGAAGCATTGAAAGCAGTGTATGGCCCCAGGCACCTGGTCCAAAGTCCCCTGCGAAGCGCGAATGGCCAGGCACTCCTCACAGATAATACCTCCATCTTGAACCGCTGGTCGGAATACTTTCAGAGCCTCTTCAGCGCTGAGCGCACTGTTCAAGAAGCAGTCGTCCTACAAATCCCACAGCTCCCAGTAAAAGTTGAATTGGACGAACCGCCCACCGCTGAAGAGACCCTCACAGCCATCCACCAGCTCAAGAGTGGCAAAGCAGCAGGCATTGATGGAATACCGCCAGAGATCTGGAAACATGGAGGCACAGCACTGCACAACAAGCTCCATGACCTCTTTCTCTGCTGCTGGGAGGAAGGAACACTACCAAAGGATCTCCGTGATGCAGTCGTTATCACCCTGTACAAGAACAAAGGTGAGAAGTCTGACTGTTCCAACTATCGGGGAATTACACTGCTGTCCATTGCTGGAAAAATCCTTGCAAGGCTGCTCCTGAATCGGCTGGTACCTGCCATCGCTGAAGACCAACTCCCAGAGGGCCAGTGTGGCTTCAGAGCAAACAGGAGCACCACCGATATGGTCTTTGTGCTGAGACAGCTACAGGAGAAGTGCCGCGAGCAGAACAAAGGGCTGTACGTAACGTTTGTCGACCTAACAAAAGCGTTCGACACTGTGAGCAGGCAAGGCATGTGGCAGATCCTGGAGCGACTTGGCTGTCCCCCAAAGTTCCTCAACATGATTGTCCAGCTACACGAGGACCAGCAAGGTCAGGTCAGACTCAACAATGACCTCTCAGAACCATTCCCCATTCTCAACGGCGTAAAGCAGGGCTGCGTGCTGGCACCGACCCTCTTCACCATCTTTTTTAGCATGATGTTGAAGCAGGCCACAGTGGACCTCGATGATGACGATGCAGTGTACATCAGGTATCGTCTCGATGGCAGCCTGTTCAACCTCAGACGACTGCAGGCCCACACGAAAACCCTAGACCAACTGATCCGTGAGCTGCTTTTTGCTGATGATGCTGCCCTCGTTGCACACACAGAGAGAGCCCTGCAGCGCATCACGTCCTGCTTCGCAGACGCTGCCCAGCTCTTTGGACTCGAGGTCAGTCTGAAAAAGACAGAGGTCCTCCATCAGCCGGCACCCAAGACAGTGTATCGCCCTCCTCACATCACCATCGGAGAGTCTGAACTAAAGTCAGTGCACCAGTTTACTTACCTTGGCTGCATTATCACGTCGGACGCCAAGCTGGACAAGGAGCTTGACAGCAGGCTGGCAAAAGCGAACAGCGCTTTCGGGCGACTTTTCAAGCGGGTGTGGCACAATCAACAGCTGAAAACAGGCACCAAGATCAGCGTGTACAGAGCTGTGGTCCTCACCACCCTGCTGTATGGTTCCGAGTCCTGGGCCCTCTACCGCAGCCAACTACGACTCCTCGAACGCTTCCACCAGCGCTGCCTGCGTACCATCCTGGGCATTCACTGGAGTGACTATGTCACCAATGTCGAGGTCCTTGAACAGGCTGAAACCGTGAGCATCGAGGCTTTGCTGCTGCGGACACAGCTCCGCTGGGCGGGGCATGTCTCCAGGATGGAGGATCATCGCCTACCAAAGATCACCCTGTTCGGCGAGCTTGCTACTGGACACCGTGACAGAGGGGCACCAAAGAAGAGATACAAAGACTGTCTCAAGAAGTCACTTAGTGCCTGCCAAATCGACCACCACCAGTGGTCTTCGCTTGCTGTGGACCGTGACACCTGGCGCTCCACTATTTACAAGGCAGCTGTCTCCTTTGAGGACTCTCGCAGAGCTAGCCTTAAGGACAAGCGGCTCAGGAGAAAGAACAGAGATGCCGCAACTCAGAACTCTGGCCATACCTTCCCCTGCAGCCACTGCGGTCGAACCTGCCTGTCCCGGATTGGCCTCCGCAGCCACGAACAAGCCTGCAGACGTCGTGGGCAACTCCTATAAAATCTTCGTTCGCGAAGTCCAGCCAAGAGAGGGGTGGATGAGGAATGGTGTTAGTAGGCTATGATGGGCTGGAGGGGAGGAGGACTTAACCCTCTTGCGCAAGCAGCCACAGGTACTATAAAAGTACCCGTGGCTGCAGGTACAATGGGGTTAACGGGTCCCGCTGTCAAGGGGTTAAATAACTGTACCGGTTGGACGGAACGCTGGACACAACTGAATCATGGGGTACATGTGCATCGCTGGCGGCCTGACCACTGTGTGTGTGTGTGTGTGTGTGTGTGTGTGTGTGTGTGTGTGTGTGAGAGAGAGAGAGAGAGAGAGAGAGAGAGAGAGAGAGAGAGAGAGAGAGAGAGAGAGAGAGAGTGAGAGTGAGAGATGGGTTGTTTCCCTTCCATCGTTGCGGTCCCATCTCCAATGCTTGCCCGCACTCTTTGGCTCTGGTATACTATCACTTTTACTGTTGGTACCACAGCTGTAAATAAACTCGGAATTGACTAATATATCCGGCCCCTAACCCCCCCCCCCCCCCCCCACCACCACCACCACCACCACCACCCACCCCGCCCAACAACAACAAAACCCACCCCGCCCAACAACAACAAAACTGACTCGCAAGAAACACCGCAATCTTATCTACAACAGGCTTGGGCGCTCGTGCGAACTTTTTTTCTGACGTCTACACCTACTCGACCACGATGGCGCGCAAGAGACGAAGGCCTTAGGATTGGAAATGAGAAGGCTGTATGCATGCTTTACGTCAGCAAACACTTCAGTGGCGGTCTCTGATTTGCTGTAGATACCAAGCACCCACTAGTTGTCGAAGTATTTCGCTGCACGTGCGTCAGATCTGCAGTCCGGTTTACTTAACACATTCTGCTCCAGGGCCGAAGTCCCCAAATTTCGAAGTTTCCCTCTGAAGGACTGACTGTATTAAAATTCTAGAGACATATCGAGCATGATAGTTCAAGGGTGGTGCCATAATAGCTTGGCGCCCATGAGCATGATAGTTCAAGGGTGGTGCCAGAACAGCTTGGCGCCTATGGGCGCCAAGCTATTCTGGCACCACCCTTGAACTATCATGCTCGATCCATGTCTTGCTGTGGTGTGTCGGGGCTAAATAGGAAGAAATTATAAGTTTGAATGAATCCGGTCAGAAAACAACTTCCTTCCCCTCGTTACACGTTGGTAACGAGAAACCCATGACCCACCGTACCAGGCTGGTCAACCAGCAATAGTCCAAGGCTGGTCAACCAGCAATAGTCCAAGGCTGGTGAACCAGCACTAGTCCAAGGCTGGTCAACCAGCGATAGTCCAAGGCTTGTCAACCAGCAATAGTCCAAGGCTGGTCAACCAGCAATAGTCCAAGGTTGGTCAACCTGCAATAGTCCAAGGCTGGTCAACCTGCAATAGTCCAAGGCTGGTCAACCAGCGATAGTCCAAGGCTGGTCAACCAGCAATAGTCCAAGGCTGGTCAACCAGCGATAGTCCAAGGCTTGTCAACCAGCAATAGTCCAAGGCTGGTCAACCAGCAATAGTCCAAGGCTGGTCAACCATCAATAGTCCAAGGCTGGTCAACCAGCAATAGTCCAAGGCTGGTCAACCTGCAATAGTCCAAGGCTGGTCAACCAGCAATAGTCCAAGGCTGGTCAACCAGCGATAGTCCAAGGCTTGTCAACCAGCAATAGTCCAAGGCTGGTCAACCAGCAATAGTCCAAGGTTGGTCAACCTGCAATAGTCCAAGGCTGGTCAACCTGCAATAGTCCAAGGCTAGTCAACCAGCGATAGTCCAAGGCTGGTCAACCAGCAATAGTCCAAGGCTGGTCAACCAGCGATAGTCCAAGGCTTGTCAACCAGCAATAGTCCAAGGCTGGTCAACCAGCAATAGTCCAAGGCTGGTCAACCAGCAATAGTCCAAGGCTGGTCAACCAGCAATAGTCCAAGGCAGGTCAACCAGCAATAGTCCAAGGCTGGTCAACCAGCAATAGTCCAAGGTTGGTCAACCTGCAATAGTCCAAGACTGGTCAACCTGCAATAGTCCAAGGCTGGTCAACCAGCAATAGTCCAAGGCTGGTCAACCAGCAATAGTCCAAGGCAGGTCAACCTGCAATAGTCCAAGGCTGGTCAACCAGCGATAGTCCAAATATTAACCCTTTCGCTGCAAGTTGCTGCAGACTTCTTGTTTTTTTTTTTTTAAATCACTGTCAATTCAACGTCGAAGATGCCCGGCCGTCAAAGGAACAAGGCTACAAAGTCGTTTAAGCAAGAGACATAGATCCTCATGAGCCCCCGCAACTGCGGGGGCTCATGAGGATCTATAGCTCTTGTAGCTGTTTGGCGTCCAATTTTTGCCGGCTGTTAACCAAAGCACGTCAGTACACCCTCATCGATCGTGATTACCAGGACCCCATCAGATTTACCTCAAATTGGATTCCCCTCCCCACCCCCCCACCCCCACCCATCCCCCCCCCCCCCATCCTTTTCTTGATTTATAAAGAGCTTACAGCTTATTTATCATTACAGGATTACCGCTTTATAGTCATTATTGTTTTTGTTATTACTATTTTGCACATGTAACCATGGTCCTGTTCACAGTACCTGCGGCTGCGTGCAGAAATGTGTTATTAAGTTCAACACCCACCCACACAAAGGTATGTACTTAAGCTAAGAGCCTCGTTTTCCTTTAGCCCAAAATCGCTTGTTCGGACAAACTGCCATTAACTGAAGTTAAGGCAGGTCGGCCACGCGTCATGTGCGTTTGCTTGGCTCAGTGTCGCACAAAATGTTCCTACCCGCCTACCAACGCATGCACAACAGAGTTAGAGTCGACTCTTGGAATAATTACTTTGCCATCTGCGCGCCAGTGGTGAATAGGTAGTTACCATGCGATTAGACCATGTTGATCATAAAACAGACATTTTGTCTGCCATAATCACTGGAGCTACCCGGAAGTGTCTATGAGCTCTTATCATTCGGAATGTGATTCGGTGTGTGAAATAAGTTTGACCAAAATAGTTCAAGAGTAGTGCCAGAATAGTTTGGGGCCTCTAGGCGCCAAGCTATTCTGGCACCACCCTTGAACTAAAGCCATTGGTCTATATCCTTATCTGTAAGTACTACTATAATATAGCTTGCATAATTATGGCAGTGCATATGTACAAATTTGAAGCTTTTAGCCTCAGTATGAATGGGTTAACCCATTCTGCCCCAGACACACCACAGCAAGATGAAGATCGACCATGATAGTTCAAGGGTGATGCCAGAATAGCTTGGCGCCTATGGGCGCCAAGCTATTCTGGCATCACCCTTGAACTATCATGGTCGATCTGTGTCCTGCACTGCAATGCAGTCTTCAGAGAACAACGGCAACATTTGGGGATTTCGGTGATGGGGTAGAAAGAGTTAAACTTGACCATGGACGACCTTCTGAGTTCTCTGGTCAGCGAGGCGAAAGCAACTCCAGTTATTTTCACGACTGGGTGGACACAATGCTTGCCAGACCATCCTGTACCTTCTGTGGGTGTACTCCTCACATACATTGGAAGTACGCCGCTAACACACTTCTACTCGAATGAGATGCTAAGCATCTCATTGAATAAAAGTGTACTTGTGGCACACTCCCCGAGTGGGTCTATCTGGGGATTACACCCGCAAACGGTACGGGATGTTTGTCAGGCAAAAACAAATGGTTTGTCAATCAACAGCGAATGACTACAATGTCTTTACGTGGTTAGTCTGACTGGCGGTTGATTGATTGATTGTACATTGCTTAACGTCCCGACAGCAACAAGGCTTTCTCAGGACGTGCCTGCACTGCTTGTGAAAAAAAAAACTAAACAGAACATGGAATGTATGTCGCCAGCCGGTCCAATACGTTAAATAAACCTAACACATGGGGCTAAATAAAGCTAAGACCATTTAGCAACACACATCCAATATCAAGAGCTACAGGCAGTGCAGACAGTAGGGAGAGTTTTAAAAAGGCAAATAAAGGTGAATGGACCTCGGGTAGACAGAAACACATGCCCCAGAATAGAGAGAAAAACCCACCCTGTGGGGCTGACCAGGGTGACCCTGGGAACTAAAAAATACCTAACCCCACCCAAGTCCCCCAGGGCAGACCCGGGTGGGGGTCTGACTGGCGGGGCTGGCCCCACAAATATAGTACTATTATTATTAAATTCAGTGTTTCACTAGGACCACTGCACGGCTGAATAACGCGTGTGCTGGCCTGCGATTCCGTAAGGATCACAATCACAAACCAGCCCACAAAGTCTTCCCAGTCCCCAAATGACACTACAACCCGACCACCACACATTCAAAGTCTATCCACACACAGGAGCCGTGAAGCGGGTGTGGGAGGGAAAAGGTTAATTGCTCGAATGAGCCGCCTGTTCAAAGGGCGCTTGAACCACTTAAGTGCCTCTCGCTTAGGGGTCCTGACGTCACCCAGTCCCTTCCATCTGCAAGGAGCACAGATCCTCAACAGCACACTGCAGTCGATGGCTCTATAATGAATTCAACAAGAAATTTCGGCAGAAAGTGGGTGCCAAATTGAGAGCAAGACTTTTTCTCTAACATCCAATAAATTAAGCAGATAACCGCACGTTCAATTTCACGTTTAGCTCCGTGCCTCAGCAACGCCGTTCCGTCTACAACAGGCACAGATTATCATGGGCCCCCGCAGCTGCAGAGGTGCGTGAGAATCTATGCCAAATACACCTGAGATTGCGGGAACCACCCAGGTTTGCTGTCACACTGCTACAGACAACCACTCAAGGGGTTGTGTTGCATGGGATTCTCCAGGCGTCTTCAAGCGCACTCAAACCCGCCAAAACTTGAGGAGTGCTGAGGGAAATAAATGCAGATGCATGTCAGCAAGAGGCATAGATGCTCATGCGCCCATGCGAAAGCAGGGGCGCATGAGCATCTATGCCTCTTGCAGATGGAGCGCCTTTAATTGAAGTCGGGATGCTGAAGTTGAAATTGCAGGCGCGTTTACCTGCCTAATTTAGTAGGTGTTAGAGGAGTCAGCGGATCAATCTGGCGGCTTCTTTCAGCCGAAATTTGTTGATCAGGACCCTCGTCTCACTGGCGGATCTGGAAAATTGTCAAAAAGGTAAGGGGAGGGGGTACGTGGGTGTGGCGGGGGAGTGGAGCAAAGAGCTATTGTCCAGTATGGTTAAGAGGGGGTAGGAGTGTCTCTTTCACAGTTGTGTGAGTGAAGGCAATGTTGTCTAGATACGCAGGTGCGCTGTGATGAACTGACTTTTACTGTCACTATCCACTATTGATTTTTTTTTAAATTATTGATTGATTTATTTATCGTCTGTTTATTTATTTTTTCTTCTCTTTTTATTTTTAACTCAGTATCCGTACAAAGGCGTTTGACGAGTGATATGTGGTACCCCTACATATGAACTTGGGACAGCGTATGCCCAAAATTCCGATTTCGTACGAATTAAAAACAGTCGCCCACAGACAACGATATTGGCGGTGTCTCCTCCATCTTCAGTGACGGGATCGACTGTAAGAAACTGAATTCACGCGAATATTTCGCCAGAATCCCGCGAGATTTCACCAGTACCGTCCAAATAGCCTACGATCTGCTTGGACGGCGCCGTCCAAATAGCCACTTCCAAAGAAAAAAAAAAGGTTACAACGCTATAGGACATTTTAATGCCAGCATTTCACTCGCGCCTGCCACAAACAGTGCTATTATAATCTAAAACATGTCAAACCTTGACCAAACCCAAAACATATACCTAGGGCCTGGGTGATATAACATATGACGGGAACCAGGCCGTTAGCGCATCTACGGTCGGTACCTGCTCTTCACACGCGTCTATGACGGCACTTGCGCGGTAATGACAAGAGCAGATGAAAACACAGACAGTAAAATTATGAAATGCACCGAGCACGTTGTGTGAACGAGAGGAAAAAATCTCAGTACATCTGCAAGAGACATAGATCCTCATGAGCCCCCGCAGTCGCGGGGGGCTCATGAGGATCTATGCGTCTTGCTGAATTATGTCACACAATACGTAATGCTGTGATTCTGAGCTGCGTACGGATCTCGAGTGTTCAAAGATGACAAATACAGATCTGTCAGAAATAGGCAGACAGAAAACAAGCTGAGGCAGCTGTCAGGTGGAATCGGACACTGAACGTCCCGCGGTCTCTCGTGAATCAATAACACAGACGTACATGAGCCAGCAGGGGGCAAAGACACTCGTCAACACCCGGGTTCAGCGGGCAGAGGCGCATGAACATCCGCGAAACTCGTTGCCTTTTACAGCGTTCCTTTTACAACTACAAACTTCAACATCAACAACGTCCTTAACTTCATGAGCCAGTTGCATGAGACAGGCTTAGTCCTGCACCAGCCGCTAAACAAGGTGCGCCGCTATATAGCGGCGCACCTTGCTTAGTGGCTGGTGCAGGACTAGGCTCGCTCATGCAACTGGCCTCAGGCGCAATTGGAGCAGACATCACTACCAGTGAGGCATAGATTCACATGAGCCCATGTTATCGCAGAGGCTCATGCGAGTCTATGCTTCTTGCAGATGGACTGGTTTAGCCAATAGACAGTTCTAGTGTGCTTTGCCTTGCACTTTATCATCGAGAATGAAGGAGCAAAGGGACTGCACTGATCGGGCGATATTTTTGAAGCGTCTGAATCGCCTCCCCTCACTGCACCCGCTCCTATCGCTAGAGACCAATCAACGAAAAGTTTTCCCCGCCCCTGTTTACGGTGCAAATCCGTGTCATGTGCCATGCTTCCTGCACCGATTGCGCACATCTGAACGGTACGTAAGCGTGTCGCACACTGCATTCTCTGTCGATCCCATACATACGACTGGCTCATTGCACGTTATGGCAGAAGTGAAAATCCCCACAAAAATCGCGGGCACCGCACGACAAAATCCCGTACGTCTACAAAAGGCATTGATTTCCATGAGCTCCTGCCACTGCAGGAGCTCATGAGAATCCACGCCTTTTGCTGCTAACGATTAGCCTCGTTTACAGACCCTGGGAGGGTTGAGTTTACTTAAATTTTGAAAGGTAAAATGCATTAGCATATTAGACATACTTTAATGCAAATTACACTAAAACAAAGCATGTTTTCCTTTTTCATTATCTGTTCCAAATTCATTATCCCTACATTTCTTTTTTTAAAAAGGGGCATGCTCTATTACTCTACCAATTGTTACGACAGCCGCAAAGCGAAACTAACAACGCAGCTAATGCAAAATATTATATATACGAAGTCTCGCAGTCTGCTTGTTCTAAGGTTGTGTACCGAGCTCCCCATAAAGCTCAGACCAGCACGACCTCGTCAGTTGTTGGCGAAAAACGCGCGCTGGTTCGTGACTTTTTTCCCAATGCTTCGAGTAGTGTGCTGGTCTGTGAGTTTGGACCTTACTAAAAGTAGCGGCTTGACAGTCGTAAGGTCCAAAATCACAGACCAGCACACGAACAGAGAAAGGAAGTGGCGGTTAAAGTTTTCCCACAAATAATTCATCATATTTCATAATTACGGCTGATCAGCAATGCTACGCATCTGTTGAGATTATCTGATAACGTCTTTAGCCGCCGGGAGTCACAAGCAAGTGACGTAGATCCTCACGCGCCCCCGCGTGACGCGGGGGCGCGTGAGGATCTGTGTCTCTTGCCGTCCCGTTATTGTGCAGTGGAGGAGAGGAGTGTGGAGTTGAAGTGGAGTGTGAGACAGGAGGTGTGAAATTGCGATCTCAGCGGATCACGCTTCAAACGAGGCGCTCAATACTTGAACATTCATCCTCAACTCATTCAGCCCGGCGCACGCATTTCCCAAATTTTGAAGGCGTCATCTAACGACTATGCACCTGTTGTAGGAGATGGATCGACCATGATAATACAAGGGCAGTGCCAGATTAGCTTGGCGCCGACAGTCGCCAAGTTAATCTCGCACTGCCCTTGAATTATCATGGTCGACCCATCTCCTGCTGTAGTGCGTCAGGGCTGATTGGGTTAAAGCGACCAGCTCCAAGGCGGGCACCGACTGCTGACAACGGGTGTTTAATGTCGTCTTGGCCAAAGTACGCCTTTCTGCCCTTCCTTTTATAATCCAGGTGAGTAGACACATCGTATGCACATCGAGGGGAGGGGGCTGAAAGGGGGGTGGGACTGGGGGGATCTCCAGGAGAGGAACAGCATAAAAGTCTTTGTTCTTTCGACATTCAAACTTTTAAAACAAAAATTACTTCAGCCATTCAGGCAGTATTGTTGTAGGTCATACCAAGTTCATTCATTTGAGAGAGAGAGAGAGAGAGAGAGAGAGAGAGAGAGAGAGAGAGAGAGAGAGAGAGAGAGAGAGAGAGAGGAGAGAGAGATTGATTGTACATTGTACATTGCTTAACGTCCCGACAGCAACAAGGCTTTCTCAGGACGTGCCTGCACTGCTTGTGAAAAAAAAAAAAATAAAAAAAAAAAAAATAAACAGAACATTGAATGTATGTCGCCAGCCGGTCAAATACGTTAAATAAACCTAACAAATGGGGCTAAATAAAGCTAAGACCATTTAGCAACACACATCCAATATCAAGAGCTACAGGCAGTGCAGACAGTAGGGAGAGTTTTAAAAAGGCAAATACAGGTGAATGGACCTCGGGTAGAGAGAAACACATGCCCCAGAATAGAGAGAAAAACTCACCCTGTGGGGCTGACCAGGGTGACCCTGGGAACTAAAAAGTACCTAACCCCACCCAAGTCCCCCAGGGCAGACCCGGGTGGGGGTGAGAGAGAGAGAATACTGCAAACTACTACCCTTTTACAACCCTGCAAGTCGCTGTAACATTTAATTTTAAAGCGGGAGATGGGCTGGACATAAGGCGCTAAACTTGCGCTAAACTTACGCTAAACTGGCGACACACTTGAACTATCACGATGGCCCATCCATCTCGAATAATACTCGTCAGTATACTCAGAGGCTTGAAAGATCTGTACAACACCACTGACTTTTTGTTGCCCTACTCACACGTGTTTTCTTGCTGCTATCAAGAGTAAGCCTATAACTTTGCCAACCTACAGCCTACAACCCTGCCAACAAGCAAAAGAAATGCGACACTACTGAAATCATCGGAAACACTAAAGACGAGCAAAACAAATGCGACATCACTAGCATCATCGGAAACATCACTAAGAGTCAGCGGATTTTCGTGTTTCCGATGGTGCTAGTGATGTCACATTTCTTTTGCTCGTCAGTATAAATTTTAACAAATTACTGTTTCACAAAGCAAGCCATGTCCCATCGACCCCAATGGAAATAGACGCCACATTTCAAAACCTGATGGTGAGCATAGTCAATGGAAGACAAGAAGCGGGTTGCGGAAGGGAGGGAGGGGGGGGGGGTGTGGTCAGGCTGGTGGGGGTGGGGCAGAAGACGGGCATGTTAGTCCCCAGCTATAATATACAAATGTGTGTACCGACGAACCGCGAGTAAAGTAAACGAAACCAGGAGAGGGGGAAGATGTGGGGTGGGGGCGTTGGCGATAGTGTGGGGAGGGTGCCAAAGCAGAAGCACAGCGTGTCTTGGTACTCGGGTAAGATTTATGTGGAGGAACTGTCAGAAAACCTTAGGTGTGGGGGAGGGGTGGGGCGGAGTGGAGAGGTGGGGGGGGGGGGGGGGGTCAAGACAGGCGTGTTGATATTGAGTTATGATTTAAACGCGCGTGCATCGTAAATCCCACTCTCCGCATCATCGTGGAACAGTCTCTGGAGTGGAGCTCCCCGCTGTACGTCAACTTTGTGGATTACGAGAAAGCATTTGACAGCGTGGACCGAGAGACTCTGTGGAAACTCCTACGACACTACGGTGTACCCACAAAGCTCGTCCGCCTGATCAGGAGCAGCTACGATGGCATGACATGTCGCGTGATCCACGATGGGCAGTTCACCAGGGAGCTCCAGGTCAGAACTGGTGTCAGGCAGGGGTGTCTGCTGTCTCCGTTCCTCTTCCTACTGGCCATAGACTGGGTCATGAAGATGACCACAGAGCACAGACGAAGTGGAATAATGGACACTGTGGACACAGCTCGACGACCTCGATTTTGCAGACGACTTGGCATTACTGTCCTACACTCATCAACAAATGCAGGACAAGACCACGAGGCTTGCTGACATCTCGTCCCAAGTGGGCCTCACCATTCACAAACAGAAAACAAAGACAATGAGGCTGAACGCAACCAGGGAAGAACCAGTCTTGCTTGCTGGCACCCCGTTGGAGGAAGTGGAGTCCTTCACCTATCTCGGGTTTGATTGTATGATTGTACATTGCTTAACGTCCCGACAGCAACAAGGCTTTCTCAGGACGTGCCTGCACTGCTTGTGAAAAAAAAAAAAAAACTAAACAGAAAATTGAATGTATGTCGCCAGCCGGTCAAATACGTTAAATAAACCTACATCATGGGGCCTAAATAAAGCTGTGACCATTTAGCAACACACATCCAATACAAGAGCTACAGGCAGCGCAGACAGTAGGGAGAGTTTTAAAAAGAGAAATACAGGTGAATGGACCAAGGGTAGACAGAAACACATGCCCCAGAATAGAAAGGAAACCCACCCTGTGGGGCTGACCAGGGTGACCCTGGGAACTAAAAAGTACCTAACCCCACCCAAGTCCCCCAGGGCAGACCCGGGTGGGGACCTATCTCGGGAGCATCACAGACAGAAAAGGCGGCACTGATGCAGATGTCAGAGCACGAATCGGTAAAGCCAGAGCAGCCTTTCTCCAGTTGAAAAAAGTGTGGAGTTCCAAAGAGCTGTCACAACACACCAAAGTCCGGATTTTCAACTCCAATGTAAAAGCAGTTCTCCTATATGGAGCAGAGACTTGGAGATTGACAAAAACCACAGTCAACAGAGTACAGACCTTCATGAACAGTTGCCTTAGAAGAATTTTGAAAATCCACTGGCCAGAGAAGATCAGCAACGTCAGACTCTGGGAGAGAACAGAGCAGATAACAGCAGAGAATGAAATTGGGCGAAGAAGATGGGGATGGATCGGTCACAGTCTGAGAAAGCCAGCTTCCAGTATCACTAGGCAGGCATTGTCATGGAACCCCCAGGGAAAGATAAAAAGAGGTAGGCCGAGAAACTCCTGGCGTCGAGACCTCCAAGCAGACATCAAGAGACTGGGAACCACCTGGAGTAGAATCGAAGGAGAATTGATTGATTGTACATTGCTTAACGTCCCGACAGCAACAAGGCTTTCTCAGGACGTGCCTGCACTGCTTGTGAAAAAAAATAAATAAACAGAACATTGAATGTATGTCGCCAGCCGGTCAAATGCGTTAAATAAACCTAACACATGGGGCCTAAATAAATCTAAGACCATTTAGCAACACACATCCAATATCAAGAGCTACAGGCAGTGCAGACAGTAGGGAGAGTTTTAAAAAGGCAAATACAGGTGAATGGACCTCGGGTAGACAGAAACACATGCCCCAGAATAGAGAGAGAAAAACCCACCCTGTGGGGCTGACCAGGGTGACCCTGGGAACTAAAAAATACCTAACCCCACCCAAGTCCCCCAGGGCAGACCCGGGTGGGGGGAATCGAAGGAGAAGCACAGGACAGGAGTTGCTGGAGGTCTCTCGTCGACGGCCTATACCCGGGTAGGGGTGACAGGCGTAAGTAAGTAAGTAAGCATCGTAAACCATTACACCTGCACGACTTATCGTCAGCCAGGCTAAGGAAGGAATGACCACTTGACCACTTGATGGCCGGAGCGGGGAACGGCTGGCGGTCAAGGAAGTGGGAGGGACTGGGAGGGACCAGGCCGTTGTTTATCACTGCCGGACACACATCTCGCGCGCTATTTAACTCATTAACCCATGTGTGTGCCGCCGGTCAGCTGAAGTCAGATGCATGAGTGAACTTAAAGCCAGCGTACGCCACTAAGCAAGGTGCTCTGCTACAGCGCCACAACACTAACCCCGCTATAGCGGAGCACCTTGCCTAGTGGCTGGCGCAGGACTACGCGGCTCACTCATTGCACTTGACACCTTCCAAATATCGTGAGTGCTGCGTCTGTGATTTTGGACCTTACGGCATAGCCGTAAGGTCCAAAATCACAGACCAGCACTCAACTGCATGGTCTGGGTTGCCCTGATGGCTCTAGTGGAGGGGTGCGAGTCTGGAAGGGTGCGGTCACATGCAGGTACAATCCGAACGTATTATCGACAACTGGCATTCACTAGACCAAAATCAAAGTTTTGCACGCATTTATCGAAGCTTGTATATATAATTATATATAATGGCACCCATCAAACCTCTGTTGGACCTCTTTATATCCAGACTTGTCGGAAATATCTGAACTTCAACAAAATCTGAGCAGCAATTGTCCAAGAAAAAAAAAACGTCAGAAGATTAATTGTGACAACGTTTGTACGCTAAACCCAAAAGCAGTATTCGTGATCAGACCAACAGACGGACCCAATCTCGGTCAGCAAGAGGCAGATTGATTGTACATTGCTTAACGTCCCGACAGCAAGAGGCAGAGATTCGCATAAGCCCCATGCAGCTGTAGGGGCTCAAGGGAATCTCTGCCTCTTACAGATGTAAGGTTTCGTAAGGCGAGGAGTCTTACATGCTTGTTAGCGTCTGAAGTGATTATACATTGGCGCAATGCGAAACTAATTAAACAGCAATAACTTTTTTTTTTCAAGGAGTCTGCTCTACATTTTTTTGTCTTTCTTTCCTCTTTTTGTTGTTGTGGCATTTAGGGGTGGGGGCTCTGGGTGAGGGACGTTGTTTGTTATTCTTATCTTCACCTCCATTTTTTTTCCCCAGCCGCTACCATGTTGTTGTGTTTTTTTTTTTTTTTTTGGTTTTATTTTTATTTTTTGTTTTTTGTACTGCCTAGTCAAACCTAACCGTTTACGGATAATGTAAACCACAAAGGTGATTTTCAAGACAGGGCACCGAAAAGAGTCTGAACGGATTTTGACCCCAGCTGGGTTCGAACCTGCGACCTTTGGACGAGAGTCAAACGCTCTACCCCCTCCCCTCCCCAAAGTTGCCGCCGGGACTACTGCACATTGTCTACGTACAAGTCACCGGAGATGAATCCATTCAAGGACAGTGCCTGAAAAGCTTGGCGCCTCTCCAGTGACCCTACCCGGACGGCCTTGACCCGTCAAGGTCGATTAATCGCCCGTTTTTCGGTGCTGATAGGTACTGATTCATACTATGATACACTATTAGTGATCCCATAGCAAAAGGCCCTCGGGCCCACGGCGGCCGTGGTGGGCCCCGAGGACCTTTGCTTACTGTCACCTTGTTAACTCATTCTACCCCAACACCGAAATCCCCCAACTTTGCCGTTGTCCTCTGAAGACTGCACTCTAGTGCAGGACACAGATCGATCTTTATCTTGCTGTGGTGTGTCTGGGGTGGAAAGAGTTAAATAACAGGGTAATGATGACAAAGCTGTGATACACAGATTGGCAGGCAACAGCAGACTAGATGGGCAAAACAAAAATGCTAAAACACACGAAGAGCAGATGTTGATATTTAGCTTGGATCGTCCCGAATACAAGCGCAACACCGACACCCTCAAGGCACAGACTCTCCCACTTCTACAGCCAAGACGGCACTTTCACACAGAAGCAGCCTGTAAACCCTACGCGCCAAGCCGCTGATTAAACATTGATTATGCTAGTTCAAGGGTAGTATCTAATTCGCTTCGCGCCTGAAAGGGGCCAAGCGAATTAGGTACTACCCTTGAACAATTCTTGTCGACTCCTCTCACTGCTGACTCAAGTGAAAGAGGTGCCGTACAACAACAAAAAAGACGATTTAAAAAAAAAAAGTAGCAATGTATGACAGACTTCAGCGCTTATAACAATTTTCACAGTTGCGCAAACAAAGGCCGACATCCATCGGATACATCAACGCCGATCCGCGCAAAACCCCTATCATAGCTAAGCCCCATAGACCCTCAAGGGCCCCGGGATAGGGGGGCGGGGGTGTCCGCCGCAGACAAATCTGCAGTTTCATGGGCACACGCCGTTGATGCAGGTCGTCTAAGCAAGTCCGACTCACCTCAACACGCGTCTATAGAGTTTCATAAGCCGGGACGGTCAGTTCTCGAAGCAGGCACTGGCACGCGCATCGCAGAGAATTGACTTCTTCTAGTCATTGTAAACCGAAGTCTTGTTTTACAGTGACTGAAATTGAACTAAATATTGTACCCTAAAACACATCGTTGACCCAATCCATTCAGCCCCGAGGCACTACAGCAGGAGACGGATCGACCCTGATAATTCAACGGTAGTGCCAGATTAGCTTGCTGGTGCTAAGCTAATCTGGCACAACCTTTGCATTAGAATGGCACGTTTCTGCCCCCCCCCCCCCACCCCCCCCCCGGGCCCGTGCAGCAGTGTCCCACAGCAATGCAACTCGCCTGCAAGACTCAGAGACACCTACAGATTCTCACGAGCCTCGGCAGACAACCGTGGGATACTGTTTTCATAACAACTGGCGTCCAACCCATGCTGTCTACAATAGCCGGGAGTGGGTTCGTATACGCCCCTGTAGCCACACAATAAATACTAGTAATAAAAAAACAAAACAACCAGTCCTTTACAAAGTCCCGTGAGTCTGCAAGATGATTCTCTCAGCAGCCCTGCAGGCGATGATAGCACACGATCAGCAATGGGGAGTAGAGCTTTGGCTGTCGGTAGCGGTTGCTGTCGCGATGATTGCTGCAGGAGTCATCGTGACAAAAGGCGCTACCGTCAGCCCATGCGATCAGCTCCTTTCTTGCCAGTTGACGCAATTGGTTGTTTTCTGAAATCTGTGTTAACTCATTCTAACCCAGCCACACCTCAGCGCCAAGCTATTCTGGCATCACCCTTGAACTATCATGGTCGATCTGTGCCCTGCACTGCAATGCAGTCTTCAGGGGACAACGGCAACTTTGAGGGATTTCGGTCTTGGGGTAGAATGTGTTAATTAACCCATCACATCCTGAGGCTGATTTTGTAAAATCTGCTCATCGTCATGAAGTCTATATTAGAGATTAGGAGACAGATCAACTGTTTTAGTTCAAGGGTGGTGCCAGAATGGCGCCTCAGGCGCCAAGCTATTCTGGTACCACCCTTGAACTATCAGTCAAATTGCAACTGGTGAATCAGGACGAAAAGGGTTAAACACCAAAGAGCCCAAGCCGACCCGCGAACACAGACGCAAAGTGGCGTCAGCAAGAGGCATAGATCTTCATGCTCACCCAGTTGCAAGCGACATAGATCCTCATGAGCCCCCGCAACTGCGGAGGCTCATGAAGATCTATGTCTCTTGCAGTTAAGATACTGTTCAGTTTTTCCATAGACACAGCCGACACTAAGCCTTTGGTTTCGCTCGGCTGTGAAGGGCCTTCAGCCGGCCCCATATGTAAGGGGCATAGATCCTCATGGGCCCCTGCAGATGCTGGGGCTCATGAGACTCTATGCCTCTTGCCGTTATGTCTTCTCTGGCGCCCAATTTCGGTTACGGCTCCAGACCCATTTTCTATGCATCTCTCCTGCCAATACAGAGTAGGATTTGGGTATTTGGCCCTGCGAATGATAATTGCCGCCACATAGGTTGAGGAAAAAAAACCAGACAGACGTTAATAAAGGTGTTACTTTGACACCATTGCCGCTCTGTGTTGCGTCAGGCTGTCAGAGCGACGCGCAAGGCCGCAGCAGTGTGTTTAATCAATCTTCATTACAAACCAATTAATACGCCGTGGCGGGACCGCGTCTTTCATTGGCTCGTGCACTTTTGGGTGCTGTTTGTTTTTTGTTGTTTTTTTCGTCGAAAGAAATGCATTTATTCACTCCTTCAGTCATTTATTCATTCACGTCAATGTAATGTGTCTGTCGCGTGCTGTGTTTAGGTGAATGCGTGTGGTTCACGCGATTGTGCGTGTTGGGTTCAGTCTGCCGTGATTTGATAACGTCCCGACAGCAACAAGGCTTTCTCAGGACGTGCCTGCACTG
This sequence comes from Semisulcospira habei, assembly GCA_036245525.1. Lineage (NCBI taxonomy): Eukaryota > Metazoa > Mollusca > Gastropoda > Semisulcospiridae > Semisulcospira > Semisulcospira habei. The sequence goes on from BTPG01000001.1 coordinate 135,368,292, forward strand.
CTTGTGAAGAAAAAACTAAACAGAATATTGAATGTATGTCGCCAGCCGGTCCAATACGTTAAATAAACCTACGACATAGGGCCTAAATAAAGCTAAGACCATTTAGCAACACACATCCAATATCAAGAGCTACAGGCAGCGCAGACAGTAGGGAGAGTTTTTAAAAGGCAAATACAGGTGAATGGATTGATTGATTGATTGTACATTGCTTAACGTCCCGACAGCAACAAGGCTTTCTCAGGACGTGCCTGCACTGCTTGTGAAAAAAAAAAAACCTAAACAGAACATTGATGTATGTCGCCAGCCGGTCAAATACATTAAATAAACCTAACACATGGGGCCTAAATAAAGCTAAGACCATTTAGCAACACACATCCAATATCAAGAGCTACAGGCAGTGCAGACAGTAGGGGGAGTTTTAAAAAGGCAAATACAGGTGAATGGACAAAGGGTAGACAGAAACACATGCCCCAGAATAGAGAGAAAAACCCACCCTGTGGGGCTGACCAGGGTGACCCTGGGAACTAAAAAATACCTAACCCCACCCAAGTCCCCCAGGGCAGACCCGGGTGGGGTGCAGGTGAATGGACCAAGGGTAGACAGAAACACATGCCCCAGAATCGGAAAGGAAACCCACCCTGTGGGGCTGACCAGGGAGACCCTGAGAACTAAAAAGTAGTTAACCCCACCCAAGTCCCCCAGGGCAGACCCGGGTGGGAGTTTGCCGTGATTTGAGCCGCTTGATCCAACTGGTCAAAGCGTGTATATAATGGCTGGTATTAATTATTATCGCTAGTGTTCGCTCCTTCCTTCATTCATTTAAGTGCGTTGTCTAATGTACACCGGTCAAAACCTGTGGCAAATCCGTTTTCTACAGCGACAATGGTCAAGTATGTTTCTTTGTTTTTGTTAAATTAAGACACGTAGGAGGGTGACGCCACACTGCAGCGACACGTCTTCCCCATGGAAGATAGCCCAAATGTCCTTCGTGGGACAATAAAGTAAAAAAAAAAACACAAATAAAACTGAGGCTACATGTATTTCCCATCTATCGCTTCTGGTAACTCTTGGTCATGTGTCCCTTACCCCGCGTACAAGTATATGAGAAAAACCGGAATGAAGAGAGGGAGAAATAGAGAGAACGACCGGTTACCTCCATACACCCGCTTTTCATCGGGCCGACGTCGGCCCAAGGATCTTTAGCACACTTGGTACGCACCGCGCGTTGCGGGAGGCCACCAGTGTGAGAAGGGGAAAAAGAGCGAGAGAGAGAGAGAGAGAGAGAGAGAGAGAGAGAGAGAGAGAGAGAGAGAGAGAGAGAGAGAGAGAGAGAGAGAGAGATGGACGCAGAGACCCGAGCACCACCTGTTTTCTACCTGTTCCGTGTCGTGATCAATAGACGTTGGCTGCGCCGCGGACACGCCGTCACATAAACCACATACACACTGCAGCTCATGCGCCACGAGAGGAAAAATAGAACACAAATACACAAGTACACCCCCTCCCCCTACTCCTCAAGAGTCTCGGGGTGAGAGGCTGGTCGTAGGTTGGAGATGGGAAAAAAAGGAGGGGGAGGGGGTTGGACGAGGGGGGGGGGGGAAGGAAGGGGGGGGGGGGGGCTCTGGTGTTTGTAGAAATAGTGATGGTTGGTCACTGTGACCAAGGAGACATGCTATCATGCCAACAATCTGTCTGTGCGCGTGCGTGTGTATGGCTTACGTGTGTGCAAAATCTCCAGAACAGAGTCTACATCTTCGTCTGTCTGTGTGACAGGTCGCGGGCGGGGGGGGGGGGGGGGGGGGGGGGGGGGGGGGGGGGAGGGGGGGGGGGAGGGAGGTCGACGAAATGGCGGCTGTAATCCAGAGCAGCGTCAGGCAGTGTCTCGGGTAGGTGGCAAAAACAGTATCAATATTAATACACAGACTCCATATTTAATATTATATTGTTCACCTTCAACCAAGATGCGTCCATGTAAGCAATAACAATAACAACACCATCAACAATACTGAAAACTTAGTAGAGCGCCTAACTTGGAAAGAGCTCTAAGCGCCTTATACCAGGCCCTACCTGCAACAGGCATAGATCTTCATGAGCCTCCGCAGTCTTGCGAGGGCACGCGTCACGGGGATCTATGCCTCTTGCAGACGGCCTGGGTCCGCTGCCGAGTTTCTCACCCTTGGGCATAGCAAGGCAGATATGAAGGCTGTCACCTTCAATACATCTCCTCCTTGTACCCGCTTACTACAGCCTGCTGGTCTGTGATTTTGGACCTTACGGCCGAAGGCCGTAAGGTCTAAAATCACAGACCAGCACACACGCGGCCCTTGCTCGACGATCTGCGCAATGACCTAGGACGTGATGATCGGTAGTGAGACGTGAAGGTTGTCATCTTCAATGCATCGTGGTGGCGTTTTGTACCTGCTCGCTGCACAGCCTTGGAGGTGTTTGATCAGCCGCCAACACCGCGGCAGGTCCACTGCACGTGTACCGCGCGTTACTTACCGAGACGGTTAACCCTGCTGGTGAAAGGAACTCCGTGCTGTCTTCGACATCTTCGCAGACCCGCGCAGAGCACGTTATGGGTGCTACACGTCAGCGCCACTTTACGGCGCGCTCTGTCAATGTTTAAATTTGACGAAAACGCGGAGGGGTTGTTCGTGTCACCCATTTGCTGCCATTGGACTCGGAACTCTTTGTCAATTCTGCACCAAAGAGCCCCCAACCGTCCCAGGAACATGAGATGCAAAGTGGGGCCAGCAAGAGGCATAGGTCCGAATGAGCCTCCGCATCTTGGGTGATGTTTTCATTTCCTTCATTTCAGTGAAGGAGTTAAGCTCTTTGAATGTACTTTTTAAAAAATCAAGTCGAATTCAGTTTTGTATTTGAAATACCAACTGGTCGCACGAAAATTTCTATCTGCACCAAAACTGACACCGTTTCGTAAACGTGTTCCCCATACAGAGGTCAACAGCCTCTAACCTGTCAAACTCCACATTGAGTAATTCTAGAATGATCTCATGGTGATTTCAATTATGACTGGAGGACGTTCAACCACCACAATACAACATCTGGTTAATGTGGCTAACTAACCAACTGCGACAACTGCTGTTGCTCACGTGACAAACTCTAACCAATTACGACAGCTACTGCTGTTCTAGTCGCTGAATCCATCCAATCAGGGACAGCTACTGCAGCTCACGTGACAAACTCTAACCACTCGCGACTGACAGCGCTGTGCAAGTGGCAAAATCGATAAGATTCTCAGTAACCCGTCATAGACAGCTACTGCAGCTCACGTGACCAACTCTAACCAATCACGACAGCTACTGCAGCTCACGTGACCAACTCTAACCAATCACGACAGCTACTGCAGCTCACGTGACAAACTCTAACCAATCCAGACAGCGACTGGCACCGCAAAATGGCGGGAGGCGTGGGGAGGCTTCATTATTTCACGCAGAGAAGTGGCAGCGAGACACGCTGCGCGCATGTCACTGCACACGTCGCATCATTAGCCGTTTGCCTGCACCCGACACCATCCATCTGCAAGAGGTATAGATCCTCATGAACCCCCGCATACGCGGGGGTTCATGAGTATCTATGCCTCTTGCTGTTCCAATTTAAATCTGTTCTCTCTTCGGATGCCGAGAGTGTGATATTTACTGGGCCCTACGCTGCTTAGTTTTCATTAACTTTTACACACTCAACGTCAAGTCAGCTCTACTTCAACATGTTTCAAGCACTTACTGTCTCTACGCTCGCTTTATTTCGTTCTCTCCTCTGTCTCCACATCTTTTCTTCTTTCTTTTATTTCTTGGGCTTCCACGTTGGTTGCGATAAAATGGACGCATGTATCTTTTTTTGTTTCCATTAACTTGTGCACACTGTGTGTCAAGCATCATCCACGTAGACACACATCTTGTTTTGTTTCCCTTTGCAAGACAGCACAAACAAAAATGTGTGTGCAATGAATTGCACACATAAATTCACATTCACACAGTGTGGTTCTACTCCTAAGCCCGCCCCCCCCCCCCACCCACCCCCACCCCACCCCATTTTCCACAACCACATCACACCTGTCTGTATCTCCACAACGGTGCCAAAAAATACGCCCCACTAAGCCTCTTCTTTATACAGCAGAACCTGTCTTGAGCGACCACCTACACCATATGGTCGCCTGCCATTCAAGACCATAATTTGAACTTAAGGCTGAATCCACCTAAATGATGGTCTTTAATGACAGGTGACACTTTTTGGCCCCGCGCGAGTCGTCTGATGGAGCACTCGTCTTTTAAGATCATCTTTTCTTGCTACACACACACACACACACACACACACACACACACACACACACACACACACACACACACACAAATTGTTTCACTGTATTCTCCGCTACAGCACAACAGTCTTTTAACTCATTCAGCCCCACGGCCGTATTTCCCAAATTGTGGAGGCGTCATCTAACGACTATGCACCAGTTGCAGGAGATGGATCGGCCATGATAATTCAAAGGTAGTGCCCGATTAGCTCGGCGCCGACAGGCGCCAAGCTAATCTGGCACTACCTTTGAATTATCATGGCCGACCCGTCTCCTGCTGTAGGGAGTCAGGGCTGAATGGGTTAAGGTGATCTTTTCTCGCCACACACACAAACATCGTTCCACTGTCTTCTCTACGGCACACGAGCAGTCTTTTTTTGTGCGTGAATTTTCTCAGGCACGTCGATGTAAAAGACCGCAGTGTGCCAGCCGCGAGTTGTTGTGCATGACATCAGAATAGTGAGCGGCTAACCCTTGGCGTGTCGGCAGCGGCTTCTAATTAGCCGCGACGATTCCTGTAGGAATCATCGCGCCGGACTGAAAACCGCTACCTGACGCGCATAGGGTTAGCGCGTGTCTCGAACTTCTTCCCATCTACACATCACCCATAACGCCTACGGCGAAAACCCACTCCTGCACAACACCATCGATCTACAACGGGGCACAGATCTTCATGCTCCCCCGCATTGCGCGGAGACTCATGAGGGTATACGCCTCTCGCTAGCTTTCCATTACGTCCTCGTCATGCCGCCACGCTGTAGAGCCAACTGGCATTCTATTTTCGATTATTTTTGCAAGCTACAGATAACGATTTTGTTTTGTTTTACCCTACAAAAATCCACAAGAGGCATAGATCCTCATCCCTCCGCGCTGAACCCCACTTACATCGCTGTCACTGATTCCCTTGACGTTCCCGTGTTTTATTCCCGGCCACTGTCTTTGCATGCTTCTGATAGACTATTGGCAATGGCACGAGACAAAGATTGGAAGAATGTGGCGGGGGTCCTGGGAATCGAGTCGCAGCGCCCCTCCAGCGGGGTAAAAACGGCAACTGACAGATGGATCCGCTAAAGCACAACTCCCGGGCGCTGCGGGCTTTATTATCACAGGTCTGTACAAAGAGATTCTCCCCGCAAAACTGACCCCCCGCTCAGTGGGGCTGAGTACGTGGGTGCTGTCAGGATTGCATGGGTGCACAGAATTAGACGGTTCCAGGGTCGCGTGGTCGGTACGGCATCGGTGCTGTTCGTTTTTTTAACAGTAACAATGGAGTCTGAATGACGAAACAAAGTCTCGAAATAATAATAATAATAATAATAATAATAATAATAAATTATATTATTATTATGATTATTATTATTATTTGTAGTAGTAGTAGTATCGTCGTCATTATTAATCATTGTTATTGACATTCGTTTTCATTATCTGCAGCATGCAAAAATAATCGAAAATAGAATGTCAATTATTATCATTTTTATATTAGGTTATTTTTATTATTATTATTACAGTAAACATTAAATGTAACAAAATCGCCAGAGGACCCGATTTTTCCTGTTGATATATCCGACGTTTGTTATAAGCGAGGTAAACTACACAGAAAGAGTGCGGTCAGGGATTTGTAACAAAGTGTTGTTATATCCGACGTTTGTTATAAGCGAGGTAAACTACACAGAAAGAGTGCGGTCAGGGACTTCTAACAAAGTGTTGTTATATCCGACGTTTGTTATAAGCGAGGTAAACTACACAGAAAGAGTGCGGTCAGGGACTTGTAACAAAGTGTTGTTATATCCGACATTTGTTATAAGCGAGGTAAACTACACAGAAAGAGTGCGGTCAGGGACTTGTAACAAAGTGTTGTTATATCCGACATTTGTTATAAGCGAGGTAAACTACACAGAAAGAGTGCGGTCAGGGACTTGTAACAAAGTGTTGTTATATCCGACATTTGTTATAAGCGAGGTAAACTACACAGAAAGAGTGCGGTCAGGGACTTCTAACAAAGTGTTGTTATATCCCATTTTCGTTATAAGCGAAGTCGACGGTATTTCATAACTAAATCAGCTTGAAAGAAATTTTGGTAAAGGCGATACGACCATGTGACAGCGTGTTCTTATTTCAACAATGCCCCCCCCCCCCCCCCCCCCACCCCCCCTCCAACAAAAAAAAAAAAAAAAAAGGAACTGTACCTGCCGAATGACTGACCTATCTACACGCGTATATGATTATTATGATAACCGGCACAGTAAAACTCCACATACTTCGCATTTCATTTACGCGTACTTGACATCGGACAATAAACATTTCCCCCCCCCCCCCCCCACCCCCCACCCAGTATCCTTGAATTTTTTTTCTTTAATTCCTTCGAGACGTGGCGCCTCCGGATACGCGGCTTATGCCGCGTATCCATAGGCGGCACGTCTCGAATGAGTTAACCCTTTGCGTGTCGTTAGCGGTTTTTGACGCGATGATTCCGACAGGAACCGCTACCGACACGCAAAAGGGTGAACCGAATCAGGCTCCGGCGCGTGAGACTGTTACCTGTACCTACATCTTGGTCATCAACCTAGATTCGCGGAGTTCAGAAGGGAGGCTGGGTCGCGTAGTGCTGCTCGGCGCCCCGCTGGTTATTGTGATGACCCAGATGAACCGTCCATTCAAGCTTTCAACGAAGCGCTTCTCTAAAAGAACTCTCTCAGACAAGCCAGCACCAACAGCCTACAACAGCCGCAGATACTCAAGAGCCACTACACACAGCAAGGGCACACACGGATGTATGCTTCTTACTAACATAATTTACATCTGTTTTCCAAGGACGAAGTGGCCACGAGATGTTCAGCGTTTGTCGGACCCGCAAAATAGAAGCCGAGACCTGACAATACTTTTTTGTTTGTTTGTTTGTTTTTGGTTGTTTGTTTTTTTTTCCCAGGACATGAACACATAAACATATCCCATGTCCAAGGGACATAGATTTTCATGAGCCCCTGCGGTCGCAGGGGCTCATGAGGATCTCTGTCCCTTGCCAAAATCGATCTGCCCCATCCCATGAGAACCTATACCTTCTTACAGTAGCTCAATTTTAACCCCTATCATACTGAGGCTAAAAGCTTCAAATCTGTACACTGCCATATGCAGGCTACGTTATAGTACTGACAGATAAGGATATAGACCAATGGATTTAGTTCAAGGGTGGTGCCAGAATAGCTTGGCGCCTAGAGGCGCCACGCTATTCTAGCACTACCCTTGAACTATTTTAGTCAAACTTATTTCACACACTGGTGTATTCCGAATGATAAGGGTTCATATAGCCGCAAAAAGCTCATCAGAGAAAGCTCATCCAAGTTTCAGTTATTCGCTGAAAGCGGTCGACCCCATTCACACAAGACATTCTACTGGTCGTGAAGGCGATCAACCTCCTTCAGACAGCCTCTGACAACTTTCTGACAGAGGAAGGTACCGAGGACTGGAGCGAAGACTGCGCATGTCCGGGGAGTTTTCTGGGTCTCCGGGTAAGGAACAAAGAGTTGGAAAACAATCAGGCGCCCCGAAAAAGCCCCGTGCGAACGATTAGTGGAAATGTCAAGCCAGCAGGTGAAACAGTCCAGGGGCCCAGTTGCACAACATGGCCTGACGAAAAGCCAGGGCCTAGCTGCACGATACGTCTGACAAATCCATAGTGAAAATAAAACGATACAATATCCAAAGGAACTTTTCTGAAGATTTTCTCACGGTTCGGTGCACTGCATACGGCATTTCCAAGTGCAGATCCCGTCTTAAGCGGAACTTTGTTAAGCCCAGGAGTGCTGGTAGCGTGGGGACAGATTTCACCCATAAACTAGAGGAAGAAGTAAAACGACTGCTTCATAGCTCAGAGCTGCAGCAGATGATAGGTGCATGTCTGCGAGATACTGCTACCATACAAATGAAATCTGGCTTTTAACAAACTATCCTCATGATGCACCAGATGGCATAAAGATGTTAACTCATTTCAAACATGCCGCCTCCAGATACGCAGCATAAGCCGCGTATCCGGAGGCGGCACGTCTTGAATGAGTTAAAGATTTAAAACAAAGCACCACAATGTGTGTGCTGGACTGCTATTCTTAACTGCAGGCAAAATCCCCGGACAACAAATGCCAGGGACAGTGGGCATGCCCTTGTACCTTCACACAACACACTGCATGCAGAGTATTACACTACACTGCCCATTCTAAACCAGACCCCTGCTGCAATTTCTTTCCTCCATTTCCAACTGACATCTAAAATGATACCATTGTCATGCAACGCGGCCACGCTGCCAAACTACAGGTAGGAAACAATTGATATCCACCCCTCTTTTACAAACACCTGTCCAGCAAGAGGCACAGATCCTCATGAGCCCCCGCAGGATGCGGGGGCTCATGAGGCTCTATGCCTCTTGGTGGCCATGCTTCCACACGCTACGGAGGTCACGGGGCTTTGGTTCTATAATGACACAGAATCAACCCTCTCCTGCAAACACTCGGCCTGTTAGCAACTTGGGTAGGGTTCCCGGCAAACATGGAAAGAGTGGAAGATATACCTGCAGATTGCAGACTCCCTTGTAGAGGCTCGCTTTTTTATCACAGAGTACATGCTCTATAGACCATGGCTTGCTACCTGCGCGCACTCGGTTTTGCAGGCATATTTGTTTGTAAAGCTGCAGTTGCCGACGGTGCGCCTTCAGGTGTAGACACTGCACGACAAGCACGGTGTTTCCATGACGACGGCTACGACTGAAATGGCTACGACTGGGACAGCGCGTGACATACTAAGGCCAGTCGGGGCTTTAAAACATCCTTCAGCATGCAACCAAGGGTACTGTGATACTGCATGCACGAGAGAGCTAACCATATTTGTTTAAAGGACTTGCCTGGTTGTTTAAACTAGTTGCGCAACCTGACTGCTTTCATACCACCAGTCAAAAGTAGTACAGTGTGGTAACTGTGTCGGCATGCAAAAGCGTGTGATGCATGTATCTTGTCATAAACACTTAAAGTACCAATACGCGTTTCCAGTGCAAAGATCTGGAAACATGGAGGCCCTGCACTGCACAACAAGCTCCACGACCTCTTTCTCTGCTGCTGCGAGGAAGGAACACTACCAAAGGATCTCCGCGATGCAGTCGTCACCACCCTGTACAAGAACAAAGGAGAGAAGTCTGCCTGCTTCAACTACCGTGGAATTACCCTGCTGTCCACTGCCGGGAAAATTCTTGCAAGGCTGCTCCTGAATCGGCTGGTACCTGCCATCGCTGAAGACCACCTCCCAGAGGGCCAGTGTGGCTTCAGAGCCAACAGGGGCACATGGTCTTTGTGCTGAGACAGCTTCAGGAGAAGTGCCGCGAGCAGAACAAAGGGCTGTACGTAACGTTTGTCAACCTAACAAAAGCGTTCGACACTGTCAGCAGGCAAGGCATGTGCCAGATCCTGGAGCGACTTGGCTGTCCCCCAATGTTCCTCAGCATGATCATCCAGCTACACGAGGACCAGCAAGGCCAGGTCAGACTCAACAATGACCTCTCAGAACCATTCCCCATTCTCAATAGTGTGAAGCAGGGTTGTGTGCTGGCACCGACCCTCTTCACCATCTTTTCTAGCATGATGTTGAAACAGGCCACAGTGGACGATGACGACGCAGTGTACATCAGGTATCGTCTCGATGGCAGCTGTTCAACCTCAGACGACTGCAGGCCCACACCAAAACCCTAGACCAACTGATTCATGAGCTGCTCTTTGCTGACGACGCTGCCCTCGTTGCACACACAGAGAGAGCCCTGCAGCGCATCACGTCCTGCTTGGCAGACGCTGTACAGCTCTTTGAACTCGAGGTCAGTCTGAAAAAGACAGAGGTCCTCCATCAGGCGGCACCCAAGATAGAACATCGCCCTCCCCACATCACCATTGGTGAGTCTGAACTGAAATCAGTGCACCAGTTTACCTACCTTGGCTGCATCGTCACGTCAGACGCCAAGCTGGGCAAGGAGATGGACAGCAGGCTGGTAAAAGCGAACAGCGCTTTCGGGCGTCTATACAAGCGGGTGTGGCACAATCAACAGCTGAAAACAGGCACCAAGATCAGCGTGTACAGAGCTGTCGTTCTCACCACCCTGCTGCATGATTCCGAGTCCTGGGCTCTCTACCGCAGCCAACTACGACACCTCGAACGCTTCCACCAGCGATGCCTGCATACCATCCTTGGCATTCACTGGAGTGACTATGTCACAAACGTCGAGGTCCTTGAACAGGCAGAAACCGTGAGCATCGAGGCTTTGCTGCTGTGGACACAGCTCCGCTGGGCGGGGCACGTCTCCAGGATGGAGGATCATCGCCTACCCAGGATCACCCTGTTGGGCGAGCTCGCCACTGGACACAAGAGTCAGAGGGGCACCAAAGAAGAGATACAAAGACTGCCTCAAGAAGTCACTTAGTGCCTGCCAAATCGACCACCACCATTTACAAGGCAGCCGTCTCCTTTGAGGACTCTCGCATAGCTAGCCTTGAAAACAAGCGGCTCAGGAGAAAAAACAGAGATGCCGCAACTCAGAACCCTGGCCAGACCTCCGTCTGCAGCCACTGCGGTCGAACCTGCCTGTCCCGGATTGGCCTCAGCAGTCACGAGCATGCCTGCAGACGTCGTGGGTAACCCCTATAGAATCTTCGTTCGCAAAGTCAAGCCAAGAGAGACTATTTCGCGTAAAACTGAAGACACATTTCACAACTATTTGTGTTTGTTATGCCTTGTCGACGCACTTAATGAGCTTCTATGGCAGTTTAAACACACAGCAAAAACACACGCATAATCGCATTAAAAGTTTATTTATTCTGTGCAGCCGTTAGCGTGTCAATCTATTTTTAGCTGTTTCTCGTACTGAGAGCGTTGTATTTCTCTTGATATAAAGACAATGTGTGCTGAACTGGACTGTCCTGTGTCTAAATGGACCATAACTAGACCTGTGTGTAGCGTTTCGAAACAATCTGTTACAGAGGTGTATCTTTGATCAGTTACGGCGGCAGTGGGCCTTTAACTACATGCGATGTGTCTGACAGTTTATGATCTCTTATACAGCACTGAGGAACCTGTTTCCAGCATCCACATTTCTTTGAAAGACAAGAGTGATCTTAAATCAGGTGCCTGTTCAAGATACAGCAGTGCCACCTGTCATTAACCCATTATATCCTGAAGCTGATTTTTTTTTTAATTTGCTTATTGTCCTATAAAGACTATATTACTGATAGATCAAACACTTTAGTTCAAGGGTAGTCGCCAGAATAGCTTGGCGCCTCAGGCGCCAAGCTATTCTGGCACCGCCCTTGAACTATCATATTCAAATTGATTTCAAGCAGGGGGTTTTCAGGATGAAAAGGGTTAAAGACCATCATTTAGGTGACTACAGACACAGTCACAGCTACAGCCACCTCAATGATGGTCTTTAATAGCGGGTGATCTCTCACACGAGCGGTCACTCCAAACAGGGTCTGCCGTACTCGCGCGTTGGTGTGCCAGTAATGCGTGGCACTATGTAGCGAGGCATGTCTGGTAGTTTATGTACTGTTCTAATGGCGATGTCTGCCTCTGATAGCGTTCCTTGCGGCAGGCAACGTCATATGCAGCAAATTCTAACAGATATGAGTGATTTCATCTGAGAATGATGCACTTCGGGTTTCACCTCGCTGCGCCGTATACGGATACACACACACCGCGTCATGTAACAGTACCTACGGGGTGCGTGTCGCCAGCACTAAGTATGCAGTGTCGACGTCACTACGGTCTTTCGCACTATGTGTCGACAGCACTGCGAGTCGCTAGCACTACGGGTCGCCAGTACAACGTCACGATGTATCGCCGCGTAGTTCAAGTGTCAGTTCTAGAGCCCGTAGTTCTAACGGCCGTAGATCTAGCGCCGCGTAGTGCTCGTGATACTTACTGCTGACGGGGTTCAGACGCGTGCATGCCACCTGGTCTGACGCTACTTCGTCGTGTCTACGTCCGACATCTGTGCACGCTGGCCTGTGATTTTGGACCTTACGGCTGAAAGCCGTAAGGTCCAAAATGACAGACCAGCACAAATATGCAGAGAACATAAATATGCAGTGAACTCTTGAGTGTTTTTTCCCCCCAGAAAGTGGGCCGTAGGTTTGTCTTGTTCATACTTTCTGGCCAGACTTTCACGCCGATCTTCATGCGAACCTCAGCGCTGCGTGCATCTTGTCACAGGCAATACATTCCTGCGGTATGATGCAACCCGATGTCCTAGATAATGGACTTGCACGTCACGGACGTAGGCCAGTCTGCGATTGTGGACCTTAGAGGCTGGGCACACGCTGCCACAAACACCTATTACTTACGCCTGTCACCCCTCCCAGGGTATAGGCCGTCGACGAGAGACCTCCAGCGACTCCTGTCCTGTGGGTTCTCCTTCGATTTTACTCCAGGTGGTTCCCAGTCTCTTGATGTCTGCTTGGAGGTCTCGACGCCAGGTGTTTCTCGGCCTGCCTCTTTTCCTCTTTCCCTGGGGGTTCCATGAAAATGCCTGCCTAGTGATACTGGAAGCTGGCTTTCTCAGACTGTGACCAATCCATCCCCATCTTCGTCAGCTGTTATCTGCTCTGTTCTCTTCCAGAGTCTGACGTTGCTGATCTTCTCTGGCCAGCGGATTTTCAAGATTCTTCTAAGGCAACTGTTTATGAAGATCGGTACTCTATTGACTGTGGTTTTTGTCAACCTCTAAGTCTCTGCTCCATTATAGGAGAACTGCTTTTACGTTTGAGACAAACACCTATTGCCGGGCGCAATTTTGTGGCCATGTTGATGCCACATTGCGGGGCGCCGGGCACCTACAATATTGCCGCCACAAATTGCCACCCGATACAATCCGAATCTATTTATTTGTGGTAGCCCTCAAGGCTGGAGCAATGTTGCCGCCTCGGAAAAAAATTGGCGGAGAAGCTGAACGACAGCTTTTAGTTGAGACTGTTAACTCATTGGAGACGCGCCGCATGCGGAAACGCTGCGAATAGCCGTGTATCCGTATGCGGCACGTCTCCAGTGAGTTAATTGATCAACCTTGTCCAAAAGTTCCCATGCATGTGGGACTCCCGCAGCTCCGAATATTTCAACCGCACGCGTGAGAGCTGTTCCACAATTTATATGGTAATGGCAGGTTAGTCGGTAGAAACACTTTGCGTGCACATTGAAACGTGTGCCACGAAGCCGATGTGGCAGGTGGCAGATTGTTTACCACACATTGCCAGTCGCAAATTCTGGTAGCGTGGGTCGCGCCCCTTACGGCACTGAGACGTAAGATCCAAAATCACCGACCAGCCCACAGAGACAGACCCCAAAAAAGTAAAATCCAAGAAAATCGTGTCTGCCCCTAGGGCTGATGAGAATCTCGCAAAGTAAGATCGACCCCAAAATAACAGTGAGGTGTCGTCCTCTGGAGATTGCGTTGCAGGCTTCGGATCATACGATAAAGATCGGTCACATAGGCGGCAAGCTATTCCGGCACCACCCTTGAACCATCATTGTCCATCGGCACATCAGGGGTCATAGAATGGCAAGCCCGAATGTGATGCACACAAAACAAAGCTGAGTTAAGCGTTCAACACTGGCTGTGGGCAGTGCTTTTTGTCGCGATGATCCCGGCAGGACAAGAACCACTACCCACAGCCAAAAGGTTAACGAGATAGTTTCACATACCGCGGGGAAATCACTCTCCGTGTCTGACGACAAACAGATCAAGGGATCTAACTGTGTGTTTGTTTAGCGCTGAGTCACTTCCCTTGGTGTCTACGCGAGACCGCATGCGTTCACGAAGTTACGCCGAGGCACTTTCGCTGGATTAACTACGCGACATTTTTTCACCCGTCCTCACATTTCCAACCAGCTCTGCCCCTCTTTCACAGGCCAAACTGACACGGCACCACCCTGGCACCGTCATGGTCGATGCACACCCAGGGGTAGTGTGCCTCGGTTATAAGGGTTTAACCCATTCAGCCCCGGCGCCCTACAGCAGGAAATGGCTCGACCATGATAATTCAAGGGTAGTGCCAGATTAGCTCGACAAACCCGACCACCCCGACACAAAACGCCTTTGCACGTCACTTTCTAACCACAATCTTACACAACACATCACTAAACCCACCCACCGACTCGGCCACACCCTCGACTGGATCATCACCCGCACCTCCGATCAACTCTTCCTCGACTTTGACACCTCCTCTGTGCTTCCCTCCGACCACCTCGCTATTCTCGTCGCCCTCAACCTACCTCCCCCGAAAAAGCCCAAGCTCTTTGTCTCTCGTCGCAAACTAAAATCTGTCAACCGAGAGAACTTTTTCGACGAAGCTGTCGACCTTCTCTTGGACCCCGCCTCCTCTCCCGATCTTGCATCCCATTTCGATTCCTCCCTTCGAAAACTTCTAGACACCCATGCCCCTGTCACCGCCTGCTCCATACCCAACCGACTCCCCTCCCCCTGGCTCACTGACGACATAGCCGAGGCCAAGCGCCTTGCCTCCCTGACACCCCCTTTTCCGGCACTACCCTCTCGTCCTTCCGCCCCGTCTCTCAGGATGAAGTCCTCAAGACCATAAAGTCCATGCCTTTCAAAACCTGCGAACTAGACCCCCTCCCAGCTTCCCTCTACCAGGACGGCCTCCCAAAACTTTTGCCCTTCATTACGGACATCATCAACACATCTCTAGAAAATGGCTCCGTCCCCGATATCTTCAAGTCCGCCATCGTCCGTCCTCTCCTCAAAAAACACAACCTCGACCCAAACGAACTCAAGAACTACCGCCCAGTCTCCAATCTCTCTTTCCTGTCCAAGCTTCTTGAGAAGGTCGTCCTCAACCAACTCAACCTCCACCTCGCCGACAACAACCTCCTCAGTCCCTTCCAGTCTGCCTATCGCAAACATCACAGCACTGAAACTGCCCTTCTACATATCCTAAACGACCTGCTTCTCTCCACTGACTCGGGCAACATCTCCCTTCTTACGCTACTCGATCTCTCTGCCGCCTTCGACACCATAGACCACTCTATCCTCCTCCACCGCCTCCACCACTCCTTTGGCATCACTGACTCTGCTCACTCCTGGTTTCTCTCCTACCTCTCCGACAGACAGCAGTCCGTCACCATCGACGGCGTCTCCTCCAACCCAGTCAGGCTCTCCTGCGGCGTTCCTCAGGGGTCCGTCCTGGGCCCGGTCCTTTTTACACTCTACATCTCCCCCCTGTCCAACATCACCCAGTCTCACCACATACACCACCACCTCTACGCTGACGACTCACAACTACTAGACAAAGACAAACTCGACAACACTCAGACACTACTGACTCGCACGGCTGACTGCTATGAGGACGTGAAAAACTGGATGACAGCAAACAAGCTCAAACTGAACGACGACAAAACGGAAGCCATGCTGGTAGGCACTCGCCAGAAACTTTCCCAGCTCTCTCCCTCTCTCCACCTTCAACTCGACAGCACCCCCATCTCCCTCTCTGACTCGGTCAAGAACCTTGGCGTTATCCTCGATTCCTCTCTTTCCATGACCAGCTTCGTCTCCGCCACGGCCCAGGCATGTTATTTCCACCTCCGCCGCATCAGTCAGATCAGAAAATACCTCACTACCGAAGCTGCCACCAAACTCGCTGTCTCTCTCATCTTATCTCGCATCGACTACTGCAACTCTCTCCTTTCTGGCCTTCCTCACTCCACCACTCTCACTCTCCAGCGCGTCCAGAACAATGCTGCCTGCCTCGTCCTCAGAAAGAAACAATCCGACCACATCACTCCCCTGCTCAAGCTCCTTCACTGGCTCCCCATCCCCCAACGCATCCAATACAAGATTCTGTCTCTCTGCTACAAATCCCTGAACAACTACGCTCCTGCGTATCTCTCCAACTTACTTCACCACTACACTCCTCCCCGCTCCCTCCGCTCCGCCTCTGACCCTCTCCGCCTCCTCATCCCCCGCACCAAACTCAGCACTTTCGGCCCCCGCTCTTTCTCAGTATACGGTCCAACTACCTGGAACACTCTCCCACTCTCTCTCCGTCAGAAACACTCGCTCTCCTCCTTCCAGTCTGCCCTCAAAACTCATCTCTTTCAACAGTTCTAGCACTATATCACCACACTCCCCAGCCCAAGCTGACCGTCGTAATGTATCTTCACTATTTGTGTTACGTGAGTCATTGTCTAAAGCGTGCGCATGCGTGTGCGAGTTGTGAGTGCGCGCTTAGAGTATTATAAGATAAGCGCATTATAAATACCGTAATTATTAATTATTATTATTATTAATTATGATGGCCGTGCCGTCTCCCGCCACTGGTTTTTAGCCGTTAGGCGACACCTGCAAACTTTGGGAATCCGGCCGTGGTGTTAAGGCCCCGCTACACATGCCCGGTTTTGAGGCCGATTCCCGATCAGTTTTCGAATCGGTAGGTGATCGGGCCGGACTAAAAACGTGTGCACTGCCACACATTTCCCGACTTGTTTAGCCGACCGGTTTGAACAGAAGACCTGTTCTGCAAAATGGCTGCTAGTTTTGACAGTGATGATGACGTGCTTGCATTATCAGCAGTTTTGCATCATATTCGGGAAGAGGCGTGCGAAACTTCAGCAACGAAGGTGGCCGGTACTGATCTCAACAGGCGTGTTCCGCCATTTGCAAACTACGACATGCTTTGCGAGACGCGCTCTGATTGGTTGAAGCTTACAACCGGGGCCGATTCGGATCGGGACAATAGAGCAGGTTCTAGACACCCGATTCCCAGCCGATTGGGACCGGATCGGATAATTGACGTCATCCGATCGCAATCGGATCGGAATCGGCTTCAAAATCGGGGCACAACCGGCTCGTGTGGCGGGGCCTTTAAATGGGTTAATATCGCTACTTTGAGACTGTTAACACCAACACCCATTTTTTTCTGAGCTACCGCATTTTGGTCTTAACCCATTTCATCCTGATAATACTCCCATTGCTTGAAATAAAGCTGACTATGATAGTTCAAGGGTGGTGCCAGAATAGCTTGGCGCCACCCTTGAACTAAAATGTTTGATCTATATCTTAAAGGGGCACTCCTGACCTTTTTTTAATGCTTCAGTTCGCAAAAAGCTTTCACTGGGATTCAGTATACATACCCACTTAGACAGTGACCACCCCATTGTCCCACCAAATGCTTTCTTTCGTCCGTTCAAAGCGAAAAGAGGCCACCGGAATCTTGTGACTGGACCAAGTCAAAAGATTGCTTGTGATAGGCGATGGTGGCTGACGTCATAACTATTCTATACGACGATAGGTCAACTGCATAATTATAACCAATCAGAGACAAGATGGCGGATGAACCAGCGAAGAAAAAAAGAAAGTATCAGTCGACTCGCGCCGGCCGACAATAACAGACTCGGAATTGAAGAGAAGAAAGAGAAAGATTGATTGATTGTACATTGCTTAACGTCCCGACACTAACAAGACTTTCTCATGACGTGCCTGCACTGCTTGTGAAAAAAATAAAAAATAAACAGGATATTGAATGTATGTCGCCAACCGGTCTAATACGCTAAATAAAGCTAAGACCATTTAGCAACACACATCCAATATCAAGACCTGCAGGCATCGCAGACATTAGGGAAAGTTTAAAAAAGGAAAATACAGGTGAATGGACGAAGGGCAGACAGAAACACATGCCCCAGAATAGAGGGGAAACCCCACCCTGTGGGGCTGACCAGGGTGACCCTGGGAACTAAAAAGTAGTTAACCCCACCCAAGTCCCCCAGGGAAGACCCAGGTGGGGGTGGGGTTAAATGGGTTAATATCGCTAGTTTGAGACTGTTAAACAACAGCACCTATTCTTTCTGAGCTACCGCATTTTGGTTTTAACCCTTTTCATGCTGATACTCCCATTGCTTGACTATGATAGTTCACGGGTGGTGAAAGAATAGCTTGGCGCCAGGAGCGCCAAGCTATTCTGGCACCACTCTTGAACTAAAATGGTTCATCTATATCCTAATCTGTAATGCAGCCTTCATAGGACAATAATAAAAAATATATATGCAGAAAATACCTCACTACCGAAGCTGCCACCAAACTCGCTGTCTCTCTCATCTTATCTCGCATCGACTACTGCAACTCTCTCCTTTCCGGCCTTCCTCACTCTACCACTCTCACTCTTCAGCGCGTCCAGAACAATACTGCCCGCCTCGTCCTCAGAAAGAAAAAATCCGACCACATCACTCCCCTGCTCAAGCTCCTTCACTGGCTCCCCATCCCCCAACGCATCCAATACAAGATTCTGTCTCTCTGCTACAAATCCCTGAACAACTACGCTCCTACCTATCTCTCCAACTTACTTCACCCCACACTCCTTCCCGCTCCCTCCGCTCCGCCTCTCTCCGCCTCCTCATCTCCCGCACCAAACTCAGCACTTTCGGCCCCCGCTCCTTCTCCGTCTACGGTCCATCCACCTGGAACACCCTCCCACTCTCTCTCTCCATCAGAAACACTCGCTCTCCTCCTTCCAGTCCGCCCTCAAAACTCACCTCTTTCAACAGTTCTAGCACTATATCACTACACTCCCCACCCCAAGCTGACCGTCGTCATGTATTTTCACTATTTGTGGTACGTGAGTCATTGTCTAAAGCGTGCGCATGCGTGTGCGAGTTGTGAGTGCGCGCTTAGAGTTATAATTATTATAAGATAAACGCATTATAAATACCGTAATTATTATTATTTTTTTTTTTTAAACTCCGCCTCAGGATGTAATGGGTTACAAGACAGGTGCTCCCTCAACAAAAATCCTGAAGTGCAAACAGTCTCACCTGTCATAAAACACTATTAGTTAGCAGCTTAAAGCCACTTAAATGATGGTCTTTAATGACAGGCGATCTCTGATAAAGGTGATTGCTGAACACGGGTTCTGCTGTACGATACCGGTGGCTACATGAACAAGGGGACTAAACCACTATTGCTGTTATGGATTGTGTTCTCGGTTCTCTCTCCCCATTTTGACGTATACATACAAGTCTCACCCGTCAGCTGACTTGTCAACGAGAACTGGTTATTATTCTGTCATTTCGCCGTCAGTTCATCGCTTATTGCTTTCAGGCCTTGCACCGTTGTAGCAAAAAACAAAAACAAAACAAAGCAACAAAAAAAAAAAATAAAAAAAAAAAATAAAAAAAAAAAAAAACATTTGATTTTCGTTGCGATTGGGGCGCTGATCGAGTGTGCATTATGTGGCGGAGTGCGTTGTCGGTAAATAAAAGCGGTTTTGAGACAGCGTGATTACAGATGACGTAAAAAAAAAAAAAAAAAAAGGGGCTGCGATCACGTCGCAGATAGTGCAGATAGTGAGTGTATGATGTGGCATGAGTGCGTTGTTAGTAAATGAAGGCAGAGTCGGGCGACAACATGATTATAAAATGACGGATCACCAGTGCGGAAAGTTGGCACCCAGCAGTACATTTCGGTGATAAGCGACTGTATAGTGAAATCTGCGCTGGTCGCAGATTTTGGACCTTACGGCTCAAAGCCGTGAGGTCCCAATTCGCAGAGCAGCACGCGCGTAACTAAATCCCCGTCAGCACGCTTTGCGTCACAGACGTCAGCGCGTTTTACGTCATGGCCGTCAGCACGTTTTGCGCGGCAATGGCCAAACGCTGAAACAAAAACTTCGATTCTCGTCGCAAGAAAACGGATAACAAGGGCCGCGTTGACAAGAGATAAGAAAAGACTTAGTTTTTCTTCTTTAACCTTTTTAAGCCCAAGGTAACTTTTTCCAATTTGTTTTTCAGGTGTCCTTTAACGACGATGTCAGTACCAGCTGCAGGATGGTTGGTTGTACACTGTTTAACGTCCCGACAGCAACAAGACTTTCTCAGGACGTTCCTGCACTGCTTGTGAAAAAAAAAACTAAACAGAATATTGACTTATGTCGCCAGCCACCAGCTGCAGGAGATGGGTCGACCATGGTAATTCAAGGGTAGTGCCAGATGAGCTTGGCGCCTTCACGCCAAGCTCATCTGGCACTACCTTTGAATTATCATGGTCCATCCATCTCCTGCTGTCGGGCTTTGGTGCTAAAGGGTTAAGCCAGACAAAAAAAACGCACGGGTTGACGGCCAGAATTCTAACATAGCTACCTCATCACGTCAACGACTTGTCACTGTGGTCCGGTCTGTGACTTTAGACCTTACGGCCTCTTGGCCGTAAGGTCCAAAATCACAGACCAGATCTCTCACATTATTGAGTGTGCTGTACTTGTAAGTAAGCAAGATCCGTTCTCGCGAGAGCGTGATTTCACAAGATACTGCCACAAGAACATCAAGAATGAGAGAAACATGTGGCTTCATACAGAAAACGAAAGAAAACATATTGTACCTGCGGGGAAACAAAGGTACATGTTCTGAGTAAACACGTTTTTTCCTCGTGTTAAAAAGCAAATTGTCTTCAGACACTGTATAATCCCTCACTAGTTCCGCCCCCCCCCCCCCCCCTCCCTCCCTATTCAGTCTCTTTATTTATCCGTTAGTTTTTCCCACTTTCAGTCTCTTTAACTCTTAAACTCCCAGAACCAAATTACTTCCGTTCTATAGAATATAAGTCGTTCAGTTCTGAGAGTTTAATAGATAACGCAGTCCGTTCTATAGAATGTCCGTTCTATAGAATGTAAGTCGTTCAGTTCTGAGAGTTTATAATAGATAACGCAGTCCGTTCTATAGAATGTAAGTCGTTCAATAGATAACGCAGTCCGTTCTATAGAATGTAAGTCGTTCAGTTCTGAGAGTTTATAATAGATAACGCAGCCCGTTCTATAGAATGTAAGTCGTTCAGTTCTGAGAGTTTATAATAGATAACGCAGTCCGTTCTATAGAATGTAAGTCGTTCAGTTCTGAGAGTTTATAATAGATAACGCAGCCCGTTCTATAGAGTTTATAATAGATAACGCAGTCCGTTCTATAGAATGGAAGTCGTTCAGTTCTGAGAGTTTATAATAGATAACGCAGTCCGTTCTATATACAAGCTAATCTGGCACTACCATTTAATTATTATGGTCGATCCAGCTGCTGGAACTGGTGAGGCCTCGAAAAGCGGCATTGGTGTTAAATGAGTTAATTGTTTTTTTTTACGAAATAAAAATACCCAAAAGACTCATAAAAACTGAACAAAACAAAGAAGTTGAAGACGGATCTCTACCTTAGTGTTTCAGAGATTAAAAACAGGTCATTTTCTTACTATACAAACGGGACAAAGCCTACTGACACAAGACAATCATCGCTGAACCTTTGAAGCATTACCTCATGATAAAGTGTGCGTTCCTTCTCACCTTGTTACCTGCAAGGTGCTATCAGGTACGGAGGTATTATTCTGTGCGTGATAGCGATCGCTAAACGACACGCTTGGGTATACCACTCATACATTCCTTTGATTTTGTAACAACTTTTTTGTTTCTCTAAAGATGTGTGTGTTCATGCGTGCGCCTGCGCGCGCATACTGTGTGTGTGTGTGTGTGTGTGTGTGTGTGTGTGTGTCTGGATGGGTGGGTGGGAGTGGGGGGGTAGGTGGGGGGGGGGGGAGGGGGCGGGGGAAGTGTGCATTCATGTTGATAGTAATCTGTAAACGTCTAGCTTAGGTATACGACAAATACATCACTTCCATTTTTTACAGGAACTGTGTTTTCTTCTTAGAAGATGGCAATGTAGGTAAGTATTGCGCACGTGCATGGGTATGCGTTTTTTTTTTTTTTTTTTGGGGGAGAACAAAGGCTTTTGTTTAGCTCAATAAGGTGGTGCTGGTTGAGTGATACCATCGCTGCCGACTGCCTCAAGTTGTGATGCCTAGGCACGTTGTATGTGACTTTTTACGGCCAACAATTTGTGAGTCGTCACTGCCGGTAAAAACCTGGGCACAAGGCAGCCCTTAATTACCTGTGACACTCTGGGCCAGCAGTGCGTGTGCAGTTCTCTGTGAACCTGCGACTATTTTTTTCAATTTGAGATGTAAACGCGACCGACCCTACCCAGGAAGCGGTACAGATCCCCATGAGCCCCTGCGAATGCAGGGGCTCATGAGGATCTATGCCGCTTGGACACAAGAGTGATCAATGTGCAAGCAGTTGCATTGCGATAACCTGGAACATATGAGGTAAATCAAGCCGACCCTACCCAGCAAGTGGCACAGATCCTCATGAGCCCCTGCTCAGCAGAGGCTCATGAGGATCTATGCCACTTGGACACGAAAGTCAGAGTGAGCAATATGCAATCAGTCGCACTGCATCTGAAGGTATAAATGGGACCGACCCTCGATGAGCAAAAGGCATAGATTCTCATGAGCCCCTGCGAATGCAACAGTACTGCGAATGTGAATCTATGTCTCTTGCAGAAGAAAGCGGTTGCCTAGCAGACTTCAACTTCAAGTTGCATGTAGTGCTGAAAAAAAAAGTATCTTTACCGCAAGCGATGATAACCGCAAAAATACATTCACTGAAGAAAGCCTTTCATCTGCAATGAAAAACAGAGTCACAGCAGCCAAAACCGAGAATAAACATCTATGGCTGTAGCTGGTGAAGAAGGTCCCGGGTCTACATACAGTGAGCACAGGCTTATTCTTTTTGCTTTCACAAACGCCTAGTTCGCACGACCTACTGGGGGCTGGAATGAACCAAACCATTGTGTACAGCCAATTTTCACAGGTAAATTGTCAACAGCTGGATCAGATAAACATCAAGCAAGATAGTCATCCCCGTGTGTGTGTGTGTGTGTGTGTGTGTGTGTGTGTGTGTGTGTGTGTGTGTGTGTGTGTGTGTGCGTGTGCAGTCCCCCCCCCCCCCTATAAAAATGTATTCACAAAAATCAACAAACAAAAAAGTAACAGAAAAAAGTCACGCTAACAGTCTTTAACCCTAAACCCACGGCCCCAAAAGTTAATTTTTTATGCATGTGCCGTTTTTTCCTCGAGCTCTTTCAGTCTTTCACTTTCCCAGACGACGGTTCGAATTTAAAAACAGTTTGCTACATCAAAAGCACAGTGTGTGCCGTTCCAGGGACGAACTGATCGAAGCAGATCAAGGGTATTGCCTAAAGACGCCCAGCTAATTCGGCAGTACCCCTGTGCTATCACGGTATATCCGACTCCCACGGTTAGAACTGAAAGTGAAATAGAAGTATTTGGATGACGTCAAGTGATGACGTAAGTCACAAAGAATCTTTCAAGCCTGTCATTCGCAGCGTGCGAGTAATGAAGGGTAGAATACCACGGGAGATAAGCTTCATGCCTGGTATTGTGGTAGGATTTATGGTTCCTGGTTTTACTTAGGAGTGAAACCTTTTTTTTTTCTTTCCTTCTTTCTATTTTTTTTTTTTTTTTTTTTTTTTTTTTTTTTTTCGCGTGTGGTGAAGGGGAGGATGGGATACTAGTGGATTAGAGGTATGCGTGTGGTGTGTGCGTGCGTGCGTGCCCGGGCGTGTTTCGCACACTTTAGACAGAAGGCTGTCAGACATAATTATACCGACTGTGAGGAAACCATTACGATAATCCGTTGGTAACATACAGTGGAGGAAGGTATTAACCCATTCAGCCCTGACGCTCTACAGCAAGAGATGGATCGACCATGATAATTCAAGGGCAGTGCCATATTAGCTTGGCGCCGACAGGCGCCAAGCTAATCTGGCACTGCCCTTGAATTATCATGGTCGATCCATCTCCTGTAACAGTTGCATAATCGTTAGACGAGGCCTCCAAAATTTGGGAAATACGTGCGCCGGGCTGAATGAGTTAACAAGTATCCCTCCCCTCACCCCTACCCCGCCACGCCCCCCCCCCCCCCCCACCCCCCACACACACCCTCTCCTCTTCCTCCCCTTTCCCTCCGCACCTTTCATGACGTTGCTAGTTCAACATTAGCAGAGTTGGAAATTTTACTTCAAAACTAACGATTTCAAAGTGTGTTTATCTAAACTCGCCTAATGTCAACCCAAACACCAGGCGCCTAATAACACATCCCCCGTAATCAGCATAATCCATTCAACCTGTTAGCACCATAAATTCGAACCGGTGTTCCCGGGTGCATCCAAACACAAGAATTCCAAACATCAGCCCCAAATTGGCCGTATTTCACGACCAAGGCAGATTTCTACCCAGCCCGCCATCTGTATTTATAAGCAGTCTAAAATTTATCCGAGGAAATCGAATGCCTTGTTAATATTTTTCCTAGGAGATCAAACCGATTTTTGAGGCATATACGCACCGCTACTGACAACACAACTTGACTGCAAGAGGCATAGATCCTCACGAGCCCCCGCTGAAACGGGGGCTCGTGTCGATCTATACCTCTTGCTGGAACTATTAATGTCTGTGTTCTTGGGCCGGAGGAAGCAAAGAAGTGTACGGTATATGACTGAACAGAGAAGTGAGAAAAATGCAAGGTGTGCTACACATGTTTAGCAGCCAACCAGTGCACAAAACATGCACAAATATGATGAACAGTAAGTCTGTGAAATTCCAATATGTGGTTATCTGATTGATTGATTGATCGATCGATGGCATATGACGCCAAGAAAGCTACAAAGACTACCTAAAAATAGTTCCTTTGTCTCAGCATAAAAAGCCCACAAACTGTTGCGCACAATAGAGACTATCTGGAGATGGCATCTTTATGTCAGTACATACAGTAAACGCTGCTAAAAACTGACACAGGTGCGTTTCACTGCAAGAACTATACATCAAGCGTGTATGTTGTAATGAGTTAAAAATAATAAACAACCAACGGCCAAAAACTACAACAGAAACAATTGTCGACCGAAACCTACAACGCAACCCAATTTTTGCGGTTTACTCCGTACCAGAACCGTTGGCACCAGGCTTTCAACAAAACCATTGCGCCACGATCTGATCATAAACAAACCGCAGTCTACCCAAAAAAACAACGTAGATCTCACTCCGCTGTGTTTTCCAAACGAGTACACTGCAAGTATCTCTGAGAATCTCTGTCATAACGTATCCATCATCCATAGGCTCTCCGCCGAAGCCGCTTAAGCCACGGGGATATATTTGCTGCAAAATCTACCCTAGGGGTAGATTATGGTGCATTTACATCTGTGTCAATTATCCGGTCCCATTACTCCCTTTTAAGGTACCATCACGCCTAAATCTAAAGACGCATTTCAGCACCAATTGTGTTTGTTATGCCTTATCGACACACGTAATGAACTTTAACGCAGCAAAAGCACACGTGTAATCGTCCTTATTCTGCGCTACCGTTAGAGAGTCAAACTATTTTTAGCGATTTCTCGTACTGAAAGCGTTGTATTTATAGAACGGAGTGGAGTCTCTGTCAGGTTCCTTGATATAAAGACGACGTGTGCT
Organism: Semisulcospira habei; assembly: GCA_036245525.1. NCBI lineage: Eukaryota > Metazoa > Mollusca > Gastropoda > Semisulcospiridae > Semisulcospira > Semisulcospira habei. Next base: position 135,393,995 of record BTPG01000001.1, read on the forward strand.
GAACTGGATTGTCCTGTATCTAAAATGATAAATAAACTAGACCTATGTGTAGCGTTTCGAAACCGTAAGTGTATCTTTGAACAGTTACGGCGGTTGTGGGCCTTTAACCCCGACGTACTAAAACAGACGCAGAGCTGCATGACAAGGACAGCCAGTCACCAGCAAGAAACAGATCCTCATGAGCCCCTGCAGGATGCGGGGGCTCATGAGGATCTGTGCCTCTTGCAGAGAGGAAGGGTGTTCACTGGCATCACATCACCAGGCGACACAGTCGTGCTGGGCTCACGGGGATACATACATGTATATGGGTAGAATATGTACGCGGTGTCATTATTTTGCTATAGGCACCATCGTTTGGGGGAGGGGGAGGGGGGGTCCATGTCTGCGGCTGGGCAGAAAGTCGGGCGGCATGTCGTTATTTTTTACTATAGACACCACAAACCTGCTGGGCTCGTTAGGATCTATGCCACTAGCGCAAAATTCGTTACAAGCGTGTCACTCCTGTTGCGCAAACTTTCCCACCGAACCTACCCATCGAAAAAACCAACAAACAACCAACCCATCGCCTACTGACCTGACGAAACAGTGCAGAAACTTCTCACAAACCCTCCCAACAATGACAGTGCTATCAGTCAGGGAGTTTTGCCACGCGTGTGCTACGCGTCGTGCGGTGTTATATGCGCAACTGTTCACAGACAATTGACTTTGTCAGCACGACAGACAGTGCGCTAGCGTCGAGACAGGTACACTGAAACTGGCCCAAAAAGAACCTAACGCGCAAAAGGCCATCGAGCCGACGTCAGGCGCCGTTAGCCCGCGCACGTTTTATTTTTTTTTTTGGGGGGTAGGTTCGGTCTGAAAGTTTGCGAAACAGCAGTGACACGCTTGTAACGAATGTTGCACCAGTGGCATAGATCTTCACGAGCCCAGCAGGTTTGTGGTGTCTATAGTAAAAATAACGACATGCCGCCCGAATCTATGCCCAGCCGCGGACATGCCCCACCCCTCCCACCGCCCCCCCCCCCCCCCGCAACGTCAGCCCGATAGCCTTTGCGTGCTGGGAAACAGCCTCCAACACTCAACCCCAAATTTTGTTCACTTTTGTTTTCTTTTTCTTTTTTTTTTTTTTGCCTGATGCTCAAATTCTGAGATTTCTGTCATTGAATATCAGTTTGTTTTAAGAACATGTTTACAGTAAGAACAAACAGATATGCATGTCACAATATTTACAATCATAACGTGTGTGCTGGTCTGTCATTTCGGATCTTAAGGCTAAAAAAGCCGTAAGGTTCAAAATTACAGAACACAACGTGTAAAAAAAAAATTCAGCCACCACCACATACGAGATTTCAAATAACAGGCACAAGTTGCAAATTTCAGCAAAGTTTTGTTTTGTTGGTGGTTTTTTGTTTTTGTTTTTGTTTTTGTTTTTTTTTGTGTTTGTTTTTGTTTTTTTTTTGTGGGGTTTTTTTGGGGTTTTTTTTTTTTTTTTTTTTTTTTGGGGGGGGGGGGCGGGAAGGGAAACCCACAAGTTTTTCACCCATGATGCAAAAGTCTCTGGGGTGTGAATCAGGACTTCAGCGTCTCCTGCCCGTGCATTTACTGCACTCCCAAGTCATATCCTTCACCTAATGGCAGCTGACCGGCCATTTGAAATTGAACAATTGGAAAACGACGGCTGGGTCCTACACCGACTCCAGAGCAGCGTTTGCTTTTCCTTCTGGCGCTTCAACGTAACCCTTTTCATTCTGATACTCTACTACATCAAATTAATTTGACTATGATAGTTCAAGGGTGGTGCCAGAATAGCTAAGGCGCCAAGCTATTCCGGCACCACCCTTAATAATAATAATAATTACGGTATTTATAATGCGCTTATAATAATTATAACTCTAAGCGCGCACTCACAACTCACACTCGCATGCGCACGCTTTAGACAATGACTCACGTACCACAAATAGTGAAAATACATGACGACGGTCAGCTTGGGGTGGGGATTGTGGTGATATAGTGCTAGAACTGTTGAAAGAGGTGAGTTTTGAGTCAAAATGGTTGATCTATCTCCTAATCTGTATTGTGGCCTTGATACCGATTCCTGAGCAGCGTTTGGTTCTCCTTCTGATACTTAAAACTTAACCTTTTTTATTCTGATACTCTACTGCAGGAAATTAATTTGACTATGATAGTTCAAGGGTGGTGCCAGCATAGCTTGGCGCCGAATGCGCCAAGCTATTCCGGCACCACCCTTGAATCAAAATGGTTGATCTATCCCCTAGTCTGTAATGTGGCCTTCACAGGACAAGAAAATGAAAAAAAAAGATCAGCCTCAGGATGCAATGGGTTAACATCTAACAAAGTAATAGATACAGGGCGGTGACAGCAAGAGGCATAGATCCTCATGAGCCCCCGCGAATGCGGGGGCTCATGAGGATCTATGCCTCTTGCAGCTAGGTCGTGCTAAGCATATCTCTAAATGTGCCCCCCTCCCCCCCCCCCCACCCCCATCCCCAAGCCACCACCTCCACCATGTAAAAGAAAAGTGAACAACAAACACACTCCATCACGATTGCGTCGTGCGGCCGTTAAAGCGGGAGGCCAAACACGACCCACACCCATCTAATTATAGTTGTGTTTTTTTCTCTAAAACTGTCCCACTAAAGTACAGGGTAATCAAAGATAACAATCTGCTGTCAGTATCATGACGAATGTCCTACAGCCAGCTCCGCACCTGGAGTTTGCCTTGCTACTTCACAAAGCTGGGTTATCTGTGGTAGCACTAGGCTCACACGTGGCACTAACTACAAAGTGCGCACCAGCACCTACAGCTGCATGTGGTACAGTGCCCAATAAGATTTATACACGAAGGAATAATATAGAAGCAGTACGGAGAAGAATTAGTCAGTGGGCATATACGTTTTGCCACAAAGATGACAATCAAGGAAAACCAGGTGGAAAATGCCAGTACTGTGGGTTTAAAACTTGCACAGTGTCTGTATGATAAGGAGAAGGATTCTCATACCTTCAGCTGCATCTTTGCACTTACTTACACCTGTCACCCCTACCCGGGTATAGGCCGTCGACGAGAGACCTCCAGCAACTCCTGTCCTGTGCTTCTCCTTCGATTCTACTCCAGGTGGTTCCCAGTCTCTTGATGTCTGCTTGGAGGTCTCGACGCCAGGAGTTTCTCGGCCTACCTCTTTTCCTCTTTCCCTGGGGGTTCCATGACAATGCCTGCCTAGTGATACTGGAAGCTGGCTTTCTCAGACTGTGACCGATCCATCCCCATCTTCTTCGCCCAATTTCATTCTCTGCTGTTATCTGCTCTGTTCTCTCCCAGAGTCTGACGTTGCTGATCTTCTCTGGACAGTGGATTTTCAAAATTCTTCTAAGGCAACTGTTCATGAAGGTCTGTACTCTGTTGACTGTGGTTTTTGTCAATCTCCATGTCTCTGCTCCATATAGGAGAACTGCTTTTACATTGGAGTTGAAAATCCGGACTTTGGTGTGTTGTGACAGCTCTCTGGAACTCCACACTTTTTTCAACTGGAGAAAGGCTGCTCTGGCTTTACCGATTCGTGCTCTGACATCTGCATCAGTGCCGCCTTTTTTGTCTATGATGCTCCCGAGATAGGTGAAGGACTCCACCTCCTCCAACGGGGTGCCAGCAAGCAAGACTGGTTCTTCCCTGGTTGCGTTCAGCCTCATTGTCTTTGTTTTCTGTTTGTGAATGGTGAGGCCCACTTGGGACGAGATGTCAGCAAGCCTCGTGGTCTTGTCCTGCATTTGTTGATGAGTGTGGGACAGTAATGCCAAGTCGTCTGCAAAATCGAGGTCATCAAGCTGTGTCCACAGTGTCCACTGTATTTGCACTACTAAGAGATAAAAAGAAAATTGTGTACTTGTTTGTATGTCTATTTTGAAAGTGTCTTAACCATAAATATTAATAAATTGTATTGTAACTGTCTTTTCTAAGCGTGTTTCTTTTTTTCTTCCTTTTTGGTCTGGATTTCTGGTTGACTTACTTAGCTTTATAAACCAAAAACATATCACACTAATCAACTGTTGATACTAACCAGATGCCATAATGCTGTATAAAATGCCCCGGCGCCTATCTGCAAGAGACAGAGATCCTCATGAGCCCCTACAGATGTGGGGGCCCATGAAGATCTATGCCTTTTTTTACTGATACCACACTGAATCCTTGTTCCTGGGAGGGGGTCTGTGGCCTTGAATTAACGAAGACTGCAGAAATACAATATGGTCAGCTAGTTGTGAAGGGGATAAAGGCAGCACCGGCCATTCCAGAGCCATAGATCCACATGAGCCCCTGCAGCAATGCTGCATGGGCTCATGAGGATTTATGAGTCTTGTAGACAGAGCTTCCATCCCTATTCTACGAGCCACAAGCAGAATCACTACACATTTTGTGCACAAAGGCAGCACGATTGCATATAGCGCCGAGTTTGCAGCTAGTGTTACAACAGATGAGCCAATTCCACAGGCCACCTGTCGGCGTTTCTCTCCCCAGTTTTGGACACCTCAGCATTGTCTGGCGTAATCGTCTGCATCAGGAGAGGTCCCACTGCCAAAACCTCTGTCACCAGTCTTCCTCCGAGGGGGGGCCTCGTTTCTCTTTATTAACGTGAAGCCAAAAATGTAAACAATGGCACAGTTGACGGTGTACGACATTGTGCGTGCGCGCATGTGCGAGCGTGAGTGTGGGTGTGTGTGCATGTGCAAACGAGTTCAGAAACTTATGCACAAAAAGAGACCAAGACAAGAAAAAAGCATAAGGACAGAGCAGGTTTCAACAAGGGAGGTGCCGGAATAGCTTGGCGCCTACAGACGCCAAGCTATTCTGGCACCATCCTTGTTCGCAAAGTCCAGACCAAAAGAGCCACTACCAAGCACGTGGAACGCAAAGAAAACATCCAAGACACACACTGCAAAATAAACAAGCAGAAAATCACGTATTTTTTCTGCAGTGTGTTTTTCTGAAGCATGTTTGAAACACGCTTCTGAGAAGAAGAAAAACTGCAGAAAAAGTATATATATATTTGTTGTTGTTGATTATCACCTTTCACTTGACTGTTTTGGCGTATTTTTTCCCCAAAACTCGTTACTTTGTTGGTTAATGGAGTTTTTGTCTCTGCTTTCCAAACAGATGTGTTTCTTTCTTTGTTTTATAGGACTGTCCTGTTCATGTCTATTCGAAGCCTGTTGCTTCCTTGTGAAAGTCTGTGGTGTATTCTGCATAGAATATTATAGCATTTCCCTGGAAAACGTATTTAACCTTCTATGCACTATATACAAAGGACTTTAACCCCTTTTGCCCCAACGCCCTACAGAAGGAGATGGATCGACCATGATAATTCAAGGGTAGTGTCAGATTAGCTTGGCACCTTCAGGCGCCAAGCTAATCTGGCACTACCCTTGAATTATCATGGTCGATCTATCTCCTGCAGCTGGTACACAGTCGATAGGCAACACCTCCAAAAACTGGAAAATGTGGCCATGGGGTTAAATGGGTTAAACCATTCTAGCCTTTTTTTTCCCGAATCGGGGTTTCTCTATTTCTTGGTTATTTCCTTACATCTGATGACAACACAGCAGAGCCTGTTTGGAGCGACACCTTTATGAGAGATTGCCTTCACTAAAGACCATCATTCAGGTGGCTGTAGCTGGGACTGTGGCTGTAGCCACCTAAACGATGGTCTTTCGTGACAGGTGACATTCTTTTGCCCTTTGTTCTCTTTGGAGAGCACCTGTCTATGGAGACCATTGTTTCTTGCAACAGAGGTGGCTATGAACAGGTTCTACAGTAGCAGCTTCTAGTGAGATAGCAAAGGGTGCCTACCTTAGGGTTCCACGTGACGCCAGTCCTGTGGAAATCCTTGACATAGTCCTGCAGATGGTTCAACACAGCGATCCAAGACTTCACCCACTCCACGTGTTTCGGGTCCCTGATATCAATCAATCAATCAATCAACGATTCAGATCTAATCAGTCAGTCAGTCAGTCAGATCTGATCAGTCAGTCAAATTAATCCATCCAACCACGCATCCAGTCACCAGTCCGTCAGTCAGTCCAGTCAAGCATGGAAGGAGATATGCACTCATTTTTGAGCAGCCAGAATTGTGGTTTTGCTTGTCAAGTATAAATTTAGCAGCAAAATGTGTTACCCATAACCTTATAGAGAAATCAACCTTGACCTTTGGCATGACCTTCAGGAATAAACTTGACACTGAAAATATAAGCGAATAGATGGTTCAGATATGTGAAACTATGTTTCATTTTCGTTTTGTTTTCTTCCTCACCTCCTTTCCCCCTGAATGCCCCACCCATCGGCCTATGGAAAACACATGCTATAAGCAGGGCCTGAAGAGGCACAGGTCCTGATGAACACCCTCACTTTATGGGCGTTGATGAGAATCTATGCTGCTTACAGTTTGCGGCCTTCTATACCTCTTTTCATGGAAGGTTTCTGCGGCTGTACACTGCGCCAAATGTTTTCACCCTACTCTGTCAGCGCTATGAGCAAAGCGCCAAGGCTGTTACTTAGTAGTGCTAGGGATTTTGATGTATTGTCTTGTTGTAAGAGTACCTGTGTGCACTGTCAAAATATGGAAAGACATACATAATGTGCGTGTTTCTTTCAAACATACATACACCTTTTTTTCATCCTATCACATTTACTCCTGTAACATCTACATGCATGTGTGCATTCATTTCAAACATATATCTTCCTCTGTACTACAGTGTGTGCCCAGGGTTTTGACAATAAGCATTCCCACTGTTACATACCTGATCAGAATACATGTATACATCTAGCTCCCAAACCATTTGCTTGGGTAAAAGTTTGTAGACTTTTTTGTACGGGCATTTGTGTATTTTAATGACGAACAACAGAAAGCTAATGTCTACATTACAAGCCACAAAAATGCTTAGAAAATTGACCCTAAAAATTGAGCTTGGCACAGACACATGAGCCAACCAAACCCCTGAACCCCAGCCGTCATGAATTTGCATAACAACACTCTTTTTACCCATGCATATGTCACAGATTCTGTTTCTGAAATCTTTGTTAGTCAAATGCCAAAGAACATGGGTTTAAAGTGGTGACAGCAAGAGGCATAGATCCTCATGAGCCCCCGGCAACTGCGGGAGCTTATGAGGATCTATGTCTCTTGTAGCTGGATAGTGTTCAATTAAGGGTTTAAAATGTCGCCATGTGACTGACATGGAGGAGGGGGAATTGGGGGGGGGAGGGAGGGGAGGGGGGTGTTCACCTGCGCTCATCCACAGGGGAGGGGGGAGGGAGAGGGGGGGAAGGGGGTGTTCACCTGCGCTCATCCACAGTCAAGTCCCAATAAAAAGAGCTCCACTGCATGCTGAAAATCACTTCTTACCACAGGAATTCGTACTAAGCAGTTTAGGAAGTGATGGAAAATGGTTCCAGGGAAACTAAACACGCGTTTGTGTTCACCAGAATGCTGTGTTAGCATAGTCTGCGTCAACCGGCTCTGACTGTTTCTCTACTCACTTGTCCTTGTAGTCCTTCAGCACCCTGTTAGTGTAAAATGTCCCTGCGTCCGTCATCTCTTTCACGAACGGACCCGGGGCGGGACTCTGAAACAGAAATAAAGCAGGAAGTAGATACTGTCTGTGTGAATCAGAAGTAGGAGAAAAGTGTGCATTGTTTTACAAACAGTAAAGTACAGGCCCAGAAAACACGCAGTATCGAACATTTCTCAAGGACAACAGTGGATTACAACATGCAATATTGCATGTGTGTACAGTCTTTTCATCCAACATTTTCAATGAAACAATGAAACACATGCAGTTAGTTTTGACCTGCTGATTTCCGAACATATTATGAAACGTACATTTCCTCACTGCCAACACTCCACCTCAAAACATAAACCATTCCAGCTAAAAAATGGTTAAAAAATCCAGCCTTGATATCCTATAGCATATCAACCATGATAGTTTATGGGTAGTGCCTGATGAGCTTGGCGCCTTCAGGCGCCAAGCTCATCAGGCACAACCCATAAACTACCATGCTCGATCATTCTCCTGCAGAAGACTAATCCCAAACTTTGGTATTATAACAGTGTCTGATGAATGAAACTTGGGCAGTTACAGCATCAAGTTAACCCTTTGGGTGTCGGTGGCGGTTTTAGACACGATGATTCCTGCAGGATGTCAGGATGTTATTCCTGCAGGAATGATCGCGAGTAAAACCGCTACTGACACCCAAAGGGTTAAGAGAAATCAGTACATACCACAGTGATCCAGCCAAAAGCTGCAATGGACTCGCTGATCGCAGAGAGGTGATTGAAATACTCGCTACGTCGGTTGTTCTCACGGAAATCCTGCAACAAAACAAAAACCATCATTATCTCTTACCTGCCAATGACCACAAACTGAAAATGTGTTTGTTTTTTTTCCCCACCAAAACGTTATGATGAAACAAACATCCAACACCTTATCAGAAATATTAAAACACCAGAGAGAATGCGTTTAAAGTGAACAAGTACCCAACAGAGAAAGAAACACGCTTAGAAAAGACGGGTACAACACAATTTATTAATATTTCGGGTAAATACCCTTTGTCAAAATAGACAAACAAACAAACAGAGAGATTAGCCGCTACTTATCTTCATTGGCAGAAGAAATCCTTCTGCCAATGAAGATAAGTAGCGGCTAATCTCTCTGTTTGTTTGTTTGTCTATTTTGACAAAGGGTATTTACCCGAAATATTAATAAATTGTGTTGTACCCATCTTTTCTAAGCGTGTTTCTTTCTCCGTTGGGTACTTCTTTGCATATTACACGCTTGGCAGTCACCTTTTTGGTCTGGATTGTTTAAAGTGAACGTCGGCAATGTGATAGCAACCTGCGCATGCATCCACCAGCGCTGCTTACAGTAGTAGGAGATTGCACTGTTGACAGTTCCAATGGCTGCGTGCACAAAGGGGTCAACTCATTTAAAGCGCCCCACATCAATAGCTGTGAAAGCGTTGAATAGCGTCACCAACGGCGACGCTATACGACATTTTCAAAGCTAGTGATACAGGACAGGACTCAAAGTTAAAAGCTCAGCTTGAGACTGAGGGTGGGGCAGAGAATGATTGGTTGGTTGGTTGTTTAGCTGGCTGACTGACTGACTGATAGATCATTCATTGATTCACTGACTAATGGATAAATCTTTGAGTGCGTGTGGGTGGGGAAGAGAGAGAGAGAGAGAGAGAGAGAGAGAGAGAGAGAGAGAGAGAGAGAGAGAGAGAGAGAGAGAGAGAGTGCACTTGAGCTATTGTAATCAGCAGGGGCTCACGAGGATCCATGGATCCTGCTGGCCTTATTAAGCACACAATTTACATCTTTCCTTCTCTGGCTGATGTCAAAAGGGTCATTCCATCAACAACTATGTACTAAAAAAAAAAAGCCTAATTGTCCACATCTGCAACAGGCACAGATTCGCGTGGTCCCCTGCAGAACTCTGTGTCTCATAAAGAATATGCCTCCAACTAGTCCAATTTATATCAGTCCTCGACAGACGATGGACGTCGCAAGCGGTCATGTACATGCACTTCACCGGAATTGCATCCTCAATGTTACGCGCATCTGGAGCCGGTGAGTTTCTGTCAGCGAAAGTCACAGACAGCAGGAGCTGGTGAGAATCTAGGCCTCTTGTTGATGGAAGTCACTGAGGCTCATGCGAATCCAGGAGCTGGGAGGTCATATGAATCTGTCAGTTGCAACGGTGCAAGACAGAGGCTCATGTGAATCTAGCAGTGGTCATGTCACACTGCGTGACGAATTTGTCTTTTGCAAGTGTAAAACACAGAGGCCCATCATATGGATTCAGAAACAGGGGGGTCACGTGAATCTTTTCATGCGAGAAACACCGATGCTCGTGTGAATCTATCTCTTTCTGGCGGAGTGGCTTCGTTGAGGGCCTCGTGATAACCCCGTCACGGCCAGTGCTCGCGGAGTGTTTGTCCTTAATATCCAAACCCACACCAAACACCCCAAAACGTCCAACCCAAGGCGGATACGAAATGGTGCCAACTGACCAGAGGCATAGATCTTCATGAGCCCCCGCAACTGCGGGGGCTCATGAAGATCTACGCCTCTTGCAGCTGGGTCAGGTGTCACTTTTTTCTTGTCTCCGGCTGTGATGGGGTTAAGCAAATGTTCCCTCCATAGCAACAATGGTGCACCGAGACGGCCTATCGCCGCACATGCCCCCCTAATCTACATTCTTCGCGCGTAAATGATGGCCCGAATTTCAACACTCGCTTCCCATTCTCCGAGAACTTCAAATAAACCCCGGCACTTCAGTTGCGCCGAAATGGTGGGGGAGAGAAGGCTTTTCTTTCCCTAAATCACTCGCTAATCGAACCGAGCCATCTGCGAGAGGCGTAGATTCTCCTGGGTCCCTGCAGGCTGGCGGGGCTCACGAGAACCTACGCCCTAGCTCGCAGACGATCGGCGCCATTTGTATCCGCAGATTAATGGGAGGTCAATCGGATGAAATCTGCAACTGGAATTATCTCATCTTTCTTCTTCCTGTACGGTCCCCGCGGCTTTACTAATGTGTTAACCTTCAAAGTATCACGTGTTTGCTGTTCTGTAATTTTGGACCTTACGGCCTACGGCCGTAAGGTCCAAAATTACAGACCAGCATTAAACTTTCTCCATTCAACTTTCTCAAAACAGTTTGAGGAAAACGTTCAATTTTTTTCCCTTTACCTCAAAACCTGTAATATTTCTCTTTTTGAATGGTTCCCCAAGTGACAGTAGCATGCCGCCTCCGTACAGAATTGCTGGATAACATTCAACTTTCTAAAAAGGCAAAAATGTTCAATTCTCTCTCTCGCTCTCAAAAAAAGTGGCCATTCCCTTTTTTGTATGTTCTTCGAAGCTATACAGTTACAAAACACTTCTTCAAAAACTCCAGTTGAGAAGAACAGATTTAGCTATCGCCAAAAGACACACAAATCCTCATAAGCTCCTTAGGAAGCAGCATTGATCTAGATCAATACACCTAGTAGGCAGGTGCCACACCCTGGTGGAATTGTAAAAATGGAGAATTGCTTTGACTTCGTAGTTCAAGCTATCGTGGCTCAATCCAAGTTTCCAAAAGCGTCACTCAAACTGTAACGGGTAGTTTTATTGCATGAATTTTAAAAGCCACATGCCCCCATTCAAGCTTTCAAGGGACCGATATAACCGAAAAATAAAGTCTTCTAAAACCATTCAGAGTTTTAAACTGGATTGACTTTCTTTCATCAAAAGATGCAAGTGCCACAATATACATGCCTGCAAAAGTCATAGATTCTCATGAGTCACTGCAGCTGCAGGGGCTCATGACAGTCTATGTCTCTTGTAGATAGGTTGAAGCAAACGTGTGATGTTTGCAATTGCAATGTCGCTCCTGAAACCTATTTATTTGTGTGCAGTTTCCTAGGCCCCGTTTTCTTTTGAATCAAAATGGTGTCATTACCCAATCTAAACCTGACAATGTATCAACAAACATGTGACCAGGTAAAGCCTTTATCAATCCCTTTCAGAGAGAGAGAGAGAGAGAGAGAGAGAGAGAGAGAGGCCAGCAACAAAACAAGAAAGGTGGAATGGAATGTTTCACTTAATAAAAAGGGCAGAAATTTTGCTTTTATTCCTGTCACCAAAAACCCTAATAGCAACCAATGGTGAGCGACCAGTGGTGGACTTTTTGTAGCCCTCTTTGCGATGCCAGTTTTATTCCATAAAAGAGCACCAAAACATTCTAAAGTACAAAGTTACTTAGTGATGTTCGAAACAATACAGACAGCAATGTCACGAAAGATCTTATATTTGATCATAAGTCTACCATGTAGGCATGTTTACTGTTTTGACGTCAGTCACGTCTGATGTGATCCAGTTCAGATCATTTCAGCTTGATTTATAATAATAATAATAATGATTTCTTTTACACAAAGTAATGGAGGAATGAAAACAAATACTTTATAGGTCGGGAGGTCAAAAATAACCATTGTTCCCCTGAGGCCTTCGTCCTTTAGGGCACAATGGTTACTGTGACCTCCCTCAGGCCTACAAGGATCCATGTAGCACACCCCTGCTACCAATAACTTATAATATTTGCTGATTTTCCTCTGTTCCATATAATAAGAGAACAAAGATAAAAGAAAAGTGTATATATACGTGTACACAAAAACATACTAAAATGAGCAATAACCCATTTTTCTCATAAAACCCACTGATTTATACACTAAACATACAACAAGCTATGGTTTCCTAAATAATATAAAATATATAGGGTACAGGCCCAAGCAGGTGCACACACACACACCCCTACACCATACCTGAACAGCTTGAAGCTTGGCTGCTACAGGTTTCACAAGAGACATCAAGGCATCCTGCAAAAGATGATAAACAAACATGTATAAATAGGTCTTTCTACTATATTGTAAACCGAGTCACGCTTTCATCCTTAACACAGCTGAAGATGCACGGACTACGCTACACAGTCAGCCTAGTGTAGCTTGGCCACACTAGCTAAACTACAATGGCACTGCCCTTCAACTTCCCTGTATCACTAGTTAATAGTGGCTTGTGTTTACATTCTTGTTATTTTTGTGTTTGCCTGATTGTTGTTGTTGTTTTCTTTGTTGGTTTATTTGTGTCTTTTGTTGTTGTTTTTTTTGTTTTTGTTTTTTCGCGTGTGTTTTATTGGTTACCCGTCTCTTGTGGAGTTTTTGTTTTGTTTGTTTGTTGGTTTGTTTTTTTGTTTGTTTGTTGTTGTTTTGTTTGTTGTTGTTTTTTTTGTTTGTTTGTTGTTGTTTTTGTTTTTTGTTTTTTTTGTTGTTGTTGTTTTGTTTTTTGTTTGGGGGGGGAAACAGGGAGATGGTTAGGGGAGCTGTCTTTTTGAAAAAGAAAAACTTGGCACAATAGCAACCACCTTTTTGGCACAACAAAGTCTCAAAGGCAAGTTCTTTCAAGAGAACGTTTGAGGGGCACAAAGTGTCACCTGTCATGAAAGACCATCATTTAGGTGGCTACAGCCAGTCACAGCTACAGCCACCTAAATGATGGTCTTTAATAACATGTGATCTCTCGTAAGGGTGGTCAGACAAAACAGGTTCTGCAGCGTCCTAAAAAAAACCTCTAATCTGTAAATCTCCCCAGTAGAAGTACACCAAAAAAAAACCCTGCAAGTCTACGAAGTAAGAAGTCACAACAAAGTCCCAACCATCTACCACAACACGCTAAACACTCCACCTGAAAGCCTTTGTTACCATGTAGATGCAGATTGTTAATAAGACAAGCAATAAGCATAGATCCTCATGAGCCCCTGCAGTTGCAGAGGCTCATGAGGATCTATACACATTGTTGTTCGGGATCGTTTACAGCCGAACTGCGTAGGTAAGCCCTCTGCTTCAATAAATCAAAACGGCCAGCCAGTCTGCTAAAGCATTCACGGATACCGGTACCAGAAAAAATTAACGCATCGGTTTGTAATCTGAAGGAACAGTTTCACATGTCGCTGATCTTTGTTAACGGACACTGTGAGGGCAAGCAGAGACAACGAGGCTCAAAGGGTAGAGTTCGCAAGGTGTTCATGCTGTATGATGTGCGTATGTGTGTTACACAATATGGTTTCAAAATCATAGTGAATAAACCTCCCATATCACATAACGTCAGGGGGACCCAGTTTTTCTTGTATTTATGTCCAAAGTTCATTACAAGCAAAGTAATTTACAGAGAAAGACTGCACTGGGGGCCTGAGAAAAAGTGATGTCATAGCAGACTTGTGCTGTATCTGACATTATAACTCATAACATCCTTAAGATAAAATTCCCCCACCTGGGTCTGCCCTGGGGGACTTGGGTGGGGTTAACTACTTTTTAGTTCCCAGAGTCACCCTGGTCAGCCCCACAGGGTGGGGTTTCCCCTCTATTCTGGGGCAAGTGTTTCTGTCTACCCTTGGTCCATGCACCTGTATTTTCCTTTTCTAAACTCTCCCTACTGTCTGCACTGCCTGTAGCTCTTGATATTGGATGTGTGTTCTAAATGGTCTTAGCTTTATTTAGCGTATTAGACCGACTGGCGACATACATTCAATATTCTGTTTAGTTGTTTTTTCACAAGCAGTGCAGGCACATCCTGAGAAAGTCTTGTTACTGTCGGGACTTTGAGCAATGTACAACCAATGTACAAGAGAAGATAAAATTGCTATTTTTTTAAGATATCCTATGATGTCCGCGTCACAGTTCTGGAGACAGATCAACCATGATAGTTCAAGGGTGGTGTCAGAATAGCTTTGTGCCTAGTTCAAGGGTGGTGTCAGAATAGCTTGGCGCCTACAGGTGCCAAGCTATTCTGACACCACCCTTGAACTATCATGGTCGATCCACATTCTGTCATAGCATGAAGGGGCTTTGTGGGATAAGCAAAGACTGCTGTAGTTTATATATCGCTCACGTTGCTGATGCTGTTTCAGTGTGAGTGTGATTATGTGTGCGGGGGCAGGGGATCTAACTGTTGTCTGTCCAGCGCTGTGATTCCCCTTGGTTTGCATACAATTCTGCCAGCGCTAGCCTCACCTATCTGGTTTGTGAGTATCTATAACTCGAGGCAAATTTGTATCGTTACATTGTTGTGTAATGTTCTGTGCATCTACTGTGGGAAATCAGGGTATTTACCCGACCACATATTATAGTAGCGCACCTTCATGTTTGTGTATGTATGTTTCTCCTGCCTACTTCCTAAGTTCCGGAGAAAGACATGGGTTATATAAGAGACCTGATCCATTCTTTATAGAGGATGGAAATGATCGTCTTATTCTATACCTGCGTATTTCTCTGTGGGCTGGCGATTGGGTGCCTGATAGGTGGGGGCAGGGGATCTAACTGTTGTCTGTCCAGCGCTGTGATTCCCCTTGGTTTGCATACAATTCTGCCAGCGCTAGCGTCACCTATCTGGTTTGTGAGTATCTATAACTCGAGGCAACTTTGTATCGTTACATTGTTGTGTAATGTTCTGTGCATCTACTGTGGGAAATCAGGGTATTTACCCGACCAAATATAGTAGCGCACCTTCATGTTTGTGCATGTATGTTTCTCCTGCCTACTTCCTAAGTTCCGGAGAAAGACATGGGTTATATAAGAGACCTGATCCATTTTTTATAGAGGATGGAAATGATCGTCTTATTCTATACCTGCGTATTTCTCTGTGGGCTGGCGATTGGGTGCCTGATAGGCGGGGGCAGGGGATCTAACTGTTGTCTGTCCAGCGCTGTGATTCCCCTTGGTTTGCATACAATTCTGCCAGCGCTAGCCTCACCTATCTGGTTAGTGAGTATCTATAACTCGAGGCAAATTTGTATCGTTACATTGTTGTGTAATGTTCTGTGCATCTACTGTGGGAAATCAAGGTATTTACCCGACCACATATAGTAGCGCACCTTCATGTTTGTGTATGTGTGTTTCTCCTGCCTACTTCCTAAGTTCCGGAGAAAGACATGGGTTATATAAGAGACCTGATCCATTCTTTATAGAGGATGGAAATGATCGTCTTATTCTATACCTGCGTATTTCTCTGTGGGCTGGCGATTGGGTGCCTGATAGGCGGGGGCAGGGGATCTAACTGTTGTCTGTCCAGCGCTGTGATTCCCCTTGGTTTGCATACAATTCTGCCAGCGCTAGCCTCACCTATCTGGTTTGTGAGTATCTATAACTCGAGGCAAATTTGTATCGTTACATTGTTGTGTAATGTTCTGTGCATCTACTGTGGGAAATCAGGGTATTTACCCGACCACATATAGTAGCGCACCTTCATGTTTGTGTATGTATGTTTCTCCTGCCTACTTCCTAAGTTCCGGAGAAAGACATGGGTTATATAAGAGACCTGATCCATTTTTTATAGAGGATAGAAATGATCGTCTTATTCTATACCTGCGTATTTCTCTGTGGGCTGGCGATTGGGTGCCTGATAGGCGGGGCAGGGGATCTAACTGTTGTCTGTCCAGCGCTGTGATTCCCCTTGGTTTGCATACAATTCTGCCAGCGCTAGCCTCACCTATCTGGTTTGTGAGTATCTATAACTCGAGGCAAATTTGTATCGTTACATTTTTGTGTAATGTTCTGTGCATCTACTGTGGGAAATCAGGGTATTTACCCGACCACATATAGTAGCGCACCTTCATGTTTGTGTATGTATGTTTCTCCTGCCTACTTCCTAAGTTCCGGAGAAGGACATGGGTTATATAAGAGACCTGATCCATTCTTTATAGAGAATGGAAATGATCGTCTTATTCTATACCTGCGTATTTCTCTGTGGGCTGGCGATTGGGTGCCTGATAGGCGGGGGCAGGGGATCTAACTGTTGTCTGTCCAGCGCTGTGATTCCCCTTGGTTTGCATACAATTCTGCCAGCGCTAGCCTCACCTATCTGGTTTGTGAGTATGTGTGCATGCGTGTGTCAGCGAGTGTATTTGTATGGGCATGTGTGCACAGTGCTTGTGTGTGCGCGTGGGTCTGTTTACATGTGCATACTTATGCATGTGTGTATGTGTGCCTGTGTGTGTTGAGACTGCATTTACATGTATGCATGTGTGTGTGTGATTATATGTGGCATATATTCCTGGAAAGTTAGTTATACTGCAGTCACAACACAAACAATTTTAGCAACTGCAAAAGTCAAGGTTATCTTCAATAAAATGTTGCAACAGAATGAGTCAAGGTTATCTTCAATAAAATGTTGCAACAGAATAAATCAAGAAATCTTCCAAGAAATTTGCAACAGAAGGAGTCAAGGTAATCTTCAAGAAAACTGTCCTTTCAGACATGTTAAATACTTAATTACAGTGTATGTAATAAATCATGCAATCCTGACTCCCAATCAGCATTTTTACAGCTGTCAACATCATCATTCTTGGATGACTTTTGCGTGTGAGCATTCAGTACAGGGACTACCGGGGTACTGTGTGGCCAATTCTCATTGCAAAAGTGGTGGCATTGACCCCTTGAGCGACAGCAAGGGTCAACAGCCTCATAGGGGTGCAAACGCATGTTGCAACTGTGGGTGCTCATGCCAGCCTTCATTAACATCCGTGTCCCTCAAGCAAAAGGTCATAGTGGTTACAGTGTACAAAGGTGTATTCCGCTCAATGAGGCGAAGAACAGAGTGCAGCCAAGCAAAACTTCCGCAGATCATTCACCTGATGATGGTTTGTGATGTGAGCTGCTGGGATGAATGGAGTCTGGCTTAGCAGCAGAGAAATGTTGAGTTAAAAAGCATCATCAAACTCTTTATCTCAAAGAGACCTCTACCTTTGAACTACGACACAGGAACCTCTGTTGCTTGACTGTAATGCACTGAACTGATATAAAAAGAAAAGTTGGGGGAGGGGGGGGGGGGCTACGTTTTTCTTGTTACACGTTTATATCTGCCATTTGTTATTATACCTGTAAGCAAAATAATTAACACAAAAGTGTGGCTGGGGCCTGTGAACATGTAATTTATAAATGTTAGTTTTGTCATAGCCGACAATGTTGTAAAAAGAAAGTTTACTGTAACTGAAACAGTTCAGGCTACAAAATGATAAAGAACAGGATGGGCTGTAAGATTTCAACATGCACTTGCAGCAAAAACTTCAACAACTCTCAATCAAAACCTAGCCTGTTTTCGATAATTGTACATTCCCCACAGCAACAGATGTGCCTGCACTGCACGTGGAAAAAAAAAAACAAAGAAGAATATTAAAACCTACGTCATAACCTGGTTTTGAGTGGAAGTAGAAAAATGCTCAGCAGAAATAACATGAGACTCGGGTAATATCCCCAATTCTGACTGAATTGGAGATTGGAGGGGGGGAGGGGGGGGGCATTCGTGAATTAGTGGCAAGACCCATTTGGCCACCGCAGCAGTTTCTCAGGGCTGTAACCTCATTGACGCCTTCTTATGCCGCCATTAACCCTTTGGATGTCAGCAAGAACAATTGCCACAAAAATCGAGACTGACAGCCAAATGGTTAACCTATTTAACCCCAAGGCCGCGTTTCCCAAATTTTCTAACCACCATGTACCCCACTTGCAGGTGCTGGATCGGCCACGATAATTCAATCTGGCACTACCCTTGAATTACTATGGTCGATCCATCTCCTGCTGTAGTGCATCAGGGCTAAATGGCTTAACCTTCTTGTGCGTGTACGGGTAGTTACCGGTACTGTCTGTACAGGCACAAAGAGGTTAATGTGACCAGTGCCTCAAAGAAACCCCAATCACACACTCATAAACATGGCTCGAAAGCAATACACTACACCTCAATATCTGCCAACTCTTCCATGGCTTTCCCACAGCCGAAGAACTCTTACAAAACCTGTTCCATTAGCAATAGGCACAGATTCTCATCAGCCCCTCTTGCAAGCAGAAGCAGTGGAGAGCTCTATTCCCCTCCCCCGCTCCCTCCATCCCTCCCCCTTGGGCATGCAGCCATAGGTACTGTAAATGCAAACGCTATCGGTGGCTGCATGCACAAGGGTGTTCTTGTTAACTCATTCAGGCCTGACGCACTACAGGAGGAGATGGGTCGACCATGATAATTCAAGGGTAGTGCCAGATTAGCTTGGCGCCTGTCGGCACCAAGCTAATCTGGCACTGCCCTTGAATTATCATGGTCGATCCATCTCCTGAGACTGGTGCATAGCCATTAGATGACACCTCCAAAATGTGGGAAATACGGCCGTCAGGCTGAATGAGTTGCACAGATATTGAACAGAAAATGCTTGGAGTGCAAAAACATGGCAACAAAAACAGGTTCTCAATGTTCGCTCTACCTTAGCAAAGACCTATTCACCCTCCTTTTCACAAGCTGCATGTACTAAAAGTGTTGTTACTGCCCTCTTGAGGAACGGGGAACTCTGCCACATACATTTAAATTATACGGAGAAACAAGTCTTTCCATTTACAACATTCAAACGCTGGAATTAACTCATTCTACCCCAAGACCGAAATCCCCAAATTTTGAAGTCGTCCTCTGAAGACTGGGTTGCAGTGCAGGACACAGATCGACCATGATAGTTCAAGGGTGATTCCAGAATAGCTTGGCGCCCATAGGTGCCAAGCTATTCTGGCATCACCCCTGAACTATCATGGTCGATCTTTATTTTGCTGTGGTGTGTCTGGGGTAGAATGAGTTAAACAACTGGTAGGTTAGTCCCTTTGTGCACCATGATCCCATGACACATCAAGAACATTTATGAAGGAGATATTATGAACTATTAATCCGTTTTTGCCTGTACAGTGTGGCTTCAAGATACTCCTCACTGGGAGTACAGAACTGGGGTTTGGGCAGGGTTAAGCAGCCAGGACACTTTCCTGTTTGTGTGTGTAATGAGGGAATCGAGGGAATATTCCCTAAGTACACAAAAGGTGTCAGACGATCAAGCTGGGTGAGCAGCAGCACTGATTTGCCGTAACACCCTGGAGCCACCCCATGCTGATCCAAGGGAAGAATTTTTTCGGCTGTAGCAAAGTTAGAGGGCGGTTCAGGAAGCTTGCAAGTGGGGCTTGCAGGAACATTCCAATTTTTGTACCTGTACCAAGATGCCTCAGGAAAGAATTTTTTTTTTTTTTTTTGGTGGGGGGGGGGGGGGGGGGGGGGAGTTATGAGTTGCTGTTTTTGGATAGTTTAGGTTTATGGGCGTTTTGACTCATTAAACCTAAAACGCAGCCACAGGATTTGAATCAACTACGACATTTCAAGGGTGGTGCCAGAACAGCTTGGCGCCTAGATGTGCCAAGCTGTCCTGGCATCACCCTTGAAATATCATATGGTCAACCTAGATCCTTAAAGTGCACTGAATATGCTACAATTATACCCGGGAGAAAATTGAACTTGAAATGAACCCACAGCACATGTAAACAAGAGCCACCGCCGCAACTAAATATTCTGGACGTTCACAATGAGTTTTGTCTCTTCAGAAACAGGGAGAGTAGGGGTCAATTTAAAGGTCAGTTTTCCTGGGTAAATTATGCATAGCATGTTTGGCATGCTTTAAATGTGATATTGTCTTAGGACTCCATCAGTTAACCCTTTGGCTGTTGGTAGTGGATTCTGTCATGATGATTCCCGCAGGATTCATCGCAACAAAAAGCACTACCGACACCCAAAGGGCTATGATATGGCAAAACCATAAAGTTGAAAATCACAGACCACATCATGAGTTATCAACCAACCTGTGATGGGACCTTGCTCTTGGACGCTATGATCAGGAATTGACGCTGCTCACGGAAAACAGTATCCACCAAACCGGCCTGCAAATGACACACAGCACAGGTTAGCAAGAGTCTTCGATCCTCATGAGACCCATAGGGGCTCAAGTTTATCTATGACTCTCGGAAACTGAAAAGGAAAATTGTTTGAAAGTCTCACAAATGTAGATGGGACTGGGAGAAAAGTCACAGATTCGCAAGAGCTCACATAACAAGAGAGCTTGTGTACATCTAATCACTCCTCTCTTTCACTAATCCTTCAAAAGCTCAATCCATCTGTCCATCCATCCATTCCTCCACCCACCCACCCATCCAACCACGCCTCCCTCCCTCCACAGATTATATAAACACGTTCGCCCGTACGACACCACAGTGGGCGATGGATCGACCAGGACAGTTTAAGGGTAGCGCCAGATTAGCTTGGCACCTGGGAACATGCCCAGCGGCAGCTGGCAAGACGCCACGCTGATCTTTCCCTGCTCTTCAACTATCATGGTTGATGCAAGAGACATAAATCCTCATGAGCCCCAGCGAATGCGGGGGCTCATGAGGATTTTATGTCTCTTGCGAAGAAACACGCTCATCATAAATGAATTCCACAGACGATGAAAGTTGATATGCTGTAGGTTTTCTTACAAAATTATTCTCTACCATACTATATTTAAACTCATTTGAGACATGCATTCGTCCCTGTACCCCTCTTGTTGCCAGATATTCAGCTGTGGCGCATCTGAAGGAAGTTTAACCAAATCTGTACCATCTATATTTAAATACTACATGCAAGTTCCTTCAGGATCAAAACCATTCGGCTCACCTGCGTCTTTACATCACCACCAAGTGCAGCACTGCAGGACATGTAGTGGGCAAAGGGGGCACCAACAACGTCATCAAACGATGTCACGAACGCAGCCAATTGATCTAAAATAGAAAGGTCTGATGTGTGATTGGGGCAGAAATGACGGGCTGTAAACGTGCTAGTGTGAGATTTTGGACTTTACACCCTACGGTCGTAAGGTCCAAAATCACAGACCGCATGCACAGTAGTGATAAAGGTCAGTTGGCTGAGGTGTCAATTTAGATTTTAATCTGCACCCAGATGTCATGATTATTGTTTGGCTTTTTGTTTTGTTGCAGTCGTTTTTGTTGTTTGTTTGGGTTTTTTTAATTTATTTATTTATTTTGATTATTTATTTTATTTTTTTCATTTTTTTATTTTATTTTATTTTTTATTTATTTATTTATTTTTTTTTTTTTTTTTTTTTTGGGGGGGGGTTGTCGTTAAGTGAGTTAGTCTGTGATTTTGGCCAGCCTTATGGTCCAAAATCACAGACCAGCACACTTACAGGGGGATTAATTTCACGAATTATATGGGTTAATCAACAAGTGAATCTTTTATTTAAAAAAAAAAATCTTTTCATTATTAATCACATGATTTTTCATATTATTATGGTATTTACATAAGCCTACAGTTTGTCTGGGCTGTCGGGTACGATTGTGACCTGTATGCCCTAGATGTTAATATCAGACGATTTTCTGCACCACTTTTTCAGTCATATGTAAAACTGCTAACATAACTTTAATTTTTCTTTTATGACAAAAAACTATCTTCTCATTAATACCCGCATGATTTTTCATAAACAGTGTTTGCATTAGCCTGCTGTTTGTCCCGGCTCTGGGGTAGGATTAGGTCAAATTGTGACCTGTAAGCCCCAGGCGTGAAAATCAGCAAGAAAATTGCAAAGTTTGATCCTCTAATACGTCAAATGTTAGCACTGCGATGAGTGACCTATAACATCGAGTTGTCACTATGAACTTGACGCCGTGGGACTAATGATGCCATGATGTGAAGCTTGAAGCGACGTCATTTCGCTGCTTGTGCTATTATTCTTCTTCAGAATAGCCATCGCTATGCGAGACCACAGAGCTTACGAATGGTGGTAATCGCAGTGTGTCCGTCTTTATTTCTGTGTGCCAGTGGGTGTGGACCAAAGGGAGGGTTAGAGTAGAAGATGGATTCCTGTCCGAGTCCACAGAGCGTACTAATGGTAGGAAGTGCTGTGTTGATCAGAGGTTGGCTTTGAGAGGAGGAAAAAGGATCAGCATAATATGCCTAAAAATACGAACAACTCTGAGTGTTCCTAAACGATAAACCCATGTGAGCTCCAAACAATACGGTAGACTTTAGGATGAAAACCTCATTATTATTATTATTATTATCTGTAATTTCATTTAAAAATAATTGTATTATTATTATCGACTTAAATTACTAACTTTTTTCTTTTGTAAAAAGAACGTTTTGTGCATTGTGTGGTGATGTAAGCTGATATGTGCACGTATGTTGTTTTAGTTTGTTTTTTTACATAAATTGTATTTATTAATGTTGTGCTGTTTTTAAATACATTCGATTTTAATTGAATTGATTGTATCATTATTGTGAGCATATTTTAACGTAGGTTTTGTGTGTATATCTAAGTCACTGAGCCTGTCGGACCACTTTAATTGCCCCTAGTGGGATAAATAAAGTTTATTGAATTGAATTGTCTTGTTTATTATGCAGGTTTGGGCGCCCTAAAGATTTCTGTGAGGAATATGCAGACACACACGCATCTTTGTTATGATCGCTATTGGCGACCCAACACGAGATGGCCTTGGTCGCCCTCTTGCTTTTAAGCCCTATTAACTAAGCCAGCAGCCTATTTGTGACTGGGGCCAGTGATTGACAGGTCAGCTACACACCGAGCAGTCACAATGGTGACTTGGCCTGGTGGTGGGCGGGTCGGCAGAGGGATGTGGGTGACTAAGGCTTGGGGACATTTTACACTCAGAGCTGCCAGGGACGCCGATCTGTTTTTAATCCTTATCATTCGGAATACTCCAGTGTGTGAAATAGGTTTGACTAAAATAGTTCAAGGGTAGTGCCAGAATAGTTTGGCGCCTCTAGGCGCCAAGCTATTCTGGCACCACCCTTGAACTAAAGCCATTGGTCTATATCCTTATCTGTAAGTACTGTAATATAGCTTGCATAAGGCAGTCTACAAATTTGAAGCTTTCAGCCTCAGTATGATATGGGTTTAACAAGCGAGTTTGGTAATGTTCCACCATACTCATTGTACATAGTGTTATGTGTCCACACATTTTGTGTTAGGTCAAGTGCATTTTTACCGATGCTACTGGTAAACTAAAAACAACAGCACGACCCCAATGCACCCCTACCCACAACAGCTCATAGTCAAAGAAACGTGTGTAAAAAATATAAAAAAATCACAATGCCAGTAGCCATGGTCTATAAGAATATGCAGTTGACATTGAGGCAAAATAAGTAGACATAATACGTGGGCAAAATAAGTAATCCAACACCATAACCCCTGGTAAGAAATCTGAGACCTATCTGATGAAGTATGGGTTGCTGCTTGCATAGCAGGGTTAAGAGTGTGCCTAATTTGAAGGGCATCATACGACAGGTAACCCAGTGTTGCTCATACGTCACAAAAGATGTACTGTTGATAAATATTAAAACTGGTCTGTAATCACCACTTACATCACTAGCAAACATATTTTGCTGGCTAAACCCCTTCACTGATGAGAAAATTTAAACTGCAAGAGGTATAGATCCCCATATCCCCACAATTGCAGGGGGCTCATGAGGATCTATGCCTCTTGCTTGAAAACACCCTGTATCCACGTGCCTTTGACAGCTAGGATCTCTGATGATGAATTCACAATCATTAAAAAAAAAACGCTCTCTGCGTTCACTGCATTAACGGGGTTAAGCCTTCAAAGCCCTACACGTCCAAAACTCTGATGACAAACTGTCTCACCTGTGTCTCCAGCCCCAGTGCTGACCCCTGTCTGAGCAGCCAGCGACTCCAGCCGGGCAGCCACCTTCTCCAGCCGGTCGACCGCGCTCATTAGCCCAGCTTCTGACATCTTGCCCGCCTCTCTGCGCACCTGCGAGGTCAACATGGCTAACTCATTTGCATACATACTCGCGCATTTCCTAGACTCGGCCTGACCCATGGCAGCAGCCCCTTCTATTGCCTCTACAGCCTGTGAAAGTTTTGTAATGTCTCTGAGAAGACTGCGTTCGGTTTCGGACACCCCTTGCGAGTGCGACAGTTCATGAGACTTGCCGGGTGCTGCGGGGAATTTGGAGCTCTGCACTCCAGGGTTCGCACCCCCAACATTGATGACGGTTTGATGCTTCGATGGCTGTGACATTTTTGAGGTGCCTGACGTCGCGCTGCGAGTCTCTTCCCTCACCTCTTCTTCAGCCTCTTTCTTCAACTTTCCGCCAGACTGGACTCTGGCTGCTGAATTCTCCGAGCTTGCCGCTCTCTCCACGCTGTCTGGGCCTAACCAAATCGGATCCCGTTCTGCCTCCACTGCTTGCGTGACAGCGTCCCCTGAAAATGTCTTCCCGATATCTTTCTCTGGTCTGTCCAGGAATGGTGGGGGTGAAGGATCCCTTTCTTGTGAGTCCCCTCCAGCGTTACGACAACAGCAAAACATCACTCATAGCACTCCTCCCATCACTGTAACGGTGGCAAAATTACAAGTAAAGGTCAGCTCTAGGACAACGCTGTGCCTCGGAGCCCTGGGACAGTTTTGTTTGTGAGCTGATCAGTGATCTGAACTTAAACCAGCATACAGTAGTACTTGTGAACCCATTTAGTCCCAGCACACAACAGATGGATCGACCATGATAATTCAAGGGCAGTGCCAGATTAGTGTGGTGCCTGATGGCGCCAAGCTAATCTGGCACTACCCTTGAATTATCATGGTCGGTCCATCCCCTGGTACTGGTGCATAATTGTGAAGGAAGGATTTCTGAAGGATCTGCTGTGGGAAAGCGCAAGAGTGGGTTCTTGTCAGGTGGTGCTGGACTGCCTCCGATTTATAAAGTAACGCATCTACGTTGGGGGCGTGACACCTGTTAATAACCACCACCATAGGCTTTATAAACCCTTCAGTTTGAGGACGCCGATCTGAAGTGGGGCCAATTGTTGTCAGCAATGAATCATGGATTTTGATGTACCCTTGCATGGCTCATATAACTCTATTCCTCTTGCAAATGAAAGGGCCTGATAACAGACTGCATGACAGGTTTATCTGTATACTGCAGGGGAACCTGTCTTGAGCAAACACCTTGTTTGCAAGAAAAAAAGTGGTTGTAAAAGACAAGTGCTTACTCACAATTACTCTCCAAGTGTAAAACGTGTCACCTGTCAGTAAAGACCATTATTTAAGTGGCTACAACCACCTAAATGATGGTCTTTAATATGAGGTGGTCTCTCAAAACAAGTTATGCCGTTTTACTGTGTGTCATACTGGGGCTGACCTATATGTAAGGCATACGCTTACACAGAAGAGTGAAACCCTATGCCATCTAGTCACGAAAAAGCAATACTGGTAATAAATTTGTTATACTAGTACGTTTCTCGCTTTAAGTATCAAAGAGACTGTACATTTTATTTTCTGTTCTTTTATGTGGGTCACTTTATTACGTTGAGTAATTCCTATTTATGCCCCCCTTGCACAAGTAGTGATCGGGGAAAAAACACTTTTCATGTCTTTGTCATGCTTCTGTATAGGCCGACAGAAAATGTCCCTTTAAGGGATTAATAATGTATCTATAAATATTTTCTCAATTCTCAGTCTTTCGGTGTCACGCCAGCAACTTTTCTCTTCTTTTTAAACCCTAACTTTCAAATCTCATGATATGCCCTTGACCTCAGAAGTAAAGTTTACTGCGACAGAAGTGTATTTACTGCTAGTACATGTACACATTATTCACATCTACAAATTTGATTGATTGGTGACTAACCTCAAGGGAAGCGATCTGAAGGTGAACATAATCTCCCTTGGGCCTAATACTACTGACTGAATGGAAAACCTTGGATAACCACTTTTGTTTGAAGAACACTGATCTTAAGCTAGCAAGAGGCATGGATTCTCATGAGCCCCTGCAGCCGCGGGGGCTCATGAGAATCTGAAACTTTTGCAGACGGCTTGGTCTGGTTGAAGAATGTACAGCTGATATAGAAATGATGTTATTGATCATACAAAGTGACAGATGGAAATATTATGGATACAATTTTACTCCTTCCCCATGAGTGTCTGACAATTCAATCCTACTGGCACATACTGATCGCCCGAGAAACTGAAATTTTGACAAAAAAATATTAATCCAGACAGCAAACGAAGGGCATGTAAAAGCTGCGCAACTACGGTACAAACATGCTTAATTTTATATTTATGCACAGCTCGGCACACGTTCAAAAGCACACCAACACTAAAGGGCAGCATGCTAAAACATTCACAATTAACACCAAGCATAACGTAATCATAAATCAAAGAGCATGCTTGCAACATAAAGACATTCAAATTGAACTAGGGCTGTGCCCCAACTCTTAAAAAAAAAAAATACCGGTAAAAGCACATAGATTTGTCTATGCCCGCAAAAACCTACTAAGAGAATTCATGTTAAATCTGCAGAACGGACAGTTTCCACACAACGTTACCTCATTCAGCCCCGACGCACTACTTCAGAAGATGGATCGATCATGACAATTCAAGGGAAGCAAATCTGGCACCACCCTTGAATTATGATGGTTGATCCATCTCCTGCAACTTATGCACAGTCATTAGAAGACGCCTCCATAATTAGGGAAATACGGCATTGGGGTTAAACAAGTTAAGGAACCTGAAAGTAACACGGTGCATACACTAATTCTACAGAAATACTGGGCTAGGAACAAGGACATGAGGTGCGTCTACTGTCACTAGAGCAACTCGTGGCTGACAGCGAGACTAAAGGTACACGTGCACACAAGTTTCAGTTTCACCATCCCTCAACCTACGAACCATCACCAACAACGGCAGCACCTGTTCTGAGCTACCACCCTTACGAGAGGTCACCTGTCAGTAAAGACCATCGTCTAGGTGGCTGTAGTTGTGACTGTGGCTGTCGCGTCCTAAATGATGGTCTTTAATGACAGGTGACACTTTTTTTTTTTTTTGGCCCTTTAAACTTCTCTTCAGAGAGCACCTGTCTCTCAGACGATTGTTTTCAACAAAAAAAAAAAGGGTGGCTCAAAACTGGTTGCACTGTATACATGTAAATGCTCACTGGATAAACAGCGCCCATCAGCTTCACTACCAGTAAATGTGCTGGTCTGTGATTCAGGGCCATACAGCTTTGAACCGTAAGGTCCAAAATCACAGACCAACACACAAATAGTGTGTACTAGGATAACTAAAACAGAATGCAGAAAGTTACTCCACGAAGGCAAACGACAGCAGATAGTACCTTTTTTTGTGTGAAATGGAAGATTTTCACTGTATTACAATATCTTGATTTTTCACCAAAAAAGGGACTTCGCTGTATTGTCTTTTGCCATCACGGGGCAGAAATGGTAAAGGGTTCATAGATTGTGGGCAAGTAAACTTTGGACAACAAAAACTGGTGTTCTAGAAAAAAGGTACAATTTAAACTTAAAACTGCACTGACTCCACCGAAAGAATGAGGGTAATCAAATGAAAGTCCAGCAAATTTTGCTCAGACATACACAATAGTCTAAAGCCTCATGCCCTGACATTTGAGAATGACAATGCACAGAACAGCAATCTTTTTGAATCCGTTTAGCCCCAACACCCTTCAGCAAGAGACGGACTGACCATGACAATTCAAGGGTAGTGCCAGATGAGCTTGGTGCCTGAAGGCGCCAAGCTCATCTGGCACTACCCTTGAATTATCATGGTTGATCCATCTCCTTCAACAGGTACATAGTCCTGAAGTATCACCTCTAAAATTGGTCTTGGGGTTAAATGGGTTAACCACTTGTGCATGCAGCCACCAGTGTAGTAAATAGCACCAGTAGCTCATGCACAAGGGGCTTTACCCCTTCAGATCAAACTTCAAGGTCTTTTTGAATATGGCCTCACGGAAAGGAAAAGATACAAGGATTCTTAAAGGTGTGTAATTTCAATCAGCACGCAAATTGGAAATTCAAGTTCAAAGGTCACGCCTAATCGTTAATTACATGCGCTGTTTCATTTGAACTGCTCTTGGGTGCTTACAAACGCATGGTGTTGAACGTGTACACACATAACGTGATCTAAAAACTAGTGCTGCTCAATGCAGGAACGACGGGTGATAGAAAGCAGTGTTTGTTGTCAGATGCAGGAGAGACAACAACAATGCTCTACGTGTGAACGAAACAAATTGTGATTAATGTGGCTGCAGGCTACAGTTGTTAACAGAACACATCATTTTTTTAAAAACAAGAATGGCAAAGCCCATAAGGCTCATGTGCATGACAATCCAGTTCTAACATAAGTAATGGGTTAGATTCTATACCTGCTAAATCCATGTTTTCTCAAATTTATGCATTTTTCACATTTTTGTCAATCTTAGGTGACCTTTGATATTTGTGAGCAATAAATCAAAAGTATGCACACAAAGGTCTTATCAGCTACCTTTCTGCCAGATTTGGTGGAAAGGTTTGGCAAAAGTGCTGATAAAAGCTTACCCATCTACTGCAACCCTTGGCCTTTCCTTGGGGTCAACCAAAAGTAGCCTGCACGTGAAGGTCTTACCATCAAGTATCTCTGTACAAATTGTGGGTCTGAAGTTGTGAATAGTATTCAGAATATGCCAGTGTGTGAAATAAGTTTGACTAAAATAGTTCAAGGGTAGTGCCAGAATAGCTTGGTGCATATAGGCGCCAAGCTATTCTGGCACGACCCTAGAACTAAACCATTGGTCTATATCCTTATTTATAAGTACTATAATGTAGCTTGCATATGGCAGTGTACAGATTTGAAGCTTTTAGCCTCAGTATGATACGGGTTTAAAAAAAATTGTCAAAATATGGCTTTTTTAAAACCTATTTCCTGTCTCTTGTGACCCTTGACCTTTCTAAGGGAACTGCCAAATTAATATGCATAGAAAGATCTTACAATCAGGCATCTTTGTTTGGGTTTGAATTTGTAAATAGCATTTGACCACCAAAAAATCGTCAAAATATGACATTTTTTAACCTATCTCATGATCGCCACTGACCTTGACCTTTGAGAGACGTCAATGAAATTGGTATCTTTAGAACGTTCTTGCCACAAAGTATCCATGGGCCAAATTTGAAAACTGTGGCTTGAATAGTCTTTGAGAAAATGCCAACCATAAAGTTGAAAAAGAACAATAGACATAGACTGACTTTTGCTTTGCATATGAGTCAAAAATGAATTAGACAAACAAATACTAGTAGTCACAGCATTTGTATGTATCACCACAAATCACACAAACACAATGATACAACGATAAGAGTACTTCAACAGAACGTAAATAATAAAGATGATACAAAGGTCAAAACTGCTCACAGCCATATTTTTATTTTGACCATATAATCTGCAACAAAAAGAGTGTGTTTGTTTGTTGTTGTTGTTGTAGTTGCTCGATTAGCAACCTTAGCTTTTTCTAGTGCCACTTCCTCAACCCTGTATGTTTAACACTTTCAGTTTCACAAGTGACTGTGGAACACAAACTGACCTATTCCAGGAGGCAAATCACAATATTTATTTTATATAAATTTTCTTAGAATGTCTTACAATAATACAAGACAAATGGAGTAAATTAACTTATGAAGTTTGAATGTCCTAAAATGAAAGTCTGTATGCTAGAGTTCCTTCTACTACACACAAAAGGCAGTGGAACCTCTCAAACAAGTGCATACACATACTGAAATGGACTGTGAACAGAAGGGTAGAAAAGTCTTAGTTGAGGTAAGACAACATTGATGACCCACTGTATCCGTGAATTTCATCAAAGCCTGCCATGGAGCAGGTCACTTTAATAACAGGTCAATGCCATTCATGACTGACAATCCGTGAAGGTCAAGGCAATGACAATCTGTGAAGGTCAAGGCAATGGCTGACATTGTGACAAGTTACAATGTGTGTGCTGGTCTGTGATTTTGGACCTTACAGCTTCATGCCATAAGGTCCAAAATCACAGACTAGCATATAAAGGTTGAAATTCAATTGCAACACAACAGAAGAAGGAAATATGGTAAACACCATAGCTGGAACAAAACTCTGCATTCCTGTTAGCACAACTGAAAGCGAAGCAAAATGAAATCATCTACATCTTACCAAATCACCAAAACCTGTTTATGCTGCAAGATCAACGCTGCAACAAAGATTAATAACAAGTCCAAAACACAAGTACCAAAACAGCGAGCAAAGTCTGCAAGTAAGCTATTTAGCTCCACAGCAAAAAAAAATCAGCTCAAACAAGTTGGCTTGTAAGCTATTATTACAGCTCAAAAGTAGTAAAACAATCAAACTGCAACAAATGAAAGCTTGAACATGAATGATGATCAGATAAAGAATAAAAATTACTGAGACTGAAATAACATGAATGATGATCAGATAAAGAATAAAAATTACTGAGACTGAAATAACACACAGAAACCAAAAACACTCCTTTCCTTATCACTCGTTATTACTAACAAAACAGGAATGTGAAAGACTGCTAGGGCTACAAAGTGAAATTAATAAGAATCTTGATCATAATAATCTCAATAATGGTCCCTTTAAAAAAAAATTAAAAAATGACAAATAGCATTATAATAATCTCACAAATTGACCTCTAAAAAATAAACCAGAGAATTACAAATCCTGAAATAGCTACCAGTTCTTACATGCATTTTAAACTGAATAATTAAACTCTAGTCAGATAAACTAAAGCAATACATTATATATATATAATTATAACACAAGAGAAAAGGTCAGAAGTTTCATGCGCTGAGTTTCAAAGAACAAGCAACAGAACTGATCTAATTGGTATTGTATACAAATTAAAATAAAGAAAATAAGCCAATAGACACAACATCCATGAAAATCAAGTCAGGAAACTTGAATATTCTGCACCCTTTCAAATGAAGTGTGCCAGAGATTAAATTATACTAACAATGAATACTGAATTAAGAACACTGTGTCAGAAAAGTAACGCTTGAGCTTTCAAATTCGAGCTGGACACACGTACCCAAAACACAAGCTTTTACACCAAAGGCAAGTGCACTTCAAGCCCGGTAAAAGCATACAATTACATATTGTCTTATCAGTTATTAACCCTTTGGGCATCGGTAGAGGTTTTAGTCATGATTCCTGCAGAATGAATCATCATGACTAACAGTGCTACCAACAATCAAAGGGTTAAAATTATTGATATGCACAGTCTACAAACATAAGGGAAACACAAGAATAGGAAGGCTGCCTCTACATTTGTTATGATTTACCGTACTCGCACTTCTACAACTGTGTGCAAGCGACAGTTGTTTCGCAGGACCAGAATCCATTTCTCACAGTCCCTACACACTCAACAATTTTCATTCACATTTACGTCATGGAAACTAATAAACATAAATCCCATAAAATCAAAACTAGAGAGTACAAGAATTTGAAAATGTCATGTTGGGCTTAACTAATAATCAACTGCTATACGCAAAAGATAAAAACATAAGGAGCTGCTGCAATAGTCACTGGTCAGGCCTCCAGTAAGAACTTGTAAAGTAAATGAACAAAAATTCAGCCACTGGCTATTCAATGTAAAAATTCACAAAAAGGCAATGTTCATCTCATTCTGCTTATCAATGCTGTGTGCTCCACACACACAAACACACACATTTGTTGTCAATCACTCAACAATGCTTGTGAAATCTGTGAATGGAAACTAAAATGGCTGACCTTTTAATTTAAATCCTCACATAAAACCAAACTCACATGGTTGAAAGGGTGTAGTCTCACACCCAACCCTACAAATACCAAATCAATAAAATGTGATGCCACACCCACTGCACCAGACATAATTCAGGAAGTGTTCACTATGCAGTGTGTGAAAAGTTGCATGAACAGTCAGTGTCACTAATGATAGTCTGTTATGTCAGCTGAAAACATAATGTATGAGTAGGAATAGTAAAACGGCTGTTTTAATTACAATTGTTCTTATGTTTACATTTACAGTTTTAGAAAAACCCACCCCTGTTTACAGTGTAGAGTGACTGTTGGAACGGTAACCGGTTTTAAGTGAAGCGACGGCTCGCAGTCAAGCATTCAGTTAACACCAAACAATCGGGACCAGCGGCATTGCTCAGTCTTAATCATAACCGTCAAATCTCCAATTTTGGTAAAGTGAGTTGCATGAATGAATCATCAGCTATCGAATTTTTGGCTCCTCTCCGACGCGGCTGCCTATGGGCGCAGCCATTTTGACCCGCCCCGGCTAAAAGTTACAAACTCTCAATGTCAACCTCTGCATCACCATTCACAGACTTCATCCTAGCATAAAACTGATTTCAGGTGCAAGTTGCATTCACTGACAGCCAATAAAATTGATTAGTTACCTTAGGTTGTCAGATCAACTGTTTCTTTCGCTTCTCTTCCGTGTCGAGGGCGGGGAGACCGGAAATGTGTCAGTCCCACAGTTCCGCACAAACGGAAGATATTTACTTGGAGGCACTGCCAGGGTTCCGTCAATTGAAATAGTGTATTTAGGAACAAAAGCGATTCTGTAACTAATAATGTATATTTGTCGCACAATGACACAAGTGAAAAATTATTCGCTATGAATCTTGAGAAATGTACACCATAACACAAGAGGAAAAGTGGCGATCTGCGCAAAACGAAGCGCAGAACACTTACTGAGGCACTGTTAGGGATATATACTTCTCAACCAGTTTCCACACAACCAACTGGCAGAACCCGTCGTCTGCAATGGGCTCATCTCTCAGCTATGTTCCCCGCATCGCGGCACACCCAACAGGAATGAAATCCTAGCGAAACTAACATACACATCACCCATTACATTAGAGCAACTCAGTACAGTTTTAAATAAGCGGGCGTCGGTTAAAAAATAAAATCTAGTAAAAAGCTTTTTGCGGGCCAACGGAGACGCCAGAACTACTCCCAACAACTTGACGAACGACTGAGAGTGAAGTCACGGCGATTAACTCACCGTCTTAGCCCCGAGTCTCTACAGCAGGAGATTGATTGACCATGATAATTCAAGGGTAGTGCCAGATTAGCTTGGCGCCTTCAGGCGCCAAGCTAATCTGGCACTACCCTTGAATTATCATGGTCAATCAGTCCATCCCCTGCAACTGGTACGGCATGGCCCCATTTGAGAAATTGGACCTTGGGGCTAAAAGGGTTAACCAGATTCTACCTATAATAATAATAATAATAATAATAATAATAATACCGGTTATTAAAGATATGAACTCCAAACAATGATCTCCAAGAGGCATAGATCCTCATGAGGCCATAGGGTCTGTGCCTCTTAGAGGTGTTTACCCCTGTTTACAGTGTAGGCACGTAGGTTCCCTGCTCAGTTGCTGTGATTTCACCGGCTCTTGGCGTTCGTCGTTGGGTGTAGTTCTTTTCAAACTGAACGAAACCTCAAAATTCAGTAACGCGCTTTCTGATGATGATAAACCCAGTGCGCAAAAAGGCCATAGGGCCGACGTCTGCCCGATGGCCTTTTGCGCATTGGGAAGCTACTGAATTGAAAACAGTTTGATCCAGGTCTGCGCTGTTCGTGTTTCAGTTTATTTATGTATTTGTTCCCCCTCCACCACTCCAATCCCCCCCCCTTCCCCATTAAAAACAAAAACAAAAACAAACCCGAACAAACAAACAAAACAAACAAACAAAACAAACAAACAAAAACAAACATCCCCAAAACAAACATCCCCAAAACAAACATCCCCAAAACAAACATCCCCAAACAGTATATTACACGCTTGGAAATCACACTTCTGGTGTCATACTCGCATTAACCCTTATTATTCGGAATACATTAGTGCGGTGTGAACTAGTGCAAGGATAGTGCCAGAATAGCTTGGCGCCTCTAAGCGCCAAGCTATTCTGGGACCACCTTTGAACTACAGCCATAGTACTATAACTCATGTAGCTTGCATATATATGGCAGTGTACAAACGTTTAGCCTGAGTATGATATGGGTTAAAGAGAACTTGTCATGCCGCAACGTGACCGAGTCTGGACTGAGTTTCCTTTAGCTCAGTTGATAACTTCATGTATAAGACAAGTCAGTGTAGCCTATAGGCACGCGGGACAATCGAAGTGCGACAATCTAAATTGTGTCAACCGACATAGGGGACACACTTGCGTTTACCTCCCTTGGACTGTCACCAGACGCTGTGGTCAGTCGCACTGCCAGTCGACCAGAAGAGTTTGACCTGTTGTATGAGAATGCAGCTCATGCTCATGAGGATCTTATAACTCGCAGTGACGTAGAAACCGTGAGAGGAGGGGGAGGGGTGGGGCGTCTCCCCAAAAAAGAATAGATGGGTAGGGTCGTGGGGGGGGGGGGATGGAGGGGGGAGGGGGGAAAGGGGGGGGAGGGGGGGAGGGGGGGGAGGGGGGAAGGGGGCGGAGATATTTTTATGTCGATTTTGTCCATTTTTTCGAGGCTCAACCCCTTCACAGCCGAGAAAAAGTGAACACGATCCAACTGCAAGAGACATAGTCCTCATGATCCCCCGCGACTGCAAGAGACATAGTCCTCATGATCCCCCGCGACTGCAAGAGACATAGTCCTCATGATCCCCCGCGACTGCAAGAGACATAGTCCTCATGATCCCCCGCAACTGCAAGAGACATAGTCCTCATGATCCCCCGCGACTGCAAGAGACATAGTCCTCATGAGCCCCCGCGACTGCAAGAGACATAGTCCTCATGATCCCCCGCGACTGCAAGAGACATAGTCCTCATGATCCCCCGCGACTGCAAGAGACATAGTCCTCATGATCCCCCGCAACTGCAAGAGACATAGTCCTCATGATCCCCCGCAACTGCAAGAGACATAGTCCTCATGATCCCCCGCGACTGCAAGAGACATAGTCCTCATGATCCCCCGCGACTGCAAGAGACATAGTCCTCATGATCCCCCGCGACTGCAAGAGACATAGTCCTCATGAGCCCCTGAAACTGCGGGGGTTCATGGGGATCTGTGCCTCTTGCTAAGACCAATTCCTTGTATCCATAGTCTTGGACGGAGTTGGGTTTTGGTTGTTGAATGAACAAAGATTTCAGAAATATTAATGAACGTACAGTGGCAGGGAAGGGGTTATACCCCCCTCACCTCTCCCCCTACACCCCCCCCCCCCCCCCCCGCCCCCCCCCCCGCCTCCCCCCCCCGCCTCCCCCCCCCTCAAGACATCAGTGAAACATATCCCTACGCTGCTGTCTTGTGTGTGCTGAGACCGGTGCTGTCATGTCGTCAGGCCGATTTTCAGCCATATCACGACAGAAAGTCCGGAAAATAGCCTCACCTATCTGGTTTGTGAGTCGGAAAACGGCTGTACGACATGACAAAAGCTATTCCGACATATATATGTATGTCAACAATCCAGCGACATCATGGGGGTAGAGGATGTAACTACCGGCTCCCCCCTCCTCCCGGCCCCCTCCTCTCACATGGACTGGGCGTACGAATTTAACCCCATCAATTCGCTGCCGAGAAAAGGCGAACACAAAACAGTCCGACCCCCCAAGAGACATAGATCTTCATGAACCCCCGCGGTTGCTGGGGCTCATGAAGATCTATGCCTCTTGTTGGCCCCATTATGCCTCCGTGTTCCTTGGACGGAGAAGGGATTTCAGTAGGGCCTGAACTAACAAAGATTTTCAGAAACGCTATCTCCGTCCACTGGCAGGGTAGGGGTTAAGGTTTATGAATCAGCGCGCACTCAACAAACCCGGCAGACGGCTATAATCTTGTTGTTTGTTTGTAATCTCTGACAAAACCAGAGCGCCATCCACTCCAGCTATACTGATGGGCCCCACAACTAGGCGAGGGTAGGGGGGGGGGGCGGGGTTGGGGGAGGGGGGGTGAGGGGGGGGGAGCTCATGAGGATCTACCCTTTTTATTAACCGCACACTGAACCCATCTTCAGTGGAACCTGTTTTAAGTGATCACCCTTATCTCATTCAGCCCGACGCACGTATTTCCCAAATTTTGGAGGCGTCATCTAATGACTAGGCACCAGTTGCAGTAGATGGATCGAGCATGATAATTCAAGGGTAGTGCCAGAGGCGCCAAGCTAATCTGGCACTACCCTTGAATTATCACAGTCGACCCATCTCTTGCTGTAGAGCGTCAGGGCTGAATGACTTATGGGAGATCACCTGTGAGATCACGGCCATTCACTGTAATAATAATCCTACTTGTCAACATTTTGTCGTCGGTGAGAGTTGTCTGGTGTGTCCTTTACTAGTTTTATGCTATGTCTTTTTGTGTGCGAGCATTTTTCTTCATTGGTGTGTCCATTTTGTTATTTTTATTTTTCTGGTAAATCTTGTTGCGTGGGCGTGTATGTTGGGCAATATATATGATGTGTGGTAGGATGCAAACGTACGTGTACGTTAGTATGTCATTTGTACGGCGCCTAGAGCTTTGGTTGTTGAAAGTATAGGCACCTTAAACATATATATTATTGTTAGTAGTAGTAGTAGTAGTTTCATGTAGGTGGCTGTGGCCACCTAAATGATGGTCTTTAATGACAGGTGACACTGTTTGCCCTTGAAGAGAGCACCTGTACTGTAGGACCACTTTTGTCTTACAACAAGGTGACTCCTCAAAAAGGGTCTACTGCATTCCTTATGCACGCATGTTAACCCATTACATCTCAATGTGTAAATTGTACCTTATTGTCCTGTGAAGACTGTAGCAGATGAGGAGATAGATCCACCATTTTAGTTCAAGGGTGGTGCCAGAATAGCTTGGCGCCTCAGGCGCCAAGCTAATCTGGCAACACCCTTGAACTATCATAATCAAATATATTTCAAGCAAAAATGTATCGGGATGAAAAGAGTTAACGTGTCTTTGTGTGTCAGGCACTCGCATTACATTTTGTCCGGGGGAAAAAGATCCATTGGGAGAACAATGGCACTGGTCGGATTAATTGTTGAAATAGATTTTGCTCGGGTTTAATTTGTGCCTAAAACCTGGATTCAAGAAACACTCTCTGTCGAAATGAATTGCACTGAATTAAATCGAATCGAATCGAATCGAACTGAACTGAAGTGAACTGAACTGAATTAAAGTGAATTGAATTGAATTTCAACTGAATTGAATGAACCCACTAGCTAGCAGCACAAAATGCAAAAATTTCTTGCCAATTTATCATGGGAAATTGTCATATGTAAAGTAAAGTAAAGTCTAACTCTGAACTCTGCACGAGTGACATTTCACGTTCCACAGTGGCCATATTCACTTGACCGTGACTGAACGGTACCTAAATTACCGGCTCTTCTCACCTGACCCTGTCAAAACGACGGCCAAATAATTCATCCATCGGAATAAAGACAACTAACTAACTCTAGCTTAAAGAAATAGACTTCGGCAATCGTGCACACAATCTAGATCACTGCCTGCATTAGAGCCGGGTGGTAAACTATCGATTTATCTCAACAAGAGACATAGATTCGCATGAGCTGGGGCTCATGAGAATCTATGCTTCTTGCAGAAGGGCGGCGTGGGACCACTAATAAAGGGAGATAACCCCGTCAAATTCAACTGACCGTGAAGCAGACGCTAACTTGTCTAGGAGATTATCCCTGACAATATCATTCGGCCGTGTCCAGCTGTCTTAGTCCATTGCTGCTCACGGAAGTGTCAGGCGAGATTCACGGCGTAGGCGCGGAGAGAGAGAGAGAGAGAGAGAGAGAGAGAGAGAGAGAGAGAGAGAGAGAGAGAGAGAGAGAGAGAGAGAGAGAGAGAGAGAGAGAGAGAGAGAGAGAGAGAGAGAGAGATAATAGGAGAATCCCAAACCACCCCCTATCCATTTTGTAGTTTTATTATAATCAACTAGCTATTTAGACAAACCAACTATAGCAACATTTTTTACATTTTAAAAGTTCAATTATTATGTTATAAATTTTTTGTTATAATCAACTAGCTATTTAGACAAGCCAACTTTAATTTAAAAAAAATTTATAATCAACTAGCTATTTAGACAAAACAACTTCAATTACATTTTAAACCATCCATTTTATAGTTTTATTATAATCAACTATTTATTTAGACAAAACAACTTAAATAATATAATCAATTTTATTATAATCACACGTTTTATTATAATCAACAAAATCATTAAATAATTAATGTTTTTTATTTTATATTACATTATAAAATGAATCAAGACGAATTACTACTTCTAAGTGATATCAATGCGGTAGAGAACAAAGACTTAGACTGTAAAAAACAACGCCTTCTCTCTGTAGTTGTTTCTGGAAAATCAAAAGCTTTTCTTGGTAAACAATACATGACAGAAGACATAAAATCCCTCACCGCTGACGAGCTAATCAAACTTCATTTGAAATATGAAAATCATATCGCTTCACTAATGACTCGTGATTTGAGTCGATCTCTTATATTTCTATACACAAAAGCTGTGAGTCACTTCCTACCCGTTGATAGTGATAGTC
This sequence comes from Semisulcospira habei, assembly GCA_036245525.1. Taxonomy (NCBI): domain Eukaryota; kingdom Metazoa; phylum Mollusca; class Gastropoda; family Semisulcospiridae; genus Semisulcospira; species Semisulcospira habei. The sequence continues at coordinate 135,432,783 of BTPG01000001.1, forward strand.
TGTCACATGATCTCGAAAGCAACCCCATAGTTTCAAGTTCGATTGGTAAATTAGCATGCAATATGTTTTACAAGTTTGGAAATTACCTTGCACCTGTGGTAACTTTGCTAGTTACTGGAAGTTACATTGATTTTTCAAAAATAAATTTTATAGAGAAAGAAAAAGAAGGATCAAATGGACGAGAACAAGATGACTCTACAACAGGTTCAAACTGTGACTAAGGTTAAAAGTCCAGGCAGGATTGATGCAGGAAAACGATTAGTTGAATGGAATAGGCAGAAAAAATTACAGCTTCAAGCGCAAATAGAAAAGGCTTATATAACTGACCCACCATCAGGACCGTTAGAACCATTAACACCGTCAGGACTATCGGGACTGACACACCCCCCACAAAGTGAGAGACAAACAACTAAGTCTGACCCCAAACCTCAAACAACAAAATATATAGTTGCTGGATTTGTTGTCGGATTTGGTTACGTAGGTTACCAATTATATAAAAAATACAAACCAAACACTCGAACAGTGTCCAAAAAATCAAACACTCCAAAAACAAAAGAAGAAGTCTCCACATTACCAGCAGTTTCAAAACCTTTGGTGATGATGATGATTGTACATTGCTTAACGTCCCGACAGCAACAAGGCTTTCTCAGGACGTGCCTGCACTGCTTGTGAAAAAAAAAATAAACAGAAAATTGAATGTATGTCGCCAGCCGGTCAAATACGTTAAATAAACCTACAACATGGGGCCTAAATAAAGCTAAGACCATTTAGCAACACACATCCAATATCAAGAGCTACAGGCAGTGCAGACAGTAGGGAGAGTTTTAAAAAGGCAAATACAGGTGAATGGACAAAGGGTAGACAGAAACACATGCCCCAGAATAGAGAGAAAAACCCACCCTGTGGGGCTGACCAGGGTGACCCTGGGAACTAAAAAATACCTAACCCCACCCAAGTCCCCCAGGGCAGACCCGGGTGGGGCTTCAAAACCTTTGGACCCATTTTGCATGCAGTAAATAAATTTATTATTTTAATTTTTATGGTATAAGAAAATGAGCGACACAAAGAACTTAATGAACCTTGTCTATCACTCCGCTGTAATAAGTGGACTAGCAGTAGCATATTCTATGCTGGGAAAAATATGCTCAAAATGAAATCAGCAGACCTTAGTAAATTAGACTTCGAAGACAGTGCTAAACTAGTAGTTGTTATAACAGCATCGATTGCAACAAAAGATTTTCTAGTCAAGCAAGGAATTATTCCAGAAAATATTTCTATGTAAATAAAAATATGGCAACTATAGCTGTCATGATTGGTGGTGCAGTTATTAACGCATTAGCTTTTAGTGGGTCAAACTATTTCTTTTCAAAAGTGAGTAAAGAAGAATCAGCAGAAGAAATGAAGCGCCACAATGAGGCATCTGAAAAACTAGCTCAAGCTCAACAAGATTATAAGAAGCAAAGAATTGAGAAACTTGATTTTATTAATGAAAAACTAAAACTTGAGGGTCACGCACAGCATACATTTTCAAATGTCGATGACGCTATCAAAGAATACTATCTTGTAACTGGTGAAGACATGTCTATTCCACAACCAAAACTTAGTGACTACTACCAACCAAGCTCAGAACAAAGAAATGGAGAAATAATATTTGTTCTAGTAGGAATGACATTAGTATATTTTACAGGAGTTTATATTGCTAGAAAAAATGGCAGACGCTAAACTATCAAAAATATATTACTCCCCAATTGGCTACTGGAAAGGGAATACTGCAGTAGAAAAATTACATGCTGCTGTGGGTGGAGATGTTAACAAAATAAAACAGTGGCTCAAAAAACAGGCAATTTGGCAAATATATTTACCTGCTCCAAGAAAAATAACAAGACCTCATTTTGAAAACACATCACCTAATGACACACACCAAATGGACCTCCTGTTTCTTCCGCATGACACAATAAGAAAGAAACGATACAAGTATGCATTAACTGTTGTTGACATAGCTTCAAGGTATAAAGACGCTGAACCCATATCTGACAAAACAGCCAGTACAGTTGCTACAGCATTAACAAAAATATATGGTCGAGGCCCTTTAAGATACCCCAGACTAGTGCAGGTTGATGACGGATCAGAATTCAAAGGTGCAGTTAATCAGTTATTTGCTGAGCATGGTGTACTGGTCAGAAGAGGCATTCCAGGCTTGCATAGATCACAGGCAATTGTTGAAAACTTTAACAAGCAATTATCGGAGAGACTTTTTAGCTATCAGTATTCTAAGGAACTCATGCATGACGCACGTAACACTGAGTGGGTTAAAAGATTACCTTCTGTGATAAAAGCAATGAATAATGATGGTCACCCTAAACCTGTTGATTCTATTAAATTGAAAAAAATACCGTCAGAAATAAAAACAACAACACCTCCAGACACAAGCTTATTTACAAAACAGGTGAGATATTTGTATCAACCTGGTGAGGCTGAAAATGACGTTAGACGTAGGGCAACTGATCCAATTTGGTCTACATCTGTTCATAATATAAAAAAAATAGTTCCTTCAGCTAATGCAACAATATATTATCTGTATGAGCCTGCACCAAAGAGGGCATTTGTTAGAGAAGAATTACAGATTATTCCCACAGATACTGTTACCCACTTTTAACAATTTCAATTCATCAATTAGTTTATCAAGCAGATTATCAGCTATTTCTTCAGATAACTTGAGCCTGTAATGACCTGGTGCATAAGCCTTTTCCTTAGTGTGAAACACTCTTTTTGTATCACCTACTGCTAGAGACTTTTTATATGTTTGAATCATTTCAATATTATGTTTGTTTGATCTTAGTGTCTTGTTTGGATAATCAGGCATTAATGCACCATCTAACACTTGCTTATAATGTTCATGACGAATGTCTTTATTTTTTATCGCTGTTTTCTTGATACCTTTGGCTTTCGACTGACTACCTTTCTGATGCTGTATAGAATACATTTTGGATCTCAGTCCAACGTACTCAACTATTGGCACACCATTTAGTTCATCCTTAAACTTACCAGGCACTTTCTTGTTTTGTGTGCTAAACAGTGGATGGTCTTTAGAGTAGTCAGACGTGTCATACATGTGTAACTCTGTTTTCATGTCTTCGTAAAAGTCTTCAGTAGGCACGTCTATGATCATAGAGTCAGTGTCAGTGTATAGCAGACGACACTCAGGATACTTTGGTTTAAAGTAATCATAATAAAATTCAAGCATTAACAGTTTTGATAACTCAAGAATTGCCATACCAATGAATACTGGCTTGTCCAGTTTAACAATCTTTTTTTTGAGTGACACTGCATACAATGATGGATGAAATTCTTTATACCCTGTGTACTGTGGCTTACCTGTAAGTTTAATTGCACCCGATTCAGTTGTAACCAGTCTTACATCTTTTCTGTGATGAGGATTTTCCATAGTCTTACCAAAACAGGCATTGTTCATAAGCTTAAAGAAGTCTTTGTCAAATGCAGTGTTACCTTCTTTGGCACGCAATGTTGTATTTTTCATTATATAATCTTTCATAAAAGCACTCTGATCAAATTGAATTCCTCTATGAACTTTTTTTAGTACTAGCCCATGTCTGATGTAAAACTGTAACAATCGATAGTGACAAACGTAATTAAATTTGTCATTCAGATTCGGTACAAGTTTAGTGTCTTCTTTTTTTCCAGTCAAACTCAGTTTTTCAACTGCTAATGGATAATCATTATGGTAATCATGTAGGTGTTGTGGATACTCCAGGTCTACTTCAAAGATCCAACCCTTTTCATCATTTTGACCTCGATCCATAATATATTTTGTTAATTTTTTTATTCCATACTGTGACAAATCATACAAACAAAATTTTTTTAATGGCAACAATTCACACATTGCAAATCCATACAAATTAATAGCATCCAAGTATGTAATAAATGACCTTAGCTTTGAGGGGTCAAAGTCATCAAGATATTTGTTGTTGGCCTTGCCATAATTGTTTGCTGCTAGACTAATGCCACCCCTCAATCCACGTTCTACCATTTCACCCATCGTACGATCATACAACAGGTCTATAGATATCTTACTGGATTTCAAAAATGCATCCCATGTCATGCCAGGACTGGTAATGTAACAGGCAGGGTCAAGACTGTAGTGCAACAAACCCTTTTCACGATAACTTTCAAATACGTCTGCTAGCAAACAGACATCAGCCTTTAAGTATTGGTCATGGTAGTCACCAATAGTTTCACACCCTAGTTTTTCCCATGCTTTAAGTGCGTGTTGGTATTCAGAGTCAGAAATACCTTTACCAATTAGTGTAGAATAAAAATTTTCTTTTGGTGGAAGACTCCTTTCTTCAAAAACTACCCAGTCACTGATGTACTCATATGGATAAACACCTTTTTTAATTAAGTCTGGTTCAAAATATTTACTTGTTATTGGAAACTCAGTAAGTCCTTCTGCGAGACTGGCAAGCCCTAAAGATAAATGTTGCATAGAGTCATAAAATGCTAATTTATCTAAACTAAAGGTCAAGTATTTTTCAGTTGTCTGTGCAATACAATTAATGTTTTTGTAAGACTCATCCACGGCCTGCATGATAATATGTGAATCATAACCTTTTAGATTGTGGAAAAAGATTGGTAACTTATATGTCTTAGGATCTATTTTTAATAACAAGTTACAATTGTTATGTGCAGCACCTCTGTAACGCCCAGTTATGTGATCATGGTCACGAACTTTATCACCCCCTAAAGGTTGTTCACAAATCCAACACATCTCAGCTGTATCAAAATTATGTTTGTCTTCTTCTGTCATAACCAAAGGCTTTTGACAATTTTTCAAATAATCAAATACCTTGTTATACAGTTGTCTCATTTCTGACAAAAACATAGCTGATGCATTTTTTCCCCTGTAAATAACAGGTTCTGAATGCTGACCATCTGACATAACAAAAATATACCCGAAAGAACACACTACTTGATCACTCAACTTTATTGTCTTTGATAATGAATCTGGAACAGGACCATCATATGGAACAACCAGTGATTCAAAATCAGCATATACTACAAACGGTAGCTTTTGCTGATTTTTATAGTTACAAAAATGTACTTTAGTACCAGGCTCTGGATACTTAAGTACTGTTTGTACGTCATCAACAGACCTACAATTTAAAACATGTTTATTTGCTACTGCAATAGAAGAAAACCTTTGTAAACATTTTTTACAAACTTCCTGTTTGCCATTATGTTTTGATATATGATCATGAATTAGTCGTGACATACTCCTAATAATTGTGTAGTGAAAGTTATCACCTGAGCTTATTAGTAACATGTCAACATGTCTATCTTCTGACTGACCATAGGTTGGGGCAATTGGTGACACTCTAATTGGTTGTAACTTGTTTTCAGACTCATTATCCCATATATACACGTTTACAGATATACCAGGATTTAGTTTTTCAAACAAGTCTATGTCCTCCACCTTAACAGGAAACTCAATGCCACTGAAGTTGAGTTCGTTTACAAATTTGGTATAGTTAGATACACGATCAGGTTTTGCTTTTACAAAATGAAGTTTAGCAAGCACACACCACATAAAACATAAATTATCATTGTTTTGAATATTGACTACAGCCCTTTTGTTTGAAACCTCTGCCGGCAGTGGTATCCATGATTTGCCTAAAATAGGATGATATCTTGACTGCTTTAGTTGAAGTTCAAGTACACGACCTTCATGCCAACCAGATCCACTTATTTTTGCCCTATCAATTGCTTCAAGGAAGTCTGGCAACAGTCTTTCTCTAAACACTCTTTCCAATCCTCTTCTAGAATTAACTGTGTGTTGTCTCGTTGAAATATATGAAATAATAACTTGTCCAGATTCCCTTCTAAATTCTATTTTTGCAACAATCTGAATTTTTATACTACCAGAAAGAAGATTTTCTTGTATTACGGTAAAAGAGCTTTCTATTGATTCATATACATTAAAATAATTAGATATAGGTAAGTCAATTGTGTGAAACACGTTTCTTAATCTTTGATAATTGTCCGCCATTTTTATTTGTCCGACAAAAAAATAAATAGAAAATTATATAGTGTAAAATGGCATTTTATTGATTAAAAACCTATAATAAACAAAATTAATTACCAACTAATAAGCCACTTCATAGATATGTCTTCTGTTGTATCATGTTCAATCTTTTGCATGTGTAATATTGTTTTATTAACAGTAATAAATTTAACATTTTTATTTTCTTTTTTTATTTGATTGTATACGAATAAACACATAATCTTAAACCAGTCAGATTTAGCATCATAAACTATAAAATCTTTTGTAATATTATTATAACATGGAAAAGTATTAGAATATCCAAGATAAAAACTATATGTCATATATATTTTCATAGGTGTTGGGAGTTTTGAAAAAGGTCGTCTAACTTGTGTTTTTAAGTCACTAATAAGCATAAAACCCCTGAAACTCGATGTAATATCCATGAATTTACCAATAGGCCAATTTTGATCATCTTGTCTGTCCGTCATTTTTATAGACAAACCCAAAAGATAAATTAATTTACTAATCCATACCCAGTGGGCTGATCTGTTTTTAAAATAAGCTTTAGGTGCTTAGTCAATTTTAGTTTATTTTTTACGCAGTCTCGTTCATGTTTATTGGGAATTACATCGTTTTCTCTGAGACAGTATTCAAAGCTGTCACGATCTTTACAGTAAAACAAACAGATAAACTTTAACTGTTCTCTAAAATCTTTTAAAACAGCATTATATTTTTGAGTGAGAATCCATACACTAATGTTTGCGTGTCTGCCACTAAAGGCAAGCTCTGCTAATATGTTTCTTTTTTTGACAATATCCTTTTCTGCTGAGCAATCATCGACAATAAACAAAGTTGGCTGTCCTTCAAATTGTTTGTAAAAATACTGTAGGTAGTCATTCAGTTTCTTTTCAGGATCAATTAAGTAAATGTTATGATCAGTCCAAATAAAAAAACAGTTGTGATAAGCTTTGTTGTGTTTGAATGTTGGACAAAATATCACAATGTTTTCAAAATGATGAATGTATCTTGTTTGTAAGAGGTTAAGTACAAATTCAGTTTTTCCACAGCCTGTAGCACCACAAAATAAACCGCAGTGTGGGTCTAATGTCATCAAGTTCATTTTAATACACAATATAATTTTAATATATGTGTCCACTTAGTCTGCTTTCTGAAATATTTAGTTGGGCATCAAAAATTAGATACAAATATATATTTACTGCTCCAGCTGCTTCAACCTTTTTTTGTATCTGAATTGTAATTCCATCACTACCATTTTCAACAGTACGACCTGATCCATGTAGATAGTCATCATCTGTACTACGTAAATCTAGCCAAAGTGCATACTTGTCTACCAGGTATTGTGCTATTCTTACGTCATAAAGATGCAGATCTTTAGATGTAATGTTTGCTGGTTTTTCTCTAATTTTTCCACCTGCAAAATATTTTAGAATCTCACCATATTGTTGATAAGGTAGCATACCTGAAGCATACACTTGATTAGGACGGCCTTCAATAGTACAAGACAAATTAGTAATCTTTGGATTATAGAATGTTTCTGGAGTAGGAGAGTATGCATTTGCTGGTTGAACGAACAACATAAGAATGCCTTTCAGTGACCTAGCAGGAGTGTTTAGGTTGATGTTCCAAATCTGATCACTTTTGTTTTTATTAATTAAACTGTGCCTTATAACACGGTCATAATAAATTGGAAGTCTTGACTGGTACTGATTTCGAATGAGGGTAGCTAGATGAGCATGTGTTACAATTTCATATTCTAAGGAAATGTTAGTGATCTTGTATGATGCATTAATATCAGTTGATTTGATAACTTTGGAGTAGTCATTAAACATTAACTCGAAACTCAGACGGTCATTTAGTGCTCCTTGGTAATAAGGTAAATGTGATGTTAGGATTTCAAATTCAAGTGGAATGCAAAATCTATTACCATATGTATCTGCCACAATAACATCAGCAGCAGATGCTGTAGATTTGTCTACTGCATTTATTCTGAGTTTAGTAATATTATCAGTCTCTATACCTTGATAAATACGATCTTCTCTTTCTTGACTTGTAAGCCAAAGGTCTTTGTAACAGTAAAACACATCAGCATCGTCAAGACTAAACACTTCCTGACCTTCAAGTTTAACTTTAATAGTCTTAATAATTGCTCTACCTATGTTTCGAACTAGTGTTCTGTTAGAGAAAGTATATAGGAGAATACAACGACACCCATTTAAGAAACAATTGATTTATTTAATCCTTTCCGTAAATAAACAAACGCACTTGACCAAATTCATTTAACAGATTTATCTGCCCAGTCAGGTCCCCCAACCCCTTGGAAACAAAAGGCTAGTTAAAATATCTTCCCGAGAAATACACACCACCCACCCACCCCCCCACACACACACCCCCACACCCCACCACTCAATGCTGTCAGAGTTGGCCTTCCTGAGAAATAGTGTCTACTTCCTGTTCATACCATCATTGTAAACAATAGTCTTCTATGCCCAAATAGTGTCTCTCTCTCTCTCTCTCTCTCTCTCTCTGCACACACAAAACAAATTAGCATTCCTTTTTGTGTCAACGCTTCAATGTATGTCACTAAACCACTATGTCATTTTTCTTACTCTGGGGCAAACCAAAAATATAGAACAAATCTCTAATATAGGTTATTTCCCAAATGTGGAACACCACGTCGTTCGTAAATGAAACGTCCAACGTGAAAATTTATCTGTGAAAAGTTTTCACTTCATGCATCGTGACTGCTGCGACGCACACGGACATTGCGCTGTTGAACAATCGGCCTTTGTGCTCAAGACTGTCGCGTGATGAAACCGGATTCCTGTTGGGTGCAGTTATTGCCGTCATAACCTGTAGGTAGAGACAGCTGTTGTGTAGTCATGTGAGTTTACAAGATTGCATCTATTTCACAACCAGAAAGTTGGGCTTGAAAATTGGTTGTGAAACGGTTTCCTGTTTTCGCTCCAGTGGGTGACAATCAGCCTTTCATACAGTTATTTATTACCCTGTCGCGTGATGCCTTTAAATTGAAACCCACAACTTTAATCCCGGGAGAGACCTCAATTATTCAATTTAGTATACACCCCACCATGTTTTACAAGTGTTTTAGATCACTCGAGGAGAAAATCGGGGAGTGAGTTGTTAGTTTGAACCAGATCACGGACATTGCCTTGTCCTGTTATGCATTTAAATTGAAACCAGATCACGGACATTTGTGTTGCGTGCTGTTTACCCAACCAACATGATAATGGCGGACCTATCTGTGATTTTAGACCTTGCAGCTTCTGGGTGTAAGGTCTAAAATCACAGACCGCACACCGTCACTGACGTCCAAGTAGGGAGAAAATAAAACCAGACAAGCTTTTCGTAGTCATTATTATAAGGCTTGCGGTGTGAGTGGTTAGTTTGAAACCCCTTTTATAACCAGAAAGGCAAGCATAGTGTTTTTGTACAAACAGATTATATTGTGTTTTTAAAATGGACTTAATGACGCACGATTCACATTGCGGCCTATTTTGTGGCGCCACTTCGTGTGGGAAGACTGAATTTGTTCTTAACCTCTTACAAACAAGATACCTTCATCATTTCAAAAACATTGTAATATTTTGTCCAACAATCAAACACAACAAAGCTTATCACAACCGTTCATTCATTTGGACTGACAACAACATATACTTAGTCGACCCTGAGAAAAAACTGAATGATTACCTGCTATATTTTTACAAGCAATTTGAAGGACAGCCAACATTGTTCATAGTTGATGACTGTTCTGCAGAGAAAGACATTGTCAAAAAGAGAAACATATTAGCAGAACTTGCCTTCAGTGGCAGACATGCAAACATAAGTGTATGGATTCTCACTCAGAAATATAATGCTGTACTGAAAGATTTTCGAGAACAGTTAAAGTTTATCTGTTTGTTTTACTGTAAGGACCGTGACAGCTTTGAAGACTGTCTCAGAGAGAACGATGTCATTTCAAATAAGCAAGAACGGGATGATGTAAAAAATAAACTGAAATCAACTAAGCATCTAAAGCTCATTTTGAAGACAGATCAACCCACTGGGTATGGATTAGTAAATTAATTTATACTTTTGGGTTTGTCTTTAAAAATGACAGACAGACAAAATTGGCCTATTAGTGAAATCATAGATATTACACATTGCTTTAAAGATGTTAAATATAAAAGCCAGCTTAATAATAGAGAGTCACCTGGTAATTTATTTATTATACCAACAACAGTGTATATGTCTGGTAATATAACTTTTTATGTTGATAATCCATTTATTAAAAAAATAACTGTTGATATTAAGACACAATCATTTATTATTAATGAATATTATGATGGTTGGTTTACTAAATTGTGTAGTAATTTAGCAAAAGAGCTAAATAAAATAAATTTATATTTTAACGATATTACATTTAATAAAATGGTATTACACATACAAAATCAATAATTATAAACACATGTGTAAATAAATTTGTTTATTGTAGGAGTTACAGTCAATAAAGTGCCATTTTCATTATATAATTTTCTATTTATTTTTTTGTCGGACAAATAAAAAAGATGGACAACCGTCAAAGATTAAGAAACGTGTTTCACACAACTGACTTACCTATATATAAATATTTACAATGTCTATGAATCAATAGAAAGATCTTTTTTAGTCATACAAAATAACCTTCTTTCTGATAGTGTAAAGATTCAGATTGTTGCAAAAATAGAATTTGTCAGAGATGTTGGTGAAGTTATTGTAACGTATATCTCGACAAGGCAGCACACAGTTAATTCGAGAAGAGAACTAGAGAAAGTGTTTAGAGAAAGATTGTTACCAGACTTCCATGAAGCAATTGACAGAGCAGAAATGCAAGGGTCTGGCTGGCATGAAGGCCTTGTACATGAACTACAACTAAAGCAGTCAAGATATCATCCTATTTTAGGCAAATCATGGATACCACTTCCAACTGAGGTTGCAAAAAAAAAGGCTGTCGTCAATATTCAGAACAATGATAATTTATGTTTCATGTGGTGTGTGCTTTCTAAACTGCATTTTGTAAAAACAAAACCTGAACGTGTATCTAACTATACCAATTTTATAAATGAACTCAACTTCAGTGGCATTGAGTTCCCTGTTAAAATAGAGGACATAGACTTGTTTGAAAAACTAAATCCTGGTATATCTGTGAATGTGTATGTGTGGGAAAATGAGTCAGAGAATAAGTTACAGCCAATTAGAGTATCACCAATTGCCCCAACATATGGACAGTCAGAAGATAAACATGTTGATATGTTGCTAATAAGCTCTGGTGATAACTTTCACTACACAATTATCAGAAATATGTCACGTCTAATTCATAATCATGTATCAAAACATAATGGTAAACAGGAAGTGTGTAAGAGATGTTTACAAAGATTCTCCTGTATAAAAGTGGCACATAAGCATACCCAGCACTGTAGGTCGGCTGATGACATTCAAACAATACTTAGGTATCCAGATCCTGGCAGCAAGGTTTATTTCAAGAACTATGTTAATCAACAAAAGCTGCCATTTGTAGTATACGCAGATTTTGAATCACTCGTCGTTCCATATGAAGGTCCAATTCCAGAGTCATTACCAAAGACTATAAAATTGAGTGACCAAGTGGTGTGTTCTTTTGGATACATTATTGTTAGGTCAGACGGTCTTCATTCAGAGCCTGTTATCTACAGAGGTGAAAATGCAGCATGTCTGTTTTTAACAGAAATGAGACATCTGTATAGTCAGGTAGTACAGTATCTCACATGTCAGATGCCTTTAGTGATGACAGAAGAAGACAAACTGAAATTTGATACAGCTGAGATGTGTTGGATTTGTGAACAGCCTCTGGGGGGTGATAAAGTTCGTGACCATGATCACATAACTGGATGTTACAGAGGTGCTGCACATAGCAATTGTAACTTATTATTAAAAATAGATCCTAAGACATATAAGTTACCTATCTTTTTCCACAATCTCAAAGGATATGATTCACATATTATCATGCAGGCTGTGGATGAGTCGTACAGAAACATAAGTTGTATTGCCCAGACAACTGAGAAATACTTGACTTTTAGGTTAGATAAATTAGCATTTTATGACTCTATGCAACATCTGTCTTTAGGGTTGGCTAGTCTAGCAGAAGGACTGACTGAGTATCCAATAACAAGTAAATATTTTGAGCCGGACTTGATTAAAAAAGGTGTTTATCCATATGAGTACATCAGTGACTGGGTTGTGTTTGAAGAAACAAGACTGCCACCAAAAGAGAAATTTTATTCTACACTAACTGGCAAAGGTATTTCTGACTCTGAATATCAACACGCACTTGATGCATGGGGGAAGTTAGGATGTCAAACAATTGGTGATTATCACGACCAGTACTTGAAAGCTGATGTTTGCTTGCTAGCAGACGTATTTGAAAGTTACCGTGAAAAGGGTTTGTTACACTACAAGCTTGACCCTGCTTGTTACATCACTAGTCGTGGCATGACATGGGATGCATTTTTGAAATCCAGTAAGATATTTATAGACCTGTTGTCTGATCGTACGATGGGTGAAATGGTGGAACGTGGATTGAGGGGAGGGATTAGTCTAGCAGCAAACAATTATGCCAAGGCAAATAATAAATATCTTGATGACTTTGACCCCTCAAAGCCAAGGTCATTTATTACGTACGTGGACGCTAACAATTTGTACGGATTCGCGATGTGTGAATTATTACCATTAAAAAACTTTTGTTTGTATGATTTGTCACAGTATGGTATAAAAAAATTAACAAAATATATTATGGATCGAGGTCAAAATGATGAAAAGGGTTGGATCTTTGAAGTAGACCTGGAGTACCCACACCACCTACATGATTACCACAATGATTATCCGTTGGCTGTTGGGAAAATGAGTATGACGGGGAAAAAAGAAGACACTAAACTTGTACCCAATCTGAATGACAAATTTAATTACGTGTGTCACTATCGCTTGTTGCAGTTTTACATCAGACACGGGTTAGTACTAAAGAAAGTTCACAGAGGAATTCAATTTGATCAGAGTGCTTTCATGAAAGATTACATAATGAAGAACACCACATTGCGTGCCAGAGACGGCAACACTGCATTTGACAAAGACTTCTTTAAGCTTATGAACAATGCTTGTTTTGGTAAGACAATGGAAAATCCTCATCACAGAAAAGATGTGAGACTAGTCACAACTGAATCAGGTGCAATTAAACTTACAGGCAAGCCTCAGTACACAGGGTATAAAGAATTTCATTCATCATTGTATGCTGTGTCACTCAAAAAAAAGATTGTTAAACTGGACAAGCCAGTATTCATTGGTATGGCAATTCTTGAGTTGTCAAAATTATTAATGCTTGAATTTTATTATGATTACTTTAAACCGAAGTATCCTGACTGCCGTCTGTTATACACTGACACTGACTCTATGATCATAGACGTATGTACTGAAGACTTTTATGAAGACATGAAAACAGAACTACACATGTATGACACGTCTGATTACCCTAAAGACCATCCACTGTTTAGCACACAAAACAAGAAAGTGCCTGGAAAGTTTAAGGATGAACTAAATGGTGTGCCTATAGTTGAGTATGTTGGACTGAGATCAAAAATGTATTCTATACTGCATCAAAAGGGAAGTCAATCCAAAGCCAAAGGTATCAAGAAAACAGCAATAAAAAATAAAGACATTCGACATGAACATTATAAGCAAGTATTAGATGGAGAACTGATGCCTGATTATCCAAACAAAACACTGAGGTCAAATAGACACAATATTGAAATGATCCAAACACATAAGAAGTCTCTAGCAGTAGGGGACACGAAACGAGTGTTTTTCAGTAAGGAAAAAGCTTATGCACCAGGTCATTACAGACTCAAGTTATCTGAAGAAATAGCTGACGAACTGGTTGATGAACTAATCAATGAGTTAGTTGATGAAATGATTAAAAATGCGTAACGGTGTCTGGGGGAATAATCTGTAATTCTTCTCTGACAAATGCCCTCTGAGGCGCAGGCTCATACAGATAATATATTGTTGCGTCTGGACCAGGGATTATTTTTTTTATATTATGAACAGATGTTGACCAGATGGGGTCTGTCGCCCTGCGTCTTATGTCATTTTCAGCTTCCCCTGGTTGATATAAATATCTCACCTGTTTGGTAAATAAACTTGTGTCTGGAGGTGGGGTTGGCCCTTTTTTTGGCTCTGCAATTGTTTTCAATTTAATAGCATCAGCAGGCTTAGGGTGTCCTTCATTGTTCATTGCTTTTATCACATGTGGTAATCTCTTTACCCACTCAGTGTTACGGGTGTCATGCATGAGTTCCTTAGAATACTGGTAACTGAAAAGTCTCTCTGACAACTGTTTATTGAAATTTTCTACAATTGCCTGTGATCTGTGTACACCTGGAATGCCTCTTCTGACCAGTACACCATGCTTAGCAAATAACTGATTAACTGCACCTTTGAATTCTGATCCATCATCAACCTGCACTAGTCTGGGGTATCTTAAAGGGCCTCAACTATATATTTTTGTTAATGCTGTAGCAACTGTGGTAGCTGTTTTGTCAGATATGGGTTCAGCGTCTTTATACCTTGAAGCAATGTCTACAACAGTCAGTGCATACTTGTATCGTTTCTTTCTTATTGTGTCATGTGGTAAGAACAGGAGGTCCATTTGGTGTGTGTCATTTGGGGTAGTGTTTTCAAAATGAGGCCTTGTTATTTTTCTTGGAGCAGGTAGATATATCTGCCAAATTGCCTGTCTCTGTAACCATTGCTTGACTTGATTGAGTGTTATATCTCCGCCCACAGCGGCATGTAATTTTTCAATAGCTGTTGCTCCTTTCCAATAGCCTGATGGAGAGTAATATATTTTTGATAGTTTATTTTCGGCTGCCATTTTTTCTAGCAATGAAAACTCCTGTAAAATAAACAAATGTCATTCCCACTAGAACAAAGATTATCTCCCCGTTTCTTTGTTGTGTGCTTGGTTTGTAATAGTCACTTAGTTTTGGTTTTGGGATAGACATATCTTCACCCGTGACTAAAAAATACTCACGGATTGCTTCGTCTGTATTTGAAAACGTATGCTGTGCGTGACCTTCAAGCCTGAGTTTTTCATTGATGAAATCAAGTTTCTCAATTCTATTTTTTTCATAATCTTGCTGGGCTTGAGCAAGTTTTTCAGATGCTTCATTATGACGTTTTAATTCTTCTGCAGATTCTTTTCTACCCATTTTTGAAAAGAGATAATTAGAGCCACTAAATGCCAGAGCATTAACCATAGCACCTCCTATCATAATAGCTATCGTCGCCATAATATTTTTATTTACATAGAAACATTTTCAGGAATAATTCCCTGCTTGACAAGAAAGTCTTTTGTCGCAATCGACGCTGTAACAACTACAATTAGCTTAGTGCTGTCTTCGAAATCGAGTCTACTGAGGTCTGCTGATTTCATTTTGAGAAGACTTTTCCCCAGCATAGAATAAGCAACGGTTAGCCCGCTTATTACGGCAGAGTGATAGACGAGGTTCATGATATTATTATTTGCGTCGTTCATTTTCTTATACCACAAAAATTAAAATAATTAATTTATTTACTGCATGTAAAATGAGTCCAAAGGTTTTGACACTGTTGGTAATGTGGAGACTTCTTCTTTTATTTTTGGAGTGCTTGATTTTTTGGACACTGTTTGAGTCTGTGGTTTGTATTTTTTGTATAATTGGTAACCTACGTAACAGAATCCTACAGCAAATCCAGCAACTATATATTTTGTTGTTTGAGGGTTAGACTTAGTTGTTTGTCTCTCACTTTGATTAGGGAGTGACGGCTCTGGTGCTGTTGATGGTGGATCAGTTATATTATTTTGTTCTTTTTGAATCTGTAATTTTTTTTGCCTGTTCCATTCAGCCAGTCTTTTTCCAGCATCAACCCTTCCTTGACTTTTAACCTTAGTCACAGTTTGAACCTGCGTCAAAACTGGAGTCGTCTCGTCCATTTGATACTTCTTTTTCTTCTGCAGTAAAATTTATTTTTGAAAAATCGATATAACTACTAGTTACCATCAAAGTTACGGCAGGTGCAAGGTAATTGCCAAACTTGTAAAACATGGTACATGCTAATTTGCCAATCGAACTAGAAACTATAGGGTTGCTTTCGAGATCATGAGAAAGGCTGTCAGTGTCTATTGGTATGAAGTGATTAACAGCTTTTATGTATAGGTAAATAAGAGACCTGCTTAAATCGCGTGTCATTAGTGAAGCAATATGGTTTTCATATTTAGCATGAAGTTTTAATAGTTCGTCAGCGGTGAGAGACTCTATGTCTTCTACCATGTATTGTTTTCCTAAATAAGTTTTCGACTTACCAGACACAATAACAGAAAGAATGCGTTGTTTTTTTCGAGTCTAAGTCTTTGTTCTCTACCGCATTGATATCATTGAGAAGAAGTAATTCGTCTTGGTTCATTTTATAATAAAAAAAAAAAAAAAAAAACTTTGCCTGTGAATAACTTATGAAGTTATTGTTCATGTAACTGTCTAGAATAATGTGATCTTACTTGATAACTAATTTCAAAGTTACCTACAACTTACAAGTAACTTTGACGTTAGTTATCATAAGTTCTTAACCCAAGTCATAAGACACTCGGACAGATTTCTCAAGTTACAAGGACAATAAGAAAACTTTTTTTTAGTAATAATCTGGTGGTGGAGCTGATGGCGTCAAATGAGCAGGCATGACATCTCTTTGCGAAGTGTATGACAAAAATAATGGATTACCAAAACCTATCGTTACTTGCTTGTAAGTTCTCAAACTTTTTTCATAGTTTCTTCTACGCCTATCTTTTTTCCTTGTTCTAAAAAAGATTTCTTTAGCTCTTCAACATTTACAGCCTGACTACGCATCTTATTCTGTATTTCAGATTTTTGTTGTTTATAGTTAGCCAAATCATCCTGGACTCGCTTAAATTCTTCGTTGTCAATTTCATTATTTTCCAAAGCCTTACTAATAATAAGTTTTATACTCGTCAGCTTAGCTGCTGCGAGCGTACTTAATGCTTCATGCTTCTGCAACTTCATATAAAATCTTTTGTTAATGGCTTCCATACCAAAGCATGCTAGACTTGTGACAAGACCAATACCTTCAACAGCAATTCCTATAACACTTCCCACCCCCGTTGCAAAAAGAGTTATACCTCCTACAGATAATCCGGCTGAAACCACCCCCATGGCCATTGATGTGTTGTGTACAGAATTGAAAACCGTATTGTAACGGCGTTTACACCTCGAGTATTTTGCTTGTTCTTCTTCCAAATACTTCAACGCTTCTGTAATATTCATTAAACGAAATGAATCTGCCTTTAATGTTTTATCACGCTCAATAGGCTCAGGTGGTATTTGTGGATACAAGTTCACCATTTTTTATGACAAATATTTTTTTAATCAGCAATTACATTTTGCAACTCTTCAAAAGTATACAATTTACTAGCATAATAAAATGCAACAAGATCAATGTGTTCAAGGTTTATGTAAGTTAGACGAACAAAAGTTGTTTTGTCAACCACCACCTTGACAGCTGGAATACTGCTCGAAACATTAATAACATCATTATTTTTTGTAATAGCAATAAAGACCTTTGATGATTCTGATACTGTTTCATCCCATGTAAGTTTAATTCCTTGTGCAATTTGAGCCTCTTTAGCAGTAGCAACAGATTTGTTGATAATTTCAAATACTATTGTCGCTTCTCTAGCCACGACTAAGCTTGCTGGCATAAACACAACAGAAGTATCTGATCTACCCTTTCTAGTTGTAAGAAGATATCTTCGTTTCTCATAATTTTCAACTTTCAGTTTTTCTCTGCTATTGTTGTCTAGGGCAAAACTTGGAACAAGGCTTACAATAAGCGGCCCAGAATTAACAACCTTCCTAAACACTAAGGCGCCTTCATCATCAGTGTATACATAAGGACTAATAAATTCAATCTTTATGTCCCAGTCAATTGTGGGTGGTGGTGCCGGTACAGGTGAAACAACCCATTTAGTACCCACATGTATTAAGTTGTAGGGCACATTATTTACAAGATTAGGCGCAACAGGCACAGTAACATCACGTAGCTGACCAAGTTTAGGAATCTGTCTTTCACCATCTTTCATGTCAACAATTACTTTTCTCTTGTACATGCCATAGGAATCAAGTTCAAAACCATATATTTCTCCAATTTCTCCCTCTTTCTCAAAATCCTGTACGTCTGCCAAATCTTTCAACTCTGTTACTGGACACGCAACTGGTATGATTCTCGGCTTTGGACCAAGACCACTCATTTTTATAAACAAAAATAAAATTATTTAATTTCCAAAACAACATAAAAATCATGCATTACAACTGGTTTACCATTCTGATTAGTTACAGATAAGCACAATGATTCAAAGAAACTAGAACCTAATTTTTTAAACTGAGAATTAGGAAATCTAGCAACCACATTTTCACAATATGGGGCAGTTCTAGTCGGCAAGCATCTTAACAAAGTTGAAGGCTTTCAATTGTGTACATTTTCAGTAGTGTTCAGTTCTTTCAAATGAACATTTAGCACTGTGTGTACTGACAAATGAACAGGATATCTGCCAGTTATTCTTGGTTTTTTTGGTGATAGTAGACTACCAACTGATTGTGACCAATCTTCATCTGGATGTGTTATTGTTTTAAAAAATCCAAGTAATAATAAAAGACTAATTGATAAAGAAAACTGACCACTTTTCGGAAAATCAATTGAAACAAGTAAATTAGCTGGGTTTAAAGTTGCTTTAATTTTAAATTCATTTTGAAGCCATTCAGCTAAAGTACAAAAGTCATAATATCCGGCTCGTAAAGTATCACCCTTCTCAATACCATCAAGAGTTCCACTTACAGAATAATTTTCATCATCCGTTACATTAAACCACTTTACTGTGTAGAACATTTCATGGATAGCTACAGCCTTGCTACCATCACGGTTATCAATCCCATTAGTTAACCACATTGGTTTGCTTGTGTCAAGATTTGTTAAGGTAATAAACATTTTTATTATCACATAAAAAAAGGATGGAATTTAAATCACCAACCATTACCACTACAAACGCATTTCAATTCAATGTGAATGCCAAATATAATGTTGCACCTACTTATGAACAGAAAATAATTCAGTTAAATCAGCTTGATATTGCTGTGTCTGAACAAGATTTATTTCAAGTCAAAGTACCCAACCCTTTTGATCATTACCTAAACCCTCCAATAACAGACGATGCTACAGCAAGAAAGTGGTCTTCAAGTCCACTACAGATGTTTCAAAACCAACTCAACTTTGCTATACTGTGTTCTACTACAGGCTGTGGTGTTTCATTTACAGACCATTTGAATCACTCAAACAAACTGATTAGGTCTGTGTATCGTTTCCATGTTTATTACCAGCTTAGACGTATACTGTCAGAACTGCATACACCACTACCAACTGAATCCAGTTTCAACAGGTATAACAACCCCATGGATATGAAAGCATTTGAACGCATCTGTAATGAATTTAACATAAGCACTAAGTATGACTTTACACAAAAACTTGATGATCACAAAGGCATGGGAACACTGTATTACGCTTTGAGTCATAGACAATACCCTCAAGATTACTGGCCTCCCTACACTTCATTCTCATCAAAATCACAAGTCTGGTTAGGCTCAATAGAACAGAAACAATCTAACGCATGGTCAACATTTGTCTTGGACAGGAGTGACGGATTTACTCAAGCAGGAGTCGAGCGCGTAAATGAGTCTATCAGAACATATGTCTGGTGTATATTAGGTGCACAATCATTAACAAAATCTAATATTCTGAATGGAAGTGGAATTTTCGATTCGCAAAAACAGTTTCTCGCTAATCTTGAAGATTCAGTAAATTCATCAGTTGATCTCCCATCAAGCATACAACGTTACCAAGATGTACTCAGATATGCCAGATCAAAAGTTGACTTTGTAGTTGGCACTGGGTTATACATGTTACCATCTGACCTTCAACTCCAAATGGGTACAATAACAAATTATAATAATGAAATCATTGTTGCTGGGAGTGATCAAAAACTAGGTCTCAATAAATCTGTAAATTTAGGAGGAACAACTGTGCACGTACAGTTGAAAAAAACATTACAAGTGATTACTTCCCTTGCTCCAACAGCTATACAACCAGTACAGTCAACCCCTGACACACATGAATCCGAGAGAACTGCATTGGTAATTGGCCTTACTGGAGTAGGAATATTACTTGTTTACCTGTTTCATTAAATAACCTATCATTAACCCTCCTACTGTCACCAAAAAGATCCAAACATGCTCCGCCATAAACCCTACTGCCTTTGCCGCTGTACTAATCAACCAATTGACAACCGTGCCTAAAATGCCAGGTAACGAGTCTACTGCTTTCAGAGCCAATTTCGTAAGCAAGTCTGATATGTGTGACAACTGTTTCTTTACCCACGACTGTAAGTCTTTTGGATCTGTGGGAACTGGGGTTGGTGGTGCTGGAGGTGGAGAACCACCACCCGTTACAGCCAACACAACTGTACTGATAATAAACCCCAGAGCTGTAATTAAACTGGCAATTGTGATACCCTGTTCTCTGAAAAGTGTTTTAAGTCTCTCAGCCAGAGTAGTGTCTTCGTGAAGTATTTTCTGAATAGTTTCCCTAATCCTGTTGACCTGTGATTTCAGTTTTTGTCTTCCAATACTAATCGTTTCTAACCGTCCTGATCTTTCTATCTGCAAATCATTTAATCTGTGTTGGATTCTTTCTTTCATTTCTGTGTCAAAATTCCCATTGTCTGCGGTAGCCAGTTTCTCTTTTTCACGTTCTATGTGTTTATCAAGCTCTCCCAGTTTGGCAAGATTATTAACCATCTCACCTCTTATTGTCTGCAGTGATTTATCCAACCCTATAATCTCCCGCATTGACAAAGGTGGATCATCTATTGTTTTCAAAGCGTCATTTATTTGTCCTTCAGTAAATGAGGTTTCTTGTATCACTGTGTTTGCTATTTCTGGTAGGCTTGTTATTGGTGCCATTTCAATTTCTTGCCCTGTTGGTAACTTTGTTTGCGTGTCTTGAAGCACACTAACCAGTCTTGGCGTGATAGGAGACCCACCAATACCAAGTTGACGCAAGGCACTAACACCACCTTCATTTTTTATTGTACTTAAAGCCCTAAACCTACTAGGGTCTTTTTTGTTAGTCAATAGTACTTTTCCTTTGTCAACAGTATTTAAATATAAATGACCCTTGCCATCAAGTTCAAACTGGTTAGGGTCTATGTTGTCTGGGCGATTACCAACATGATCATAAAATGAGTTCACTTTGGTTTCTAAAAGTTCATGACGTAAACTGTAAATATTTCTTGTACCAGTCATATCTGCCATATCTGTTGTATTACCAAAATCATACGTGTCATCCATTTCAAAATCTTCATGATTAAATCCTCCCGCGGCCATTGTTTTTATTAATTTAATTTTTTTTATTGTGCATAATAAAAATGACACAGTCCTACGGATCAAAGTTAGACCCACACAGAAAACTACGTGAACCTTTCGGTGTTAAAGCAGTTAGACAATCAATTGTCATCACAAACAATCCTAGTACTATAGACCAAAACCAGACTCTTACTGTCAAGTTTCCAAACCTAGGCCCCAGTGACGTTATTGTTCCTGGTACTGCTCGCCTTGCTTTTAATATTGAACTTTCATCGGACGCAGATGAC
Organism: Semisulcospira habei; assembly: GCA_036245525.1. Classification (NCBI taxonomy): domain Eukaryota; kingdom Metazoa; phylum Mollusca; class Gastropoda; family Semisulcospiridae; genus Semisulcospira; species Semisulcospira habei. The sequence continues at coordinate 135,454,676 of BTPG01000001.1, forward strand.
AAAAGAACACTAGTTAACAATCTAGGTAGAGCAATTATTAAGAATATTAAAGTTAAACTTGAAGGACAGGAAGTGTTTAGTCTTGACGATGCTGATGTGTTCTACTGCTACAACGGATTTGTGGCTTACAAGAGAAGAACGAGAAGATCGTATTTACCAAGGCATACAGTCAGATAGCATTATGAAAATTCGAATAAATGCATCAGACAAAACAACCACAGAAGGAAAGGACGTTATTGTGGCCGAAACATATGGAAATAGGTTTTGCATTCCACTCGAATTTGAAATCCTAACAGGACATTCGCCTTATTACCAAGGGGCACTAAATGACCGCCTGAGCTTCGAACTAACCTTCAATGATTACTCCAAAGTTATCAAATCAACGGATCTCAATGCATCATATAAGATCTCTAACATTTCCTTGGAATATGAGATTGTCACGCATACTGAACTAGCCAGACTCATTCAAAATCAGTACCAGTCAAGACTTCCAATTTATTATGATCGAGTGATTAGACACAGTTTATTACCCAAAGACAAGAGCGACCAAATTTGGAGTATAAACCTAAACACGCCTGCTAGGTCACTAAAAGGCGTTCTTATGTTATTTGTTGAACCAAAAAGTCCTTACCAAGGAGATTCAGAAAAATTCTATAATCCGAAAATTACACATTTATCCTGCACAATCGAAGGCCGACCTAATCAAATTTTTGCGTCTGGAATGATGGGATATCAGCACTATGATGAGATCACAAAGTATTTTGCTGGGGGAAGACTTAGAGAAAAATCAGCAAATATTGCGTACAAAGATCTGCATCTGTATGACGTAAGAATCGGTGAATACCTGACAGATAAGTACGCACTGTGGCTAGATCTGCGTTCTACGGAGGATAATTTCCTTCATGGTTCTGGCCGTATTATCGAAAACGGTAGTGACGGAATCTCAATTCAAATACAGAAAAAAACAGAAAAATCTGAAGCAATCAATATATATTTGTATCTGATTTATGATGCGCAACTAAACATCTCTGAGAGCAGGCTAAGTAGTCACATATATTAAAAGTATTCACTTACCTTTTCAGGGTTGTTTCGGCTTAGTTTAGCCTCGTCAGAAAGGTTTTAAACCTTTGACAACCCATTTTTGGATGAACAATTTCCGTGGTCTTCTAACTGCGCCAAACCACAAAATCCAAACGTGTTAGCTCTCAGGTGTAATTTGTGTTTTGTTTGTTTTGTTGGGTTGTCGGCGCATCCTAGAGAAAAAAACACATGTTAGAAAGAAACACATACACACAGCACTCCCGGGGCTAAGTCACAAAAAACTTATACCGTGTGTATGTGTTTCCCAACACATGTTCCGCTGTCAGTGCATCCTAGAGAAAAAACACATGTTAGAAAGAAACACATACACACAGCACTCCCGGGGCTAAGTCACAAAAAACTTATACCGTGTGTATGTGTTTCCCAACACATGTTCCGCTGTCAGTGCATCCTAGAGAAAAAACACATGTTAGAAAGAAACACATACACACAGCACTCCCGGGGCTAAGTCACAAAAACTTATACCGTGTGTATGTGTTTCCCAACACATGACTGCTATGGCAAAGAAGTACAATGTATCAAATTTGCTTGCACGTTCATAACCCTGAGAGCCTGTGTATTAGCTTACATCACGGTTTTAACTAAGCGGTTTAACACTCACTTTTTCTCATTGCTTCCACTTTGTTTTTGCATTTTTATTCTCATTTCCTTCATAGATGCAGCTAGGATTGAAAACGTGGAATCATTTTCTAATTCTGTTATTTTTTTTTTTTGAGATCTTTTGCTTTTTGTTCATTCAGTTGTATATCTCTCTCTTTCAATCTGATCCTTTGATTACATCGACTTTTATCTTTTTCAGTTTTTTTTTTTTTTTCTTTTAGTCTGCCATACTCTATCATCTCATTGTTATACTCCTCCTTATTACCTTCATCTTCGTACATAACCAAAAACATTGTAGACTTCTCAGTCGCATTTTCAATATCATGTAAATCCTTTTCTAAATCCTGTGCTTTATCCTTCAGTAGTTGCAATGCTTGTTTGAAAAGACTGTCTTTTCTTTCACAAGTGTTAAACCGCTTTTTGAAAAGACCTAATCGCATGATACTGTTTTGTGCCATGGTTTTGCCGGTGCCTTGTTAGGAGTTGGGTTTTATCTTGAAAGCCCTAGGTACCGATTGGATAAAATATTTTAAGCCAATAAAAATAAGCTAATGTAAGAGTTGGTAAATCACGCGACAGAGTAATGATAACTACGCAAATGCTTGAGCATATATATTGTTCAGCTTGAGCATAAAGAACCCGATTTTCTCCTCGAGTGATCTAAAACACTTGTAAAACATGGTGGGGTGTATACTAAATTGAATAATTGAGGTCTCTCTCGGGATTAAAGTTGTGGGTTTCAATTTAAAGGCATCACGCGACAGGGTAATAAATAACTGTATGAAAGGCTGATTGTCACCCACTGGAGCGAAAACAGGAAACCGTTTCACAACCAATTTTCAAGCCCAACTTTCTGGTTGTGAAATAGATGCAATCTTGTAAACTCACATGACTACACAACAGCTGTCTCTACCTACAGGTTATGACGGCAATAACTGCACCCAACAGGAATCCGGTTTCATCACGCGACAGTCTTGAGCACAAAGGCCGATTGTTCAACAGCGCAATGTCCGTGTGCGTCGCAGCAGTCACGATGCATGAAGTGAAAACTTTTCACAGATAAATTTTCACGTTGGACGTTTCATTTACGAATGACGTGGTGTTCCACATTTGGGAAATAACCTATATTAGAGATTTGTTCTATATTTTTGGTTTGCCCCAGAGTAAGAAAAATGACATAGTGGTTTAGTGACATACATTGAAGCGTTGACACAAAAAGGAATGCTAATTTGTTTTGTGTGTGCAGAGAGAGAGAGAGAGAGAGAGAGAGAGAGAGAGAGAGAGAGAGAGAGAGAGAGAGAGAGAGAGAGAGAGAGAGAGACACACTATTTGGGCATAGAAGACTATTGTTTACAATGGTGGTATGAACAGGAAGTAGACACTATTTCTCAGGAAGGCCAACTCTGACAGCATTGAGTGGTGGGGTGTGGGGGTGTGTGTGTGGGGGGGTGGGTGGGTGGTGTGTATTTCTCGGGAAGATATTTTAACTAGCCTTTTGTTTCCAAGGGGTTGGGGGACCTGACTGGGCAGATAAATCTGTTAAATGAATTTGGTCAAGTGCGTTTGTTTATTTACGGAAAGGATTAAATAAATCAATTGTTTCTTAAATGGGTGTCGTTGTATTCTCCTATATACTTTCTCTCTGTTTACATCTGTTGTTGCTGAAAGTTCAATATTAAATGCAAGGTAAGAAGTATCAGGAACAATAACATCATTGGGGCCTAGGTTAGGAAACTTAACAATAAGGGTTTGGTTCTGATCTATAGTACTAGGATTGTTAGTAATTACAATTGATTGCCTAATACCCTTAACACCAAGAGGTTCACGTAGTTTTCTGTGTGGGTCTAACTTTGATCCATATGTCGATGTCATTTTTATTATGCATAAAAAATTAAATTAATAAAAAACAATGGCAGCAGGAGGATTTGGTCATGATTATATTGAAATGGATGACATGAATGACTATGATACTAGTGTAACAGATGTAACTGGAACAAGTAATACTTCTAGTATGTATCATGAACTGTTAAAAGATAAAGTTAACTCGTTTTATGATAGTGTTGGTGAACGTCCAGATGAAATAGATCCTAATCAGTTTGAATATGAAAAAGGGCATTTATATTTAAACACTGTTGACAAAGGAAAAGTACGATTGACTAACAAAAGAGACCCTGGTAAGTTTAGATCTTTAAGTACAATCAGAAATGAAGGCAGTGTTGGCACCTTGCGTCAACTTGGTATTGGAGATAAACAGTTACCACCTAGTCTCGCTAGTGCTCTTCATGATGTGCAAACAAAATTGCCGACTGGACAAGAAATTGAAATGGCTGAAGTAACAAAACTACCAGAAATAGCAGACACAGTAATAAAAGAAACTTCATTTACAGAAGGTCAAATAAATGAGGAATTAAAAACAATTGGTGACTCTCCTTTAACAATGCGGGAGTTAGCAGGGTTAGATAAAGCACTTCAGTCAATAAGGGGTGAGCTTGTGAATAATTTGGCTAAACTAGGTGAACTTGATAAACACATAGAAAGAGAAAAGAAAAAACTGGCTACAGCCGATGATGAGAATTATGACACAGAAATGAAAGAAAAAATACAACACAGATTAAAAGATTTGCAGACAGAAAGATCAGCGCGGCTAGAAGTAGTTGAAATTGGAAAAGAAAAACTTAAAACACAGGTAAACAGGATTAGAGAAACTATACAAAAAGTACTTCGCGAAGACACAACTTTGACTGAAAGATTAAAAACACTTTTTAGAGAGCAGGGTATCACTATTGCAAGTTTAGTTACTGCTCTTGGTTTTATTATTAGTACTATAGTTTTAGCTGTTACAGGTGGTGGTAGTAGTCCAGCACCTCCAGCTCCTCCAACTCCATCAGACCCAAAAGATTTACAGACTTGGGTAAAAAAACAGCTGTCTCATATATCAGACTTGCTTAAAAAATTAGCTGTAAAAGCAGCAGATGCTTTACCAGGTATTATAGGTAGTGTTGTCAGTTGGCTTATTAGTACTACAGCAAAGGTAGTAGGGTTTATGGCAGAGCATGTGTGGATCTTTTTGGTGACAGTAGGAGGGTTAATAGTGGGTTATTTAATGAAACAGGTAAAGAAGTAGTATTCCTAATCCAGTAAGGCCTATTACCAATGCAGTTCTCTCTGACTCATGTGTGTTTTCTTGGCCTGTTACTGTCTGTACTGGCGGTGTTACTGTAGTAAACAGGTGGTGTTACTGTCTGTACTGGCAGTGTTACTGTCTGTACTGGTGGTATTACTGTCTGTACTGGTGGTGTTACTGACTGTATTGGTAATTTTACTGGTTGTATGGGTGTTACTGGTTGTATGTTGGAGGTTGTTGGACTCAAGTTTACGGATTGATTAAGTCCTAATTTCTGATCACTCCCTGCAACAACTATTTCATTATTATAATTTGTTATTGATCCAATTTGTAGTTGAAGATCAGAAGGCAACATGTATAACCCAATTCCAACTACAAAGTCAACTTTTGATCTAGCATATCTAAGTACGTCTTGATAGTGTTGTATGCTTGATGGTAAATCTACCACTGAATTAATTGAGCCTTCCATGTTTGCAAGAAACTGTTTTTGTGCTTCAAATTTGCCACTACCATTTAAAATGTTTGATTTAGTTTGAGCTTGTGCTCCTAGAATACACCACACATACGTTCTAATAGACTCATTAATGCGTTCGACTCCTGCTTGAGTAAACCCATCACTCTTGTCTAAAATAAATGTGGTCCAGGCATTAGATTGTTTCTGTTCAATTGAACCTAACCAGACTTCTGATTTTGATGAGAATGAAGAGTAGGGAGGTCGATAATCTTTCTGATATTGTCTGTGACTCATAGCATAATATAATGTTCCCATACCTTTGTGATCATCAAGTTTTTGTGTAAAGTCATACTTTGTACTGATGTTAAATTCATTACAGATACGTTCAAATGCTTTCAAATCCATTGGATTGTTAAACTGATTAAAACTAGATTCAGTGGGTAGTGGGGTATGCAGTTCTGACAGTATTCTTCTAAGCTGGTAATACATGTGAAAACGATAGACAGACTTAATCAGTTTGTTTGGGTGATTCAAATGTTCTGTAAAAGAAACACCACAGCCAGTAGTACTACATAGCATAGCAAAGTTAAGTTGGTTTTGGAACATTTGTAGTGGGCTTGATGACCACCTTCTTGCAGTTGCATCATCTGTTATTGGAGGGTTTAGGTAATGATCATAAGGGTTGGGTACTTTCACTTGAAATAAATCTCGTTCAGACAAAGCTATATCAAGCTGATTTAGTTGAATTATTTTTTGTTCATATGTTGGTGCTACATTGTATTTAGCATCCACATTAAATTGGTATGCATTTACAGTATTAATTGTTGGTGATTTAAATTCCATTATGCTTTTTTATGTGATAATAAAAAATGTTTATAACCTTAACAAATATTGACACAAGCAAACCAGTGTGGTTAAATAATGGGATTGATAATCGAGATGGTTGCAAGAAGGTAGCTATTCATGAAATGTTTTACACAGTAAAGTGGTTTAATGTAACTGATGATACAAGTTTTTATGCAATTTATGCAGATACTAGTAATAGTGGTTTAGACAAAAATACACACTTTATACCATCTGGGTATTATGACTTTTGTACATTAGCTAACTGGTTTCAAAATAATTTAAAAATTAAAGCAACTTTAAATCAGGCTAACTTGTTTGTTGAATTAGAAATTCCTGCAGGTAGTATACCAGTATTTTCAAGTGAACTTGCATATTTACTCGGTTTAATAGACAGAAATATAACGCCTGTAAATTGGGCAACGGGCTTTGCAGATAATGGTACTAATGGATGGTATTATACGTCAGTTGTAACTAAAATAACTGGAACATATCCTGTTCATTTGTCAGTAAACACATTTCTAAATGTTTATTTAAAAGAACTAAACACTACTGAAAATATATACAATGGAAAGCCTTCAGCTTTGTTGAGATGCTTACCAACTGGAACTGCTCCATATTGTGAAAGTGAAGTTATTAGATTTCCTAATTTACAGTTTAAAAAACTAGGCTCCAGTTTCTTTGAATCACTGAGCTTATATGTAACTAATCAGGATGAAAAACCAGTTGTAATGCATGATTTTACTGTTGTTTTGGAAGTTTTATTTTTGATTAAAAAAATGAGTGCTGGACCAAAGTCAAAAATTATTCCAGTTGCATGTCCATCAATAGAGTTGAAAGATTTAGCTGACGTGCAAGATTTCGAAAAAGAAGGTGAGGTAGGAGAAGTGTATGGCCTTGAACTTGTGTCTGTTGGGTTGTACAAATGAAAGGCAATTGAAGATGAGAGGCAGTTTCCTAAACTTAGTCAACTTCATGATGTTACTGTTCCTACTCCTGTAAGTAATGTAATATACAGTTTAAAATATTTTGGTAATAAATGGGTAATTATTCCTAATCCTACTCCGCTTTTACCTATGCCGCTTAAATGGGATATAAAGTTTGTATTTATTAGTCCTTATGTTTATTTTACTGATGAAGGTGCTTTAGTATTTTAAAAAGTTGTTAACTCTGAACCAATGCTTATAAGTCTTGTGCCAAGCTATTCCGCAGAAACCAATAGCAGAGAAAAACTAAAACTTCAAGAGTATGGTAAAAGAAGGTATTTTCTTACAAATAGGAAAGGTAGGACAGATACTTCTATTTCATTCGTACCAGCAAATTTTACCATAGATAGAGATGCGACAATAGTTTTTGAAATTCTCATGAGATCTGTGGAAGCTGCAAAAGAAGCAGATATTGCTCAGGGAATCAAACTTACGTGGGATACCACAGTAGCAGAGTCAACAAAGGTTGTTATTGCTATTAGAAAAATCAATACAGATTTTGAAGTTTCGAGTAGTGTCCCTGCTGTTAAGGTAATTATTGATAAACAAATTTTTGTTCGTCTAAGTTTCATAAACCTGGAACACATAGATCTTGTTTCATTTTATTATGCTAGCAAATTGTATACATTTGAAGAGTTGCAAAATGAAATAGAAGATTAAAAAAATATTTGTTCTTAAAATGCCGTCGCTGTATCCTCAAATACAATCTGATAAAATATTACAGGCGGACTCATTCCGTTTAATTAATATTACTGAAGCATTAAAATATTTGGAAGAAGAACAAGCAAAATACTCTCGATGTAAAAGACGATATAAAACGGTTTTTAATTCTGTACACAACACATCAATGACAATGGGTGTGGTTTCAGCTGGATTATCTGTAGGAGGTATAGCTCTGTTTGCCACTGGAGTTGGAAGTGTTATAGGAATTGCTGTTGAAGGTATTGGTCTTGTTACAAGTCTAGCATGCTTTGGTATGGAAGCCGTTAACAAAACATTTTATATAAAGTTGCAGAAGCATGAAGCATTGAGTACACTCGCTGAAGCTAAGCTAAGCAGTATGAAACTTATTATTAGTAAGGCTTTGGAAGATAATGAAATTGACGATAACGAATTTAAAAGAGTCCAGGATGATTTGGCTAATTACAAGCAACAAAAGTCTGAAATACAGAATAAGATGCGTAATCAGGCTGTAAATGTTGAAGAGTTAAAAAAATCTTTTTTAGAACAAGGAAAAAAGATAGGTGTAGAAGAAACTATGAAAAAGGTTCAAGGATTTATAAGCAAGTAAAGATCAGTTTTGTTAATCAATTATTTTTGACATACACTTCGCAAAGAGATGTTTAAAAAAAGTTTTGTTGTTGTCCTTGTAACTTGTAAAATCTGCCTGAGTATCTTAATGACTTGGGTAAGTACTTATAAGTTCTTATGTTAAGTTCTTGTAAGTACTTGTTTAAAGTAACTTAAAAGAACTTATGACAACTAACATGTAAGTGACTTTAAAGTTAGTTGACAGTTGTAAGTGTCTTAAAGAAGTTAATAAAAAACATTAATTATTTAATGATTTTGTTGATTATAATAAAACGTGTGATTATAATAAAATTGATTGTATTATTTAAGTTGTTTTGTCTAAATAGATAGTTGATTATAATAAAACTATAAAATGGATGGTTTAAAATGTAATTGAAGTTGTTTTGTCTAAATAGCTAGTTGATTATAAATTTTTTTTTAATTAAAGTTGGCTTGTCTAAATAGCTAGTTGATTATAACAAAAAATTTATAACATAATAATTGAACTTTTAAAATGTAAAAAATGTTGCTAGAGTTGGTTTGTCTAAATAGCTAGTTGATTATAATAAAACTACAAAATGGATAGGGGGTGGTTTGGGATTCTCCTATTATCTATCTCTGAGAGAGAGAGAGAGAGAGAGAGAGAGAGAGAGAGAGAGAGAGAGAGAGAGAGAGAGAGAGAGAGAGAGCCTGTGCAGAGAGAGAGAGAGAGAGAGAGAGAGAGAGAGAGAGAGAGAGAGAGAGAGAGAGAGAGAGAGAGAGAGAGAGAGAGAGAGAGAGAGAGAGACTGGCGCCCTGCTGTTCTGGCATTAGCCTGCTTTGAACTAAATAATATGTTGTGGTCGATACAGATCTGTACTGAACAACTAGCTTTATTTCATTTCATGTTATGTTATGTTATGTTATGTTATGTTATGTTATGTTATGTTATGTTATGTTATGTTATGTTATGTTATGTTATGTTATGTTATGTTATGTTATGATAGGTTAGGTTAGGTTAGGTTTGGTTCCGTTCGGTTCGGTAGGTTAGGTTAGGTTAGTTTAGGTTATGCGTTGTGTTGTGTTGTTATGTGTTGTGTTGTGTTGTGTTGTGGTGTGGTGTGGTGGTGTGGCGTGGCGTGGTGTGGCGTGGCGTGGCGTTATGTTAGATTATGTTAGGTTATGTTATGTTATGTTATGTTATGTTTTGTTATGTTATGTTATGTTGTGGCGTGGCGTGGCGTGGCGTGGCGTTATGCTGTGCTATGCTATGCTATGTTTTGGTGTGGTGTTATGTTATGTTATGTTAAGGCATTTATTTTATTTTCATATCTTATTTTATAATATTATATTTTACAAAATGATTAGTTTATTTTATCTAATAACTTAAATAATTATTTTATATATACATTTTATTTTATTTTATTTTATTTTATTTTTAGATTTCTTAATACGTTTCTGGCTAGTTTTATAGTTTACTATTAAATATAATCCCAATGACAAACAATTCAACATTTTTTACATTCGTCGTCTCGGTCTTACCCTGGGTCCCAGCGCATTATCATGTGTATCATTATCATTGCTTTGAGACGATCTCTCTAAAGAGGACGAAATACTTCTCTCTAGCCACGAAAGGCTATCGACTATTAACCAGTTCACTGCCGAGAAAACGTGAACACGACCCCAACTGCAAGAGGCATAGATCCTCATCTATGCCTCTTGCTGACACAATTTTTAATTAGTAACTTTTCTTGTGCGTTTGCGACTCTTTGGGGTTGAAAGACTAACCGAGATTTTACAAACACAGTCTGCCTCTACTGGCCGCCAACGAAAGGGTTGGGGTCACGTTGCGTGAGCGAGCGTAGTCCTCCACCAGCCACTAAGCAAGGTGCGCCGCTTATAGCGGCGCACCTTGCTTAGTGACTGGTGCAGGACTAAGCTCGCTTATGCAACTGGTTCAGTCCTGGTGTGTAGTCGCCGGCTCACGGTCAAGTGATATCAGGTGATATTGGCACGAGTTACGGCAGTCAGGTGCAAGTGCACCTGTTGACTACGCAAAGTACTTAGGAGCAGGCGGAAGGACCGAAATACCCAAAGACCGAACTACACCCAAATAACATACTTTTAGTGGCCTGTCATTAATTATGCAACGAGAGTTCGGTGAGAGAAAAAAATCGAAAGAGAGTTAGCTTCGATGCGTTCTATCATTTAGTACGTGCTCTGTATTATTTTTGTTGTTATTGTTGCCGTTGTTTTAGTTCCTGTTACAGATGTTCCACCTGGTATACATTTCGAAGAGGAGGATCGTTGGGAGGAAGAAAGTGTGTGAGGAGGGGGGTGGGGGGGGGGGTTTCCGAAGAGACCCGAAGGGTTCCGAAGACACACTCCCTACCCCACCTCCGCCCTTTTATTAAGTACTTTGAATATTTGTTGTTTTATTATTGTTTTAGTTCATATTATGTGTGTTCCATTGACCATCAGAATGTGTTTAGTAGGGGTGGGGGGGGTGCGGGGTGGGGGGTGGGGGGGGGGGGGGGTAGCGGGGGATAGGGTCCGAGGAGTCCAAGCGTTCCGAAGCCTACCGCCCTCCTACTTCTCTCCCCCCACACCCTTCCCCATTTATTTTTAAAATCCCCAAATGGGGGAAAAAAAATGTGATACAAAAGAAAACATAACAGAAAATCGACGTCGAATTTGATTTGACGCTGTAATTACTTCCACAGTCCTCTCCCCCCCCTACCCCCCCTCCCCCCACCCCGCCCCCTCCTCCTACCTCACCCCCTATCCTTCCCTTATTGTCTGATTATTAGGCCACTGGGAAGAAAACAAATGCTAGCTACCCCCCCCCCCCCCCCCCGCCTTCCTATCGCACCCTCCCCCCCCCCCCCCGTCACCCACCACCCCCACCCCCTCCAACCCCCCATTGTCTCTTTAGAGAGTCTGAAAAGCATGATATTTCCCGTGGGCGCTTCAAATCTTGAGCGAAGTTTCCAAAACAAAACAAAAAGTAAAACAAACAAAGAAGCAAGCTAGACAAGCTGGCGCATTACATATTCCCACCCACCCACCCACCCACCCACCCACCACCCCAATCTCCCCCCACCCCTGCCCCCTTCCACCCACAGCTAGCCGTGATCTGCCCTTGTTTCCGTCACTTCTAAGCCCACACCAACGTGAATGAAACTTTATGAAAGACTGAAAGAACGTAAATGAAACCCGAAGTTGTCTGAGAATTTATTCGTGTTTAGACACATCTCCAGTTTGTCATACCCTTTGGGAATGATACCCGTATCAGGTTCATAGTCCCGTTACAACCCTTTGTGCTGTAGTTTTGACTCGCAGTATTGCTGCTATGTTTTTACCCATCTGCAAGAGGCATAGATCCTCATGAGTATGCGGGGGGGGGGGGGGGGGGGGGGCTCATTAGGATCTTTGCCTCTGGCTGATCAATCTACGGGGGGCTTTATGAATTAGGATCTAGGTTCTTGGTGGCCGTTATCAACCAGTATCGGGTTTCCAATGCTGGATGAGATTTCGGTTAATGTGCGGGGCGACGCTGCTTCTCAGATGGTGTTAGAGAGAATTCTTTGTGTCACCCTGACTGTAACAAAAGACCCTATGTGTGATTTACATGTACGGTCTTTTCTGTCACTAAGCCACCGCCACGCTTACACCCATACGCGCTCTTCTGGTCCTTTCAAAGGGATTCGGTTAAAAGACAAGAGCAGATCAAAGAAGGCACGGAACAAACCCCGAGTAAACGAATAAGAAACGAACATTGAACTTAGGGAGGGAAGAAAGGAAGTAACAAACAAACAGACATAAGAAAAAAGAACCGATTGAAAAACAAACAAACAAATGAACGAACGAACGAAAACAAATAAACAAACGAGCAAACAAACACACGAACCGCGAACGAACGAATAAATTAACGATCGAAAAAAACAACCCAAAAATGAACACACACAAAACACACACACACGCACACACACACACACACACACACACACACACACACACACACACACACACACACACACACACAAACACACACACACACACACACACATACCCACACACACACACATACTAGCACACGAACTGACCAACCAGCCAACCAACTAAAACCGGCTGCAGATTTCATTAACCAAACACCCTTACTCTCAGCTACACTGAAAGTGCCAGGTGTTTTTTTCATTTGTAATTACGTCAGGGTCAACACCCTTGAAATTCTTCTGTCATCACTCATCCATCTATCACGTCTTCAGAACTCGCCATAATTTATTTGTCAGTGCCTCGTGCAGGTTTTGTAATGTACCAAAGCCCCTCTCACTTATCTTCACTTCGTTTCGTTCACGGTCCGAATTTTAACGGCTCTTTTCGTTCACGGTTCCAGTTTTCGAGGGTGCTTCTTCGTCCACGGTTGGAGTTTTATGGGTTCCGGTTACGGGCGGTCTGTCTCGCAACGTGGTGACTCCTCCAAAAAAATGTCGACAGGTTGAGAAAATAAATCTACGGTTTACGTCCTTTGATCGCAGGGCGAGTGAAAAACATTACAGGTGAGGAGAGGCTGTGGTTTTACACGTAACCCGAAACACTGATAACACGGCTTTTCATTTCAAGTCAGAAACAGATGGAGTCAGTTTTGCTAGTTCAAGTTCTCAGCAAGACTCCATGATATTCTCATGAGCCCCTGCTGACGCGTGAGAATATATGCCTCTTGCAGACACACGAGGTGCAAGCAGAAAATTTGGAGGCCTCAGTCTGCTAGATTTTCGAGTTCTAAACTGAAGTGCTAGGGATATTTATGCCACTGTGAAAAACTCTAAGGAAAAAAACCTCGTAAACATCAGGCTTTGGCGTGTGACCGGCCCACCGTGCTGCACGCAGACGCATGCGCATCCAATGATTATACGCCGTACGCGCAAGACCGGAATGAAATGAAATAAAATGTGCTGGCACAAATCTCTCTCGTTGGTATGATTTATGTTGTTGTTTGTGATTTGTTAGTTAGATATTTACAACAGAACTTATTTTTTGCGACCACCCCGGCTTATGAGATATCGCCTGTCTTTAAAGACCACCATTGACGTGGCTGTCGCCACTAGTGACCTAAATGGTGGTCTTTAATGACAGGTGGCACTTTCCTCCCTGCAAGACGTGTCTCGAGAGAGAACCCGTATTTTGAGACCACATTTTGGGATGCAAATCTGAAGGTGGTAGTTCGAAACAGGGTTTACTGTACCCTGTCTACGACGTCCGGGAGGCACGGGTGAGGGAGAGAAGAAGTGCCCCTTGGTCGATACAAGCGCGTGGCCATGAGTGTCAGCTATATTGATTTAGTGACAATGCAAAAACACCTTAGTAACTGACGCTCTGCTGGTCACTACCTGTGGCTGCCAATCGCTTTGATTGACACGAGAGAGCTAGAGAGAGAGAGAGAGAGAGAGAGAGAGAGAGAGAGAGAGAGAGAGAGAGAGAGAGAGAGAGAGAGAGAGAGAGAGAGAGAGAGAGAGTTCACCTTGTTCGCCCACTATGCCAGACTGCTACGTGTGTTAGGTTTTTACTCTATTTTTCACTATCTCTCTGTCTCGCGCTCGTGCACACATACATGCACACACACACACACACACACACACACACACACACACACACACACACACACACACACACACACACACACACACACACACACAAACACATACACGCGCGCGTGCGTGCACGCACACACATACTCACACACAAACACAACCACTACTATTTAGTTTTTTCTCACTACCCTACTTTTCCCCACCCCCTTCTCTCTCTGCTTGTCTCCCCCTGACTCCCCACCCCCACCCCCCCCCACCCCACCCCCCCAATCCCCACCCCCACCCCCCTTCTGTCCAGAGCGTGACTGGGTTTCTTCCACCTGTCTACCCTCCCTCCCCCTACTTCCCGCCTTATCCCCTTTCTCTGTTTTTGCCTCCCCCTCCAGCCCCACCCGGGTCTGCCCTGGGGGACTTGGGTGGGGTTAGGTATTTTTTAGTTCCCAGGGTCACCCTGGTCAGCCCCACAGGGTGGGTTTTTCTCTCTATTCTGGGGCATGTGTTTCTGTCTACCCTTTGTCCATTCACCTGTATTTGCCTTTTTAAAACTCTCCCTACTGTCTGCACTGCCTGTAGCTCTTGATATTGGATGTGTGTTGCTAAATGGTCTTAGCTTTATTTATGCCCCATGTTGTAGGTTTATTTAATGTATTTGACCGGCTGGCGACATACATTCAATTTTCTGTTTAGTTTTTTTTCACAAGCAGTGCAGGCACGTCCTGAGAAAGCCTTGTTGCTGTCGGGACGCTAAGCAATGTACAATCAATCATTGCCTCCCCCTCCCCCTTCCCATCCCGACAGTGACGGGTGGTTGGTTCCTCAGCCCAATTAACCTGGCGTGCATGACTGCTCCTTCCTCCCCCAGTCAATGTGTGTGCGTGCTGAATAATGCAGCGAAGGATACCGGAACATGGCGCGCGAGCTCACACCTCTGAGGCCTTGATTGGGGTCAGATTAATTAATGCCATACCGCTCACACTTTACCTGTCAGGGTCAAGTGTCTCGATTTCTTACATTGATTTTTTTTCAAAAAAAAGAAAAAGATAATGAACATTTTTTTAAAAATAGAATTTGACCTCTCCCTCCCCCCACCCCCTTGCCGAAAATAAATCTATCCTTTACGATATTTGTTATTAACATCGTTTCATAAAAAAATTATTTTAAAAATTATATAGACGTAGTTTTGTAGGTTCAGTAGCAAGAAATTAAAGAACAAGTTATGAACATGGCCCAGCATGACCATTCAAGGGTAGTGCCAGATTAGCTTGGCGCCATCAGGCGCCAAGCTAATCTGGCACTACCCTTGAACTGTTTCTCGGGCGCCTTATCTACTCTGGCACTACCCTTAAGCTGTCCTGCTGCCTCTCGAGCATCTAGCTGGTCCAGTGGAGGAGCGGCTGATGGCCGTGGCGGCGGACGAGATACAACGACTGTTCTTGATTAGCGAGGCTTGGACAATGTAATGTGGACAAACGACACAGAATTCAGTCCGTTCCCAGGGCGCAAAGGACGTCAGGCCGATCTCGGCACGCCGTGCGCGGGCCAACGTCAGGCCGCCGTCGGTCCGATGGCCTTGTGTGCACTGGGTTGGCTGTCAGGCGGCGTGTCTGCAAGACGATAACCCTTTACGTCCTGATGCACCCATAGCTTGAAATGAATTTGACTGATAGTTCAAGTGTGGTGCCAGAATAGCTTGGCGCCTGATGTGCCAAGCTATTCTGGCACCACCCTTGAACTAAAACGGTTGTTCTGTCTCCTAATCTGTAATGCGGCCTTCATGGGACAATGAGCAAATTTACAAAATCAGCCTTACGATGTAATGGGTTAAGTAGTATCTGCTGTTATGTTTGCTTGGTTATTGGTGCTTTTTTGTGTGTATGTGTGTGTGTGTGTGTGTGTGTGTGTGTGTGTGTGTGTGCGTGTGCGTGCGTGCGCATGTGTGTGTGTGTGTGTGTGTCAGTGTTTGCCTGTGTGCTTTTGTGTTCTGTGTGTTGTGTGTGTGTGTGTGTGTGTGTGTGTGTGTGTGTGTGTGTGTGTGTGTGTGTGTGTGTGTTTCTGTGCGTGTGTCCGTGTGTGGGTGCGTGCGTATACGTGTGCGTGAGTGCGCGCGTCACCATCGTTGTCCTTTGTGTTGTTCGTTGTTGTGTTATTGCTGTTGTTGTAATCGGCTTTGTTGTCTGATTATTTCTTGTTTGTGAACTTTCTAGGGTCCATCCATTTGCCGCTGGGAGATGTCAGAGCCGTTAAACGGACGTTATCCGTAAATCACAAGTAGGTCAGAAAAGGCAAGAACCTGACTTACTGGTCAGGTTTCGTTTGAAACCAACGACTGCCAACAACGAAGGAAAGCGAAGTCACGGCGACTAACCAACTTGTACCTTTAAGCAAAAACAACTCTCCAAACATCTCCAAGAGGCATAGATCCTCATGCGCCCTATAGGCGCCAAGCTACTCTGGCGCCACCCTTGAACTGTCACGGTCGAGCCATATCTTGCTGTGGCGGTGTGTCGGGACGGAATCAGTTTGATACCAGCTCCTATTCTCACGACGGATACTAGTCTCGCGCCGGCCTTTCCGCGGCGGCAGACTGCAGGACTCAATCTGTCTAAATCTGTGGACTAAGCCGCTGTCAGTTGGGATCGGCGTGTTGACGTGGAGTGATGCGTTTTCACGTCCAAAAAAGTTAAATGTGTGCTACAAGCCGTGTGGTCCAAAATCACAGACCAGCGCACAACTGACTATGTTGCGCGACAATGGATCATTCTCTGCCCGTCTGACAATGATACTACAGCATAGTAGTTTACTCTCTAAAAAGCGCGCGCGCGCACACACACACACGCACACACACACACGCACGCGCGAACACACGCACACACACACAAACATGCACACACATGACGCACACGCGCAAACAAAAAAACAAACCAACCAACAAACAAAAACAAACAAACAAACCAAAAACAAACAAAGAGGCAATTAAGCAAACAAGCAAACAAATAAACAAGCAATTAATATATTAAACAAACAAACGAACAAAGAAGCAATTAATCAATTAAACAAACAAACAAGCAATTAATCAATTAAACAAACAAACCAGCAATTAATCGATTAAACAAACAAACATATTAACTAACTAATTACCAAACAAACAAACTAACTAATACGTAACAAACAAACAAACAAATTAATTAACTAACTAACAAACAAACAAACAAACACACACACACACAAAGAAACAAATAAACTAACTAACTAACCAACTACTAACCATCAAAACAAACAAACAAACAAATTAACGAACGAACGAACAAACAGACAAACAAGCGAACAACCAAACAAATAAAAACAACTACATAAACACTTTTTTTTTTAATCCGACCTACTGAACCAACAAAACCAAACGAAAGAACAAACAAAAGACCTAACCAACGAACAACAAACAAACACCACTGGCACTCAGGCTTCTGGCACAATACTAGCCGGCGTAACTCAGTCCTATCCTGCTGACAAGGCGCTTTTTTCCCCCAACGAAGCTTTTAGCCCCGAAATCCAAATTGACTTAGAAAACTACCCACAGCCGGTGCCAGCAAACTGTCTCACACCCTTAGACACCATCATTCAAAAATGTCGCTGCTCTGCAGACTAAGTGTGGATTCAGAAAAGTTTCACTATACCATTTGGCAAGCGCCATGCACCACCCACCTACCTATACTGTATAGGAGGCTTGATGAAAAGCATGTTATATTTCAGCAAGAGGCATAGATCCTCACGAGCCCCCGCAACTGCGGGGGCTCATGAGGATCTATGCCTCTTGGGGACACATCATATCTGTGTTCCCGAAGCGTCTCCGTCGAGTCATCAGTTTTATTTGAGAAGCTTTAAGTAACTCAGTCGGAGCGCTGCAACAATTCACAGAGTGAAATGACACGGACGGGTGGTGTACCAGCAACGAACGAATGAACGAACGATCGAACGAACGAGCAAAAGGAAGGAAAGATGGAGGCAAACAGCAAATGTACAACGTAAACGATCCAAGCAAGCTATCAAGCAAGTAACGAACCAAATACGCAAGCACCCAAACAGATAAGCAAGGAAGGCAACTTGTCCCGTGGAGCCTTCTAGACGAAGCTGCAGTGTGTGTACATGGATTGTGGTGTGTGCGTGTGTGATGTGTTTGTGTGCGTGTGTATGTGTTTGTGTGCGTGTGTGTATGTGTTTGTGTGCGTGTGTGTATGTGTACAGTTTGCGCTAAAGGGACTGGTCGGGTGACGTAGGGATGAAAACAATATTAGTTGTAATACGTGTTAGGCTTTGCCAGTGGTTCTCGTCGCCTCTCGGGTTCGCTCAGGGAGTTTATTTCGAAGATGAAAGTCGAGGGCTAGCCCTCTTGTAAATCCTGTGTTCCTTATGCGGCCTATGTTTGGTCACATTTACATCGGATTCCCCGACTCCCCACCCGGGTCTGCCCTGGGGGACTTGGGTGGGGTTAACTACCTTTTAGTTCCCAGGGTCACCCTGGTCAGCCCCACAGGGTGGGTTTCCTCTCTATTCTGGGGCATGTGTTCATTCTGTCTACCCTTGGTCCATTCGCCGGTATTTGCCTTTTTAAAACTCTCCTTACTGTCTGCGCTGCCTGTAGCTCTTGATATTGGATGTGTGTTGCTAAATGGTCTTAGCTTTATTTAGGCCCCATGTCGTAGGTTCATTTAACGTATTGGGCCGGCTGGCGACATACATTCAATATTTTTTTTTTTTCACACTAAGCAGTGCAGGCACGTCCTGAGAAAGTCTTGTTGCTGTCGGGACATTAAGCAATGTACAATCAATCAATCGGATTCCCCGCCCCCCCCCCCCCCTCCTCCCCTTCCACGGTAATGGCGGTAAGTGTGTAATGGTTTCAGACGCCCAGTTCCGCGTGATGACTGACACCGAAGAGGGTTCAGCATCTTGCTTTACAGTGACTACAAGAAATAAATGCTATTCATTGATACATATTGTGAGGGAAATTAACGTTTTACTACCGCAGCCTGTGATGTAATAGCAACAGTACGTATACAGTCTGCAAAAGGCCATCGGGTCGACGTCAGCCGCCGTTGGCCCGCGCACGGTCGTGCGCGGGCCAACGGCGGCTGACGTCGACCAGATGGCCTTCGCGCACTGGGTACACAGGAAGAACACCACAGGAAGAACATTCAAAGGTAGTGCCATGTTTGTCCTAGATTAGCAATCTTCATTTTGCGAGTCGCCGAGTGCTGAGTCTTCTTGACCGTATCGTAAAGAGCTTGTTTTGTTTTTTTTTTTTTTTTTTTTTACAAGCCCATATTCATTTTCTGATGAGGCTGTGCACATTCCCGTCTGAAAATGAACCTGTGGAACCTGTTGTTGGCAGCCATACGTGATATTAAACGACAAAGCCGTAAAGGGTAAGCAGTGCCACCTGTCATTAAAGACCATCATTTAGGTGGCTACAGCCACAGTCACAGCAGTGATGGTCTTTAATGACAGGTGGTCTCTAAGAAGGATGGTCGTTCAAAACAGGTTCTGTTGTGTCTTGAAGTTACGCAAGAAAACAAAATCAGGAATTCTTTTTTTATATACGATCAAATTAATTTTCTGATCAGTAGGTTGTGTACAATTCCCGGCTTCTAAAAATGATATCGTGTAATGAAAAACTGAAATAGGTGTGTGAGTCTGTGGTTTTGGTCCTTACGGCGGAGATCCGTAAGATCCAAAATCACAGAACAGCATCCTCTTAATGCGTGTAGCTACGTTCCTAAGAACATTGACGTCATGAACAGATCGGGAAAAAAAAGAAAAAAAAAATTACAATAAAAATCTCATACTATCGTGTCACCTCCTTGAAACAAACACCAACAATTAATGCAGGCATAACGTGCATTGAGTTCTACCCGCATTAGGGGGGTACTGAGGTTTTATCACCACTCACTTGGTCAATGTGCTGCAGTAGAAATAATTATGCCTGTGAGAAGGTGGCGAGACGTCCAAGCTGCGACTTCACAGCTGAGTCATGGTGTCGGCGAGACCACGGTCATTTCGCTTTGATCTTCTTCGTGTGATCGGAAGCATAGCTGTTGGTATTGATAAAACACAGTCTGGCATAGCGGGACAGGTTTGGACAGTTTTGGTCAGTATTTCTGACTGAAACTCCTCCCACTTCCGCCGCTTGCGGAGGTGACAGGAGGTAAATGGTCCCATTCCACACTTCCAAGAGGCATAGATCGTCATGAGCTCCTGCGACAGCAGGGGCTCATGAGGATCTATGCCTCTTGAAGACATAACTCGGCGGATTATGCGGGATATTAGGTGGAAGGACTGTCGAGTGTTTCATCGCGGATTAAATGGAATTTATTTGATTTTAAAAAAAAAAAGATTAAAGGTAAATTGTGATATTGACACAAAGGAACAGTTGGGATTACCTTTTTTAACCCGTTCAAAACGCGATCCAACTGCAAGAGGCATAGATCCTCATGATCCCGCGTAGTCGCGGGGGCTCAAGAGGATGTATGCCTCTTGCTTAGATCAGTTTGAATCTATGTTCCTAGAACGGCTGCGGTTTTTGGTGGTTGAATAAACACAGATTTCATAAACAAAACATGCCCCCAGTGGGAGGGAAGGGATAAAGCTTGAATATGGGTTTATTACATCAACACATTTTGAACGGATCCTGAAAACCATTTTCATTTGGGGAAAAAAAAATACTAATTTGAAAAAGCTGTCAAAACACGTGCCCTCGGATCGTGTTACTTATAAGAATAATTACTCTCTTTACTCACTGTTATCACACTTTTCAGTCGAGTGCATTGGTTCCACCCGTAACTTAAAACCTGATAAAGCAACTCTCCTCCTCTCATCTCCAGATAATCTTCCGTCATTTCTCGATAAAAGTACCATTTTGTCACCATCCTGTCGGTCATAAATTGACCCTTCCAATTTCGAAACGGGGACCAAAAGGGAGAGCTCATGCACGCTTCAGCTCATCCGTTTCAAAGAAGCATTTCTCAGTCTCCGCCCCCCTCCTCATCCCCCCCCCCCTCATCCCACCCCCTGCCCCCACCCCCACCCCCACCCCACTCCGCCTTCCCATCATAACCCGAACCTCACCCCCTAAACCTTTTCCCCTGGCCCTTCTGAATTTACGGTTGGCGAGAGCGTCAGACGTATGACGTCAATCTCATTTTAACCCATTCAGCCCTGACGAACTACAGTAGGAGATGGATCGACCATGATAATTGAAGGGTAGTGCCAGATTAGCTTGGCGCCTGTCGGCGCCAAGCTAATCTGGCACTACCCTTCAGTTATCATGGTCGACCAATCTCCTGCAACAGGTGCTTTATCGTTAGATGACGCCGCCCAAATATGGGGAAATACCTGCGTCGGGCTGAAATGAATTAATAATTATGTAGTTTGGGGCTTTAACTACAAGAGTGCAGACGCTCGTTATGTGCTGACATTGGCGATCATCATTGTTTGCTGGCCTACGGCTTAAAGGCCCAATACTGTTCAAAGATACACCGAACAGATGGTTACGAAACGCCACACACAGGTCTAGTTATGGTTCATTTAGACACAGGACAATCCAGTTCAGCACACGTCGTCTGTATATCAAGTAACCTGACAATGAGTCCCCGATCACTGTATAGTGCCAGTGGGACAAAAAAAAAAAAAAAAAAAAAAATGGAGTTAATAAATGAATGAATGAATGACTCCGCCCCGTTCTAGAAATACAACGCTTTCAGTACGAGAAACAGATAAAAATAGATTTACACGCTCACGGCATCGCAGAATTTAAAAAAGTGCGATTACGCGTGTGCTTTTGGCTGCGCGTCCAAACTGCTGTTAAAGTTCATTAGGTGTGTCGACAAGGCATTATGAAACACGACATGGTGTTGACAATTAATGTGTTTTCCGATTTATGCGTACTGGTACTTTAAGACCAATTCAGGCTTGATATGCAATACACACTTCTTCTTTTTTAAACTTGTGCATGGAACGATTACATATCAGAGGTATATGTGTGTCCTAGTGTGTAAAGGCCGATGGCCTTTCGCGCACTGAGGTATGCTTTTAAATGGAAGTGTATGAGCCACTTGTTGGTTAGTTCGGGTTTAACGTCCACGGCGGCACCGAAGTGATAATGGACGCGTCCTGACGGGCACCCGGGGGACAGGGCAATCTATTGCCTATGGAGTACGACCTGAACACTGATCAACTCAGGCGCACTCCAACTGTGCCACTTTGATTTACCAGGACCTTCCAACGGGCATGCTATTGAACAAGCCCGTCTTTTCCCCCTGGATTGCGAGTTCAGCTACCGGGGCCGGTTCGGGGATTCGAACCCACGATCCGGCGATTCTCTTCGCTCTCCTGCTCCGACGCGTAACCGCCTGAGCTATTTCGGACTCTAAGACTAGTAAGAGCGACTTGTGTGAGCATGTAATGACGCATAGAATTATAACCAGGTCGGATGAATGGCTCACATGCGTCTCATTAGCCAAAGAAGAAAAAGAAAAAAGACAACAACCCCAAAAAATAAAAACCCACAAAAATTAACCTCTTTACAGCCGGGAGTCAGGGAACACGACACACCAACAAGAGGCATAGATCCTCATGAGCCTCCGCGATCGCGGGGGCTCATGAGGATCTATGCCTCTTGCTGGCTTTCATACAAGTGGTCTCCCTTGATCATTTTCACACGGACAGGTACTTCGGCGGGTCAACCCGCGGCATGGTCTCAGAAATGTCAGCCTTTCATTGCCACGTTCGTGGAAGGGGTTAATGACGTCATTCACCTGCAGGTCTGTAGGCGGACACTCGGGGGCTCCTGAGGATCCTTACCACACGCAGACGGGTGGGTCGTTTCCTTAGCGCCATACCTGGACTCATACTTATTTGCGTTCTTGAAATCTTCGCTCATTCAAACGACCAAAAGTCACAACCGTCTAACGGACATGCTTGCAAAACTGGTATTGGCAAGATGGCATAGATCCTCATGCGCCCCCGCAGTCGCGGGGGCTCATGAAGATCTATACCATCTTGCAGTTAGACTGTGTGCACTTTTATTCTCCGCAGTGCAGGGGTTAACCAGCGCTCAATCTCGGTCGGGTTTTTTTTTGTGTGTATTTTTTTTCCCTCTCTTTTTTTTTCCTTGCGTCTACTTGGGATCATGACGAAACCTGTCCCCGGTACTTTATGCCTCTTTCGTCACAGAACATGCTGCCTTCCCACAATGCCCATTGTCAGCGAGGTGATCAAATGGCAATTACAGCGGTAAACTCCGTCGCAGCACGCGTCACATAAAGTCCCGTGTTGGTCGTTTCTCGCCCAAAGGTTGTTGAGACATTTGAATATGAATGGGTTTGTTGCAAGCGTTGGGTCTGTCAGGGATTCAAAAGCGATTGCGCGGAAAGGTGCAAGTGGCTTTTGTAGGTTTGTGGAAAAGGTTGCAACATTAGTGCAGATGTGTGACGTGCGTGAGCATGTACTGAAAAAGGTAACGCTCAATATGTGTCTCTGGACGGGAGGGTGAGGGTGGGTGGGGGGGGGGGGGGAGGCGCACTGGTCCCCCCCGTAGACACACTGACCCCGCACCCCCACCCACTAGCCAAAAGAAAGTTGGCCTGTGATTAAACTCTTTGCCTGAACCCCCCCCCCCTCCCTCGCCCGCTCGGTGTGCGAGTCGGCTGACGTCGGCCCGAAGACGGTTTGCTACTGGGGCTTGTATACCCCCAGACCTGCCCCATTGACAGGGGATTTGGCGTGTGTATGTGAGTGTGTGCGTCAACGTTATATCTGGGTGTGTGCGTGCGCGTGTACGATATGTATATTTATGTATATGCGTGTGTGTGTGCGCGCGTGTGTGATCTGTGATTGTGTGTGTATGTGTGTGTATGTGTGTGTGTGTGTGTGTGTGTGTGTGTGTGTGTGCAAGCATGTGTGTGTGTTTGTGTGTCTGTGTTCGCGTTAGTGCGTTTGTGTGTGCATGTGTGTGCGCGCGCGAATTCGATCTGTGTATGTGTGCGCGCGCGAGTGCGTGCGTGCGTACATGCGCATGTGTGCATGCGCGTGTGTGTGCATGTCTGTGTGTGCGTTTGTGCAATCTGTGTGTGTGTGTGGGCTTGAGCAACCTGGGTGTGTGTGCGTCTGTGTGTTCGAGTTAGTGCGTGTTTGTGTATGTGTGTTTGCGCGTGTGTGCTATCTGCGTGTGCGTGTTTGTGTTCGTGCGTGCGCACTTTTGTGAATGTATCTGTGTTATGTGAATGTATAGATCTGTGTTATGTGAATGTGTTTCTGTGTCTCGAAAGACCAGTGATAGAGATAACAAAACCTTGATTACCGGAAGTGAGGTGACCATGTTTCAACACTCACTTCCGGTTAAACTCAATGGAGATCCAACCACATCAAGTGGCATAGATCCTCATGAGCCCCGGTGATTTCGGGGACCCATGGGAATCTATACCTCAGGCTCATCTCATAAATGTTTTGTTCTTAGAAAAATCGCAGATCATAGGACTTTCAGTTCAAGGTGAATTTGAAACCTACCTGTACACCGATTTATTGAAAACCTATCCGCGGCGTGCGGTAAAGATATTTTCGCTCGCTTGAACATCGGTTGTGGTCGGTCAACGACGTACTTGGGGAATCAATGGACCGTGCGGATTGCAAGAGAACTCAGGTGTTTAAATGTTACGATTGCGAATACCTTTCTGGAACCGTAACTCTCTCTCTCTCTCTCTCTCTCTCTCTCTCTCTCTCTCTCTCTCTCTCTCTCTCTCTCTCTCTCTCTCTCTCTCTCTCTCTCTCTCCCTCTTTCTCTCTCTCTCTCTCTCTCTCTCTCTCTCTCTCTCTCTCTCTCTCTCTCTCTCTCTCTCTCTCTCTCTCTCTCTCTCTCTCTCCCTCTTTCTCTCTCTCTCTCAAACCTCACAACATGTCATTTTGCCCGACCAGTAAATCTGATAATTCCTATGTCACTTCCCCCCTTACATTTTTTTCTTTTCTATTGGCTTGTGTTGTGTCAAGTATTTTTTCCCCTGTTCAGTAGTTGAAAATAATTAGTGCGAAATTACCTCACAAACCAGATAGGTGAGGCTAGCGCTGGCAGAATTGTACACAAACCAAGGGGAATCACTCAGCGCTGGACAGACAAACAGTTAGATCCCCTGCCCCCGCCTATCAGGCACCCAATCGCCAGCCCACAGAGAAATACGCAGGTATAGAACAAGACGATCATCTGCATCCACAAAAGTAACTCAGTAATCAGTAGATTAGCAACGGCAAGTTCGAAGAATGATTGTTACTACCAAAACTTTTACAGTTGTCAAATAAAGGATCATTGTCATTGTCATTGTCTCTCTCTCTCTCTCTCTCTCTCTCTCTCTCTCTCTCTCTCTCTCTCTCTCTCTCTCTCTCTCTCTCTCTCTCTCTCTCTCTCTCTCTCTCTCTCTCTCTCTCTCTCCCTCTCTCTCTCTCTCTCTCTCTCTCTCTCTCTCTCTCTCTCTCTCTCTCTCTCTCTCTCTCTCTCTCTCTCTCTCTCTCTCTCTCTCTCTCTTTTCAAAAGTCTATTTGTTTCAGTGCGAAATATAAAAAGTAAATAAACACATTTAACCACCTCGGTCCATAATTCCAACTTTCATGCTGACTGCTTGTTTATGAGCACATTGTCAGCTGAGGCTGTTTTGCGTTTTCACTTCTCACCCAGCCCGACGGCCGGATTTCCCAAATTTTGCAGGCGTCATCTAATGACTATGCACCAGTTGCAGAAGATGGATCGACCATGATAATTCAAGGGCAATGCCAGATTAGCTTGGCGCCAAGAGGCGCCAAGCTAATCTGGCATACCCTTGAATTATCATGATCGACACATCTCCTGTTGTAGTGCGTCAGGGCTGAATGAGTTAAATATGCTACAAACATGTAAAGGGGCGTACATTCCAGCCTACTGCATCGTGCAACCCGTCCTGACCGTAGATTGGTTATAGCTTGTTGGATACTGTGTACGTAGTCGGCAGGCTGCCTAATTGGTTGGCTAATGGTTTACATAGCTGATTCTCAGCTAGTCGGTTGTTTTCTTCCTTGGTTGAATTTTTGGTTGATGTTGATACGCTTCAAGAACAAAAACTTAGTTGCTGAAGAGGTTAAGAAGTTTTGAGTCTGATCGTATATCAGATACCGACAACCAAGTCGAAATTCTTGGTTGGTTGGTTGGTTGGTTGCCTGGCTGGTTGGATGGCTGGTTGGTTGGTTGGTTGGTTGGTTAGTTGGTTAGTTGGTTGGTTGATTGTTTTGATATGTGATAGACTGAAAGCATTGAAAACAAAATCTTCCCGCGATTTAAGTTTCGCTGTCGAATAGTATGTGAACCCTGAGCTTTCGTGATCGAACGCTGGGCGCCCGAAGGAAGTCCATGAATAACAATCAAGTGTTTGTGTCTTGCGCAAAACCTAAAACATGTACGTCATCCCCCCCCCCCATCCCCCCTCTCCCCGTCTCCCCTGTCAGCACCTTTTTCCCCTATCAACACCAGCACCTACAAATGGTGTTTCACGAAATGAAATCATCTCAGATCCTTTCCGGATGACTCGGTCTTTGCGAGGTTCACGGATGTGACCTGATTGGCCAATAAAGCCCACAAGAATCCTCATGAACCCCTGCTGACGCGGGGGTTCATGAGGATCTATACCTCTTGCGTATGAGTGTTCCTCTCTGTATCCCGGCATTTCGGGGGTTAAACCTTTTTTCCAATCGTTCTGAGTGTCCATGGTACCGACCCCGAATCAATGTTAACACTTCCCAAGGACAGCAGGGGGACGGTATTTTCTATTGCCAATTATTGTGAAATTCCACTACAGAGTTGGAAAAATTTAACATTTCTGAACCCAAGCACACCAGTGCAAGTATTTTAAAGATAGAACAGCGCAAGGTTAACACGACCATTTAAATTCAGCCAAGTAGGGGCAGAGGAGTGCTTGCAGGGAAGTTACTTTTAAACGAAAAAGACGATTTCATTAAGTTGAAGGTCTTCAGTCGACATTGTTGGCGATGTTTTCATTGCGTCATAGCCGCTGTACGTTTAATTGCGTCACGACCTCCGTCTGAGGGATTCAGTGTTACTGAACTTCTACCAGCAAATGCGATTGCATGGGCTCGTGAGAATCCACGCCTCTTGCAAATGGAACAGGTCATTGACTGATGGGGTTAATGTTTGGTGCGGTCCGTGGCGCACTGGTTAACCCATTCAGCCCTGGTGCGCGGCTACAGCAGGAGAAGGGTCGACCACGATAATTCAAGGGTAGCGCCAGATTAGCTTGGCGCCTGTCGGCGCCAAGCTAATCTGGCGCTACCCTTGAATTATCATGGTCGATCCATCTCCTGCAACTGGTGCATATTCATTAGACGACGGCTCCAAAATTTGGAAAATACGGCCGTCAGGCTGAATGAGTTAAAGCGCCTGCAATCAATAAAGCGTGGGGGTGTGTGTGGGGGGGGGGGGGGGGCGAGGGTAGGCCAGTTACTGCTTGTGTAAGGACCTCGCAAATAGTGACAAATCGAAAAGCGGGCAAGGCCGAGAAGTGTTGCAGAGGGTAGGGGTGGGGGAGGGTGGGTGGAGGGGGGAGGGGGAGGGGGGTTGCACGTATCTGTGTGTGACTTTAACCCACAAAGCCCTGAATGACTACGACTGGATGTGGATCGACCATGATATTTCAAGGTTGGTGTCAGAATAGCTTGGCGCCTGTAGGCCTCAGAGGATATCTACAAAACTTCGATAATTTCGTCTTCAGAGCGTAAGGAGTGAACCGGCAGTTCTACCTGTTCAATTTACAAGGAGTAAGCGACTTTGATTTTTGTTCAATTTTTATGTATTGAGGGGTAGGATGATTCCGGACCCCCGCCCCCCCCCCCCCCCCCCACACCCCACGCCCCCACCCCACCCCCACCACCACCCACCCACCCACCCACCCCCCTCAAAGCAAAATCTCTCTAGTACAATATTATTCTGTGGCTCATTTGCAGCTTCCTCAGGTTTTGTTTCTCTTGTCAGTCCTTGCAGGTCTGTCAGCAGGAGATGGATCGACCGATGACATCCTCGATCTCTGTGATGAGAGGAGAGCCTGGAAGAAAAAGAGAGGCCAAGACCTCACATCAGCAAACAAGTACAGACTTGTCAACAAGAAGATCAGGAAGAGGATGAAAGAAGCCAAAGAAGATTGGATTGAAGACCAGTGTTGTAGCGTGGAAGAGGGCATGGCAAACGGCAACAGCAAGAAGGCTTATGAAACGCTAAGGACCCTCACCAAGACTCAACAGCGAACAGCCACAGTCATCGAAGACAGCAGCGGCCAACTCCTTACGGAAAACACTGCTGTACTAAACAGATGGACTGAGTACTGCCGAGACTTGTATAACTACAAGGCTGAGCCAGACACCAGCATCCTCCAAAACAACCAGGCTGGGGCCAGGAAGGCTGAAGACCTGCCAGTGTTAGCTGAAGAGGTGGAAGCAGCCGTACGCAGCCTGAAGGGAGGTAAGTCTCCAGGTGTAGACAACATACCTGCTGAACTGTTGAAACATGGAGGAGAAGTAACAACGAAGGTCCTCACTACACTCTGTCAAAAGATCTGGGAGCAAAAGAAATGGCCAGTAGAATGGACACAGTCTCTAGTGATCCCGCTCCCCAAGAAAGGAAACATGAAACAGTGCCAGAACTACAGAACTATCAGTCTGATAAGTCACCCTAGCAAAGTAATGCTTAGAATCATTCTCAACCGCCTCAAAACTTTCGCCGAGGAACTGCTGGCAGAAGAACAGGCTGGCTTCAGAGTTGGAAGAAGCACTGTAGAGCAGATTTTCAACTGCCGCGTCCTGATCGAGAAACATCTGCAGCATCAGCGCGAACTCTACCACAACTTCATTGATTTCAGGAAAGCATTTGATCGCGTCTGGCACGACGGACTCTGGCAAGTCATGAGATCGTTCAACATAGAGGAGGGACTGATCCAAATGATAGAAGCGCTTTACAAGAACGCCTGCAGCGCGGTTCTACTTAACAATCAGTCAGGCGAGTTCTTCAGGACGACGATCGGTGTCCGTCAAGGATGCCTGCTCTCTCCTGTCCTTTTCAACATATTCCTGGAGAAGATCATGCAGGAAACCCTCCACGACCACCATACTTCAATCTCTATTGGTGGCAGATCCCTGTGCAATCTTCGATTCGCAGACGATATTGACCTCATGGCAGGCAGCAATAGTGAGCTCCAAAACCTGACAGACAAACTTTCAAGTAGCGCAGGGTCTTATGGCATGGAGATCAGTACGGATAAAAGCAAAGTGATGATCAACACCACAAGCGACAGCAGCAGCAACATTCACATGAACGGCCAGAAGCTAGAAGAGGTCAATAGCTTCAAGTACTTGGGAGCCACCCTGTCCAAAGACGGTAGTTGCGTAGCAGAGATCCGTATCAGGATAGGTACAGCAACATCCGCAATTGCCAGGCTGGACAGGATATGGCGAAGTAACTCCATCAGCTTCACCATCAAGTACAGGCTTTACAAGTCCCTCGTAGTGTCTATTCTACTCTACGGCTGTGAGACTTGGACACTGCTTGCAGACTCAGAAAAGAAAATCCAGGCCTTTGAGAACAAGTGCCTGAGGAAGTTGCTCCGCATCTCGTACCGCGAGCACAAAACCAACGAATATGTACGGAGCATCGTCACCTCCCTGGTGGGCCCACATGAACCTCTTCTGGCAACCGTGAAACGGCGCAAGCTTGCTTGGTTTGGCCACGTGACCCGACACAACACCTTGTCCAAGACTATCCTCCAAGGCACTCTCGAAGGAAGTCGTCGGCGAGGTCGTCAGAGAAAGAGTTGGGTCGCAAACATAAAAGAATGGACCGAACTCGAGATGCCAGACTTGCTTGCCACCGCCCAAAATAGAACTCAGTGGAGAGCACTGTCTGTTGCTGCTGCCTTTCAGTCCCCCCAACGCCCAGTTCGGGCAAGGGACTGATGATGATGATGATGATGATGATGCAGGTCTGTGCGCAGACGACATAGTGCCTTTCCGTGCCAGACTCGGAACTACCACGGCCTACAGTCCACAGTACTCGTACGTGGGTCGGTCTCTGATTGGAATTGACTGGCTCACTCGTGTTTTCGCGTGTTTTCTTGGCGTGTTTCTCGCCGGCGGCAGACATGAGAGACAACACGGGCTGGGGAAAGTTGTAGTGAAACACAGCTTTACGGTTCAGTGGAGTGCTGAGAAAACTTCAACACCACCCAACTGCAAGAGGCATAGATCTTCATAAGCCACCGCAGTTGCGGGGGCTCATGAGGATCTATGTCTCTTGCTGATGCCGCTTTGAATTCATGTAGTTCCTGGGACAACAAGGGTTTTTTTTTGTTTGTTTTTTGGGCGGTGTTGATAAAACACAGTCTGGTCGGATTAAAATGCCTATAACTGACTTAACTGGGCCTACGGCAGATGTAAATCTCTTGCAGCAATAGTCATAGATAATCATGAGCCCCTGCAGCTGCAGGGGCTCATGAGGTTCTGTGACTCTTGCAGACTGAAAACATGACACTATATTATCAGGACTCAACCTCCAAAGGTGTTGTCATAACGTTTAGTCCGGCTCCTCGCAAATTCTTTGCCATCTTTGATCACGCTGGCGGAAGTTGACAGTCCGGGTGCGCAAAGGGCACTGTGTGGTTATCACGTGACCTTCCGGAAAATTGGGTCAGGCTGCTTTTTTTCCGCTAGGTGCGCTTCTTTTGCGTACTAGTGTACACCTTGTGCATTTCCTGGGCCTCAGTAGTGCTTCCTGTTCATTCTCAGTTCCTTCCGCTGCACTGCACGTGTTTTATAGACTAAATAAAGTCTTAACTCATTCGAGACGTGCCGCTTTAAGCCGCGTATCCTTAGGCGGCACATCTCGAATGAGTTAAAGGCCCACTACCGCCGTAACTGTTCAAAGATTTGCTTTTGTAACAGATGGTTACGAAACGCTACACACAGGTCTAGTTATGGTTCATTTAGACACAGGGCAATCCAGTTCAGCACACGTCGTCTGTCTATAAAGTAATCTGACAATGACTCCGCTCCGTTCTATAAATACAACGCTGTCAGTACGAGAAACGGCTAAAAATAGATTGACACGCTAACTGCTGCGCAGAATAAGTAAGTGAGATTACGTGTGTGCTTTAGCTGCGTGTCCCAACTGCCCCTAAAGCTCATTAGCTGTGTCGAGAAGGCATGATGAATACAGGTGGTGCTGAAATGTGTCTTCAGATTTATGCGTAACAATACTTTAACAATGTATCCGCGTACAACACAGTTAAACACATTTGTACTAGTAAGATGAAATATTTCCGAAATAATGCATATATGCGTGTTTAACCCCTTCACTGTTAAAATTATATCCTGAGACCATATCCACTCCCCCCCCCCTTCCCCCACCCGGGTCTGCCCTGGGAGACTTGGGTGAGGTTAACTACTTTTTAGTTCTCAGGCACCCTGGTCAGCCCCACAGGGTATGTTTTCCCCTCTATTCTGGGACATGTGTTTCTGCCTACCCTTGGTCCATTCATCTGTATTTTTCTTTCTTCAACTCTCCCTACTGTCTGCGCTACCTGTAGCTCTTGATATTGGACGTGTGTTGCTAAATGGTCGTAGGTTTATTTAGCGTATTAGACCGGCTGGCGACATACACAAACCAAGAGGAATCACTCAGCGTCGGACATACAACAGTTAGATCCCCTGCCCCCGCCTATCAGGCACCCAATCGCCAGCCCACAGAGAAATACGCAGGTATAGAATAAGACGATCATTTGCATCTTCAAAAAGATGCATCAGGTCTCTTATATAACCCATGTCTTTCTCCGGAACTTAAGAAGTAGGCAGGGGAAACATACATACTCAAACACGAAGGTGCACTACCATATGTGGTCAGGTAAATACCCTAATTTCCCACAGTAGATGCACAGAACATTACAGAACAATGTAACGATATAGCGATACAAATTTGCCTCGAGTTATAAATACTCACAAACCAGATAGGTGAGCCGCTAGCGCTGGCAGAATTGTACACAAACCAAGAGGAATCACTCAGCGCCGGACAGACAACAGTTAGATCCCCTGCCCCCGCCTATCAGGCACCCAATCGCCAGCCCACAGAGAAATACGCAGGTATAGAATAAGACGATCATTTGCACTGATCTTCAAAAACGATGCATCAGGTCTCTTATATAACCCATGTCTTTCTCCGGAACTTAGGAAGTACCACAAGGACTGACTGAGTTAACTAAGCATCTTTTTCACCGAGCGGTATCGAGAGTACTTTGCAGTCAAGGGGTCAAAAGCCCGACACCAGTCCTGCGTGAAGAAAATCCAAACCAGAGGCGGATTTCGGGGGGGAGGGTGTTACAGTGGTTCTGGACCCCCCCCCCCCCGCCCCTCCGCGACCAAAATGTTTTAAAAATGCTATAACAAAGTCTCTTTTTCGGGCATTTCGAAACCCCCCCCCCCCTCCTCTTGTCTGCTATTTTGGCAAATGGTGAGAGTTTTAACACACACACGCCTTCTTCCCCTCCTCCACCCCCCATCCCCCCACCCCCACCCCCCACCCCCACCCCCACCCCCAACTTTTTCGAATTTTCCGCCCCTGGAAGCAAGGTCTAGCGTCGGGGTCTAGCGTCAGGCTGAAGGTCCCAAACAAAAAGCTGGAACCCCCCCCCCCCTCCTCGAGGTAACTGATCCGCCCCTGCAATCAAAGATCTATATGAATGGAGCCAACAGGAAGCACAGCCGGCTTAGTCACGTACCCCAGCATTTCATCATGCTGATCAATACATCTTTTCAGTGTTGTTGGGGTTCTGGAACCTGTGCTCCGGCCGTGAGGGGGTTAACTCATTCGCCGCCAGCCGCATCCGGATGCGCGGCATAAGCCGGGTGTACACATGGAGCAGGCATAAGCCGGGTGTACACATGGAGCAGGCA
Organism: Semisulcospira habei; assembly: GCA_036245525.1. Taxonomy (NCBI): domain Eukaryota; kingdom Metazoa; phylum Mollusca; class Gastropoda; family Semisulcospiridae; genus Semisulcospira; species Semisulcospira habei. The sequence continues at coordinate 135,487,655 of BTPG01000001.1, forward strand.
TAAGCCGGGTGTACACATGGAGCAGGCATAAGCCGGGTGTACACATGGAGCAGGCATAAGCCGGGTGTACACATGGAGCAGGCATAAGCCGGGTGTACACATGGAGCAGGCATAAGCCGGGTGTACACATGGAGCAGGCATACGCCGCGCATCCGGATGAGGCTGACCGCGAATGAGTTAACCAGAGTGACCTTTTCCCAATCTACCTTCCCAGCCGAGCGTGACACCGTAAGTGGTAAACAATGCCAAATTAGCCAAAGGTTCCCGATGTGTGTTTGCCGCTGCTCGTCCTTTGAACACCTTGCGTCAATCAATACGGAGGCGCCGTGCACGCAAACTTACCAATCTGCCTCCGTTTGAGGAGGAAGATGCAGCTGTGATGTCTGCAAGAGACACAGTTTCTCATGAGCCCCTTCAAATGCAGGGGCCCATGAGAATCTATACCTCTTGCAGATGGATTGGGGTGGATGAAGGGGGGTAGAGTGGGATGGGGAGCAGGCTTAACCCTAATCATTCGGAATACACCAGTGTGTGAAATACGTTTGACTAAAATAGTTCAAGGGTAGTGCCAGAATAGCTTGGCGCCACCCTTGAACTAAAGCCATTGCTCTATATATCCTAATCTGTAAGCGCTCTAATGTAGCTGGCACATGGCAGTGTACAAATGTGAAGCTTTTAGCCTCAGTATATGAAGCTTTTAGCCTCAGTATATGATCATGTTGGGTTAAACAAACTTCAGCACCAGTCTCTAGCTCATCCTCCCGTCACCTGCAAGAGACAGAGATTCTCACAAGCCCCTGCAAAACCCATGAGAATCTATTCCCCTTGCTGTTAAAGCGATCTGATCCATGGAAGGACTTGACTGCTCAAATTCGCCGAGACAACGGGTTATCGGGCAATTTTTGTTCTGGAACCCTGTAACACATCTAGCCCTAACGCACTAAAGCAGGGAATGGGTCGACCAAGATAATTCAAGGGCAGTGCCAGATTAGCTTGGCGCCGACAGGCGCCAAGCTAATCTGGCACTGCCCTTGAATTATCATGGTCGATCGGCGCCAAGCTAATCTGGCACTGCCCTTGAATTATCATGGTCGATCGGCGCCAAGCTAATCTGGCACTGCCCTTGAATTATCATGGTCGATCCATCTCCAGCGACTGGTGCATAGTCGTTAGATGACGCCTCCGAAATTTGGGAAACACGGGCGTCGGGCTGAATGAGTTCATTACAGAAGCGGAAGAGAATGTTAATGTATGACTGAGACTGGTCCACCCTTCTGTTCACAATCGATGTGATCAGGGACACGCGCCCGAGGTTTTCCACTCCATTTTGAACGTCAAACGGAAGGGAACTCTTCTACGTACAAAGGACAAGAAGAAGACCAACAGCAAAACTAATTCCATTTTACGACAGCCAGACATCATAATTTAACGTTTTTTTTTATTTTTTTTTTTTTTTTTTTTTTAAATTTTACTACATTCAAACTTCTGAATTTAAAGGTAGCGCTTTCGTCCAGAATTACTGTAAGACCTACTTAGCGGAACATTGTTTTATTAAACAACTATTGCAAACTATTAACCTTACAACCTGGAGTTGGCAGTTTGTAAATAAGCTGTATAACTGAGTCTCTGCTGATAATTAAACGCGTCTCTTTTTTTTTTTTTTTTTTTTTTTTTTGGGGGGGGGGGGGCCTACTACCTAACAACTCCATCTAGTCTCATGAGAATCTCCGCCCGGCTTGTGTACACAGTACAGGAATCAAGGTGAATTTCGATAGCGTTCCCAGGCAACCTCGTAAGTGACAATGTGGCGTTGAAATAATGTTTTGACGCGGTTAGGCCTCCTTAGACGGCTTTGTCTCCCCATTTCCTGACGAAATCTTGAACCTACAGATCAACGTGAAATTCGCATGACCCGCCTTCTGAAGATAAAAAAAAAATGCCTTGAATCACATATCGTGACTTAAAAGTACCCATTAAGCAAAAGTCTTCGGGCCTACGACGGCCGCAGTGGGCCCGAGGACAGTTTGCTACTGGGGTAGGCATTGAGCTATTTTTCTACTTGTAATTTGTACTTGTAACACGAAGAACTTGTTAGCCCAGCGGGCAGGCTGTATCCCAAGACCATCGATTGGCTTCGTTGCCGCTCCGCAGAAGGAGAGAAGGTGACGTGTTTTCAGGCTGCGGCTAGGACGAGAGGTAGGTAGGTCTAATGACGCGTTGAAGCCAAAATGCAGCGATGAGAGTTGGAACACCAATTATATAGGATCTAAGGAATGGCGTGACCTACAACATTGGAACAATTTTCAAGAAGAAAAAGAAATAACATTAACCAGTTTAACACCAAGGCCGCATTTCCCGAATTTCGGAAGTGTCACATATAACGACAGTGTACCAGCTGCAGAAAATGAATCAACCATGATAATTCAAGGGTAGTGCCGGATTAGCTTGGCGCCGTCAGGCGCCAAGCTAATCCGGCACTACCCTTGAATTATCATGGTCGATCGATTTCATGCGGGTGTGCATAGGGGCTTAATGGGTTAAACGCCCTTGTGTAGTTTACAGTAACCTGAACTGCATGTATTGAATTTGAGGGTGTTAAATTGGTATGGGGGAGAAGGTGGGCGTTACGATGTTATTACAGTTTTGCGTGTTGTGACTTGGCGCTGGCCGTCTGACGCAGCGGGCTTGCTTTCATTAGCGTCATTAACCCTTTGCCTGCTACTGACAACACCGCTCGGAGGAAAAGACGCGTAGGTCATGACGTAGTGACGTAGTTAGCTAGTGACGTAGTTAGCTAGTGACGTAGTTACGCGTCTTTTCCACCGAGCGATGTCGTCAGTAGCAGTGGAGGATTGAGATAATGTGTGGGGGTTCATTTTGTCTTTAGTTTGTTTGTTCTAGTTGGCTGGTTGGTTTCAGTGCATCGGTGTTTTATTAGTTCGTCAGACTATCCTATGTGTTTATTGTTTGACTGGCTAATTCATTCATTCGTTCTTTCGTTGGTACGTTCGTTTGTTCGTTCGTTTGTTGGTTTGTTTGTTTGTTTGTTTGTTTGTTTGATCGTTCGTTCGTTCGTTTGTTCGTTCGTTCTTTCGTTCACTCACTCACTCTGCCAGTCAGTCGGTAAGTCATTAGTTTGTTCTTTGGTACGTTCGTTGTTTATTGATTCATTGCAGTGACGTCCTCCTCACCAGAGTGATGCCCAGCGCAGAGTGCCACACTGACCACCGCCTTGTCCGCTGCAAACTCAGGCTCCACCTCAAGCCGAAACCCAAGAAAGGAGGCCTCCTCCCCCCCCCCCCCCCCCAAGAAAACGCTTGATGTTGCCAGCCTTCAGCGTGACGACGTGAAAGCTGCCTTTCACACAGATTTACAGCTCAGGTTCAAAGACACAGCTGACCCAGCAATGAGACTCCCTGAAACACTCTGGGAACAACTGAAAACTGCTATTGCAAAATCCTCTACGGAAGTCTTGGGTTTTGCTAGAAAGAGGATCAATGAAGACTGGTTTGACGAAAACGACGTAGAGATCCAGGAACACTAGCAAAACACAAAGAGCCGCCCATCAGGCCCACCTAGCCCAGCCTTCCTGCCCTGTGAAGAAGTCTGTCTTCCACCTTGTCTGCAGCAATCTCCAGCGCAAGTTCAGAGAGCTCCAGAACGAGTAGTGGACCAGACTCGCACAGAGGACCCAGCTTTGCGCTGACAACGGTGACTACAGGGGCTTCTACGAAGCACTGAAAGCAGTGTATGGCCCCAGGCACCTGGTACAAAGTCCCCTGCGAAGCGCTGATAGTCAGGCACTTCTCACAGATAATACCTCTATCTTGAACCACTGGTAGGAATACTTTCAGAACCTCTTCAGCGCTGAGCGCACTTTTCAAGAAGCAGTCATCCTCCAAATCCCACACCTCCCAGTAAAGGTTGAATTGGACGAACCTCCCACCACTGAAGAGACCCTCACAGCCATCTATCGGCTCAAGAGTGACAAAGCAGCAGGCATTGACGGAATCCCGCCAGAGATCTGGAAACATGGAGGCCCAGCACTGCACAACAAGCTCCACGACATTTCTCTGCTGCTGGGAGAAAAGAACACTACCAAAGGATCTCCGTGATGAGGTCGTCATCACCCTGTACAAGAAAAAAGGAGGGAAGTCTTCCTGCTCCAACTCTCGTTGAATTACCCTGCTGTCCATTGCCGGGATAATTCTCGCAAGGCTGCTCCTGAATCGGCTGGTACCTGCCATCGCTGAAGACCACCTCCCAAAAGGCCAGTGTGGCTTCAGAGCCAACAGGAGCACTACCGAAATGGTCTTTGTGCTGAGACAGCTTCAGGAGAAGTGCCGCGAGCAGAACAAAGGGCTGTACGTAACGTTTGTCAACCTAACAAAAGCGTTCGACACTGTGAGCAGGCAAGGCATGTGGCAGATGCTGGAGCGACTTGGCTGTCCCCCAAAGTTCCTCAGCATGATCGTCCAGCTACAGGAGGACCAGCAAGGCCAGGTCAGACTCAACAATGACCTCTCAGAACCATCGGTGTGGAGCAGGGCTGCGTGCTGGCACCGACCCTCTTCACCATCTTTTTTAGCATGATGTTAAAGCAGGAATCAGTGAACCTCGACGATGACAACGCAGTGTACAACAGGTATCGTCTCGATGGCAGCCTGTTCAACCTCAGGCGTCTGCAGGCCCACACCAAAACCCTAGACCGACTGATTCGTGAGCTGCTTTTTGCTGATGACGCTGCCCTCGTTGCACACACACAGAGAGCTCTGCAGCGCATCACGCCCTGCTTCGCAGACGCTGCCCAGCTCTTTGGACTCGAGGTCAGTCTGAAAAATACAGAGGTCCTCCATCAGCCGGCACCCAAGGAAGAGCATCGCCCTCCCCACATCACCATCGGCGAGTCTGAACTGAAGTCAGTGCACCAGTTTACCTACCTTGGCTGCATCATCACGTCAGACGCCAAGTTAGACAAAGGGCTCGACACTGAGCAGGCTGGCAAAAGCGAACAGCGCTTTCGGGCGACTATTCAAGCGGGTGTGGCACAATCAACAGCTGAAAACAGGCACCAAGATCAGCGTGTACAGAGCTGTCGTCCTCACCACCCTGCTGTATGGTTCCGAGTCCTGGACCCTCTACCGCAGCCAACTACGACTCCTCGAACGCTTCCACCAGCGCTGCCTGCGTACCATCCCCGGCATTCATTGGAGTGACTCAACGTCGAGGTCCTTGAACAGGCGGAAACTGTGAGCATCGAGGCTTTGCTGCTGCGGACACATCTCCGATGGGCAGGGCACGTCTCCAGGATGGAGGATCATCGCCTACCCAAGATCACCCTGTTCGGCGAGCTCGCCACTGGACACCGAGACAAAGGGGCACCAAAGAAGAGATACAAAGACGATCTCAAGAAGTCACTTAGTGCCTGCCAAATTGACCACCACCGGTGGTCTTCGCTTGCTGCGGACCGCGACACCTGGCGCTCCACCATTTACAAGGCAGCCGTCTCCTTTGAGGACTTTCGCAGAGCTAGCCTTAAGAACAAGCGGCTCAGGAGAATAAACAGAGATGCCGCAACCTAAGAACCCTGGCCAGACCTCCCCCTGCAGCCACTGCGGTCGAACCTGCCTGTCCCGGATTGGCCTCCGCAGCCACGAGCATGCCTGCAGATGTCGCGGGCAACCTCTATAGAATCTTCGTTCGCGAAGTAAAGCCAAGAGAAGATTCATTGATTCATTGACTCACTCACTCACTCACTCACTCACTCACTCACTCACTCACTCACTCACTCACTCACTCACTCACTCACTCACTCACTCACTCACTCACTTTTAAACCACCACCTCCGCTGTCAGATCTGCAACAATCTATACTAATTAACAGCAACCGCGTCCACCCTCACACCCCTCATAGAGCCCCACCCCCACAAACAACGCCTCCCCTCCTCACTCACTCCCCTTATCTTTTCCCTCTCCCCTCCCCCTCCCCCGCCCCGTCACCCATCACTCATCCCCTCAGGCCCCTCCTCCCCCCACTCCTCCTTCTCCCCCCAAAAAACTAAACCAACAAAGTAGCTATGTACAAAAACAGGCACAGGCATATCCCTGCGCTAGTTCTGACACCGTGTGGTGTGCACGAGCTCAGCTTTCACCTTCACTGATGAGTGACGTTGGCCCAATGACGGTGTTTGCTGCAAACAGTTGAGCAGGCCTCCCACCCCCTCTCATATCAACAAGAGGCATAGATCCTCATGAGCCCCCGCGTCCCGCGGGGGCTCTTGAGGATCTATGCCTCTTGCTGACTGTAATTAAAAATTGAGATTTTCAAACGAAGTAGGTGATCGGGTGTTGAACCTTGTTGAAGTGTTAGTAAAAACAACAGAAGTCTAACACAGAAACTCTGTCATCTGCAAGTGATATAAACCGTCATTAGTCCATTGACGTCACGAGTCCATGAGCGTCTATGCCTCTAACTGCTCTGTCTAGAAAAAAAAAATTGCTGGACTAGCTTTTTTGGGGAAAAAAAAGTGACCTGAAGTGTCATTTTGGGCATTATAGTTTTGTGATTGTTGACAGACCTCACGCCTTTAGGCCTCCAGCCGAGCTCCAAATTCACATGGACCACCATGGCATCATCATATAATCACCTCATCATCACGCTACATCTGTAACCAATCCTCAAATGGGGGAAGCTTTCGTAACTCTGTGTACACGTTCTGCTGGCAGAAAATGACGTTTTGCGGGCTTTCAGTAATTCTCCGTTTGTTTTTATCTCTGCAGCAAACGTTTGATCTTTCGCATTGTCTAAATCTTTTGGAGTTAAGTCCCTTGGAAAGAATTAGGCCGCATGCGCAAGGCAGTCTCTCTTCAAACCGTTTCCTGTCGTAAGAGGCATAGATTGTCATGTACCCGGCTGTCGCAGAGGCACATGAGAATATATGCCTCTTGCAGTTATATTTTGGCTCTAGGTCTCCCGGAAACTAAGGGAGGTGTCCTGGGATTAAGTTGCGAATGAAGGCAGAGTGAGTTGAGCTCAAGTGTCCAAACTCTTGCTTGTTGCTATGCGGGTGGTGTTCGGGTGTTTTGGGGTGTATAGACGAAGGTGGGGAAACTTGACGAGCATATGGTGATGAGAGAAAGAGGAGGGGGGGGGGGGGAAGAGAGAGAGAGAGAGAGAGAGAGAGAGAGAGAGAGAGAGAGAGAGAGAGAGAGAGAGAGAGAGAGAGAGAGAGAGAGAGAGAGAGAGAGAGAATGACAATGATTCTTTATTTTACAATGGTGAAAGTTTTGGTGAAACCATTTTTGAACTTGCCGTTGCTAATCTACTTACATATAATGCACAAATCACAAAATACTATCTTTAAATTGGGAAAAACAAATAAAACGAACAAAATAATAAAATATAAACTTTTACAAAAATCGTGGAAGAAGTGTGAAATAAACATAGATACACGCGTCCAGGCTTTCGCACACCCGCAGAATCTGACACATAGACACAGTTGTAAAAGTATACATATCCATATACACATTCATAAACACGAACACACACACACATACACACACACACACACACACACAAACACACACATACACACACACACACACACACACACACGCACACACACACACACACACACACACACAAACACACACATACACACACACACACACACACACACACACACACACACACACACACACACACGCACACAAATACTTGCAGTATTAGCATCTTGTATTAGCTGAAGATATAACTGAATTAAAGAGTTAGAAAGGGAAAATCGTACACTGCAAGTGCAGGCTGCTGTGAAAATTGTTACGATGATGAGATGAGGGTACTTGAAGAGACCGGTTTTAAAAAACGAAAGCGTTGTTGATGTTGTGACATTTTTGGGCAATGTGTTCCACATGCTAGCACCCGAGAACGCTACATTTGTCTTGTAGAGATCGATTCTAGATCGTGGCACAGTAATGGATTACCTTGATCTGCAGTATGTTGATGCCGAGAGGGAAAACATTTTCTTAATATAATCGGGGACTTTGTTATTCAATACTTTGAACGTCGTTATTCCCTTATTGTATAATAAATGATTTTTCAGGGGGCGAATTTCTAAGGTTTTCAGTTTATTATCCGTTGTATAGTTAGGTTCTAAAAGGATAAGCTTCGCGGCTCTACGATGAAGAGAGAGAGAGAGAGAGAGAGAGAGAGAGAGAGAGAGAGAGAGAGAGAGAGAGAGAGAGAGAGAGAGAGAGAGAGAGAGAGAGATAGAGAGAGAGAGAGAGAGAGAGAGAGAGAGAGAGAGAGAGAGAGAGAGAGAGAGAGAGAAAGTCAGAGAGAGAGAGAGAGAGAGAGAGAGAGAGAGATAGAGAGAGAGAGAGAGAGAGAGAGAGAGAGAGAGTACTCGGACGCTAAAAAAAAAAATTATACTAAAAGGAGAAAATATTATTTTGTAAGGATAAAAAATTAGTTAGAGATTGTTTCCACTTACAAAACTACAAGAAAGCTAACACGCGCGCGCGCAAAAACACACACGCGCGCGCACACACACACACACACATATAACCACAAAGAAGCACACACGCATGCACACACACGCACACACACGCACACACACAGACACACACGCACGCACACAGACACGCATTCACGCAATATACACGCACACATGTACACATGAACAAAGGAGGAGACATTTTAATTGACAGACAAGAAATCAACTAATCAAAAGCTACCCCCACACACACACACACACACACACACACACGCACGCACGCACACACAACACAACCACGATCAAATCTATAGGGAAAACGACGGCTTGTTCTACAGCATGCCGGTCGAAATATCCTGATAAAACAAAGTAGCAAATATGCAGTGCTGCTGAATTGATCAGTGTTCAGGTCGTATCCCTTAGACTACACCTATCCCTGTTCGCCCTGTAACCCGCCTCCTAGGGCCGTCCACCATCACTCTTGTAGCGCAGACGTTAAACCCCAGTTAACCAACCACTATAATCAACCGCCCACCTCCAAACCCCCCACCCTCGGCCTGACCTTACCTGAAAATTTCGTATCCCAATGCGCAAAAGGCCATCGGGCCGACGTCGGCAGCCGTTGGCCCGCGCACGATGGCCTTTTTGCTCACTGAGATGTAACCGTGCGTGTGGGCTGAAGGCATCTTTCAAGCGTAAGCCAGGAAAATTCCCTTTGTCTGTTTCTTACATTGATAAAATCTTCACAGGAGCAGCGGCAGCAAAACTACCTACCTTTTCTCATTAGGCACCCTTCGGCCTTCCAACGCCAGTCGCGAATAGATAGATTCGACCGTGAAAGTTCAAGGGTCGTGCTGGTTTGGCTCGGCGCCTTGGAAGGCGCCGAGCGAAACCAGCGCTACCCTTTGAACTATTTCGGTCAATCCCTCACCGGTGAGTGAAAAAGTTAGTCAGCGGACGACGCTGGAATGTCGGTGGTTTTGGTGTTGAAAGTGGAAGAGAGGATGGTGCGAACATTACCTTTTGTTACAGAGAGATAAGCAGTAAAACATCGCTACAGTGCCTAGCTTTAGTACTTTCCGTGCCCTTAAAACTGCTCTCTCAGACTATGGCGTTACATTCCTCTAGTCTAGCTGGAAAAAAACAGCAGAAAGACTTTGAAATTTTGAAAAAAATGTCAGTTCGTTTTGTTCAGGCAATCCATCAATCGATCGGTCTGTTTGCCAATCAATCAATCAATCATGTAGTAAAACTGTTGCCGCTAGGGTTTCATGTGAAAGAAAAACAGAACGTTTGTTTCCATGTCATCTGAAGAAGGATCTTTGATCCGAAACGTCGTTCCTTGTTTCTATTTTAAAGGGTTTTCCACCACTATCTTCTGTTTTTCTAATCAATCAATCAATCAATCAATCAATCAATCAATCAATCAATCAATCAATCAATCAATCAATCAATCAATCAATCAATCAATCAATCAATCGATCGATCGATCGATCAATCAATCAATCAATCAATCAATCAATCAATCAATCAACCAACCAACCAATCAATCAACCAATCAATCAATCAAACAAACAAACAATCAATCAAACAATCAATCAGTCAATCAGGCAGTCCGTCCATCCATCCGTCCGTCCGTCTATCCGTACGTCCATCCAATCATCCAACTAAATCCATGCATCCATCCATTCACTCATGCATCAATGCATCCATCCATGCACTCATGCATCCATTAACCCATGCATGCTGGATATCCGTCCATCGTTATGTGCGATGCGGTTGTTCTGAAGACTTCACGACTACGAGTGGTCCAGATTGTAATTGTTGACTGTTAATATTATCATTATTGTTTGTGGATCTACACTCTGCATAATGACAGCTGTTACTGTTGGTATTATCATTATTGTTCGTCACGTCTACACTCTGCCTAATGACAGCTGTTACTGTTGGTATTATCATTATTGTTCGTCACGTCTAAACTCTGCCTAATGACAGCTGTTACTGTTAGTACTAACATTATTGTACCGTCACGTCCACACTCTGCATAATGACAGCTGTTACTGTTGGTACTATCATTATTGTACCATCACGTCCACACTCTGCATAATGACAGCTGTTACTGATGGTATTATCATTATTGCACCGTCACGTCCACACCCTGCATAATGACAGGTGTTACTGTTAGTGTTATCATCATTGTACCGTCACGTCCACACTCTGCATAATGACAGGTGTTACTGTTAGTGTTATCATCATTGTGCCGTCACGTCCACACTCTGCATAATGACAGGTGTTACTGTTGGTATTATCATTATTGTACCGTCACGTCCACACCCTGCATAATGACAGGTGTTACTGTTGGTATTATCATTATTGTACCGTCACGTCCACACCCTGCATAATGACAGCTGTTACTGTTAGTACTAACATTATTGTTCGTCACGTCTACACTCTGCCTAATGACAGCTGTTACTGTTAGTACTAACATTATTGTACCGTCACGTCCACACTCTGCATAATGACAGCTGTTACTGTTGGTATTATCATTATTGCACCGTCACGTCCACACTCTGCATAATGACAGGTGTTACTGTTAGTGTTATCATCATTGTACCGTCACGTCCACACTCTGCATAATGACAGGTGTTACTGTTGGTATTATCATTATTGTACCGTCACGTCCACACCCTGCATAATGACAGGTGTTACTGTTAGTGTTATCATCATTGTGCCGTCACGTCCACACTCTGCATAATGACAGGTGTTACTGTTGGTATTATCATTATTGTACCGTCACGTCCACACCCTGCATAATGACAGGTGTTACTGTTAGTACTAACATTATTGTACCGTCACGTCCACACTCTGCATAATGACAGCTGTTACTGTTGGTACTATCATTATTGTACCATCACGTCCACACTCTGCATAATGACAGCTGTTACTGTTGGTATTATCATTATTGCACCGTCACGTCCACACCCTGCATAATGACAGGTGTTACTGTTAGTGTTATCATCATTGTACCGTCACGTCCACACTCTGCATAATGACAGGTGTTACTGTTAGTGTTATCATCATTGTGCCGTCACGTCCACACTCTGCATAATGACAGGTGTTACTGTTGGTATTATCATTATTGTACCGTCACGTCCACACCCTGCATAATGACAGGTGTTACTGTTGGTATTATCATTATTGTACCGTCACGTCCACACCCTGCATAATGACAGCTGTTACTGTTAGTACTAACATTATTGTTCGTCACGTCTACACTCTGCCTAATGACAGCTGTTACTGTTAGTACTAACATTATTGTACCGTCACGTCCACACTCTGCATAATGACAGCTGTTACTGTTGGTATTATCATTATTGCACCGTCACGTCCACACTCTGCATAATGACAGGTGTTACTGTTAGTGTTATCATCATTGTACCGTCACGTCCACACTCTGCATAATGACAGGTGTTACTGTTGGTATTATCATTATTGTACCGTCACGTCCACACCCTGCATAATGACAGGTGTTACTGTTAGTGTTATCATCATTGTGCCGTCACGTCCACACTCTGCATAATGACAGGTGTTACTGTTGGTATTATCATTATTGTACCGTCACGTCCACACCCTGCATAATGACAGGTGTTACTGTTAGTAAGTCAGGAATAACGTAGGGCCATTGAAACCCTTTCAATGCCTGTGGCCGCAGATCGCCATTTTCACATCACCGCAACTACAACGTCAAAGATCACCAGCCGTCAAACGAACATAGATACAAAATGATAGATATATAGATAGATAGATAGATAGATAGACAGACAGACAGACAGACAGACAGACAGACAGAGAGACAGACAGAGAGATAGACAGACAGACAGACAGACAGACAAACAGAGACAGAGAGCGAGAGAGAGAGAGAGAGAGAGAGAGAGAGAGAGAGAGAGAGAGAGAGAGAGAGAGAGAGAGAGAGAGAGAGAGAGACAGACAGACAGACAGACAGACAGACAGACAGACAGACAGACAGATGATGGATAGATAGATACTGTTTATTGCCATTTGCCCTAAGAACATAAAGCATAGGGATGTGTGTTGGTGTCGTTACAATTACAAACATCACAGTCAACAATAATAAAAATAAAAAAAATAATATTCTATCACACAAATCCAATGCCCTACACACACTGTAAAAACTTTAAAACTAAACAACTAATATCACAAACCAGTGCGTACCGTACACACCCACGCTCATCTTCCACACACACACACAAACACACACGCCTATTAATCTAAGAAATCGAAATTAATTAAAGGTATATCGTTTAAAATGAAAACAGAATGCCTTAGAGTAAATGTCACTAATTTAGTGATCACAGTTGGGGGTAAAACTGGTTAATATATACCATAAGACTAGTGATTACAGCAGGAACACTGGCTAATAAATTATATATCATAAGTATAATATTACGTGTAAAAACTGTTAATATATATATTTAGACTAGTGATTACAGCAGGAACACTGGCTAATAAATTATATATCATAAGTATAATATTACGTGTAAAACTGTTAATATATATCTTTAGACTAGTGATTACAGCAGGAAAACCGGTTAATATATATCATAATATTACAAGTGTAAAACTGTTAATATATACCTTTAGACTAGTGATTACAGCAGGAACACTGGCTAATAAATTATATATCATAAGTATAATATTACGTGTAAAACTGTTAATATATATCTTTAGACTAGTGATTACAGCAGGAAAACCGGTTAATATATATCATAAGTATAATATTACAAGTGTAAAACTGTTAATATATACCTTTAGACTAGTGATTACAGCAGGAAAACCGGTTAATAAATTATATATCATAAGTATAATATTACAAGTGTAAAACTGTTAATATATACCTTTAGACTAGTTGTTACAGCAGGAAAACCGGCTAATATATATCATAAGTATAATATTACATGTGTAAAACTGTTAATATATATCATAAGACTAGTGATTACAGCAGGAGCTGAGGCATAAATGCTCATGGGTGGTGGTCAAATTTTCCCGGCATTGAAGGGGTTAAGCCCTGAAGACCGATGCCGGTGAGACGGTATTTCATAAAGGCATTACACCAAAAGGCAAAGATGCCCACGAGCCTCTGCGACTGCAAGGGCTCATGAGAATCTATGCCTTTTGCAGATGACAGGGACTTGATGTTGTCGACTGACCGTGTGACTCAGCTGCACGGTAACTGCTAAAGTGTATCAGTCGACTCGTGATACGAAGTCATTTTTATTTGGAAACGGCAACGTTCGATTTAGCCAGGCACAGACTCAATAACATTTCATTATCTGGAAAACAAGTCCCGTCAACTGCACATTCTGAGAAACCCCATACCCCAGTGTTATAAGCACGAGCAAGGTTTCTATCTATCTATCTATCTATCTATCTATATCCCGTAGTCTTGCCGACCGTTGGGGCACCACTGATGGCTTGGCAACCAGCTCCCTCCATTCCTCTCTGTTCTCTGCCATTCTTAGTGTATCGCGCAGCTTCAGTCCTGTCCACTCTGAGATATTGTCCTCCAAGCAAGGCCGTTTACGTCCGAAAAAAAATTAAGCAAATTGGCGAAGGAAACTTTTGGTGGAGATAGGATGGTGGCGATGGGGGGGGGGGGGATGGGGTATGGGGGGCGGGAGGGGGAGGGGTAGGGAGCAGCTATGACCTGGCCACAACGAGTCTTTCAAAGATGGCAAGCCTGTAGTCAGAGAGCCGTGTAACCCCTTCCCCTTCCTCAGTACGTACATTCTTGTTTCTGAAAGCTTTGTTCCTTCAGTACCCGAAAGCCAATCTCTCTTGGCTTGACTTCGCAAACGAAGATTTTATAGGAGTTGCCCACGACGTCTGCAGGCTTGTTCGTGGCTGCGGAGGCCAATCCGAGACAGGCAGGTTCGACCGCAGTGGCTGCAGGGGAAGGTCTGGTCAGGGTTTTGAGCTGCGGCATCTCTGTTTTTTCTCCTGAGCCTCTTGTCCTTAAGGCTAGCTCTGTGAGAGTCCTCAAAGGAGACAGCTGCCTTGTAAACGGTGGAGCGCCAGGTGTCACGGTCCGCAGCAAGCGAAGACCACTGGTGGTGGTCGATTTGGCAGGCACTAAGTGACTTCTTGAGACAGTCTTTGTATCTCTTCTTTGGTGCCCCTCTGTCACGGTGTCCAGTAGCAAGCTCGCCGAACAGGGTGATCTTTGGTAGGCGATGATCCTCCATCCTGGAGACATGCCCCGCCCAGCGGAGCTGTGTCCGCAGCAGCAAAGCCTCGATGCTCACAGTTTCAGCCTGTTCAAGGACCTCGACGTTGGTGACATAGTCACTCCAGTGAATGCCCAGGATGGTGCGCAGGCAGCGCTGGTGGAAGCGTTCGAGGAGTCGTAGTTGGCTGCGGTAGAGGGCCCAGGACTCGGAACCATACAGCAGGGTGGTGAGGACCACAGCTCTGTACACGCTGATCTTGGTGCCTGTTTTCAGCTGTTGATTGTGCCACACCCGCTTGAAAAGTCGCCCGAAAGCGCTGTTCGCTTTTGCCAGCCTGCTGTCAAGCTCCTTGTCCAGCTTGGCGTCCGACGTGATAATGCAGCCAAGGTAAGTAAACTGGTGCACTGACTTTAGTTCAGACTCGCCAATGGTGATGTGAGGAGGGCGATACACTGTCTTGGGTGCCGGCTGATGGAGGACCTCTGTCTTTTTCAGACTGACCTCGAGTCCAAAGAGCTGGGCAGCATCTGCGAAGCAAGACGTGATGCGCTGCAGGGCTTTCTCTGTGTGTGCAACGAGGGCAGCATCATCAGCAAAAAGCAGCTCACGAATCAGTTGGTCTAGGGTTTTCGTGTGGGCCTGCAGTCGTCTGAGGTTGAACAGGCTGCCATCGAGACGATACCTGATGTACACTGCATCGTCATCATCGAGGTCCACTGTGGCCTGCTTCAACATCATAAAGCCAATAACAAAAGTCAAAGCAGCGTGCATACAAATTGGTCTCAGCAAGAGGCATAGATCCTCATGAGCCCCTCAGTCGCGGGGGCTCATGAGGATCTGTGCCTCTTGCAGTTGGATCGTTTTCATTTTTATCTCGGCAGTCTAAGGGTTAATCAGTTAACCTGCTTCTTCCTGCTACCCCCAGGCCCTTGTCCCTCCTTCTACAAAAAGCATAATATGTGGCTAGCTATACCACCGGCAGGGCCGCTTTCATTTCGCACGGTGCAGCAGCGATCCGGTATGGCGTAATACAGGCGGGCCCTATGACTTCTGACATGATAACTCCCCCCCCCCTCCCCCTCCTCCCTTCCCCCCTCCCCTCCACCTACCCCCCCCCCCCTCTCGCCTTCCCCCTTTGGCGTCAGTCAATGCAATCAGTCAAGCAATTCCAAAAAATAAGTAAATAACTGCATTTCTGTATGTGTGCACTGCAGCCACTGTGTCTGTGAACGCCAGTACTGTGCTTATGAGGTACGCTGAAAGTCACCACAGGGGGCAGGGGTGAGGGAAATGGAAGTTTTATTCTGCCAAGAGTTTCGTGCTCCTGATTGACTCCGACGCTCGGAGTCTAGTCAGTCAGGGGCAGGAAACTCTGGAAAGCAAAATCTTGGTTGGTTCGGGGTTTACCGTCCACGGCACCGAAGTGATAATGGACGGCCCTGACGGGCGGGTTTATAGGGGAGAGGGAAATCTATTTCCTATGGAGTACGACCTGAACACTGATCAATTCAGGCGCACTGCAACTGTGTCGCTTTGATCTACCAAGCAAAATCTTCCATTCCCTCCCCCTGTTACAAAAAAAGTAAATTAAAAAAAAAAAAACACGTCAGTGCCTTTGTCACCAGGCCGCAATCAGATAACACGTAGTTATACTTTGTATGGATTACCCGCCTTGTCCACGGCAGTTATCTCCCATTTCCCAAGGCGTCAGCTGTCTGAGCGAGGTGTCGCATATTCTGCGGTGGTCGAACCCCTTTCGGCCTTATCGCGGGCTTCCATCTCCGCCGTTTCACGTCTGATTGCTCTGCTACTGTTACTCAAGCTGCAATCAGGCGATTTGCCGCTAGAGTTACCTCCCGTACATCCGGGGTTCCGAGGCGAAGGTCACGTGATCTATAAATCTCTACTTCCATCTTACGTTGTCATTATAGTCCCTGATCACCTCGGTGCAGAGGGACAAAAAAGTGGATAAAACGAACGATACGTTGTCAGTCACAATCCTCACTAAGTTCAGAGAAAATTAATCAGTGTCACAGTTTGACCTCCTTCTCTATTATTTTAATGATTTAAATGCTGATAGTTGTGACAGCAAGAAGCATAGATCCTCATGAGCTCCTGCAACTGCGGTGGCTCATGAGGATCTATGCCTCTTGCATTGAAATGAGATGTCTCAGCAACTGTGCCGTCTGTCCGGCGTCTGTGGGATTCTTTTTTTTTTTTCCCGTCTTGTACTCGCAACGCGTGCAAGCGGCCAGCTTCTTTGTGCGGGTTGTGTTAACCTCAGTAGTACGCAAAAAGTCCTCAGGCCGACATCAGTCTGACGCCGTCCTCGGGACCTGTTGCTCTGCAGGAACGTCGGTTTGAAGCTCAGTCGACCATTTGACTCGGCATTCTTTTCAAAATTCAGTATCAGACGCGCTCATCGTTTGACCCGTCGTGACATCGCTAAATGCGTGTCTTTACACGAAATCTCGCGTGTGAGTTTTTTTACGCACATTTCCTTTGTTAATTTGAAGCCAGCGCTTAATCACTGGACTGAAAACTTAGGTGCGTGTTCATTGTTTGGATAAGCTAAGCGCATTAAACGGGTGTAGAGACGTTTATTACTTAACCCTATCAGTGCCAGAAGTGCTCCAGTGTGAAATCGTTGTAAATTCAACATCAAAAAAAAAAAAAAAAAAAAAAAAAAAACCAGCTTTCAAAGGAAATCGGACACAAAGTGTTTTCAGCAAGAGGCATAGATCCTCATGAGCCCCCGCAACTGCGGGGGCTCATGAGGATCTATGCCTCTTGCATTTGGATGCTCAGTGTTTAGTCATGGCAGTGAAACGGTTAATCCTTCCGTGGCTCCGCGCACAGCAGGGTTAACGGGTGTGAGGTATATAATCAGATAAATATGAAGTGCGATTTATTATGTCGATAAGCGCATTACACTTGTTTGCCATAACGCGTGGGGTGATCGGCTTCACCTGCCCAGCTTGTTAACTCATTCAGCCCGGCGCAACGTGTTTCCCACATTTTGGAGGCGTCATCTTAACGACTATGCACCTGTTGCAGGGGATGGATCCACCATGAGAATTCAAGGGCAGTGCCAGATTCGCTTGGCGCCGACAGGCGCCAAGGTAATCTGGCACCACCCTTGAATTACCATGGTCGACCCGTCTCCTGCTGTAGTGCGTCAGGGCTGAATGAGTTAAATCCGATACAAAAAGCATGTTCTGCACTGCTCAATTTATTAACAAGTGCTGTGTTAGTTTTCAACAAGGAAAAAGTGTTCGTGTTTTATACCCAGCAGGCCGGCAGTGGTTGAAATTTGGGACATGTAGTTTAAAATTCCATGTCCACGCCTGCTGTTTATCAATTGGTACACATGATGTTTATCGGTTCCAGTTGGTGACATATCGGTGCAGTTTGATCAACTCGTACTGTTAACACATTGTGCTCGAGGTACGAAATACCCAACCCTATTTAAGTTATGGCTGGCCCGCGCACGTCCGTGAGCGGGCCAGCTAAGTCCGACGTCTGCCCGAGGACCTTTTGTAAAACTGTTGACCGCTACAACCGCCCCCCCCCCCCCCCAACACACACACAAACACAGAATAATCTAAACAAGACTGAAAGCTCGTTGCTTCCACTAAAACAGATCGAGACCCACAGAAGTTCAGGCGATATGTTTCGACAGGAAGAGGTACTTATTTCTCATGAGCCCCTGTTATTAGCAGGAACCATGAAGATCTGTGCTTGAGTCAGATGTGGAGAGTTGTCTGTTTGATAATATGTTTGCCCTCTTCGCACTTCGGGGACAAAAGTTGAGTAACAAGGCGTTTTTTTCTGCCTCTCACAGAAAAAGGAAATACAATTATAAACGTGAAATTGCCTCCGTCGCCAAGATAACAGGCATAGACTCATTTGGTGGCAGTAGCTCATGAGTATCTGTGACTCTGGTAGGGTGAAGAAAATTGCCGTTAGACCCACACCCAAACTTCAAACCACTGGACGAAGATCTGTTCTACACAACCCAGGTATCCAGCCGCATACAACCTCGGCAGCGACACCCCTATTTTCAGGAGAGCTTGCAACCGATTTGAGTCGACAAGAGGCATAGATTCTCATGAGTCCCTGCGACAGCAGGGGCTCATGTGAATCTGTGCCTCTTGCAGATGGAGGGAGTTAGATCAGGGGTGTAATATGCAAACACCTGCGCGCTCATAACGCGCGGAAGAATTAAGTCCCGGGATACACTGGATTAGAGCTAATCCGCGGGCCCGATACCTGCCTATTACAAGGTCCAGGACGGTGTGTATGGTGAAGTTTAGGGCTGCTGCGGCCCTAGCCGCGTCCTCCATGACGCGTGCTCGAAAAATATTCGACAAATTTAACCCCTTCGCTGGCGGAGGTCACGAAATACGCGTCTGAAACCAATACACAATGACCGGCATTCGTTCGCTGGCACCGGAGGTCACGAAATACGCGTCTGAGACCAATACACACTGACTGGCATTCGTTCGCTGGCGGAGGTCACGAAATACGCGTCTGAGACCAATACACACTGACCGGCATTCGTTCGCTGGCGGAGGTCACGAAATACGCGTCTGAGACGAATACACACTGACCGGCATTCGCATGAAAAAAACAAAAGCAAAAACCCAGACAATTAAATGGTACCAAATTGGGCATCACAACTCAGGATTAACAAGAGACATAATCCTCATGAGCCCCCGCGACTGCGGGGGCTCATGAGGGTTTATGTCTCTTGAAGCTGGGTAGCGTTCGCCTTGCCCCCGCAGTCCAATACTAGTAAAATCAAACCTTGTGAGGGGGCACAGTGTCAGGGAACCTAGGCGCCCAACAGTGACCATTCCTGCAGCGAAAGAACCGCCAAAGACATGAGTGTTTTGAATACAAATGTCACGTTTGTCAACTGAATGCGTTTATGTATTTGGTCAAATGCTGTTCTGTTGTGCAATGTGGGGGCGTATTTTGTTTGGTACTTTTATCGTGTAATATTGTCTTGTTTGATGTGCGGCGCCTAGAGCATGTTACCATGTATAGGTGCCTAATGAAGAATCTTTATTACTAGTAGTAGTAGTACTAGTAGAATCATTATTGTTATTGTTGTTGATACTACTACTACAACACTACTACTATTAGTAGTTGTAGTAGTAGAAGTAGCAGTAGTAGTAGGATAATCATCATCATTGTTATTATCATTATTATCATCATCGTTATCATCATTATCGTTATTGTTATTATTATCATTATTATTATGATGATGATCATCATCATCATTAGATTATTATTATTATGATGATGATGATGATTAGTATTATCATCATCATCAATAATATTAGTATTATTGGTGGCAGTCGTAGTAGTTGTTTATCATCATCATCATCATCATCATCATCATCATCATCATCATCATCATCATGTTTTGTCGAAAATGTTGTGGACCGAGCCGTTGTAATGCTAGTTATAATTTTTGACAATCTTGGACTGTGCTGTTTGATTTCAATCTCTATATCTTGCACAGTTCTAGCATTTTTTTTTTCTTGCGCCCTTTTTTCTCTATGAAAAGTATCCAGTAAGTACGTGTCCGCGTCTCAAGACAAAACACCTCTCCGATAATGAGGGATTAGCGCTAATCCGTGGCATGAAAGGCAGATTAGATGGGTGTTTGATATGCTGAGCCGTTGCATCGATTTATTCACCCGCGTGACGTAATAATGCGCGATATATCAACTCAACTCCAGCTTGTGCTCGCCAGCTCATTTTCCAGCAACAAGAAACGTCTGGGGATCAGGGGTGCAAATGTAGATTAGATCGTTTTAACCAATACGCCGCTACCACATCTCACTGATCGACACTCGCGTGAAAAACACATACTAAAGGGGACCCGAAATAGGTACATAGAACACAGGAACAAGAGACATAAATAACACAGATCAACACTCGCGTTAAGAACACATACTACTAAAGGGGGCCCGAAATAGGCACACAGAACACAGGACTGAACAACACGAGACTCATAAATAACACAGATCAACACTCGCGTTAAGAGCACATACTACTAAAGGGGACCCGAAATAGGCACACAGAACACAGGAACAAGAGACATAAATAACACAGATCAACACTCGCGTTAAGAACACATACTACTAAAGGGGGCCCCGAAATAGGCACACAGAACACAGGACTGAACAACACGAGACTCATAAATAACACAGATCAACACTCGCGGCTGGAAGAACACAGACATACTACACAGTCACACCGCGTGAAACACACTACTAAAGGGCCCGAAATAGGCACACAGAACACAGGAACAAGAGACATAAATCCTCATGAGCCCCCGCGACTGCGACTGCGGGGGCTCATGAGGATTTATGCCTCTTGCAGCTGGGTAGCCGTGTTGACTTTGCTCTGGAGGTTGAGGGGTTAACCTTCCCGTGCATGCAGCCCGGCCACTGGCACTGTCATCAGTTTTAGGAACCGCAGGCCCAAGCCGGTTAACCCACTCAGCCCGACGGCCGTGTTCCCCATATTCTGGAAGCGTCATCTAATGACTATGCACCAGTTGCAGGAGATGGATCGATCATGACAATTCAAGGGCAGTGCCAGATTAGCTTGGCGCCGACAGGCACTACCCTTGAATTATCATGGTCGAGCCGTCTCCCTGCTGTAGCGCGTCAGGGCTGAATGGGTTAACGGCGGCCATGTACAATCTACTCCGCTTATTACAAACAGCCGGATAGTACAACATTTTTTTTTTTGCAGAGGTCCCGACAGCACGCTGTCTGTGTAACTAACTTCGCTTATACCACGCTCCGGACGTACTGTCAACAAGAAAAGCTTGTCAGTTCCCCTGGCGACTCGACATATCCAAAGTGTGCTGTATAAAGATCCTCTTTTGTGATCGTGGGAAGTTTTTTTTATTTTGTTATTTTTCTTCAATTTTTTATTTATTTATTTATTTATAACACATTTTCTGGTCACAGATCGCCACAAGCTCAAATCAATAACATACAACGGGCATCCTGCTCAGATGACTAACAGTTTAGCATCACGAAAGACATATGGTTTGGGCGTCCACGTCATCTGAAAAAGAAAACAAACAAACTATTTAACCTAAATTACGTAGTATGATCCTCAAACGCTTTGCAGAATAAAAGTTTGGTTGATTGCACTACTAAATACAACAGACTTGATATGTTGTTGTTGTTGTTGTTGTTGTTGTTGTTGTTGTTGTTGTTGTTGGTGTTATTGTTATTGTTATTGTTGTTGTTGTTGTTGTTGTTGTTGTTGTTATTGTTGTTATTCTTATTGTTATAATTGTTGTTGTTATTGTTTTGGTTGATGTAGTTGTTTGTTGTTGTTGTTGCTGTTGTTGTTATTGTTATTGTTGTTATTGTTATTATTATTGTTGTTGTTGTTATTGTTAGTGTTGTTTTTGCTGTTGTTATTGTTGTTGTTGATGTTATGTTATTATTATTGTTGTTATTTTGGTTAATGTAGTTTGTTGTTGTTGGTGTTATTGTTGTTGTTGATGATGTTTGCTTTTTGGCTCATGTATGTGGCAGTATAAAACAGACATACACAGGAAACACACGCGCCCTCAGTTTTAACCTGTTAACTGCCGGGGCCAGGACGAACGCTACCCACTTGCTAAGAGACTCCCACCCATCTGCAAGAGACATAAATCCTCATGAGCCCCCCGCAGTCGCGCTAACTTACCGCAGTCGCGGGGGGCTCATGAGGATTTATGTCTCTTGTAAGTCCTTAGATTCTTCATACCTATTTTTCGTCCCAGTTCGATTGTGTTCTTCTTGTGAATGTCTGTTAATAGTCTGCAGATATTTCAGACGCGCAATCCGTCATCACTAGCAGCGAAGGAGTTAAACGTTGGGGAAAAGTGCCTCTTCATTAACCACCTCGCATGCAGGTCTACATTCAGACATGCGGCAATAATTGTTTTGAAAGGATGCTAGCAAAAAAAAAAAAAAAAAGTCTGAGCAATATTGCTGGTTGCCAGTCCCTCTTTGTAGTGTGAATCGTTACTGCTGTTGAAATTTAAAAAAAAAAAAAAAAAAAAAAACTGTGCTAAGCTATTTTTCTAAAACGCAAAAAGTCCTAAGGCCGACTTAAACCGCGGTATGCCCGCGCACGGTGTGCGCGGTCTTACCGCGGTCTAAGTCGGCCTTAGGACCTTTTGCGCACTTGGCTTAGGAGGGTTCCCCGAGATCACCCTGTCTCAAGACACACAAGACATGACAAGCAAGTCCGGCTCCCGTACCCCTACAGGTAATAACCAGGTCTGAATGAATAGGCTTTGACATTAATTTTAAAAAATTAATCTAAAAAAATCCATCAGTTATTAAAATGATTGAACATGCTTTGCACCTGCAATAATCAGGTCCTCAAAAGCGTTTTGACATGTCTGTTAAACTGAATGAAATCTATCAAAGTCTCTGTGACTGGACTTGCACCTGTGCAATTTTAAACACAACGCGCGTGGCTTTGTAATAATACAGACAGCGAGTGTGCGGCTGTGAAAAGCAGAGGTGTGTGTAAGGGGCAATTTTCTTTTAGAGGGGTGGGGTGGGGGTTAGCGGGTGGTGGGGGTAGGGAAAGGGGGTGGAGGGGGGGGGGGGGTAGGGGGAGGGGATCGAGCCGAGAAAAAAGGATGCGAGGCTTAAGAATAAATTGGTTAATCGGAGAACATATTTCGTTCGGGTGGTCTTGTCGTTTAATAACAATTTTTTTTTCCCAGTTTCCGTGGATGCTGCAAACTCCACTGCTGAGAAAAGAAAGTCAACACCATCCAACTGCAAGAGACATAGATCCTCATGAGCCCCCGCGACTGCGGGGGCTCATGGGGATCTATGCCTCTTGCTGAGAACAATTTATATCTATGTTTCTTGGACGGTGTTGGCTCTTGGTCGTTAGATGAATCAAGATTTCAGAAACAAACAATGAACCTACAGCGTACGTACAGTGGAAGGAAAGGGGCTAAATCTACAGACTTTGGGACTGAGGGAGGAGGGTTGGGGGGGGGGGGGAGATTCGGGGAGGGGCGGGGTGAGGGGGGGGGGGATGCGAGGAAGAATTTGCCTACTGTGTTTTCTTTTTAATTCAGGGAAGAAAAAACAAAATGTCCAATCGTCTTTAGGCACGCGTTTTGCTCTGGATTTTTTTTTTAAAGGTGAATTCAGCACGCCATATTATTTATCTTTTTTTTTATAAACAAAAGGCACGAATATGACAGCAGCGTGTTTGCTACCTGCATTTGTCAACACCGTTTGGTTGCTTGCTGCGCTTGCGTAGTAGACTTGACTCATTCGAGACGTGCCGCATACGGAAACGCGGCAAACCGCCGCGTATCCATAGGCGGCACGTCTCGAATGAGTTAACAGTGGCTTGGTTGAATGGGTGGGTGTTTAGTTGAATGGGTGGCTGGTTTGAATGCGTAGCTGCTTGTTGACTAGCTTTCTTGGCCGGTTGCTTGGTTGGCTGCTACATTGTAACCGGCTTGCTTGAATGAATATACACCGCCATGAGATGGCCTTAGTTGCCTGCTCTGCGTTAAACTCAACTAACTAACTAACTAACTAACTCAACTAACTAATAACTAACTAACTAACTGACTAACTCAACTAACTCAACTAACTAACTCAGCTAACTAACTCAGCTAACTAACTCAACTAACTCACTAACTAACTCAACTAACTAACTAACCAACTAACTAACTAACTAACTAACTAACTAACTAACTAACTAACTAACTAACTAACTAACTAACTAACCTGAATGAGTAGTAGCTGTAGATGCTGAAAATGCCATAGCCGAGTTTGTTACTGTTTCGGTGTTCGCCAAGACAATGGTGAACATTTTGTAGATCAACGATTTACAAAAATCTTTCAAAACTTGTATCTAAAAACGCAGAATAAAAAAGGAATTGATAGATCTCAGTGACTTCACTGCCAGTGAAAGTAGACTGTCTTTCTGAAATGTTTGTTAATCACGTTCAACCTCAGCCGTCCGAATGACATAGACACAAAGTCAGTTTCAGCAAGAGACATAGATCCTCATGAGCCCCCGCGACTGCGGGGGCTCATGAGGATCTATGTCTCTTGCAGATGGATGTGTTCACGTGTCCTCAACAGTGAAAGCGCCAGATGGAATTTGGAGAGCGGGCTTAATTACCAAGTTCACAGACGTACAGGCCTGGGAATCGTTTCCATCCGCCATGACACCTACAGCCACTACGTGACGTCTTCAGACAGCTGCAGGACTGAGTCACGTGATACTAACAGCACAAGCAAAAAAAGGTTGAAAAGTGCACTCCGCATCGCAGTCTGATTTCAACACCCCATTATCTGATGAAAAAAGAAATTAGATTCTTGTGATAGCCATCAGAATTCTGGAATTTTGAACTGAGATCTATACTTTTATTGAAACAGAAATCAACGAAGAGAAAGTTTCTGAATTTTTTTTTGTTTTTTTTTAATTATTAAATATGCAAAAGGTATACACTCTAATGCGCCCCTGCAGATTAAGGGATATATACCTCTTGCCTGTCTCATTTTCCTCTGTTCCTTGACTCTATTCCTCAAACGAAGGGACAGATCTGAAGATTTACGCGTGCGATTATAAAAGGAGATATACAGTTAACCGCGCTTCGTGCTAAAATGAATTGGATAAGGACATTTACATCTGTGCTACTCACACAGAATACGACAACCAAATCTCAATCCAAGTCTGCATCAGCAGAGACAACTCGGACCAAATGTTGGGGGTGCAGAAGTGGATGTAATTATCGTGGGAATAGGTCGCTGGTGCCTGGTTAAATTGGACGGGTAAGGACTCATTTTGTCTCATCAGGCTAATGACGCGATCTGTGTTGAATGTTTGCCGGATTTCTGGTCTACTTACTTCGATAGTCGGAACTACTATGAATTGCGTCATCCAAGCTTTGCGGGTTGGGACTCACTCGCTTTAGTGCTCAGGTGGCGGAGTAAGAGTTGGAGTGACTTTTCAGCCGGCGAGCAGAGGCCGGAGTTAGAGCCGACTTCAGCCACAGTTTTCCCGCGCACTGCCGTGCGCGGGCAAACTGTGGCTGAAGTCGGCCACTTTTGGTTACAAGGGTGAAACATCCGTCTGCGGAGTTGACCCCTTCAGCGTGAACATGATGCCGGCCGGATTGTCACTCACACATGAACAGTACCCCCCTCTCACCCACCCGTCCCCTCCGGCCCTTTCCACCCGTTCCCCTTTCCCCATCCTAAACATGCGCGCGCGCGCACACACACACACACACACACACACACACACGCACACACGCACGCACGCACGCACGCACGCACGCACACGCACACACACACACACACACACACACACACACACACACACACACACACACACACACACAAACGAACACACACGAACACACCATTCCAACTTCAACCTATCCGTGCAAACCACTCCAAACAAATCCTCGATAGTTTTTGTCCACTGCAGCTTGTCTCTTTTATTTGTCCACCTTTGCACGGACCGCCTTCCACCTTCACGGGGGGGGGGGGGGGGGGGGGGGGGGGGGGGTTATATTGCGCCTCGAGTCGCAACACATACGTACGTCACTTCAACGATCCAACTGCTAGATCTTCCCTCCGCCACGGCCATAGATCCTCTTGAGCCAAATCTGCCAGGTGTAAGAGACACAGAGCCTCATGGGCCTCCGCAGGCTCAGTCGTAGCGAGCCTACCCACCCGTCTGAGAAAAAAACTAACACTTTGGCTGTCCGTAGAGCTTTCAGTCGCGGTGACGGATTCCGACAGGAACAACAACAATCCGACAGGAATCACCGCGACTGAAAGCTCTACCGACAGACAAAGGGTGAAATGATTCTTACAAAACGTAACCTGTTCGGTCATCAAGAGACATACTATTGTCCTCAGAAACCTATGCAGCAACACCTGTCTAATAAGACCTTTTTTTTGCGTGCCAAACTGTTGATTGCTCTCAAGCAAAAGGTGTGACTGCAGTCCCCTGTTCCTATAGATCTTTTACTATATTAAAGAGCAAAAGAGGCGCGACATTTTTTAAATCATCGGAAACATAAAAATGTGGCATATATTTTGCTCGTCAGTGTATGTGTGCGCTTGCCTGTCATTTTCCACGTGCGGCCGAGGTCCAGTTGCATGAGTGAGCTTAGTCCTGCGCCAGCCACTCAGCAAGGACTACGCTCACTTGTGCTACGGCCCCCTAGAGGAGGTGGTAACACTCAATCCCACAGCTGTAAACTGTACGTGTATGAAAAAAAAGAAAAAAAAAAGCTCTCAGCATGTTGTTTACGTCTGTCATAAGTGCTGATGACACGCAAAGTGTCAGAACCCGCACGGTGAACGTGATATACTTTACACTTCAAGTGATCAGCCACTCTGAGTTGTCTCCCTTTACTCACGTGACGCAGTGAACTCCGCCGCAGTCGTTACATAATCAAAGGAGAAAACTTGAGACAAAAGAGTATCACCCGACCGTTTTTATTGGAATCTTTTCCATCCTAACTTTCTATGCATGTGACTCATAAACCGATATAAGGGGAGTTTGACTCGCTTGGCTGCAAAGAGGTACACCGGTCGAGGACACAAACAATCTCAACAACCACTGAACAAGTACACACGAGAAACATGACATCAATCAATCATACCACTCTCGCATGCAAGCGGCATAACAGACATAATCAAGGTTCTTTGGTTTTACTACGTATATATAAAATGTTACATTGGTTAATAATAAATGGTTTGCTCACCTCTGACGTGCATACAGAATACGACGACCCATGGTGGTCACACGGCCCATCCCAGCACCAAAGTTGGTGCCGGGAGGGAGAACAATCCTAACATCACATTTCAGGGTCGGTGTGCTGTCTCGAGGGTGCCACAACGTGTCACTTCAGGAACGGAACCCCCGAAACCCACTCTGACCATTTCTTATATACAATTTTTAGTCTCTGTCCGCACAAGGGCCCTTTTCCAAAGGTCCTGCGTTATTTTTACCTTTCGACCTTTCCTGCCCTTGTTTGGACACTCGTGCCACCTATCCCTATACAAATTAATTTCTTTCTCACACAAGGTATACGATTCCTATAGGTAACCGATCTCCCACCCTTTGTCCTATTATACTGGCTTAAGCCTTGCGGGTCACGTTTCGGTCAATATCCCGTACTCGGCTCTTGACCTGACTTTTAACTCTAATCAGTTATTTAACTCATACTATACATAACAGGCACTCTGTGACATCACTCCCCTCCCTCTAAAATGAGTCTCCCGACTCATTATACAAATGCACAATGTACATTATCAATAAGCAGACTATCCAATATATTGTCATAAAAAAATAATTTGAATAAACATGCATCACTCCCATCGTTTTCCGTCTAGTATACCAAAAAAAAAAAATCCATACAAACAAAATAGCGTGCTGAATAGTGCGAGACATTTCCGCCGGAATAAGGGGGAAAGGAGGGGAGAGGGGGTTGAACACGGGACACGTAGCAAAACCGAGCTGACCTGGTAGACGTGCCAACCAGATTGTCCTGGCCGTTTAGAGTAGGCAACGTATATAGGTTTCTTACCGATGTCAAGTGATCTGCAGTTTCACGAGACCAACGGCTCCCCGTAGGGGACGCAATCGGATGTTTATTACATCCGCTTAACCAAAAGTTATTTTGATGGACTTCTGCCCACTGAGTAGTCTTTATTCATATGTCTGAGCGTATACTTCATGTGTGGTCATTGGACCACAAGCAATCAGTGGACGTGACCCTAGTTGAGTCCGTCGTAGAACTGATTCTTTAGCGTATTTGCCCATTTGTACGTTACCATAGTTCAGCTGGCCGTTCCGTGTTTTATCTTGGGGAATGGTTTGTTGTG
This sequence comes from Semisulcospira habei, assembly GCA_036245525.1. NCBI lineage: Eukaryota > Metazoa > Mollusca > Gastropoda > Semisulcospiridae > Semisulcospira > Semisulcospira habei. The sequence goes on from BTPG01000001.1 coordinate 135,516,325, forward strand.
GACCGAGAACATATGGACTCTCCGCGGAATTGCCTTACACCTTCGCACACCCAATATGTTGATCAGTTATATACTGCGTTACACTTGAATCGTCCATTCTGATCCCCATGTCATATAAACAACTCCAGTATAACAAAAATACATCCCAAAAACCAACTATACATTAAAAAAATTGCAACCACCACCAAAAACAACAACAACAAAAAATAACCACAGTAACCATACATCTTTCACCAAAACCCATTATACAACCAATATGACCATTTCCAACCAACCGCACATCCGTATTTAATATATATGATATACTTGTTCTGAAAACTACAATTCCCCATTTCTTATGTAAGATCTTATGTCATATCATACGTGATATATATAAAATGTATATATAAACCACCATACCTCAACTCTTTATCTCTCAACATGTTAAACTCAGAAAAAAACAACAACAGCAAAAAAAACAAAAACAACGACAACATCATATCAATTGACCACATTACAAACGCACCTCAAAATATTCCACAACTTCCTTTGAGTACAACTTTGTCCGTACCGTTTACATTATATATACCAATACCAACCAAACCCAACACAATACAAAAAATCCAAAACAAAATAAACGCACTATGGCCAGCATACAACACATAGTGTACATCACCTCAGAGTATCCACTACAATTACAACTACATAACCGATACTCTAAATCACGTCAATCATATATTCACCTTCGCCATAAAGCGATGGGTAGACGGGCGCATATGCATTTAAAGGTTCCAAGTATTCGTTAGCATTGGTCACACCGGGGGCCGATGGAGTGATGGAACCGGTTACAGCAAGTGGGCTCGCGCCCTGCTTGTTCAGATACGTAGCCTCGTTACCATTTACTAGTTTCAAATGCGTGGTATAGGTTCCCTTCTTGATCATTTGCCTAAACTGCCAAGTCTGAAGAACAGAGAGGGGAATTACTCTTGGCAATGGGACAGACACTCCAGTGCTCATACTAATTAATTCAAAATTTGGCCACTGAAGGTGGAGTTCTCCACGCAACCAGTCCTTTTGAACTAGGTTAACATGCCGAACCCATGATTGGAGGCTCGTAACGTAACGCGCAGGACACAGAGCTACTGAGGCCACATAGAGATTTAAACAAGTACCGCTCAAGGAGGACATCTCCAGGAATACCCGAGTGGAATTCTGTGACATCACCGAACCCCACACAGTTTTCACCATAATAACTATAATATATACTAACACAGGAATATGCATGAACATCAAGGCATCGTCATATCGTCCGGTACAGTTGTCAGTGCGATCGTTGGTAGTCACGTCAGTCGTTCGTGCCGAAGCAATCGGACTGTCGTGGATTTTTGCCCAATCGAGTGCTGGGGGAATCTGTGCATGAGCTGCATTGATGGTCCCCAGCATTAGCAAAATTGTACGGAGCTTTTGTGCCGTCACAAATAACGCGATGGAGAGAAGGACAACTAACACAGATGTAACATAACTAAGAATGTGAGGGACAGACCATGTCTCGTCAGGTTGTGTCCATGACCATTTTGAAATGGCTCCGCTAATGGCCTGTCGATATACCTTTTGGCCGGTCTTCATTTTGTCGACAATCACCGTCAAGTCAGTTTTCAGTTTTGTGTCCATGGATACTTTATCGTCAAACTCGTCGGACGCTATAAGCAGGGGTGGGATTTTATACTGAAAAGGTGACGAGAAAAGCTGTTCCGAGGTAAGTTGATTAAGAAAGCTGTCGTTAAAGAAAGCTTGTAACACCGCTAGGTTGACGCCGTGCTGCTGCGTAATTTCTATCTGTTGCTGGCATTGCGAAATTCTTGGTGGAATCAGATAATTATCCACTAAAACAGTGCATCCGCATGGAACCTTGAATGTACAAAATGTACATCCTTTCTGCTTCGCCACTTGGTGGTTACAAGTTAAAATCAATTCACTGATTTGTGTAAGCAGCACCACGCCGTCACCCAGGTCAGTAATAGACGACTCAACCGGCGTTTCCAGAAAGAGAAACGAACACCGCGAACGAACATTTTGCCGTAAAAACATCGCTGCAGCACAGGTTGGAACATTTATGGATCTTTGAGCAAACGGAACATCGCATTGTTTGACATGTGTGCCGTGACATTGAAGATAATCCTGTGAGGATAGTTCAATGAGTGACGATTGATCTACCGAAATCGCAATAAAATTCGGCACATTTTGAACCAAGGTCGCGTGTCGCGCAGACTCATTAAACGGAACTGGAAAAGTTTTGACTGCATAAATATCAAACATGGCGTTTCCAGTGGTGATGGGGATTTGGACTGTTATCAATATTGTTTCTGCCTGCGAAGTATAAAACACCGACTTTGACTGATAATAGTATAACGGGTGCATGTACGCAATTCTAAAGTCCGGATGTTGAGATTGTAGCCGTTCGTTTACCCATAGAAGTGTTTGTTTAAGCGAATGCGCATCTATCAACAACGGAGACAGCCTACGTTGTGCAAGTGATGTTACTCCCACCATAAAATCTTCCAACTGGCGCTCTAGGCGCATCGCATTTGTAGCTTTGGTAACAATTGCTGGTATCAAATAAAAAATTGCTTTTTGCACTGCTAGCATTTCACTGTGCTCAACGTTTATCCCTGCCGCCAAACGATGAATAGCATGATTATCTGACTGAATCATTTCCATTAAGTTGTTCATGCGTTTGTTGGAAGTTTTCATGAAGGATTCTAATTTTGATACGATTTCTACATCAGACAGTGACTGTTTCATTTGAATATTCCACAGCTTATCGATATGCCGAGCTAAGTCCTGTACCTGACCTTCCGTAGCCGTCCCAAATAGCGATGAACTAAGATCCCCTACGAATGAAAAGAGTGCCCGTTTTGTTCGCGAGTCAGAACGTTTCCCGTTAAACTGTTCACCCCCAAGCATACTCCTAGCCTTATCAAAGGTATCTCTGACTTCTGTAGTCATGTTCCGAGCTAAATAGTTTAAATGATCTATGACCGTATCTTTAAACCAACAATAGAACGCCGTTTCGTTTTTACATGGAGACTTTGGAATGTCCGGATATTCCATCGGTGGTAACTTTAGCTCAAAAGTGTGGAGCCAGTATTGCATGGTATTGTCCATCTTCCCTTGGTAGGTGAAGACAGTCCCTAAATTAAGCCTTGGCTCTGGTGAGACGTGGAGGCCCTCTAACGGTGTGACCCTTGTTGCCCATATCAGCAACAACCAGAACTTCACGAAACCTGCATCATATGACAAATCATTAACATTCCTACAACCATCTCACACACATTAATATGAAACTACTCATACAATAGTACATACATTATAATAATCATACATAATATTTATATGGCGCCTTATATGTATAACATAACTCAATGCACAAGTATATCAGACAAAAGCTATTTGTACTAGGTGCCCTTTACGCACCAGACTCATCGCGTGTGCTCTTTCCTGCTTGGTTCTCTTCTTGGAACCCCTTTTTCGTCAGCCAATATATTGCTAATATCATGCCCGTATGCGGTATTCATATCGAGTCTTGCCAAAGACATCACGTCTACTATAATCTTTCTTCCATCTTTATAATAAAAATAATAATACTGTACCACGTCAAATGCTTACGTGGTGTACTCATGTATCGCCTTACGTCTTGGCAGCTGACTCCAGTGGAGAACGTGACTTTCATTATATACGACTTACCGTGATGACTGCCCGCGGGTGAATCTACCGTTATGCAAACCTCGCCAAGCGTCATGAGGGTGAATGAGTGGAGAGATGAACTTCCCGAGCCTTCCTACCCATCATAATTTACTGTCCTTTGATTTCCCTTGGTCCCTTTCTCTTAATAACACTACCTCGTCCCACCTATTATCGAATGATGTTTCCTTCCATTTGCCAACCCCATATACGGGCAGTCCGCATCGTTTCGTGCGATACCTGCACGATGGTTACAGGTTTAATTTGTACACGCTCAAGGTCTTTCTCGGACACTAAACGAAACCTTCTTTCAAAAGATCGATTCCCGTCATCGTCCGAGGGGTTTGCGTGACCCGCATAAAGGGCGGCCCGCAAGTCCTTTACCATGTCGTTACGCATAATTTCGCTAGCTGGGTAGTGCCAGTATGTGGCGGGGGCTGGACAAACACACGCCCAATCTTGTATCTCATGAGCGGCGTTAACCAAGTCCTTGACACAACTCACACACGCAGTAAGGCCGCAGGTATGAGGCATGAGAACCATTTCCTGCCCACATCCGTCAAGAACGGGCCTCGAAAGTCGAGTACCGCACAGACCACATTCTAACACGTTTGTTTTTCTAAGTGACCTCCGGAGAAACTGGTCAAGTTCTTCCTCCAACTTCAATAAATTGAACCGGAATGTAAATGGATTCCTGATCCCTCCCGCGATTCTATAAAAGGTTGTAGGCCGGAGTTTTGACCCATAGCATTTGGAAATCAATGCTTGAGCCCACGGGCTCGTTGGTGCAAAGTACCAAAGTGCCCGATAGGCTCCAGCCGTATCTAACTTTTCTACCGCTTTGTCAAACAAAAGTTTATTCCCGCAAACCTCCGCTACAGAAATCATTTTTAATGCGTCTGACGACGACCAGTCCTCGTTAGTAAGGGCCGATCCAACTAGCAGTCCCTCAAAAACCTTCCTATATTTGCGTGGTATATTATCTTCCCTTTTTCTTCTCTGAAATCCTGTTCGCTTCTTTTGGAAGCAATGCTTCGCCCCGAACTCTCCTACCTCTAAGAGTAAAAGTACACCCAGGTATAGTGGAGGCTCGGAAAGCCATCCCCTCATCAGGCCAAGGAAGGCCAGAACACTCATACAGCCTGAAAACAAACACAGAGCAGAATTAATAATGATAAATGGATCCGTTTCCCAGTGAGCTCGTAACTGGTTCCCGGAAGCAAGGTTCTGACATAAACACGACAGGCTCACCGCTGGCAACCTATGTGTCAAATCATCCCAGATAGTCGTTATATTACCCATGGGCCCACGGGATTTTACTTTACACGTATCTCACGTAACCTACCGGCGTTTTGTTCTTCTAATTTCAATTCATTACGCATCAGGAAGAGTCCTGAACACAGTCGACTCCTCCCCCAGCTTTACTCGGTGGACGGCGACCTGTACGGTCCCGGTGCGTCGCTGCCAATTCATTCGATTCGCTTCATCCCTCGTCTGGGGTTATTTCTCGTATTTCCACATAATTGCTCACTTAAAACATGTTACGTATCCTTAATTTACCTTATTACGCATCAGGAGGAGCCCTGAACACAGCCGACTCCTCCCCCAGCCTTACACGGCGGACGGCGACCCGCAGTCCCGGTGCGTCTTTGTCAGTTGCCCCGCTCAGAGGCGACTCCCGACCCGCAATACGGCATCTTAGCAAACATCCTTAAGTCTCATGCTCAATAACACGCAATCTCGTGTTGATCGTCAACCGCACCGTCTGCTTACGGTGTCGCTCAAACTCGACCTGTAGCCGAGTGTACATCAATATAATGAGTAATGACCACAATCCTTACTTATCTACAAATATGTACAGTGTTCAGGGTATATCCGATCAGGTGGCTCCCCTAAGTACGCTTCTTCCCTCTTTTCTTTTTACGCGTATAACCTTGGACTGTTTTGTCAACGTGAAACTGTTGCGTCACCTCCTCCGGTAAGTTACATCCTGGCTCCCAGGAGTTTTCAGAGGCACCATACCCCTTCGACTTAACCAGATAATGCTTCTTTCCGTCTATCGTTTTGCATTTCACAATCAGTTCTATCTCGTACAGTTCAACATCCTTCGTTTTAGCATTGTCCGTTTCGTCTGCCAGTAAATGTGCGCCCTGGTCGTGTGCTCGTGACACGGCTGGGCACCTGTTTCCATTAGCAGTGTCCGCCTCATCATTATCGTCCGAGTCTTCACTCTCTAGCGTGAAGGAAGGTGGAGGATTAGTGGGGCGATCGGCCGGCGAAAAGTACGGTTTTAATCTTATCGCGTGGACCGGTACCTTCAGTTGGACGTTGTCCTCGCAGCGGCGTAACACGTATGTGTGCAACGGCTTCACCAAGGTGATATAATACGGCCCGTTCCACAATGGCTGCAGCTTCGGTGAGACACCCTTCTTCTTGCTTGTAGACTTTCTGTCCGAGGCGATAGGTCGGTAGCTGAGCACGTTTGTCATACTCCCTCTTGTATTTGGTTTGGGCTCGATGAATATTCTCCTCCACTATTTTCTGCGTGGTCTCTGCGCTTTGAAGTATGTCGTTGAGTTGTTCCTCACCTCCCGCGGGAACATCTTCCTCGGCCCTCAAAACGACGTCAATTGGCATCCTGCACTCCTTTTTGAACAGTAGGAAATACGGTGAAAACTGCGTTGATTCCGTACATGGCGTCGTACGCAGCGCCATCAGGATTCCTGGCAGAAATCTTGGCCATTTTGTGGGCTCATTCTCGCAGTACACTCTCATCATTTGCTTGAGATTTTGGATTTGTCTTTCCGCCGCTGTACTGTTCGACTGCGGATGGTAGGAGGAGGTGTGTAGTCTCGTGATATGAAAGGTTCTACACAGTTCTTGCACCAACTTGGCCAGAAAATTTGTTCCTCTGTCCGACAGAATCTGTTCCGGTGCACCATAACGACATATGATTTCGGAATAGAGTACCCACGCAATGTCGGCAGCGGTGACCGTCTTCATGGGAAAGGCCTCGACCCACCAAGAGAAACTGCACACCACAATCAAGAAGTACTTCTCTCCGTTTTCCGACGGAGTCATTGGGCCGGCAATATCAACATGCACTCGTTTGAAGAGAGATTCAATCGGTAGCGGACTCAATGTGGGCTTCTTAGGATGGATCACTCTCTTAGCCTTTTGACAGCCGATGCATGACTTGACATATTCTAGCGTGTCGGCATACAGCCCGATCCAGAAATACCTGTGTAGAATGGCATGGTATGTTCTGTCCAACGCAAAGTGTCCTCCAACCAATGAACTGTGAAATGCTTCCAATACCTCGTGCCGAAGCGGGTGAGGAATGACCAACTGTCGTATCACTCGTTCCGCCTTGGTGCCTTTACCCTTAGGGTACCACAAATGAAACAGCAACCCATCGTGCATAACATAATCCTGAGCTTCCAAGATTAGCCGTCGTGCTATCTTATCCTCCGGGGGCAGTGCTCCTGAGGTGAGATAGTCAATGAAGGGTCCCGACTGCGGGTCCTTCTTTTGCATGGATTTGATGTCGTCTGGGTTTATGCATTCCAATGATGCAATGACTGGATCATCCTTTTCCTCTGCCGCCTGTATCACTGGCGGTTTAGCCTCTTTATCACCAGGGTGTCGCGAGACGTCTTTCTGACTGACTGCTCCGGGTGCCGCATCCATGCACACTGGGCAGACCACCACTTCTCCCTCCACTTCTGCGGTCTCGTTGCTTTCCGGGCCTGGTATGCGACTTAAAGCGTCTGCGTTCGAGTGAGTCCTTCCAGGTCGATGAACAATATCGAACTGGAAGCCTTGCAGATACAGACTCCATCTGCCCAACCGTCCGACTAGATCCTTTTTCTCCAGCAGATATTTCACCGCCGCGTGATCTGTAACGACCTGAAATCGGGCGTGTGAGAGGTATACCCGGAAGTGTTTGATGGCGTCGATTAGCGCCAGACTTTCTCTTTCCGTTGTCGAATATCCTCGTTCGGCCTTTGTCAGGACTCTGCTCCGGTATGCAATGGCTCTTTCTCTTCCTTCGTCATCTTTTTGCGCCAAGACTGATCCAATAGCGTCATTGCTGGCATCAGATATGACGATGAAAGTCTTGTTAAAGTCCGGATAGACCAAGATCGGAGCGGACGTCAGTGCCTTTTTCAACTGTTCGAACGCTGCTTGGCACTGCGGAGTCCAATCAAACTTGACACTTTTCTCTAGAAGTCTTGTCAGCGGTGCTGTCACTTGCGCATAGTTTTTGATGAATCTCCTGTAGTAGCCTGACAATCCCAGGATAACACGAATGTGATTCTGTGTCGTAGGGACTGGAAATTCGTCCACGGCTTGCGTTTTGTCTGTCTGCACTGCTATCCCTTTTGCAGAAATCACGTGACCCAAAAAATCTACCTTCCTTGCCGCAAAACGACACTTTGGAGGTTTAAGTTTCAAGCCTGCTGAGCGCAGTCGCCCAAAAACAGCGGAGAGATGGTCAAGGTGCTCTTCGATACTTTTCGAGAACACAATGATGTCGTCGATGTAGATCAGCGCAAACTGAAACCCTTGGAAGCAAGCTGCCATTGTGCACTGGAAAGCCGCTGGAGCATTTTTCAGACCGAAAGGAATCCGATTGAATTGGAAGTTTCCCAGATGCGTAGTAAATGTTGTCTTGTGAGCATCTTCCGGAGCCAAATTCATTTGCCAGTATCCCGAAAACAGATCCATCGTGGAAAAAATCGTTGCTCCCGACAGCTTATCAAGAACGTCGTCCACCCTCGGGAGATTAAAATACATCGGTTTCGTGACGCTGTTCAGCTTCCTGTAATCGATGGCAAATCGAAACTCCGGTTCTGCGTCAGGTGAAAGTTGCTTTTTCTTTACCAACACCACGGGCGATGCCCAGGGTGAGGCAGGCGCTGGGGAAATGATTCCATGCTCAAGCATTTTATAGACTTGCTTTTCAATTTCCTTTTGTGCCGAGGGGGATGCCCTGTAAGGCCGTTGTCGAATCGGGGCTGCGTGACCAGTGTCTATTTCATGATAGTGCAGATTGGTACTGCCTATTTCGGACAATTCGGTAGCAAAAACATCTTGGTGTTCCGCCAGAAATGCTGTGAATCTGTCTTTCTCCTCCGGTGTCAACTGCGCCTCTGCTAAATTGATCCCCAACTTTTGAACTATTTCCGCTGCCTGGGACTGGGTCATGGTTGCAGCCCTATCTCTGTGATTTGGCTGGGCAACCGTCGGAATTTCGCCTTGAACTGATTCTACTGGTGAAAACCTTCCAATCTCTTCCTTCTCCGGAATACGGACAGTCTCATCCGAATGGTTCATAAGTCGACATACTGCCTGTCCTTTCTTAATCGACACCAGTGATCGTCCCACCATAACGCTTACTTGGTTTCCTGCCGCCGCCTTTATCACTCCCATCGAATCTGATCTTCCCGGAATAATCACTGGAACCACTGCCTCCGACCTGGGAGGTATGGCGACGTCCGACAAAACCTGCACGGAACTAGGAACGTCTTCTGTATCTCTAACCAACTTGGCACGAACCTGACCATGTCCTAGAACCAATTCCATGGTGGAAAATGAGACATCCGCCCTATGTTCCCTCAAAAAATCTGTACCAAGTATGATTGGCATCTGTAGATTGTGCAGCACCCTAAACTTCTGCACCACCGTGAGATTTTCGATAGAAACCGGCAAGTCCACTTCTCCGCTAATTTGACAGTGGCCACTAACTCCCTTGATAGACCTGACACTTGGACCTTGAACGGAAACTGGAAGAGTTTTTCTTATCTGAGCCAACAACTTTTCGTCTATACAAGAAATGTCTGCTCCCGAATCTACGACTGCTAAACACACAAACTGACCTATGCTAACTCTAACCTTGTTGCTAACGTACCACAGCGAATGGACCCTTGGTTGTCTTTCCCTTGCTCGTGGTCGTGTTCTATTTGCCCCTATGCCACTTGATCTCTTTATGATTCCCCTGCGCCGTCTGGCCCTGAATCCGGGCGACACAGGTGCGTATCCCTAGGCTGAGGATCCTTGAATCGGACGCGACCTACACACGCGGGAAATGTGACCAATCCGGCCACAGTTCCTGCACTGCGCGGTCTTAAACCTGCAGGAATTTGACGGGTGGTCATCCCCACAGGAATTGCAATATCTGCGAGGGCCGTTGAATGGATTTCTTGAATACCCCGGCGAATCGTTACGCCATTCCCCCGGACGTCGATCGTTGTATGGGTTGCGTGGCGGGTTACCATGGTTAGGGGGAGGGCGCGGAGGCTGCATGGGACGGAATCTTGGCCCAGGATGCTGGTTGATGAATGGCGGCGACGCGACCTGTCGTCGGACATCCTCTAATGTGGCCCCAATTTGACTAATCCTGTTGCTGAGCTCAGCTATGTGGACTCCCGCACTATCCCCTGGTGTATTTTCCAAGACTTGGGCAGTGAGTGCTAAGTCGAGAGCTTCTATGATCGTCCGTGGGGATCGCAACATGACAAACTTGGAAATCTGTGGAAGCAGGCCTCCGACTATGTTTTCCATGATGTCTTTTTCCGATTTATCCAACTCCCGTCCTAGCTTCCGCTGTTCTGCAAAAAAGTCTTCCACCGATTCGCTCGGCAACTGCCGTCTATCGTTGAACTGTCGGAGGCGTACCCACTTGAGTGAAGGATGCGGAAGGTACCGTTGCAAAAAGGCGTCCCGTAATGCAGCAGACTCGACCTATTCTCGGCTGGAAGGTCTTCGTACCACTGTCTGGCCTTCTCACGCAGAAAAAGGGGAAACGAATTTCTCCGTGTCTCCTCACTCCATCCTTTCACCATGGCAAACTGGTCGAAACATTTCAACCACAGGTTAGCATCTTCGCTCGTTCGGCCGTGGAATGCCTCGGGCGCCAGCGAGTTGGGAATGCTGTCCGTCATTCTGTGGGTTGCTCCGGTGTTGCTTGAAGAGGAGGGTGTGTCGCTACGGAACTCGACACCAGCGCCGCCGAAACGTCCTGATCGGGACGCGGATGGGGTGTTCGTCGGGTTAGCGGCCGTTACGGGGATCACTTCCTGGTGAGGTGGGTGGTGAATGGATATTGGTTGCTCAGCTACCCTTCCCCTTATCGATGTGTCCCCAGGGCTCACCCGGACTCCCGTAGTCCACGTAGTTATGGTTCCTTCGGCGCGAGGAGCGCTGTACTGCACTGGCGGAATTCCTGTGACCAGCGGTGTGGTAGCGATGAGATCCTTCCCCCAGTCTGAATCAGAGTCGGATGACTCGTTAATTGCTAAGCGATCCTCCAAAGCGTGGCGTGGGTTCGTAACATCAACAATCAACCGTCGGGGCGTGTCCGCCTGCTGCGAATTCTCGGATGGGAGCGGAAAGGGAGTTGGTCTCGATCGCGGACGTGCGCCGGAACTTGACGCAAAGGTGTTTTCGGATTGCGGTGGGGACAGATACGACGGAAATGGAAGGCCCTTACCCGAGAGACTCTGATCGTCTGAAGTGAGACTGACTTGAGTATCTAAGCTCTTAGCAAATGCTCTGGTTATCGCCCTAGTAATTTCACTTAACCCTTCGTCTGTATTCAATGGTTGAGGAATAGACTTGGACATAATTGCCAAACAAAAATTAAACTTCTTCCTTTTTGCTCTCCACTTTTGTTTCCTATCTATCTGTAAGATCCATTTACGTACTTCTCATCATTGTAACAAACACCCTCTTTCCAAGGATCTCTATCTCTGCGTCAACCTCATCTGTGTGTATTCTACTCACTGACGTTGTGGCCCCCCTACAACTCCTCCCCTATTTCTGAATCTTCCCCCACGACCGCTGCTACCCTTTTTCTACTTCTACCCTTACTTAAGTCTAATCCATCAGGCCACTATAAAAGAACATGGCATTGGTTTCAATCATAAAAAGAATTCAACCACTAGTAAAATGTAATTATATACTAAAACAATCACAACCAACCACCATCACAAAAGAAGAAGGAAAAAAAGAAAAAAAATAGAACTACCAAAGTACCCTGCCTCACACTTTCAACCCAGGGAATTCACAAACAACACTTACCTTTTTAGTCGCGTTGCACCCTGGAAGAAAAATTCCATTACTCCACTCAGCCAACCTATACACAAAATCTATGAATACCACTGCGCTCTCATAACATTTTAGACGCAGTACCCCGCATCTCCACCAATATCACTCAGCTGTTTAAGGACCCTTTTGTTACATAATGAATAACCTGATACGCTCTCAGTCGGGGATTCTGGAATACGTACCGTATCTCTTTACCAACCCGTTACTGTGGGTTTATTTAGCTCACTCGCTTAAATAACTTGACACTCTCTTTGGGGAATCCGGAGTGCGTGACTCCTTACTCAATCGCTACTGCGTAGTACGAGAAGTACCACTCCTCATGCTGAACTGTACGTATCAATCAATAGTACAACAAGAATTAATTGCCCGACTCGCTTATGTGAGTGGTACGGTAGCTGAGGACACTAATCAATCAAGCGTACAACATGCTAGCTCATGCCCCTCACTAAGCATCAGTGGAACGACTAATAACTCGACAAATAACGTCACAACCACTAACCAACAACGTATAACACTGACAAGCTAAGCACGTTACGAATCACAAAACAGGATCATTCACTCTTCAAACATTCTCAGACATAAGAGAGAGAGGGAGTGAAAGGTTCACATCATCATTTCTTTACTCTAGCCTTTGGTACTTTAACATTTGGTACAATAAATTAAGTCAGCTCACCCAACCTGACAATGCGAGGCGTCGACTTGAAATCATGATGCAGGCCAGTGCGTTGTCTCGAGGGTGCCACAACGTGTCACTTCAGGGACGGAACCCCCGAAACCCACTCTGACCATTTCTTATATACAATTTTTAGTCTCTGTTCGCACAAGGGCCCTTTTCCAAAGGTCCTGCGTTATTTTTACCTTTTGACCTTTCATGCCCTTGTTTGGACACTCGTGCCACCTATACCCACGCAAATTAATCTCTTTCTCACACAAGGTATACGATTCCTATAGGTAACCGATCTCCCACCCTTTGTCCTATTATACTGGCTTAAGCCTTGCGGGTCACGTTTCGGTCAATATCCCGTACTCGGCTCTTGACCTGACTTTTAACTCTAATCAGTTATTTAACTCATACTATACATAACAGGCACTCTGTGACATCAGTTATGATCAGTGTAACCGCTGTTTTGACTGTGAACTAAAAGTAATCCGGCATATCAGAGGGCAGTCTCTCTCTCTGTCTGTCTCTCTCTCTCTCTCTCTCTCTCTCTCTCTCTCTCTCTCTCTCTCTCTCTCTCTCTCTCTCTCTCTCTCTCTCTCTCTCTCTCTCTCTCTCTCTCTCTCTCTCTCTCTCTCAACTACCGATAATAAATTGAAAACCTTGGAGATTCTTCCCCTGAAAAATCATTTAATGTACAATAAGGGAATAATTATGTTCAAAACATTGAATAGCCAAATGCCTGATTATATTAAGAAACTATTTTCCTTTCCATCACCAACGTACTCAAGATCAAGGCAATTCATTCTTTGTACCACGACCTAGAATCGATCTCTACAAGACAAGTTTAGCATTCTCAGGCCATAGCCTGCGCAACACTTTGCCTAGGAAAGTTACAACATCAACAACCCTTTCGTATTTTAGAGCCAGTATTTTCAATTACCTTACGTCATTATCTTAATACTTTCACTGCGACCCTACATTACTCAGTGTGTCCGTGCATGCGCGTGTTTGTGTGTGTGTGTGTGTGTGTGTGTGTGTGTGTGTGTGTGTGTATGCGTGTGTGTGTGTGTGTGTGTGTGTGTGTGTGTGTGTGTGTGTGTGTGTGTGTGTGTGTGTGCACGTTTTTGTTGTTGTTGTTGTTTTGTTTTGTTTGGTTTTTATATTATTTATCACTATTATTTTTTTTCTCAATATAATATTTTTACACTTTTTGCATTATTTGTAGATTAGATTAGCAACGGCAAGTTTGAAAAATGGTTGTGCCAGGGAAAACTTTCACCGTTGTAAAATAAAGAATCATTGTCATTGTCATTGTCATTCTCTCTCTCTCTCTCTTAGCTTTATTTAGGCCCCATGTTGTAGGTTTATGTAACGTATTTGACCGGCTGGCGACATACATTCCGGCAATTTTCTGGGGGTTTTTTTGTTTTGTTTTTTCACAAGCAGTGCAGGCACGTCCTAAGAAAGCCTTGTTGCTGTCGGGACGTTAAGCAATGTACAATCTCTCTCTCTCTCTCTCTCTCTCTCTCTCTCTCTCTCTCTCTCTCTCTCTCTCTCTCTCTCTCTCTCTCTCTCTTTTATTTTCTTTATTCATCAATGATCTACCTCTTTCCATCTCAAATCCTGAGGTTAAATGCGAACTCTTTGCTGACGATTCAACTCTGCATACATCAGACAAACGTGAAACGACGCTAAATTGTATCCTCCAGCAGAGTCTCGATGAAGTGTCAGATTGGTGTGCGCAAAATCGCATGCTAATCAGTACTTCTAAAACCAAAAGCATGTTGATAACAACCCGCCAAAAGCGTCAGCTACATCCTGCCCCTCTGAAACTGTCACTTGGCAATAAACCTATCCAACAAGTATCCAGGCACCGCCTACTGGGAGTTGTAATTGACGACCAGCTGAACTGGTCGCCACATATCGACAGTTTGTGCAAAACCTTGTCCAGGAATGTATTTCTGCTATCTAAACTTAGACATATTCTTAGTACAAAGTGCTGTACATTGTTCTTTCACGCACACATTAAAAGCCACTGTGACTATGCGTCCTCTTTGTGGGACGAATGCAGTGAACTTCATTTTAAAAAACTAAACTCGCTGTATCGTCGTTCAGTTAAGTTAATTATTCCTAACCCTATTTCCACGGCTGAGAAAATAAAATCCCTTGGCCTGCTTACACTGAAGGAACAACTCAAATTTAACAAATGCGTCCTCATGCACAAAATATTTAATTATCAAGCCCCGGAATATCTGCGCATGATATTTAACTTCAGCCCTCGGCATCACCTACATACGAGGAATGACTTGCTTCACTTACCCCGCCCACGGATAGATCTCTACAAGTCAAGCCTTCTATTTTCTGGTAGTTCTGTCTGGAACTCATTGCCATTAAACATTAAATCATTTTGCGATAAAATCCATTTTAAACGTGCCTTGCACAATCACTTCCAATCAGCGTGACTTCACAGTTTGCCATATAAAAATAATTCTGCTGATAACACGTAAACGTCAATTTTTTTCTCTTTCTCCTTAAATTTGCTACCTGCTCATCTATTGTGTTGTCGGTGTCACTATACGCTATTGATGCTGCTGATTCTATGACACTGTCTTAGATGAGTATAATATTAATGCTGTGCACGCGTTTCGTTCTCTTGCTTTTTGCATCGGAGGCAGTTACAAATTCTCCATTGCGTTTTTTTCCCGTAGTTTTTCTTCCTCTTCTTCTTCTTCTTCTTATTATTATTATTATTGTTAGTATTTGCATGCTCTGTTTATTTTCCTGTTATGTTGTTTGTTTACAGGACAGCTTGTAAGACAGGCATTGAGTTGCCTAATAGCTTTATCCTGAATAAATAAAGATTCATCATCTCTCTCTCTCTCTCTCTCTCTCTCTCTCTCTCTCTCTCTCTCTCTCTCTCTCTCTCTCTCTCTCTCTCTCTCTAACTCTCTCTGAGACTGGTATGATGACTTAGCAACAATGGTGGATAGCGTAAATCAAAATAAAGCTGACGTTCTTTTGGTCGATTTTAATATCGATCTTCCGAAATCTTAGGGTCCCATGCTGCATGGGCGTCAACAACAGCACTATTCGGTTTAGAACATTTAATTAAAACCCCCACTAGAACCACATCTACATCTTCAACCCTGATTGATCATATTTACGTGACAAATGATGATAAAATATCAAATGTACATGTTCCCTCCTTAGCTGTCAGCGACCATAATCCAGTATGTTGCACAGTTTCCATGAAACTAGACAAAGAGAACAAAAAGCGACATAAAACAATGAAAATCGTTCTTTCAAAAAAAAAAAATAATAACGGCGACTTTCTGCGGGATCTGAGCAACACTCCTTTTATTGACGTGTATAACCACACTTCTCCTGACAGTGCCCTGTCGTGCTGGATGGATCTGTTCCTTGAGGTTCTAAATAAGCATGCACCAATACGAGAAAAAACGAGTTAAGCACTCTACCCTGCCACTCTGGTTAACAGTAGATATCAAACAGGCCATGTCATTTAGGGGCAAACTTAAGAAAGAAAAACAATTAGATGAATATAAGAAACAACGAAATCGTGTTAAATACCTAGTGAGAGCGTCAAAACAACAACAACAACAACAACTAGTGCACTGGAAAAATACTGTGAGGCCAAAAATATACTGCAGACATTCATCATTCCTGATGTTAACGTCGCTGAAGTTGGCAAATCTATTTCTAGCATGCTGAACAAAACGTCCACCGGGATGGATGGTATCGACAACAAAATTCTGAAAATGTCACTACCATATACGGTAGAGGCACTCACTTATATCTTTATCATCTGTATATGAGCACGTTTCCAAATATTTTCAAAGAGGCCAAGGTAATTCCAATCCCTAAATCAAAAGATCTTGATGATGTCAATAACTACCGTCCTTTCTCACTTTTGTCGGCCCTGTCAAAGCCCCTTGAAAAACAGATACAAAAACACCTCCTCTATTTTCTAGAAAAGGGCAATTTAATGAATATTCATCAGTCCGGTTTTAGACCGAAACACTCATGTCAGTCAGCACTGGCACACATTGTAGACAGCTGGCTGGAATCAATAAATAAAAACCTGATGTCTGGCGCTTTTTTTTTTTAACCTAAACAAATAATTTGATCTTGTCGACCATGACATTCTCTTAAAGAAGCTAGCAGCATACCCCCCCCCCCCCCCCTTCCTATCTCTTTGTCCCAGACTACGAACAATTAGGTCGGACCTCACCTGGGAGCAAGCTGACACAGCTAAAGTATGTATAACACGAATCGCGTTTGACCCACGCATGGCACAGCTAAAGAGGTTTAAAGTTTCCACAGACAGCTGGCCACGGATGCAAGAGACATATATCTTCATGGGCCCCCGCGAACGCGGGGGCCCATGAAGATATATGTCTCTTGCTCGCCGCTTCAATCCATTCAGCGCCAATTTAATTTTGTCTTTTGTTTAAATTCGACAACTAAACCTCACCATTTCTTCGTGTTTAGAAACACGGTCAATTATTACTGTTCTGTGTTGTAGGCACGAATTCCCGCAAATGTCATTTACGTTTGTTTTCCTCAATGGGAGGAGGTAATGGGGGATCTCAGTCTTCGATGGCTACAGCTAAAAGCGTTAATGATGTTTGTGTATGCTCGGTAAATCTGAAATAGGTCTGTACAGCTGAATGTCTGACACAACCCGTCTTCAAGTGGAACTTGAGATTGTGTGTATTATGACGCTGTATAAAATGTAACGCACGTGTATGTACACCGAGGAGCCAAAGAAATGCGACATTTCTGGAGTCCAAAAATCCTGCATTTCTTTTGCTTGTCATGAACAGAGACGGTTAGTGGATGGAGCGCAGGCCAGACAGAGGGGGTGGGGACTGAGGTAAAGGTGCGTGTGTGTAAGGGATGGTGATGGGGAAATTGATCTGTCCTTTGTTCCGGCCGAATTCACGTAAGTGGCCCATGGTCACTTCCCAATGTGCAAAAGGCCATCGGGCCATCGGGCCTTTTGCACATTGGTTTGTTTGCTCGCCACTGTGACCGTTAAAGTCCCATCCCCACCCCCCTCGCCCCCCATAAACCCCCTCCACCGGTTCGCTCCTCCCTCCCCCTTCCTCCCCCCCCCCCTCCCCCCGCCAACTCCCCCCACCTCCGACACACACACTCTCCTAATCCGGCTGATATGTACACCTGATCTCAGTCCTCAACGACCTTGAATGACCCGTTAGTTTAACCTCTGACCTTTGTCCGGCGAGTGTCTGGGGGGGGGGGTGAGGGGGAGGAGTGGGGGGGAGGGGGTGGGGGGGTGGAGGGGTGGGGGTGGAGGTGGGGGGGGGAGGGGAGCGACAAGCGTTTGCAGATTGAACAATGACCAGTGAACAAATAAACCGTTAGTTTACAAAAGTATTTGGTTACAAGACCAAGTTTCAAACTTGCCGTTGCTACAGCTGAACTGTACGCGCGGTTTGCGAAGCTACTCTTGGTGGTGTGAAACTTGAAATTAAAAGATTTGGACTGAATTTTGTTTGATATAGTTTGGTTTGGTCTGTCTGCCTGCCTGCCTGCCTGCAAATCTCCCTGCCGGCTGCAAGTCTGCCTGCCTGTTCGTTTGTTTGTGTGCCTGTTTGTTCGTCAAACATCCCGAAACAATACGAAACCGTTCAGCGCCAGTTCAGTGACTGACATGGGCTGTCTTTCTGCAATCTTTCATAATGTAACCCCGAAAACCCTACGGCTGTCTCAGGAACATGGACCCAAAGTGGTGTCAACAAGAGGCATAGATCCTCATAAGCCCCCCTCCCCCAATTGCGGGGGCTCATGAGGATCTATACATCTTGCAGCTCGGCATTGAACGGATTAATAAAAGACTAAAGGCCCCGCCACACATGCCCGATTTTAAGGCCGATTCTCGAGCAGTTTCGAATTGGAGTGTGATCGGACCGGACTACAAAAAGGTGTGCACTGTCACACATTCCCCGACTTTTTTTTAGCCGACCGGTTTGAATCGAAGATCAAGGTCGTACCTGTTCAGCGAAATGGCTGCTAGTTTTGACAGTGATGATGATGTGCTTGCATTATCAGCAGTTTTGCATCATATTCGGGAAGAGGCGGGCGAAACATCGGCAACGAAGGTGGTACTGATCTTCCGCCATTGAAACTGAAACGACTTGCTTTGCGAGACGCGCTCTGATTGGTTGAAGCTTACAATCGGGGCCGATTCGGATCGGAAAAATAGAGCAGGTTCTAGACACCCTATTCCCATCCGATTGGGATCGGATCGAATATATGACGTCATCCGATCGCAATCGGATCGGAATCGGCTTCAAAATCGGGGCACAACCGGCACGTGTGGCGGGGCCTGATTTCATCGTCCATTGAGCTGGCTCGTTGGCTGATCGGACTTTAACAACAAACCACTTCAATGTCACTTTTGAGACTACTGTAGTACAAAGTCCCTCGCAGGGGCTCATGAGGATCTATGTCTCTCGCGGGTGGATCGTGTTCATGTTTTTCTAAGCTGTGAAGGGGTTAACAATCAGATTGTAGCGCCAGATCTTTGACTCAATGTGGGTGCGCTATTTGGATAGGTAAGATGGTATTGGCGTTCGAGTCTCGTCCGAAAGTTCGCGGGTTTGAACCCAACTGGGTTCAAAATTTATCCAGACTTCCGTCTTTGAAATCACCTTCGTGGTGGACAAAAGACATGAAGTCATAAACGATTAACGTTAAACATTAAAAAAAAAAAAAAAAATCTGGGTGAGAAATGTAGGCCTAGAAACGGTGTTGTTGAAACCTGCAAACGATACTCGGCGAGGCCTGCGTAATGATCATGGCCACAATAAAAGTTAAATGGCTGTTAAAGTTGCGGGGGGTAACCCAATATTTCTTGATCGATCTCCCTGCGAGTAATCTACCTTGACAAATTACGTAAACCACACCGAATTGGGCCTGCTTTCGCAAAATGGCAAAATGACGTAAGCCGCTTTTTTTTTTTTTTTTTTTTTTTTTTTGGGGGGGGGGGGCGGGGGGGGGGGGAGGGTGAGGGGGGGGGGGAGGGAGGGGGTGACAGACGACACCACAGGGCTATGGATGTAATTGGCGGGAGCGGTGTGTCAGCAAAAGGCATAGATTCTCATGAGCCCCCGCACGGCGGGGGCTTCATGAGATTCTGTGCCTGTTTCAGATGAAATGGTCTGGGAAATGAGCGGACGGAAATGACGTCAAACAAAGTTGGGGGGATTGGATTAATCAACGAAGGAACAGGACCGATTTGTCATTGCAAACCTTGATAATACAGACTGCCTAGTGCATACACCGCAAGTAGTATTCAAACCGCGGCATAGGGCGTATCAGATGTCTGGTGTGCGATACTGAAGTTGTGATGCAAGTAGTGATACTAAATAATAATAATAATAATAATAATAATAATAATAATAATAATAATGATGATGATGATGATGATGATAATAATAACAACAATGATGATGATGATGATGATAATAATAATAATAATAATAATAATAATAACTCTTTTCTATAGCGTCCTTCCCCACTTAGGCAGGCTCGGAACGCTTTACAAATAATTATAAACACACACACACACACACACACACACACACACACACACACACACACACACACACACACACACACACACGCATACACACACACACACACACACACACACACGCACATACACACACACACACACACGCACATACACATACACACACGCACACACACACACACGCACACACACATACACACACACACAGACACAAACAAACAAACAAACAAACAATAACTATAGTTTTTCACAACAACAAAAAAACAGTTCAGGCATACTAACCAGTCTTTCACACAACGAACCCGGCCATTTTGTTTAAAGTAACACCATCCAAAGTCACATGATGGTAGGCAAAGCAAATTAACACTGACATGCCAAATTAAAAAAGATACGTTTTCAGGTTGGGTTCGAAGACTGAGAGCGTCAGGGACTGGCGGTCATGGGGGAGGTACGGAGTTCCACACGTGAGGGGCCTGACCAGTAATGTCAGGGAACACGAACGTAGGCTACGAGAAGGGTTGTGAGATACTCTGCTATTTTGAGACAGTTGACGTCGCTTACAAAAAGTCCAGATTTAACACATTTTACCCCAGGACCGAAATCCCCCAATTTTGAAGTTGCCCTCTGAAGGACTGTATTCTAGGAGACAGATCGAGCATGATAGTTCAAGGGTGGTGCCAGAATAGCTTGGCGCCCATGGCACCACCCTTGAACTATCATGCTCGATCGGTGTCTCGCTGTGGTGTGTCGGTGCTTAATGAGTTAACACACGCCTTAGTTGGCTGCCCGCCGTTAACCCCTATCATACTGAGGCTAAAAGCTTCAAATTTGTACACTGCCAAATGTAAGCTACATTATAGTACTTACAGATAAGGATATAGACCAATGGCTTTAGTTCCAAGGGTGGTGCCAGAATATCTTGGCGCCTAGAGGCGCCAAGCTATTCTGGCACTACCCTTGAGCTATTTTAGTCAAACTTATTTCACACACTGGTGTATTCCGACTGATCAGCGTTAAGCCGCAGTAACCAACGCGCTAACCAACAGAGTCGTTCGTGAAATTGACACACACAAAAGCAGCAACTCCTTAACTCATTATACCCTAGACACACCACACTGCAAGATAAGGATCGACCATGATAGTTCAATTGAACTATCATGGTCGATCTGTGTCCTGCACTGCAATGCAGTCTTCAGAGAACAACGGCAACATTTGAGGATTCGGTGTTGGGGTAGAAGGAGTTAACTGCCGGGACAAGGCGAACGCCGCCTATCTGCTACAGACATAAACTCTCATGAACCCGCGCAGAGGCTCATGAGGATTTATATCTCTTGTTAATCCTGTGTTCTTTACGCCTATTTTGGTCATATTTACATCTGTGTCCTTCACGAGGTTGCATGTAAGTGTGCAGTATTGTCAGACGCAGAATTCGCGATCTCTGGCAGTAATAATAATAATAACAATAATAATAATAATAATAATAATAATAATAATAATAATAATAATAATTATTATTATTATTATTATTATTATTATTATTATTTTTATAATTATAATTATATATATTAATTTATATGGCGCATTTCTCATATTTATAATAAAACTCAATGCGCGAACTGAACCCAACAAGCACGCTCACGAAAATCACGCGCATTCTCTCGTACATAAACACAGAACATTCACGTGGTTCTAAGGGCAAGCTCAAGCTAGTTGATGATAGTTAAAGGGTTGTTGGCAGTGAAGGGGTTAATTAAGAGTCTTTGTATCTGGGCAGAGTTGACGCTGGGACTTCAACTGTAGGCCCTATGTCACGGCCAGAACGGATTAGTCAGTCAAGCTAAGGCCAGCTGAGGTCAAGAAATCACACTGTTTGACGCCCCTTGGCCTTCCCGCTGACAGTCGAGAAGTTGCCATCGTGTTTCATCGTTGTAGCCTGCAATCTAAACCCAAAACCTCCGTAAAATCAACGCGAAACCGTCAAATAATAATAATAATAATAATAATAATAATAATAATAATAATAATAGCGGTTATTATATAGGCGTTTTACCCAATTCTGCGAATCGGCTCAAAGCGCCGCGAACTGCACTCAACACGCACGCTCACGTGACACGCACGCATTCACGCTGAAGACAAACTGACAAGACAGACACAGGACATTCACGTGGTGCGAAGGGTCAGCTCATCTACTAAGGTTTCGGAAATTTTGATCGCTTGTATTTGAAATTTATAATTTATAAAGTGGCCTGAAACCGGAACCACGGGGGAGGGGGGGGGGGGGAAGAGCCGGAGTACCCGGAGAAAGAACCCCCGACGGTCCGCCCGATTTAACGGTGACACTTACTAGAGGAGAAAAGTCCGACACCGGAACCTCGCACCTTTAGCATTGGTGGCAGGCGCCTTAACCACTGCGCCACGGACAACCCCAATCTTCAAAGGAAGATGGATGCAAAGTGGTTCAAGCAAGAGGCATAGATCCTTATGAGCCCCGCAATTGCGGGGGCTCATGAGGATCTATGCCTCTTGCATTTGGGTGGTGTTCAGATTTTCCTCTCTGATGGGGACATGGGGACGTAGCTTAGTGGATAAGACACTGCGGTGGCAGTCGTAACCCGGGTGGGCAGGAATGGGATGTGGACTTTTCCTCATTCCCATCGAGTCAAACTTACGTACAGACTCGGCTTACGGTCGCCTGTCTCGCCTTCGTGTGTACAGCACGCATAATCATCAAGTGCGCACGTTAAAAATCCCATCACCACTACACTATTCGAAAAGAGAAGGCCCGGTAGGGCCGGTAAAATGGAAACAGAAATATATCACATACACCAAAGTTAAAAGTAGCGCTTAGCAGCAGCAGGCTTTCAAAGCAGCAGCAGGCTTTCAAAGCTTCAGCTTTCATCCCTACGGCGCCTTGAGCATCAATAATTAGATGTATATGTGCGCCTCGGAGACACTATACCATCTGATCAACGGTGTTAAGTTGGGGATATTGTTTGATTGCGTGCGTGTGTGCGTGTCCCCTAGCAAGAGGCTTTCGGTTCTTACGAGCCCCTTCCGCTGCACGCGCACCTGAGGATCTATATCTCTTGCAGCTGGGGCCGGGCATGACTGAGGACCTCTTCATCTGCAGCGTGAAACACTTGATCCTTAGGGTCCCATGCCGTCAATCGCTGTTGGACACTGACGAGGGTCTGATATTTCGATCGCGAGTCGTAGGAGTGGATGGCTGTCTTACACTCGCGTCCAAAAGTTAAGCAAGTGTAGATATTTGCATCGTCACTTTCTGCGCGCCGCATGTTTGGTAGGAGTGGATGGCTGTCTTACACTCGCGTCCAAAAGTTAAGCAAGTGTAGATATTTGCATCGTCACTTTCTGCGCGCCGCATGTTTGGTAGGAGTGGATGGCTGTCATACACTCGCGTCCAAAAGTTAAGCAAGTGTGGATATTTGCATCGTCACTTTCTGCGCGCCGCATGCTTGGTATGAGTGGATGGCTGTCTTACACTCGCGTCCAAAAGTTATGCAAGTGTGGATATTTGCATCGTCACTTTCTGCGCGCCGCATGTTTGGTATTTGTAGTTGTGACCCGTGAACGATCGAAATTTCCGTGACCCGTCATCTTGGAAAACCCTTGTGTCAAACGACGTTCTGACAAATCTTTTTTAAAAATGTTCGCGATTTCTGACTTAGAACAATACCCCCCCCCCCCCCCCATACCCACCCTCCCCCTCCGCCCCCTGCCCCCCCCTCCCCCCCCAAAAAAAAAAATAAATAAATAAATAAATAAATAAATAAATAAAAATCCACAAAGATACTGTAAAGTCATAACAGCAGCCACAGCCCCCTCCCCCTTCCCACCCCCCTCCCCCGCCCCCCGCCACCTCCCACACACACACACACCCTGCCCTCTCCGTCCAGCCCCCGCCCCCTCCCCCGTCTACCCCCACCCCCCGACCCCCTACCCCCTGCCACCCCCACCCCCCTCGCCCCTTCTGTTTTTCTTATGAACTCAGAACACTTTATTCGGTAGGTCAACGACCCATTCGAATTGGGGTGAGATTACATAACTGAAAAAAACAAATGACAACACGAGAAAGGAAACAGACAAAATATGAACAAAAAGCAATTTCTTCTTGGAATTGGTACTCATAATATAGTAATGATCACACACACACACACACACACACACACACACACACACACACACACACACACACACACACACACACACACGCGCGCGCGCGCGCGCGTTGATACCGTGGCGCCGATGCTTTGATTTTCTTATGTATATGGTTGGTTGGTTAGTTCGGGTTTAACGTCCACAGCACCGACGTGATCATGGACGGCCCTGACGGGCGGGTTATGGGGGACAGGGAAATCTATTGCCTATCAGTGGAGTACGACCTGAACACTGATCAACTCAGGCGCACTCCAACTGTGCCACTTTGATTTACCAGGACCTTTCAACGGACATTCTATTGAACAAATCCGTCTTTTCCCCCTGGATTGTGAGTCCAGCTACCGGGGCCGGGACGGGGATTCGAACCCACGACCCGGCGATTCCCTTCGCTCTCCTGCTCCGACGTTTAACCGCCTGAGCTATTTCGGACTCTCTTATGCATAGACAGTAAGGTCGTTATTATATTGTCTTCGTCATATCCGCAGTTTGATATAACGTGACCGAAGCAGTTTGCCTGTGGAAAAGGCGTTGTCAGAACCTCTGTATCAGACAGTAAGGTCGTTATTATATTGTCTTCGTCATATCCGCAGTTTGATATAACGTGACCGAAGCAGTTTGCCTGTGGAAAAGGCGTTGTCAGAACCTCTGTATCAGACAGTAAGGTCGTTATTATATTGTCTTCGTCATATCCGCAGTTTGATATAACGTGACCGAAGCAGTTTGCCTGTGGAAAAGGCCTTGTCAGAACCTCTGTATCAGTGTTGCTGTCCGACTCTTGATACAGTCGACATCAGTTTTTGTGAGCGAAGTGGACTTTTTGTGTGCTTGGATGGTTGGTGACTTTGGGTTTTTACTCTTGAAAGCATTCGCGTGCTGGTCTGTGATTTGGGACCTTGCGGCTTCCAGCCGCAAGGTCCCAAATCACAGACCAGCTCATGCTAACAGTTTCTCACTTTTGCATTTAGAACGACTGTGACAGACTGCGCAGCCGGAGCACGCTCGAACTGGCTTAAACAGGCGGGTCTATCAGTTGTTGTTCATCTGGCAACAACAAACAACATAAAAACGAGCAAGTTTGACAGTGTGTTGACAAGAGCTACGTGTTCAAACTGATATATATTTTTTTCCCTTTTGAATGCCAGTGTATGCTTTTAAAAGGAATATAAACTTCTCGTGTTGCAACCCCGGCGGGACCTCACACTAGGTGGAGATAAGTCCCAGCACGCCGCTAGTCGGCGTTATCAGTTTCCGGGGTTTATGAAAAGATAGGACTGGCAAGTTAGCGGAGTGGCTGATTCGAAACGGCCGACGTTGAAATGTAGAATGGTAAATTAAACGGTTGAGACAACATATCGTGGCGTGGCCTGGATTTCTGACCCTGCGTATTACAGCTTTTATGCGAGCTACTTCTAAATGTTGTCTTGCTTCAACGCAGATTTTCTACCCTTCTTTTTACAGTCTATCCGAGGAGGCACAGGTTAACTCAGAAACAGAGGTTTTCTACTGGTTCGTGTGCGCGACGGGGAAACTTTTCTACGTACACAGAAGAGCAGAAAGTCTTTTATTTTAAGACAAAGTTAATGATTAACTCATTCGCGGCCAGCTGCATCCGGATGCGCGGTTTATGCCTACTCCATGTGTACACCCGGCTTATGCCGTGCATCCGCCGGGATGCGGCTGGCCGCGAATGAGTTAAAGCGACCTGCTCCAGGAAGTAAATGGTTAAACATTACATCCTGAGGCTGATTGTGTGTGTGTGCGTGCGTGCGTGCGTGTGTGTGTGTGTGTGTGTGCGTGCGAGCGTGTGTGCGTGCGTGCGTGCGTGCGTGCGTGTGTGCGTGAGTGTATGTGTGTGCGTGCGTGCGTGCGCGCGCGTGCGTGCGTGCGTGCGTGCGTGCGTGCGTGAGTGTGTGCGTGCGTGCGTGCGTGCGTGCGTGTGTGTGTGTGTGTGTGTGTGTGTGTGTGTGTGTGTGTGTGTGTGTGTGTGTGTGTGTGTGTGTGTGTGTGGTCCTGTGAAGGCCGCATTACAGATCAGGGGATAGATCAACCATTTTAGGCCAAGGGTGGTGCCAGAATAGCTTGGCGCCTCAGGCGCCACTCTTGAACTACCTTAGTCAAATTTATTTCAAGCAATAGTGTATTAGGCTGAAAAGAGTTAACATATTCCTTTATCTCCTTTAACTCTTTCTACCCCCAACACCGAAATCCGCAAATTTTGACCACGTCCTCTGAAGACTGCATTGCAGTGCAGGACACAGATCGACCAAGATAGTTCAAGGGTGATGCCAGAATAGCTTGGCGCCCATAGGCGCCAAGCTATTCTGGCATTACCCTTGAACTATCATGGTCGATCCTTAACTTGCTGTGGTGTGTCTGGGCTAGAATGAGTTTTAAAAAAAAACACAGTCGTAGTATATCGTACAGTGATACGGCGGGACAAATTGTGAAGTTTCAACGGCGTAGAATTACTTACTTACTTACGCCTGTCATCCCTACCCGGGTATAGGCCGTCGACGAGAGACCTCCAGCAACTCCTGTCCTGTGCTTCTCCTTCGATTCTACTCCAGGTGGTTCCCAGTCTCTTGATGTCTGCTTGGAGGTCTCGACGCCAGGAGTTTCTCGGCCTACCTCTTTTCCTCTTTCTCTGGGGGTTCCATGACAATGCCTGCCTAGTGATACTGGAAGCTGGCTTTCTCAGGCTGTGACCGATCCATCCCCATCTTCTTCGCCCAATTTCATTCTCTGCTGTTATCTGCTCTGTTCTCTCCCAGAGTCTGACGTTGCTGATCTTCTCTGGCCAGTGGATTTTCAAAATTCTTCTAAGGCAACTGTTCATGAAGGTCTGTACTCTGTTGACTGTGGTTTTTGTCAATCTCCATGTCTCTGCTCCATATAGGAGAACTGCTTTTACATTGGAGTTGAAAATCCGGACTTTGGTGTGTTGTGACAGCTCTCTGGAACTCCACACTTTTTTCAACTGGAGAAAGGCTGCTCTGGCTTTACCGATTCGTGCTCTGACATCTGCATCAGTGCCGCCTTTTTTGTCTATGATGCTCCCGAGATAGGTGAAGGACTCCACCTCCTCCAACGGGGTGCCAGCAAGCAAGACTGGTTCTTCCCTGGTTGCGTTCAGCCTCATTGTCTTTGTTTTCTGTTTGTGAATGGTGAGGCCCACTTGGGACGAGATGTCAGCAAGCCTCGTGGTCTTGTCCTGCATTTGTTGATGAGTGTGGGACAGTAATGCCAAGTCGTCTGCAAAATCGAGGTCGTCAAGCTGTGTCCACAGTGTCCACTGTATTCCACTTCGTCTGTGCTCTGTGGTCATCTTCATGACCCAGTCTATGGCCAGTAGGAAGAGGAACGGAGACAGCAGACACCCCTGCCTGACACCAGTTCTGACCTGGAGCTCTCTGGTGAACTGCCCTTCGTGGATCACGCGACATGTCATGCCATCATAGCTGCTCTTGATCAGGCGGACGAGCTTTGTGGGTACACCGTAGTGTCGTAGGAGTTTCCACAGAGTCTCTCGGTCCACGCTGTCAAATGCTTTCTCATAATCCACAAAGTTGACGTACAGCGGGGAGCTCCACTCCAGAGACTGTTCCACGATGATGCGGAGAGTGGCGATCTGGTCTGTACATGATCGGTTCTTTCTGAATCCTGCTTGCTGGTCTCTCAGCTGGGGGTCAACGGAGCTCTTCATTCTCTCTAGGATGATCCTGTTGAAGACCTTTCCTGGTACTGACAGCAAGGTGATTCCTCTGTAGTTGGAACACTTGCTGAGGTCGCCTTTCTTGGGAAGCTTGATTAGGTACCCCTCCTTCCAGTCAGCTGGCATCATCTCCTCTTCCCAGATCTTTCCAAACAGTGGGTACAGCATCTCAACTGTTGTCTCTAGGTCTGCTTTCAGAGACTCCGCTGGGATGCCATCTGGCCCTGCTGCTTTGCCATTCTTCAAAAATGCCACTGCTTTTCTGATCTCTTCCCGGCTGGGTCTGTCACAGCTGAAGGGTATGTCGGTCTCTGCCGGCTGGATGTCGGGGGGGTCGGGTGGGCTAGGTCTGTTCAGTAACTCTTCAAAATACTCGGTCCATCTGTCGAGTTGGTCTGCTCTGTCTGCAATAGGCTTGCCTTCTTTGTCTTTTACTGGTCTTTCTGTATGGCCATACTTACCCGACAATCTTCTGGTAATGTCGTAGAGCTGTTTCATGTTGCCGCTGCCTGCTGCCTTTTCTGCCTCTGCTGCCAGGCTGTCTGTGTAGGCCCTCTTGTCTGCCCTGATACTCCTCTTCACCTCGCGGTTGGCTTCCGAGTATTCCCCCTGTGCCCTTACTTTGGCTGCTCTCGTGCGACTGTTGTTGACCGCTGCTTTCTTCTGCTTCCTCGCTTCTATCTTCTTCAAGGTCTGTGCCGACAGCCAGTCCTTGTGGTGGTGTTTCCTGAACCCTACAGTGTCTTTGCAGGTTGAGTTCAGCGCCTCTCTAACTGCCTTCCACTGCTGCTCTGTGGTGACCGCCTCCTCTTCATTTACTAGCTCCTGTAGCGCTTGAAACCGGTTGGACAGCACCAGTTTGAACTCTTCTCTATCTCCAGTTTCTCTCAGGAGGCCTACATTATAGCGCTGTCTTCTTGTTGTCTCTGTGCAGCTTTTCTTTAGCTTGAGCTTCATTCTTAAGGTAAGCAGATGGTGGTCTGAGGCGACATCTGCTCCCCTCCTCACTCGAACATCTTGAAGGGATCTTCTAAATTTCTTGCTAATGCAGATATGGTCTATTTGGTTCTCTGTTGTATGGTCAGGTGAGACCCAAGTTGCTTTGTGTATTCTTCTGTGTGGGAAGATGCTGCCTCCAATGACAAGTCGGTTTAGAGCACAAAAGTCTACAAACCTCTCCCCGTTCTCACTCATCTCCGAGCCTAGTCCCTGTCTCCCCATCACCTCTTCGTATCCGGTGTTGTCCTCCCCTATTTTGGCATTAAAATCGCCCATGACGATGGTGATGTCTCGCTCCGCACATTTGTCCACGGCACTCTGGAGTCGGTCGTAGAACTCTTGTTTCTCTTCCTCGTCACTGTCATTGGTGGGCGCATAACACTGGATGACGTTCAGCTTGAGCTTTTTCTTGGTTCTAAAGGCTGCTGTTATAATTCTTGGCCCAAGAGGTTCCCAGCCCATCAGCGCTCTCTGTGCCACTGGTGACAGCATGAGTGCTACTCCTTCTGTATGGGGGGCATTCTCCTCTTCATGACCTGAATACAGAATCATCTCCCCACTTAACAGCCTTTTCTGGCCAGACTGCGTCCATCTGGCTTCACTGATGCCTAGCAGGGAAAGGTTGTACTTTTGCATTTCCGCTGCTATCTGGGCGGCCTTGCCGCTCTGGTACATGGTCTTGACGTTCCATGTGCCCATGGTTGTATCCCTGGATAGAGAGAGGCGGCTCGGTCCTGTGGCTTCCGAAGACTTCCGGCTTTCACCACAGGACGTCATAAGTCTTCTGGTAGAAGAACCTTCCTCCTCCAGGAAAGGAACTACTGTTAGTCTTTTCGTCGGCGTTTTTGTAGCTATTTCCTTTTTTGCAGGGTGGGGAAGCTACCCCCACGCCCAACCCCCTTATTAGGAGGACCAGGGGTTTTCTGTCGGGGTCACCTTCCCTTAGACCATGTTGGTTCACGGCACCTTATTTCATTTGGTGCACCCCTCTCACGAGGGACCCCCTATCCACCACCCAGGGGACGCGCCTTAACGCCGTATGGTCCCAGCGCGAGGAACGGCGTAGAATGCCGACAGATTTCTCTGCTCTTTTCCTCTTTTGTGCGCAGGAGCGTTCCTTTCGTTACGTTCAAAAGTCAGTGCAAAATCCTCTGGTACGTTGCGCTGCTGACTTGGATTGTGGGAAATCCTCTGGTACGTTCTCCTGCTGACTTGGATTGTGGGAAATCCTCTGGTACATTCCCCTGCTGACTTGGATTGTGGAAAATCCTCTGGTACGTTGCCCTGCTGACTTGGATTGTGGGAAATCCTCTGGTACGTTCCCCTGCTGACTTGGATTGTGGGAAATCCTCTGGTACGTTCCCCTGCTGACTTGGATTGTGGGAAATCCTCTGGTACGTTCCCCTGCTGACTTGGATTGTGGAAAGAAAGGAAGAAAAGTCTTAGCTGAGGCAAGACAACATTGAAAATCGATTCTATAGGCGATCGTGAGCAACTAACCCCTTTCAGTCACTGCCGTGAAAAACTGAACACGCCCCATGCATTGTAGAGAGATATTGTACCAAAGTGTGGATGCATTTGTGGATGCATTGTGCTGAGAGTGCATAGTGAGAATAAAATATTGTTGGAACTGTTACTCCAGTGTGGTCCACAACCTTGTGCCACGTGTGACGAGCTGCAGCTGAGTGAAGTTTCTTTACATGAACCCTAAGTGCCTGCGTCTGGTGTGTGATTACGACTTCGACTGCCACGTAACACAGAGACCGATGTGTATCCATATCATTTTTTTTATCCACGATTTTGGGCGGTGTTGGCTTTTCAAGTGGTCGTTGATTGAACAAAAGTTTCAGAAACAAAAATGTACGTGAAGTGGCAGGCCAAGGAGTTAAAAGTCTGGCATGGGGCAGATCGCTTTAACTGACGTTAACCCTTTCTTGCAGATCGTTTTATCGTTAACACTTTCTTGCATTATTGTAAGGTCATGCTTCGGACGTTTACGAAGGACACATTAGGGAGACTTAGAAGACAAACGAAGTGCGTTTCGTTAGCCCATTTCGGACTGAAATGACTTTCGCAGGTCGATCATTATGAGTAATCATCGTTGATGAGACACCATATCGTGTTGGATTTAAGCGGGAGGGCCATAAGTTTTAGAAATGCATTCTGTCAACAAGTATCGCTAAAGTACCACTAAAACCACTTTCATCGGCTCTCGCTGCGAGGCCTACAAGATGGCGGTCTTCGCTTCGAGCCGGCCGCTCAGTGCGTCGATTCACTTTGACTGTGGTTGATTACGAACCCAGCACATCACAAATTTATTTGGAACGGCTGCTGGTTCACTTCTATTGTATATGCGAAGGCACACACGACTTGTTTGTTTAATCTTTTTGCGTCAGTGGGCAGAAATCGAAATCCGCGATACCCGATGTAGCCATACCCGCGCTACGTCAGTAGAACGCGCATGCCTGTGAAGAGTTATCTTCCTTGCAGCAAACGAAACGTCTTTCGCTAGCCAGGCTAAGCCGCTTCAGCGGTTCACGCGCCCAGTATCGTATCGTAGGACCGAAACGAAACGAAAGGAAGTTGATTGGTGGTTATAAGTCTCCTTATTGTGAACTATGAACGCGTTATTACACGGACCGAGGTCGCTTTAACTCATTCAGCCCCGCGCGCGCGCGTATTTCCCAAAATTTAGAGGCGTCATCTAAAGATTATGCGCCTGCTTGCAGGTGATGGGTCGACCATGATAATTCAAGGGTAGTGCCGGATTAGCCTGGCGCCGACAGGCGCCAAGCTAATCTGGCACTACCCTTGAATTATCATGGTGGACCCATCTCTCTGCTGTAGTGCGTCAGGGCTGAATCAGTGGTTTAAGAGAAAAGATAAAAGGTCACAGACCACCTTTGAGATGTGTGTGGGGGCTTTTTATATCTATGTCCCCCGCCAACTTCCACCCCCCCCCCTAACCCTTTCCCCCCAGGGGCGGATCAGTTCCCGCGAGGAGTGGAGGGTACAACTTTTTGTTTGTGACCTTCAACCTGATGCAAAAGGCCTCCCCGGACGCTAGACCTTGCTTCCAGGTCCGAAAAATCGGTAAGGGAGGTGGGGAAAGAGGGGGAGGGGAGAGGTGTCCAAACACCCCAAAAAAGGGACTTTGTTATAGCATTTTAAAGAATTTTGGGTCGGGGGACGAGGGTGAGAGGGGGTGGGGTGGGGGGGGGGTGGGGGAGGGGCCTGGAACTCCTCAGATCCGCCTATGCCCCATAACCCCAAACCGACACAATTTGTACAGTCACTGCCATTTTCAGCCCAAAGAAAGCAAGTCGCTTTTTTTCCGCCACATTTACAAAATCAAGAGGACTTGATTTGTGATGTAAATAGGAACTGATCTAAAAAACAACAACAACAACAAAAAAAAAACAACAACAACAAGAGGTATAAATTCTCATGAGCCCCTGCGAATGCAGGGGCTCATGAGAATGTATACCTCTTGTTGTCTTAAATCAGTCTCTATTTACATCTATGCCTCTTGCAGACCTGAAGCTAGGTAGCTTTGTGACTGAGGAATTGTTCCGTGTTAGCTGTCAGTCGCTTGAAATAGCTGAGTTTCGTCTGCTGTTCGATGTAGAGTGAAGGGATGCTGGGCGACACTCAATCGCTTGTAAAGTGGCCAAGACGGCTAACCAAACGAAACGTACACTTCAGGAAAACACAACTGTTTCACCGTGACTACGACGTTCCATGCAATTTAGATCCGTATGTCCCTGGGGACCTTTACGAACTTGAACCCGCTTGTCCTATGTTTTTTTTTTTTTTAGCTAGTTCGTGGCTGGTTTAACGTCCACGGCGCAACTGTGTCATTGGGCGGCCATAACTGACAGAGAATGGAGGAGTGGGGTAGCTATTGCCTACAGAGTACGACCTGAACGTTGATCAATTCAGGTGCACTGCAACTGTACCACTTTCGGCAACATGACCCTTTGAACAGATATGCTATTGAACAAACCCGTCTTTTCGTTGGATAACTGCTTTTTATGTGTTTTTATCACTTCCTTTTTGTTTGATAGATTCATATCAAATCCTGCAATTGGTATCTCTTCCCTGCCACTGTGTGTAGGTTGTACAAGCTGAACATTTTTGTTTCTGAAATCTTCAATGACCAAAAGGCAGCATTGTCCAAGAAACATAGATACAAATGGGTCTCAGCAAGAGCCATAGATCCTCATAAGCCCCGCGACAGCGGGGCTCATGAGGATCTATGTCTCTTGCAGTTGGATTTTGTTTACATTTTCCCTCAACAGTGAGGTGTTAAGAGTTGCTTGAACTTCAATATGAAATAAAAAAAAAAAAAACATGGCGATGGTGTTAAATTGATTCATTAAAGTACCATTACTCGTAAATCTGATGACACATTTCAGCACCATTTGTGTTCATTATGCCTTGTTGAGACACCTAATGAACTTTAACGGCAGTTTGGACATACAGCAAAGACACAGGCGTAATCGCACTTATTAATTCTGTGCACCCGTTAGCGTGTCGATCTATTTTTAGCTGTTTCTTGTACTGATATTTATAGAACGGAGTGGAGTCATTGTCAGGTTACTTGATATAAAGACGGCGTGTGTTGAACTGGATTCGCCTGTGCCTAAATGAACCACAACTAGACATGCGTGTAGTGTTTCGTAACCACCTGTTATAGAGGTGTATTTTTGAACAGTTACAGCGGTAGTGTCAGCATAACACTCATGAGTTTGTTACTACTTAGCGAAAAATCTGAAACGCTGTGAACTTGGTGGCCACGACTCAAATCTGGAACAGAACAAACATATTATCAAACTGGGGCTTGTACTAAATTAATACCATCCGTCACTTAAAAACATATACGCACGTAAATAACATGGAACGTTTAGTTCTCCCACCCGCCGCCGCCGATTTGTGTAATAGCTGTAGAGAGGCGTCATCAATATCTTGTTGTTCTCTCCCCTTGTGGGCGTATTTGTGCTGTTCTTACAGGTAATTAGGTAACCCACTAAAAACCCGGTCCTGATCTCGGATTCCGGACCTTAGGGTGTGGAAATGTTTAGCGTGCTGGTCTGTGATTTTGGACCTTACGGCTGTCAAGCCGTAAGGTCCAAAATCACAGACCAGCGCAGGAAAAACACCGACAGGTCTTCATGCCACTTTATAAATTTCAAATACAAGTGATTAAAATTCCGAAACCTCAGTCGCTGAGCTGACCCTTCTCACCACGAGAATGTCATGTGTCTGTCTTGTACTATGTTTGTCTTCAGAATGAATGCGTGTGTGTCACGTGAGCATGCGTGTTGGGTGCAGTTCGCGGCGCTTTGAGCCGATTCGCAGAATTGGGTAAAGCGCCTATATACTAACCGGTATTATTATTATTATTATTATTATTATTATTATTATTATTATTATTATTATTATTATTACTAAGGTTGCAGCCATGCGGAAGACCTGAAACATTTGACAGCTGTTAGGTCAGGCCCGTATTATTTTGAAACATTTTTGTTTGAATGCCAGTCGGTACCGGGTTCGAGTCGCAGAAAATCTTTTGTGATTGATGGCCCGGATTGCAAGTCTCGTGGAACTTTGAAAGTTTGTTGGCAGCGCGGTTATTTTGGACATTGTTATCTTTGGACCCGCCTGCAACCACCACCCCCCACCTCCCCATCCCTCCTCCCCCCTCTCCCAGTAGCAAAAAGTCCTCGGGCCCACGACAGCCGTAGTGGTTGTGCGCGGGCCCACTACGGCCGTCGTAGGCCCGAGGACTTCGACTTACTGGGCACTGCGTCATTTGTATCAGTCTCTTTTCTTAAAAAATGAAAGCATCTTAAATTACAATGAGGACTTGCGAGTAAGGTACGGTGCCCGACTTAAGCATAGTTTGTTCGTCACCCAAGCGCCACGAGCTGTAAGGGCTAATATCACGGATCACCTCGCACAGCCGGATCGGGCTTTGAAAAGAGTGTGCTTACCCAGACAGAATACGCCATTTCACTTCAGAAAACACCCAGGCAAGAGATAAACAGGTTTATAAAGGTCACGTAAAACATTTGCTCAGTTTATTTATTAACTGTGTTGCATTTGTCTTTAGTACTTGTCTTTCTAAGCGTGTTTCTTTCTGGGGCAATGTGTTCCCATTTTGCGTGCTTGGCATGCAGTGGCGTCAGTTTCTGGCTTGGGTGCCAGGATCTTGTAGTAGCGCAGCTGACGATTCGATTGAGATTAGTGATTCATCTGGTGTTGTCCAACCCCTTTGCAATCCAGTCTGCAAGAAACACAGATCCGCATGAGCCTCTGCAGGGTACAGGGGCTCATGAAAACCTGTGTCTTATGCAGGAACAATGTATCGTCATATACGGAGGAAACCTTCCTCAGGATTGCCTCACACGAAACGAACGTGTCTGTATCAGGTTTTTAAACAACTAGATACTCAGTTTAGCAAGAGACATAGATCCTCATGAGCCCTTGAGGGTCTATGTCTCTTGCAGGTGGAAGAGCCTTAATCCAAGACTATCTAGCAGTTGTTTTGGGGACTAATCAGGCCATCACACCTGACGACCTGCCTCTTACTAATTTACACCTGTGAGTTGACCTCTTCCTCAGGCACGGCGGGGGCCATTTATTATTTATCTCCATCATCTTTTCTCGTTGCCGTTTGAACCCCTGAGGACCTGCGCCGATTGAGGGGCCAGGATGTGGAAAGCGCCTGCAAACAGGCCTAGACTCTCATGCGCGGTGCGTAAAAGTGTCTTTAGTGAACATCCGCGGAGTTTCACCCTAGGGTGCGCTGACCCAGGCTAAGATCGCTCTGTTTCTGCCATTCCATTGCGCAAAACAATGCAGGACATCGGCCCGATGGCCTTTGGCGCATTGGGATAGTACCAACTCCCCTACTACGCAGCTTGAAAAGTCTTCCGTGATTGTGCGCCGTACGGGCCAGTCGGAATCTGACGAGGAGTTTTTCTTTCACGGCTCAGAAAACAAAGACGCTTTCAAAGTCTTCCTGAGTGGTGAGCGCTTAGAGCTGCAAAATCCAGACCAAACAGGTGACTGCCGCCAAGCGTATGAAATGCAGGGAAGAGTCCAACGATGAAAGGAGCACGCTTAGAAAGACATTTATTAACATTTCACGTTTTTACCTCAAACGTTACTAAATTGTGTTGTAGCCTGTCTTTTCTAAGCGTGTTCATTTCATAAGATAAGTAGCGAAGTGTATTCACTTGTTTGTCTATTTTGAAAAATGTTCTTAACTTGTTTTTTTTTTCTTTTCTAAACAGACAAACAACACTTCGCTACTTATCGTATACGTGCGTGTAGAAGATAATTGTGTTGTCACAGGTCATTTCTAAGCGTGCTTCTTTCATCGTTGGGTTAATCTCTCCACTTGGAGGTGACATCATTTATTTTACGGAATTCTTTCGATCGGCAACGCGTATCAGATTTGTATATGCAAAGCAGACCTTTCTAGTAAAGTCACAACTCCAAGGACAATCGCTCTCTGAAAAGCAGTGAAGGTGTACATGAGACTGATCTTTTTTCACCAACAAAAGACACAGATTCTCAATGAGTCATTGCTTCCTGCAGAAGAGCATGAGGATCTATGCCTTTTGAAGCCGAGAGAGGTTTGATGACATCATCATTTCTGTGTCCTCACACCGGACTAAATCCAACTACGCGCACATTTATTCATCCAGATTGCACGGGACAAGACTAACGCAATCCTTCCACCAACTCAATCCATCTGCAAGAGGCACAGATTCTCATGAGCCCCTGCAATTGCAGGGGCTCATGAGAATCTATAGGGGAAAGTCCCCAAATACCGAACACTTAAGGAAATCTGCCATTTTCTCAAAAACAACAGAAGACAGACTGTTTTAGAATGTGAATTTTAATAAAGTAAATAATCAGCAACATTCATACCACTTTTTGTGGAATAAATCAACATAAAAGAAAGTTATCTTAATTGTAAAAAATCAAAAATATGTTCGGAATTACAACACGTGTTCCCTAAATCCGAACAAAGAGGTTCAAAATCCAAACAGCAAAAACCAAATTACAACACATGTTCCCTAAATCCGAACAAAGAGGTTCAAAATCCAAACAGCAAAAACCAATGTTAGGCCTACTTTGACTGACAAACATCGCAAAAGTACTCTCTTTGGCTTTCTATTATTCCAGCACAGTCCACATGTACCCATTTTGGTCACATCAAACACTGAATCATGTCCAATTCTCGGCATTCTCGGCACAAAAAAAACAGAACCAGTTAGCTTGCTGCTGGTGTCTGACGTTTCTAGCCCTCTTGTTTTTAGCTTTCTGTTTGTCTCTGTTCTCTGTGATTGGCTTTGATTTGCTTGTTTTCTTTGTTGGTTTTTGTTTTGCCTGCGACATTTCAATTTTTTGTCTTCTGATTGAAAACATGTTGAATGCCATTTCTGGTCGCTATTTCGTATGCAAGTGACATAACGTCTTTTCTGGTCAGGCAAAAACACATGCTCTCAGATTTCATGATGTTGTTCGCCAATTCTTTTTCTAGTGCTGGGGGAAGTATGGAATAAATTGTTTTGTAACACTCATAGCATGTTTGTGTTTTCCATCAAGATGATTTTTAAGTGTGGTGGGAGGGATGCCAAAGCTCTTGCAGCTGCTCGAAATCCAAGCCTCTTGTCTTTGACAGCTGCCATGGCTGATGCCAGTGACTGTGTTGACCATGTAGCCCTGCAAAATATGCTCCAAGTATTAGCAACACTCATCACTCTGTACTAACTATTTCTAGCATACACATGCGCAGACAGAGAGAGAGAGAGAGAGAGAGAGAGAGAGAGAGAGAGAGAGAGAGAGAGAGAGAGAGAGAGAGAGAGAGAGAGAGAGAGAGAGAGAGAGAATGACTGAACGGTTATAACATGAGGAACAAGATTTAGACATGAACGGACGTTACAGATCTTTAATCACAATCTCTCCTTTCTTAACTGTACAGAGAGACACATAAAACAATAATAGACGTGAAAGTACAAAAGGATAAATAGATATGATTTTAAGAACAATGTGAAAAATAATAATAATAAGAAGAAGAAAGAGAGAGAGAGAGAGAGAGAGAGAGAGAGAGAGAGAGAGAGAGAGAGAGAGAGAGAGAGAGAGAGAGAGAGAGAGAGAGAGAGAGAGAGAGAGAGAGAGAGAGAGAGAGAATCCGAACACAATAGTTCAAATACCGAACATTGTTTGGTATTTGAACCCTTGGGGTGTTCGGTAATTAAAATCTACCTAACTGTTTTAAAACCACATGGTGCTCAGGCAAGATTACGACGAATGCTTGCAAACAGACATATTTGGCTAGCAGATAGACCACACTGTTCATTTCAACCATAACTTTTCACTAAAAGCAACTCAAATTCATACTATGATTAGTCTACTGTAGGTCGAAAATATCTTTGAGAGTCAAAAAATCCGAAAATCACTCACCGTCTTCTTGTGCAGTCTTTCGTCGCCATGATTTTTCGTACAGGATAATAAGGGACGGTACTCTATCACCTCGTGCAGTCAAATTTGAGCAGTCACCTCTTGTTTTCGGGAAATCAGCTGTTCGGTATTAGTCACCTGCTCGACATTTGGGGACTTTCCCCTACCTCTTGTGTAGACTCAACCTACCTCCCAAGAGGCAGTCTGCAGGGGTTGGAGTGCACAATTCAACTTGGAATCAAGGTCAGCGTCTTCAGCCGGCGGGCAGATTGTCCCGCCATGAATACTTATTGTATTGTGCCCGCCATGAATACTTATTGTATTGTGCCCGCCATGAATACTTATTGTATTGTGCCCGCCATGAATACTTATTGTATTGTGCCCGCCATGAATACTTATTGTATTGTGCACGCCATGAATACTTATTGTATTGTGCCCGCCATGAATACTTATTGTATTGTCCCGCCATGAATACTTATTGTATTGTGCCCGCCATGAATACTTATTGTATTGTCCCGCCATGAATACTTATTGTATTGTGCCCGCCATGAATACTTATTGTATTGTGCCCGCCATGAATACTTATTGTATTGTGCCCGCCATGAATACTTATTGTATTGTCCCGCCATGAATACTTATTGTATTGTGCCCGCCATGAATACTTATTGTATTGTGCCCGCCATGAATACTTATTGTATTGTGCCCGCCATGAATACTTATTGTATTGTGCCCGCCATGAATACTTATTGTATTGTGCCCGCCATGAATACTTATTGTATTGTCCCGCCATGAATACTTATTGTATTGTGCCCGCCATGAATACTTATTGTATTGTGCCCGCCATGAATACTTATTGTATTGTGCCCGCCATGAATACTTATTGTATTGTCCCGCCATGAATACTTATTGTATTGTGCCCGCCATGAATACTTATTGTATTGTCCCGCCATGAATACTTATTGTATTGTGCCCGCCATGAATACTTATTGTATTGTGCCCGCCATGAATACTTATTGTATTGTGCCCGCCATGAATACTTATTGTATTGTTCCGCCATGAATACTTATTGTATTGTGCCCGCCATGAATACTTATTGTATTGTGCCCGCCATGAATACTTATTGCATTGTGCCCGTCATGAATACTTATTGTATTGTGCCCGCCATGAATACTTATTGTATTGTGCCCGCCATGAATACTTATTGTATTGTCCCGCCATGAATACTTATTGTATTGTCCCGCCATGAATACTTATTGTATTGTCCCGCCATGAATACTTATTGTATTGTGCCCGCCATGAATACTTATTGTATTGTGCCCGCCATGAATACTTATTGTATTGTGCCCGCCATGAATACTTATTGTATTGTGCCCGCCATGAATACTTATTGTATTGTGCCCGCCATGAATACTTATTGTATTGTGCCCGCCATGAATACTTATTGTATTGTGCCCGCCATGAATACTTATTGTATTGTGCCCGCCATGAATACTTATTGTATTGTGCCCGCCATATGTACCCAGTAAGCAGAGGTCCTCGGACCTACTGCGGCTGTCGTGGGCCCGATGACGTTTAGCTACTGGGGTACGGACGCGCGTGCTGCAGACACAAGTACCTGGTGTGCACCTGGGGTACGGACGCGCGTGCTGCAGACACAAGTACCTGGTGTGCACC
Source organism: Semisulcospira habei (assembly GCA_036245525.1). NCBI lineage: Eukaryota > Metazoa > Mollusca > Gastropoda > Semisulcospiridae > Semisulcospira > Semisulcospira habei. Next base: position 135,556,441 of record BTPG01000001.1, read on the forward strand.
TGATAAATAAACTTGTCGGCAGAGAGTATCGGCTTGAAAGTGGAGAAGAACCCGACGAAAATAGAAACAGGCATAGACAAGACAGTTACAACTCAATTGTGTTGTAACTGGCTTTTCTAAGCGTGTTTCTTTCTTCGTTGAGGATTTCTCTGCATATTACACGCTTGGCAGTCACCTTTTGGTGTGGATTTGGCTTTGGCAGTGGCTTTCTGTTTTGCATCATTTTTTTTCCCTTTTGTTTTCTCTTTCCCTTTCTCCTCTTTTCTTTTGTCTTGTGTGTTTTCGCTGTCCCTTTGCATCTGCACTAAGTTTTCATAATTGTCTGTGTAACACAATTAACCCCTTCCCTGCCACTGCACCCTACGCAGGGGCGAGCTGATCCAGAGGGTGTCTCGACGGGGGAAGGGGGGGGGGGGCGACAGCCCTCCCTCCTCACCCCAACCCGCGTTTTCCAAACAGTCATACAAAAGAAATCCAGACCAAAACAGGCGAGCCTAAATTCATACCAAAGAAAGAAAGGCGCTTAAAAAGAACAATTACAAATAAGTTGTGTTGAAATTATTCTTTCTTGGTGCTTTCCTTTTTGGGATTTTCTTTAAAATTGTACTGATGTGTTG
>BTPG01000001.1:135562057-135574557 GCA_036245525.1 Semisulcospira habei
TCAGTGACTGCCTTCCATAGTGTATTAGGTGCGATGACAGCAATTATAAACAAACCGCTCGGCTGAAAAAAAGGGGACCGAAACCGAGAAGAGCGCGAGCTCACAAGTTCCATCGAATCAAAATGATTAGGCTTTTCGGAGTCTGAGTTACAATACGGTAGACAAAAATCCACAAAGTATTCAATCTCCTTTTTATGGAGTTTTAGACGGAACCCATTGCGCAATGGCCACAGGTCGATGTCGGCCCGACTGCCTTTTGCGCATTGTTAAACACTGGCAATTAAGGGCAATAATACTGGCAATTAAGGGCAATAACCCCGTTAGTGGTTCCTGCTCCCCGCCTCTAGAATCCCCTTTCAGAACCTAACTGTCGGAACCCTTCGGTGTCACGCGTGTGTCAGGGGTGGACAATCACGCCGCCAAGGGGAGGTAATAACGCCGGGAAGGGGAGAGAAGCCACGCCACCTGGTTTCACCTGCTTTACGGCGCCTGCTGACGACTGCAAATCGTGCCATATAAAGTAGTAACTGGAAGCATCATCTCGGCCCAAAAATTACATCTGCAAGAGGCATAGATTCTCATGGGCCCCTGCATCCGCAGGGGCTCATGAGAATCTACGCCTCTTGCTTGTAGTGGGTTGTTTCAAGTACCCACATCCGTTCCAAGAAAGGACAGTGCTTAGGGTTTGACCAGCAGGTCTGGGGAGGTGGCGGGGAGAAGACAACAAGAAATCCGTCCAGTATGTGTGTTCATTCGGTTACTGGTCCAGTTTGCCACTGCCACAGTATTTTGTTTGTTAGTTTGTTAGTTAGTTAGTTAGTTTGTTTGTTTGTTTGTTTGTTTGTTTGTTTGTTTGTTTCCTACTTGTTGAGTGTGGCTGAGCACGTCAGTACTGGCTCATCTTTCCGAGCGCAGTGACTGCATCTTGAATAAACTCAACTGGATTGATTCATTATTCCTTCAATGTTGTTATTGTTGTTGTTTTGTTTAATCTTCTAATTTTTTTTATTTTATAAATGCTGTTGGATTTGCACCATAGTTTCATGTTGTAATTTTAATGTATGGTCACTTCCCCCATCTCTTTATTTGACCTTCTGCTTTGTCGTGTATTTTCGACGAATGGTTTTAATTGTTTCTCTCTCTCTCTCTCTCTCTCTCTCTCTCTCTCTCTCTCTCTCTCTCTCTCTCTCTCTCTCTCTCTCTCTCTCTCTCTCTCTCTCTCTCTCTCTCTCTCTCTCTCTCGCTTTCAGTGACACCTGCATCAGGACGGCATTCCAGAAAATACGTACAGACCTAAGACTCCGGCCAAATAATTACCCTTAGAAGTAACTTTTATCAACTCGAGTCAATCTAGTCCTCGGCTCCATAGTACCTCTCACAGGCGTGATGCTTGCTGGGAATCTCGTGTACGCGAAATATCTCCGCTAGCTGCAGATCCTCAGGAGCTCGTGTCTGAGTAAAACTGTGCCGGCCACGCTCGACCAAGCGGCGTCGCTCGGGTGGTGAAAGTTATTTTACTTCAAACACTTGCGCGTATAACTGTTCCCTAGTCGGAAGGTAGTGGTACTCTTAGTCACAGCTGAAACTCAGACCGTCGTCCTTACAGCTATAAATCCTACCCTTTATCGTCGGCAAGAGTCGTAATCTAAATGAGCCCCTGCGGAACGCAGGGGCTCATTTAGATCTACGTCTCTTGCGGATGGACAAGCGCTCCTTCATGGATGGACAGGGTTCCTCAGTTGCGGCCGCGCTCTCAAGCATTCTCTTTATGCGAATTTGGACCCATAATTAATTACCGTAACGTCCAGTGACTGCGCGCCCGCTGTTCCAACCAGCCAATCAGCGTCCGCCTCTCTCGATAACACGAGCTTGTCTTTGAAGTGAGCCAATAAACAAGCGTGTCTGAAATGAGTCAAGTTTTCTCGGTTCCATTTCCCCCTGAGTGGAGCAGTACGTCTGCGGGGAGAAGGTGACATGAATGACTGGCCTTTGCTGTTATGTTGGTTTATGTGATTGTTTGTTTTCCGTTCAGTCTGGGGTCATTGACTTGCAAACATCGCCGTCAGTTCTTACAATAATTTGCTACTTGAGAATGTGTCAAAATTGTTTGTTTTCGTTGAGGGTGATGTTGGTAGGTTGCGATGTTAACTGAACTACGTTTTCTAGTTGAAAATGTGTGAAAATGGTTCGTTAACGAAACTATTCAAACAGTTTCATTTGATTGATTGATTGATTGATTAATTGGTTGCTTGACTGACTGATTGATTGATTGATTGATTGATTGATTGATTGATTGATTGATTGATTGATTGATTGATTGATTGATTGATTGATTGATTGATCGATTGATTGATTCATTCATTCATTCATTCATTCATTCATAATAGATTCGAAATTTTAATCTCTTCAGTCTTCATACTCTAGAAAGTGAAATTATTCAATCATGACAGTTGAAAAGTGGTGCCAGGATAAAATCAAAATCAGGTCAAAGTCAGTAGGTGGAGCCCCTTTTGCAGTAAGAAAAAGCAGTTCGTTGTTCCCCTTTATATAGTAAGGACCAAAAGGGACCGTCAGTTTTGCTGAATCGCCCCGATCTTTGCGGTTTTCGTTCTCGCAGCAGTTATCTCCCATAAATACCTTAACTTATTCAGCCCCGGACACACCACAGCAAGACATGGATCGAACATGATAGTTCAAGGGTGGTGCCAGAATAGCTTGGCGCCCACAGGCGCCAAGCTATTCTGGCACCACCCTTGAACTATCATGTTCGATCTGTCTCTAGAACTGTAATACAGGAGTTGCCACATTCCTTCTGCGAATGAAGATAAGTAGTCTCTGTTTGTTTGTCTATTTTTGACCCGAAATATTAATAAATTGTGCTGTAACCGTCTTTTCTAAGCGTGTTTCTTTCTCAGTTAGTCCTACAGAGGGCAACTTTACAATTTGGGGTTTTCGGTCCTCGGGTGGAATGTGTTCACGTCAGTGTAACGCCCCGGCCTAGAGAACAAGAGGCTTGTATACCTTCATAAGCCCTGGCGGCTGCAGACTGCTGCGCGTTTAGTCCCCGATCACTCTGTGCCAGTGGGACACTCTAACGAACGACTGCCGCTCATGAAACCACGACTGAAACGTTTGACTGAAGTCCGTGTAATGACTGGCCTACTTTCTGATGTACGCCTAACCTCTGTTGTCGAAACTTTGCAAAGCATCCACCCGCGTTCAGGAGCAGGGCTCAGTTGCGCGGGTGAGCTGAGTCCTGCCGCGCCAGCCCGCACTAAGCAAGGTGCTCCGCTATATCAGTAGCGCCTAGCGGAGTACCTTGCTTAGTGGCTGGCGCAGGACTGAGCTCACTCAGACCACTGGCCCCAAATATTAACCTAATGTTGTGTCAGTGACCCGCCAGATGATGGACTGGGAAAATTGCTAACCACTGCGACTTTTATTCTAAGCGGCGGGCGTTACCTCCCATCTTCGCCATAATCGCTTAAGAGTGACGTCCCTTGTCATCGGGACTCCTAGAGTTGCTTCATCCCCTAAGCCAACGCCGCTGACAGCTTTTTCTGCGAAGAGCATCAGCGGTGATGGACGCGGCCTTGACCTGTGGCTTTGAGTTCGGGAGAAAATATTACTACTACTGTACTTACAGCGATACCGGGTGCCCGCTCTCTCTCTCTCTCTCTCTCTCTCTCTCTCTCTCTCTCTCTCTCTCTCTCTCTCTCTCTCTATCTCTCAGTTTCGACGTCGAAGCCCGGCAAAAGCACGACCCGACAAGGGAGGGCACTCTCGCCGTTACTTTTATGAACAAAAGGTGCCGGAGAGTGCTCTTTTCCTGGCATTTGTAATTTCTCCGATGAAATAAATGTTGGCTGTTTATGGCCCGGTGGTGAGGAAGAAGCGACGGCGAGCAAATGGAGTACACCATGTGAAACACACGCGAACAACACCCATATGCGAGAGGCATAGATCCTCATGAGCCCCCGCCTTACGGGGGCTCATGAGGATCAATGCCTCTTGCACACTTCACTCAAGTATTGATGTGCCCATGCGGCTCTCGACTCCTTGATAGCTAACTGATTCCTTTTGAGTGGGTAGAATTGACAAGGAGTCTACCTGTGTGCGTACATCTAGCTAATTCAGTTTATAGCTTTGTATCTTTGGAAGAGGAGGTCGGTTGGTCGTTCAAACTATACATTCGCACGGTGGCTTACCATTTAAACCAGGAAGCGAATGGTAAAAGGGTGTCTCTGCAAACTCCGTCCGTCGCAGAAAAAAAAAAAAGAAAAAAAGCAACACCCAAATGACCTGCTCTGCACGAGGACCGTAGACATAAATGATGTTGGTACATGCCCACACATCAGTAATAAAGATAGATCTACCCTTGAGTCCTGCAGTCTGCACGGATGTATGAAGATCTATGTTTCTCTGGAAGCCGAGTGTCTCCATTTGTTTTCAACTGACCTACGTTGTAAAAAGACCCTTAAATTGCTTTCTCTACGTAAGGAACACAGATACTGGATCATACCAACAAAAAGTCTTTGCACTTGTATGAGCGTATGACGATCTGTGTCTGACTTGCCGCAGGTAAAACAAATCTCTTGCAGGCCTTTCTAGCTCTCTAAACGTGAGTTTTACAACTTGTAGTGGCGCCCTTAGGTGAACATTTGCAAGACATTAACCAGTAGTACAGTCTTTAAAAAAAAAAAAAAAAAAAAAAACACACACACACACACGTGAACACGCCCTCAGTTTGAGGATATAAATGAATCAAATTATGCCCGCAAGAGGCATATATTCTCATGAGCCCCCGCAAGGCGGGGGTTCATGAGAATCTATGCCTCTTGCAGATGGAACAGGTTGAGGGGCTGCGGCGCAGCGAAACAAAGACAAGGTGAAGGACCGCAGGAAACCTTTCGTGAAGAGACAGATGTGTAAGTTCGCTCACTCTTGAAGAACCGAAGATCGACAATCGTCAGAACTAATGGCGTCACTTTTCGAAGTCTAAACCATTGCTGAAGATGGATCGAACATGGCAGCTCAAGGGTAGTACTCACGTTAATCGGTTGTCCACTTGAAGCGTGACAAAGGCTCTGCGTGAATTTTGTGGCTACCGAAGTTTTCAAATTTCAGTTTGAAACCTGAAATTGACTCCGTTGGTTAGTTCGGGTTTAACGTCCACGGCACCGAAGTAATAATGGACGGCCCTGACGGGCAGGCTTTGGGGGACAGGGAAATCTATTACCTATGGAGTACGACCTGAACACTGATCAACTCAGGCGCACTCTAACTGTGCCACTTTGATTTACCATGACCTTTCAACGGACATACTATTGAACATGCCGTCTTTTCCCCCTGGATTGCCAGCGAGTCCAGCTGCCGGGGCGGGACGGGGATTCGAACCCACGACCCGGCGATTCCCTTCGCTCTCCTGCTCCGACGCTTAACCGCCTGAGCTATTTCGGACTCATTGACTCCGTGCACGCCATGTGTGCATTTAATAATAATAATAATACATAGTATTTATATGGCGCATTTCTCATATGTATAATATAATATAACTCAATGTGCAGGACATAGCCGCGAACTGAACCCAACAAGCACGCTCACGTGAATCACGCGCATTCCCTCACACACTGTTACATAAACACACAACATTCACGTGGTGCTAAGGGCAAGCTCAAGCGAGCTACTGAAATTTTTGGAAATTCTTAAATCGTTTGTTATATTTTTGAAATTTGATTAAGTGGACTGAAATTAATACCAAATTCGTGGGGGAGGAAAGAGCCGGAGTACCCGGAGAAAGAACCCCCGACGGTCCGCCCGGATTAACGGTGACACTTACTAGAGGAGAAAAGTCTGACGCCGGAACCGGGTATCGAACCTCACACCTCTTTCATTGGTGGCAGGCACTTTTACGGCTGCGCCACGGACCGCCCCCGTTTAGCCAGTTAACTCATTCTATCCCAACACCGAAATCCCCAAATTTTGCCGTTGTTCTCTGAAGACTGCATTGCAGTGCAGGACACAGATCAACCATGCTAGTTCAAGGGTGATGCCAGAATAGCTTGGCGCCCATAGGTGCCAAGCTATTCTGGCATCACCCTTGAACTAGCATGGTTGATCTTTATTTTGCTGTGGTGTGTCTGGGGTAGAATGAGTTTAAAAAAAAAGCCGAGAATCGTTTCAATTATCGCTACTAGCATGTCTGCCAGAAAAGGCAGCGGCATTTCTGTTGTGGTTCTGTAGAATAAACAGTGCCCTTGAATTATGATCACTGCTAAACGACAATAAAGATGTGTTGTACTTGAATTTTCGTTGATCAATATTTACGGTTTTATGTTCCACAACTTGCGACCTATGTGGTTGTCGTTTGCTTTCCTTTGGCCAGACATTCCCATTTTCTGTGCTAAACCCCACCCACCTGACGACCGTAGCAGAAGTAGAGCGTGTAGAGAGACCATCTTATGAGAGGTCACCTGTGATTAAAGACCATGTTTTAAATGGCTCTAGCTCACCTGCCATTAAAGACCATTAATTTAGTTGGCTGTAGCTGTGGCTGTGGTTGTAGCCGCCTAAATGACGGTCTTTAATCACAGGTGACACTTGTTGTCGATCAGCGCCTCTCTGTCGATAAAGACCACTTTCTGACTTCAGGCTCAGGGTACTAAGTTTGCCAGAGTCAGCAGGTTGAGCCCCTTTATAGTAAGAGAAGACAGAAGCTTCGCACCTTTATACTTTATGAACTCATTACGTCCTGACTTGACCCCTACGTCACAGTTCTAGGAGCCAGATCGACCATGATAGTTCAAGGGTGGTGTCAGAATAGCTTGGCGCCTACAGGCGCCAAGCTATTCTGACACCACCCTAGAACTATCATGGTCGAACCTCATGTTTGTAGTATGAAAGGGATTTATGGGTTCAGACTTTTGTTTGTTTGTTGACCACTTAAACAGGTTCTACTGTTGTTGAGCGTCAGTTGTACGTGTGTACCTAATTTCGCCTCGAGTACGAGGCAGGCCCGCCGCAGTTGTACCTTGGCGAGGTTATAGTGTGGCTCTCGACCTACAATCTTATCCTTTAAATTGCACCCTGTTTTGTACAACACATTAATGGCTAAACCGAAGTGTGTTTAGCGGTCAAGCTCGATAGCGATAGATAAGAAGGAGAAATCCGCGCTAATCTTTTGAGTGATTTTGTCATCTGCAACATAGATTCTGATGGAACCCCTGCATTCGCAGGGGCTCATGAGAATCTAGGCCTCTTGCTGGGTGAGTTAGGTTTCAGTTGTGACATAGATTCACAGGGTAATGTGGGTTTCGGCAGAGGATGGTTTAGTAGCGTGTGACTCGGGGATACACGTATCACACACAAGGAAGCCAAGCATGAAATTACCTCCCCTCACAAGGATAATCAAGAGTGATTCCCCTTAGGAGAGAGAGAGAGAGAGAGAGAGAGAGAGAGAGAGAGAGAGAGAGAGAGAGAGAGAGAGAGAGAGAGAGAGAGAGAGAGAGAGAGAGAGAGAGAGAGAGAGAGAGAGAGAGAGAAAGTTGCAGAAATGATGATGATGATGTTGAAACATCATAATTCAGTCAGCGACAGATTGACGTTGGCAAACTACCCATTTGTAAAAAGAAAATTGCATAATTTACCAGAAAAAAACACACTAAAAAAACGTCCCTAGTGATCAGAAAGAAATTGCTAAAACTGAAAAACAACAAAAAAAACTTCCCGCAACCCAAAGCGCAAAAGGCTATCGGGCGTCGGCCCGATGGTCTCTCGCGCATTGGGAAGCTGTCTGTGTGTTTAGAGGGATAGTGGGAGGAGGTGGGGGATGGCAGGGGGAGGGGCAGAGATTGGCGATGGTTGGGTTAGGGGGGGGGGGGGAGAGGGTTGGTGTCTGGATTAATGTAGTGTAGACATCAGCGTGATCGACTTTTAAAATTCAGCTTTAACCCCTTCACTGCCGAGGAAAAAAGTGAACGAGATCTGACTGCAAGAGGCATAGATCCTCATGAGCCCTCGCGACAGCGGGGGCTCATGAGGATCTATGCCTCTTGCTGAGACCAATTTGTGCCCATGTCCTAGGACAGTGGTGGCTTTTGGTCGTTCAGTGAACACAGCTTTCATTTTTTTTTTAAATCTACGTCCGTTTGCAGAAAAGGGGTTACACATTTTAGGGCAATGCTGCCCGAGACTTTTATTCCAATGACAAAAATTGAAAGAAAAAGAAAGCTATGACATTGACAAACACGTGTGTGTGTGGACTGAAGCTTAAAGATCAACAGACAAAACGTCAATCTGCGCGCTTCAAACGTGTGTCTTTAATTAACACCAGAGACAGGACCATTTTTTTTTTTTAACCTAGCCTCGTTAAACAATCATTACCTCATTGCCTCTGTCTCGCCGCCGAATTGCGTCAGAACCATGACTCTGCAGAACACTTTTGGGGGCGTCGGCAAATTGTTAACTCTTCAAAGCCCTGGTGACACGTTGAATGTTCTGTTGTTTGCTAGTTTGTTTGTTTTTGTTGTTGTTTTTTTTTCCACATGAAGAGTCAGGCACGTCCTGGGAAAGTCTTTGTAGCAAGTCAGATATTAATCAATGTGCCACCAACCAGCCAACCAACCAACCAGCCAGCCAACCAGCCAACCGACTGATCAACCCACCAATATCCAACCAACCAACCAACTCACCCACCCACCAACCAACCAACCAACCAACCAACCAACCAACCAACCAACTAAACCTTCAATGCCAATGATCGCGAGTCATTTGTACATGTATGTGTGAAAACAACGCAGTGCGCATTAGGAACACGGATATAAATGACATCAGTCAATAGGCGTAGACCCTCATGGGCCCCCGCGAATGCAGTTGGGCGGTGTTCACACTGTCTCGGCAGAGTGAAAGTTAAAGCAAAAACCCTCACGGAAATAACTGCGAAACAAATTTCAACAGACAACCCTAACCCCCCCCCCCCCCCCCCCCCCCACACTTTTACAGTACCTTAGATCGATTTTTCGGTCTGAGAAAGGCATAGATACTCATGGGCTTCTGCAGGGGCCCATGAGGATGTCAGTATACTTTGTTGCTCGCCGCGGCAGAGATGATAGTGGGCTCCGCCTGCCTATTCAGAGTGAAGGAGACAGCGAGGCTTGAATCCATCTACTGCTGTTTAAGCGCTAGTCAGGGTTAGAAGATTAAACTTTTCTCAGCCTCTTCTATCAAGGTGTTTGTTTTTTTTTTTTTGTTTTTTTAAAAAAAATAAATTAGACGTTTAAAGTGCAGCGGAGTTGATGAATTAGGACCTTGAAAAGTAGGACAACGACCTAGAAACGAGGCTGGTCATAAATTATCTTGTTTAACCCTTTCAATGCCAGCGCCGGGACACAGATTGTGATTTTGAGTTTGAACACCAACCATCCCCAGCCGTACAAGAAACGTGGACTCAAAGTGGTGTCAGCAAGAGGCAAAGATCCTCATGAGCCCCCGCGACTGCGGGGGCTCATGAGGATCTATGTCTCATGCAGAAGATCGTGTTCACTTTACCCCGGCAAATGAAGACCTGATAAACATGGCGCTGCCAAAGTGTAACAAGGCTATGCGGCCCAGCAACGAAAAGAAAGACGTTCAGAAAGGACCGGATACAGCGTAGTTGATCAATGGTGAGTATCTCGTTGCGTTTACAGTTCACCGTATACTGTCATACTCCGCGAGTATTATATTTAGCGTTTCTCTTGAAACGCTGTAATGGACCATCCGCGGTATCTATCTATCTATCTATCTATCTATCTATCTATCTATCTATCTATCTATCTATCTATCTATCTATCTATCTATCTATCTATCTATCTATCTATCTATCTATCTATCTATCTGTCTGTCTGTCTGTCTGTCTGTCTGATCTGTCTGATCTGTCTGATCTATCTGATCTATCTAATCTATCTAATCTATCCAATCTATCCAATCTATCCAATCTATCCAATCTATCTAATCCCGTAGTCTTGCCGACCGTTGGGCCACCACTGATGACTTGACAACCAGCTCTCTCCATTCCTCTCTGTTCTCTGCCATTCTTAGTGTGTCGCTCAGCTTCAGTCCTGTCCACTCTGAGATATTGTCCCTTCCATCTTTTTCTGAGACCTCCTCTCCAGTGCCTTGCAGGATTGTCTTGGCAAACCCTGCTGATCGCGTGACATGCCCATACGCGGTATACGGCTGGTTTTCAAACCCTTGGCTCAGTGCCGAGAAAAATTCAAAACTGCAAGAGACATAGATCCTCATGAGCCCCCCTCTCCCCGCAATCGCGGGGGCTCATGAGGATCTATGCCTCTTGCTGACACAACTCTGAGGCCATTATTCCCTGGACGGCTTTGAATCAAGGAAGATGGAAGGAACACAATCTGCGTCCACGGCAGTTAAAAGGGTTAAAGAACATTTTGTTGCTTACAAAAGAAGCGTCCATTATTTTCATCTATTTTCACCCGCTCAGCCCTGACGCACTACAGCAGGAGAAGGATCGACCATGATAATTCAAGGGTAGTCAGATTAGCTTGGCGCCTGTCGGCGCCAAGCTAATCTGGCACTGCCCTTGAATTATTATGGTCGATCCATCTCCTGCAACAGGTGCATAGTCGTTAGATGACGCCTCCAAAATTTGGGGATGATACGTGCGTCGGGGAGAATATCGAGTTAATTATTGGTTTATGCGATCGGGTTGATACAATGTAAGTCGGACAATATCTTCGGTTAGTTGCTTGGTTATTTGGGTTTAACGACGAGCAGGCAACTAAGGCCATCTCACGGCACAATATCTTCGGCCATTAAAACCAATTGATATTATAAGTTATTGGTAGCAGGGGTTTGCTACAGGAACCCTTCTAGGCCCGAACGTCCTTTTGGCGGGAAACGCCGTATCTGTGTGTGTGTGTGTGTGTGTGTGTGTGTGTGTGTGTGTGTGTGTGTGTGTGTGTGTGTGTGTGTGTGTGTGTGTGTGTGTGTGTGTGTGTGTGTGTGTGTGTAAACACGAGAATCTCCGATGTTTGTGTATGTACAGGCTTGAACTGAAACCTGTGGCAGTGCTTTGTTCAGTGTCAAGGAGAGCCTCCTAGCAAATTAAAATTGGATGTCTCATTGAAGTTTATAGAAAGTCGGTTGCACCACATTAGAGTCCGTAATTTTTGTCCCATTGGATGAGTTCGTTAGCCAGGTTTGTATCTTTTGAACTTTTTCAGAAAAAAAAGCAGTTCCATGCAGAAAAATGTAAAAGTAAAAAAACCTCGACTTCTGGCGAAAATCAGACAGTGACGGTGACTTAAAAGCAGAAATTTGGTCACCACGCAGACATCGACGCCATACTCTAGATAATACGTCTCTCTCTCTCTCTCTCTCTCTCTCTCTCTCTCTCTCTCTCTCTCTCTCTCTCTCTCTCTCTCTCTCTCTCTCTCTCTCTCTCTCTCAGTCTCGCACGCACGCACGCACGCACGCACGCACGCACACACACACAAACACACACACACACACACATCGACTCGCTGTCAGGAAAGCATGCGCGAGTACAGTAGAATATCATATATTTAGGTAAAGTCAACCTCACTTCACATACATTATAGCAAGACTGAAATTGCACCGTGAAATTCTACTTTTGTCACCTTTTTTTTTCTTCTCAAGTCTAGAAGGCAAAGTTGAATTCGTATCGCGTAAAAAATATTTTAAGAATTCCTTCATGACACATGCCGTTTTTCAAACCAATGACGCGTATGCACTGTGCCCCTAAACCCTTATCATTCGGAATGCACCAATGTGTCAAATAAGTTTGACTAAAATAGTTCAAGAGTAGTGCCAGAATAGCTTGGCGCCTTTAGGCGCCAAGCTATTCTGGCTCTACCCTTGAACTAAAGACACTGGTCTATATAATTATCTGTAAGTACTATAATGTAGCTTGCATAATTATGGCAGTGTACAGATTTGAAGCTTTTAGCCTCGGTATGATATGGGTTAAAGAGTTCACTGGCGCATTGGCAGATCTGCGAGGCTTTTTCAAACACGTCAAAGACAGCAGGTGAGGCCCTTGACAGCCAGGACAGCTCGCATATAAAAGGGACTGTATGATACCCTTGAATTATCATGGTCGATCCACCCCCTGGGGTAGTGCGTCAAGGCTACGCAGGTTAACAGGTCTATCCATCGTGATAGCTGAAACGCCAGAGCTTGACTCCGCTTGGCAATACTCAGTCACTGGTCGCGTGCACCAATCGCGAGGCGGCTCCAGTGCGAAGACCCCGGCTCGGAGATATGGACTCGGAGGCAATGCATCGGGCCCATTTAACAAATCGCATAATCTTTCGCCGCGTCGACCCAGTCAATTCGGACGAGATAAATTAGTCCAAGATTTCGGACTGCATTCAAAAAGCACTCGGGCGGGCTTATCTGCTTTTCAGCGTGTCAGTAAACCTTTTGAACAAGGGCGGCGGGAAGTCCGTCGCGAAGGTCTGATCCATCTG
>BTPG01000001.1:135579557-135597057 GCA_036245525.1 Semisulcospira habei
CCAATCAACGGCAACATTGACCAAATTTTGGAGGTGTCACTTAACAACTGTGTGCCAGTTGCAGGAGATGGATCGACCATGATAATTCAAAGGTAGTGCCAGATTAGCTTGGCGCCTTCAGGCGCCAAGCTAATCTGGCACTACCCTTGAATTATCATGGTCGATCCATCTCTTGGCTGTAGTTCTGCGTGGCAAAATGAGTTAATGCCTGCAAATTGATGTTTATTTGACACAGTGTGAGTCAACCTTTACTGGTGTCATACTCCCGATTCAAGGAAAATTGAAAAAGCTTTCCTCGTCTTTTAAAGTGACAACGTATCCTTCTCGCCGCGTAGGAAAAAAAAGAGAAGTGCCTTGTATAATTCTTGTCCAAAAACCCTTTAATGAATTGTTTTGACCTTGGCCTTTCTTAGCGTGTTTCTTTCTTTGCTGTGATTTTCTTTGTATTTCACACGCCAGCATGGTAGTAGCCACCTCTTAGGTCCTGGACATTGCGCAGGCAATACAGTGTTAACAGTTCACAATATTTCCTGTATGAATGGACGAGCTGAGTAGCCGAGGTGGTAGAGCGTTCGAATCTCGTCCGAAATTGTCGCCGCGTTCCAACCCCCAGCTGAGGTCAAACTTTGCTCAGACCCTATTTGATGTCCCGGGGGCTGACTCAAGTGGTTAAGGCGTCCGACCCTGGATGGCGTGATAAAAGAAGAGTACACAAGTCTTATGGCAGGCAGGAAAAACATTGAGAGCACGTTGTAGTGGCAAATGTTAGCACTCAGATCATTTTCTGTTAAAAGTCCCGCGGTGAACTCTCTGCCGTCCCACCTTAACTCATTCGAGACGTGCCGCCTCCGGATACGCGGCTTTAACTCATTCTACCCCAACACCGAAATCCTTAACTTTTGCCGTTGTCCTCTGAAGACTACATTTCAGTGCAGGACACAGATCGACCATGCTAGTTCAAGGGTGATGCCAGAATAGCTTGGCGCCTATGGGCGCCAAGCTATTCTGGCATCACCCTTGAACTAGCATGGTCGATCCTTATCTTGCTGTGGTGTGTCTGGGGTAGAATGAGTTAAGTCTCGAATGATGTAGGCCTAACCACTATAGTCGCAGACTGTATTTTCAAATCATTGCAATTCCAACGTCAGTCCAAGATGCATTAATCGTCAGACGAACTTGCACTCAAAGTGGTGTCAGCAAGAGGCATAGATCCTCATGAGCCCTGGCAATTTCGGGGCCCATGAGGATCTATGCCTCTTGCAGAGGGGTGGTGTTCAGTTTTTAATCTGGGCAGGAAAAGGGGGTCAAACCTCCCCCACTCTCACGCCTCCCCCCCCCCCCCACCCCACCCCCCTTCATTTTTACGCCGCACGAATGCGTGACACGCGAGTCAGTGTGTCTTAACGGACCACTTAACATTGGAAAGTGTGCGGTAAAGAGCGTTTAAGGCCATGCTTTGTCGATAACGAGCAGGAAAAACGATTAGGCCTAAAGGTAACATTTCACGCACACCAAAAAAACTAAAAAAAAAATAAAAAGAGAACCGTTTTGGCACGTTATGACACGCGAGTACACAAAAATCTTCTGACGTTTTGCAAGCGTTCGGAATGCGCATCAACCATCGTGAGTCCAAGAACTAACTGACTTCCATTCTAAAGAAGCTCTGGGAGTTAGAGAGTTAAACGTAGAATCGCATTACGCTTTGTGGTTTTGAGAAAGACAAATTGGGGTGGCAGGAGGGGTAGGATGGGGACGAGGGGGGCTGGGGGGGGGGGGGAGGAGAAGAGAGTAAATGCAAATGTACGGTTTAGTGTGTGTGCGGTTGTGTGTGTGTTTGTGTGTTTGTGTGTATGTGTGTGTGTGAGAGAGAGAGAGAGAGAGAGAGAGAGAGAGAGAGAGAGAGAGAGTGTGTTTGTTTGTGTGTGTGTGTATGTGTGTGTGTGTGTGTGTGTGTGTGTGTGTGTGTGTGTGTGTGTGTGTGTGTGTGTGTGTGTGTGTACGTCCTTTAGCTCAGTCAGCAAGTTTCCTCTAAACAGATATGCAGGTCAGTAATTAATAGTGACTGCTCGGTTCGGCTGTGTGCTGGTCTGCTTCTGTGTGCTGGTCTGTAATTTTGGACCTTACGCCTTAGGTCCAAAATCACAGACCAGCACACATCTTTAGCACGAAAAACTTCCCCGTTTTGTTTATCAAACTTCATACTTTCCGCCCCTCCCAACATTCTGCCTCGCCTCCACCTTCTACCTCCCCCCCCCCTTCCTGCCTCCTCCCCACTCCCCTTTACCCCAATGCGCCTCTCTCCACACCCTACACTCGATCCCTGCCCACCCCGCACCCCACCCCACCACCACCCTACCCCCCACCCTCTAAAAAAAAAAAAGTTAAAGCAATCACATGTAAGTCGATTCGCTCGAAGTTACTATTTCAACCAGCCGTGTCTCAGTGATGATCATCTCAGTGTTGATCCTTCCTGCCAGCCTACGGCATAGATACTGATGAGCACTTGCAGCTGAGGAGCTGACGAGAATCTGTGACGTTTCCTGACGAAGATGCGCCCCGTGTGTGTGTGTGTGTGTGTGTGTGTGTGTGTGTGTGTGTGTGTGTGTGTGTGTGTGTGTGTGTGTGTGTGTGTGTGTGTGTACGTCCTTTAGCTCAGTCAGCAAGTTTCCTCTAAACAGATATGCAGGTAATTAATAGTGACTGCTCGGTTCGGCTGTGTGCTGGTCTGCTTCTGTGTGCTGGTCTGTAATTTTGGACCTTACGCCTTAGGTCCAAAATCACAGACCAGCACACATCTTTAGCACGAAAAACTTCCCCGTTTTGTTTATCAAACTTCATACTTTCCGCCCCTCCCAACATTCTGCCTCGCCTCCACCTTCTACCTCCCCCCCCCCCCCTTCCTGCCTCCTCCCCACTCCCCTTTACCCCAATGCGCCTCTCTCCACACCCTACACTCGATCCCTGCCCACCCCGCACCCCACCCCACCACCACCCTACCCCCCACCCTCTAAAAAAAAAAAAGTTAAAGCAATCACATGTAAGTCGATTCGCTCGAAGTTACTATTTCAACCAGCCGTGTCTCAGTGATGATCATCTCAGTGTTGATCCTTCCTGCCAGCCTACGGCATAGATACTGATGAGCACTTGCAGCTGAGGAGCTGACGAGAATCTGTGACGTTTCCTGACGAAGATGCGCCCCGTGTGTGTGTGTGTGTGTGTGTGTGTGTGTGTGTGTGTGTGTGTGTGTGTGTGTGTGTGTGTGTGCGTGTGTGTGTGTGTGTGTTCTCCGATTCAAGAATAAGACTGTTTAACCCTGCAGCTGTTCTGGCCATTGAAAAGACATCGAATCCGCCTTGAAAGTTTGGGTGATTTGTCTAATGGAATCAGCAGAGACTGGCCTGCCGTATCAAAGTTTGACGTATGGCTCATTCTTTTCCAATTGTGAGACAGGTATCCATTCGCAGGAGCCCCTGCATATACTCCTTCATATCCGCAAGAAACGTAGATCCTCATGAGCTGTTCTAGCTGTTGCTCTTCGTCTCCAAGAGGCATACAACCTCATGAGCCCCTGCAGAGGCAGGGGCTCATGAGGTGGCAGGGGCTCATGAGGATCTATACCTCTCGCCTGCAGAGGCAGGGGCTCATGAGGATCTATACCTCTCGCTTGCTCAGGTGATCTCTAGCTTTTTCAACATGAGATTTAATCTCATTCAGCCCGACGGCTGTATTTCTCAAATTTTGGAGGCTTCTAATGACTATGCACCAGTGAGCTGCAAGAGATGGATCGACCATAATAATTCAAGGGCAGTGCCAGATTAGCTTGGCGCCTATATTGAATTCCCTTGAATTGTCATGGTCGACCCATCGCCTGCTGTAGTGCGTCAGGGCTGGATGGTTTAACACGCTAAGCTGTACGGTTAACTAGGTTCCTGAGTAGCTCAGGTGGTAGAGAGTTCGACTCTCGTCTAAGAGGTCCCGGGGTCGTATCCAGATGTGTTCAACATTTGTTCGGACCCAGATCGGTGCCAAGTCTTTGAAATCACCTACCTGGTGGGCAAAAGACGTTAAGGCCTACACGTTTAACGTTCTCTACGGTTAGCGATACTTACTTAAAGAATTTGTTTAGTGGAGACTACACTTCAGTTGACGCTGCTTGCAGGCGCCAAGCTATTCTGGCACCACCCTTGAACTATCATGGTCGATCTCAGCCTGCTGACGTGTCTAAAAGCTATACATGTTAATGTGTTCTCGATTGGTAAAATATGTGTACCTGGGAGTGTGTGTGGGGGGGGGGGGGGAGGGGGGCGGGGGACAGGGGGGGGGGGGAGTGGGAGGTGCGGGGTGGAGGGGGGGGGGGTGGGGAGTGAGAGGAGAATGACGTATGACGACGTAGAGGACGTTTGCTGTGCTTGGCTGAGGCAAGCGTTGTAGCAGAGAGGTGTCGGGTTTCCTTGGGTCTCCGGAAAGAAAACATTTCACAGGTAGAGCGATTATAGGGTAGGGTCCCGGGTGTTTACCATTGAAGCATGGACACTACCTTCCAGCTCCCCCACCTCCGCCCGCCCCTTTCCATCCCTCCCCCCCCCCCCTTTTCCGTTCCCCCCCCCCCCTTTCCTCTTTCTCCCGATTATATTAACAGTGCAATCTCAGTAGATGTGCATGTATCTACTGAGCTTTTAAAAATAAGCTCTGTGTGTGTAAAACACGAGACCAAAAGGGTTGACTGCCAGTGCTTGTAATTTAGAAGAAACTACCAAATAAGTAGGAAAACGCACTGTCAGGGGCGAGAATTGTGCACTAGCAACCAATGTGTGTGAGTGTGTGTGTGTGTGTGTGTGTGTGTGTGTGTGTGTGTTTGTGTGTGTGTGTGTGTGTGTGTTTGTGTGTGTGTGTGTGTTTGTGTGTATGTGTGTGTGATGGTGTGTGTGTGTGTGATGGTGTGTGTGTGTGAGTGTGTGTGTGTGTGTGTGTGTGTGTGTGTGTGTGTGTGTGTGTGTGTGTGTGTGTGTGTGTGTTGTGTGAGTTTGTGTGCGTGCGTGCGTTCGTGTGGTTCTTGTGTGCTGACTTTATCTTTCATCAGTCCGGCCATCTTTCAAACGACTTGTACAAGGGCGGGGCTTTGGTCGCTAAAATTCGCTGAAGATGATTCTCAATGTTGTCTTGCCTGCACTAAAACTGTTCTGCCCTTCTTTTCACGATGCACGTGTGAGTAAGCACACGTCCCTGCGTACAATCGGCGAGAAAAGCATGCAGATCTTTTATTTTTATTTTTACGACATTCATATTTCGTGATTAACACATTCTGCTCCAGGACCGAAAAGTTGACCCCCTTGAAGACTGTATTACACTTCAGGAAACAGATCGAGCGTGATAGTTCAAGGGTTGTGCCAGAATAGCTTGGCGCCTATGGGCGCCAAGCTATTCTGGCCCAACCCTCGAACTATCACGCTCGACTCCATGTCTTGCCGTGGCGGGTCGGAGTTGAATGGGTTAAACCATACTCCATAGTGAAAGGCGCGCCCTTTTGTCCAGCATTTACGTAAAACATTTAACCCATTTAACCACAAGGCCGCTTTTCTTAAATGTGGGAGGTGTCGCCTGACAATTATGCACCAGTTGCAGGAGACGGGTCGAGCATGATCATTCCAGGGTAGTGCCAGATTAGCTTGGCGCCTCCACTGAGGCGCCAAACGCTAATCCGGCACTACCCTTGAATGATCATGCTCGATCCGGCGTCTCCTGCTGTATAGTGCGTCGGGGGCTGAATTGGGTTAAGATTATTTATAGAGGATGATATTGTGATTTAAAAAAAAAAAACACATTTATTTCACGGAAGGCCATGCTTCAATGATTCAATGATTCAATGAAGCTTTATTTATCAACGGTTGAAGCATTGACATCGTCTTAGATTGTGTTAGCGCAGTTTGGAAACAAAACGACCTCTAACTTTTCTCTTCTTTGTGTTAGGACGAAGGCACCAACAGGCAATAAGGGAACGCATCACATCTGAAAGTTGGGCTAATCTATTTCCGGTTTAAGTAGGTCACGACGGTTGACCCACATAGCCCCTTAGGCCACATTTACCAAAATAATGAAAGACGTCACCTAACAACGGTGTGCCAGTTGCAGGAGATGGATCGACCATGATAATTCAAGGGCAGTGCCAGATTAGCTTGGCGCCTTGCGGCGCCAAGCGCTTATCTGGCACTGCCCTTGAATTATCATGGTGGAACTATCGTCTGCTGTAGTGCGTTGCGACTAAACGGGTTAAATTATTTGGTACTCCCGGATGTTCCAAGACAATGCCTAGATAACGGTAATTTCAGCCTTGTCATTCTGACCTAAAAACAAGACGGGATGAACCATAACCCACAAAGTCACACTTCTATATGAGAGCTGTCTTCGCTGTCAAGGGTCTCTACTTATTGTCTTTGAACCGATTATTATGTTGAAATAATTTATATTGAACAAGATGAGGATTTCATCCCAAAGTCTACCGTATTGTTTGGAGCTCACATGCGTTTTTTTCTTTTAGGAACATTCACAGTTGTTCATATTTTTAAGCTTATCCTTCTGATCCATTTCCCTCCTCTCTAAGCCAGCCTCTGATCAACACACACGCCGGCGCACACAAATAAAGACGGACACACAGCGCTTCCCGCCATTAGTACGCTTTGTGGGCTGGATCAGCGACAGGAATTCTAAAGAAAAATAGAACGAGCAGCAAACTGACGTCACTATAAGCTTGACGTCATGGCATCGCTAGGCTCACGACGCCGTGTACACATTGACGAAATTGATGTTTCACGTCACTCATCCGAAAGGCACGCAGCCTCTTCCAGGGCTGACTGTTTTGTTCCAAACAGCCTCATCCAGGGCTGACTGTTTGATGGGATTATAATAGTGGATCCAAAACTTGCATAAATAAATTAATTATTATTGAACAAGTTGAAAAGATACAAAGTTGGCTAACAAGCGCATTCAATGCTTTTATTCCAAACTAGTCATATCCAAAATTTCAAGTAAATGTGACAAAAATTACGGACTCCACTCAGGGTCAAAAGACTTTATATAAACGGTCTTTTATGTCTTCAATGAGACATCCAGTTACAACATGCTTGGAGGCTGTCTTAGCCAACACTTAAATAAAGTATTTTGCCAAGTTTCAAGATTGTGCGTGCAGAAATATATGAGATTCTCGTGTCTACATATATACGCACACACACACACACACACACACACACACACACACACACACACACACACACACACACACACACACACACACACACACACACACACACACACACACACACACATGGAGACAAAAGCCTCAGAGTGGGTTACCTACCATTTTATGTGAAAATGGGTTCCCATATTTCTATTTATTCTATGGCTCTGGAGTGGGTTGCATGTAGCGTGCTTAAATATAGTGTGTTAAGCTCGCTGACTTAAGGTCTTTCTTGCTTAGTAAAGCTCTTGCTTAGTGCGCGAGTGTTTTCTGTTGCATGGAGCGACTTAGCGATGTGCGTAGCTCCGAACGAGTTCTTAGCGAGCGGGGATAGGTTATTTATAGCTTATGGTGGGGTTCTCCCCTACGTCATCATAGATTGTAGAAATCGGCCAATAAAAACGCACGGTTTTCGCTTCTTCTGACCTAACGGAAACGAAGTAGACAAAACGCCGGTGAAATGGCGGCGATGGAAAACAAGAAGTCAAGAGAGAAAGAATAGCAAATTTTTCGTGCAGGCAACCCTGCTTGTCAGTCTAATGTAGACGTACATTAGTTAAGGAGTACCGTGTAGGCTCCCATGGTATGAGGATCTATGTCTCAAGTCTAATGTAGATGTGCATTAGTTAAGGAGTACCGTGTAGTAGGCTCCCATAGTATGAGGATCTATGTTTCTCTGACAACGGCTGGTGTTGGGTTATACCCATCGGTGTGCAGGGTCAGTTGAAATCAGTTATGCAGACTCCTCACCGATAATTCCCAGATGTCCGTGAGACGAGGCTGGGTGGGGGTCCGTGCGTTCCCACGTACTTATCGTGTTCTTCCTTCTCTATCCTAGATGGAAGGCTGTTTCTGCCACAAGGTTTAAGAGAGTGAATTCACATTTCCGTTCTCGCGTTAACACGGCAGCTAAGAACTCTTCCTCAGCTAAGCACGCCGCTACGCACGGGAGGGGGGGGGGGGACCGTCCTTAGAATTAAGCACGCCACTAAGCTCGCTCCAGCAGATAAGCACGCTCATGCAACGCACATTTTCAGCTAAGCTTGTGAACTTAGCGCTAAGCAAGAAATTTGCGCGCTAAGCAAGCATATGCAACCCACCCCTGGAGTGGGTTGCATGTAGCGTGCTTAAATATAGTGTGTTAAGCTCGCTGACTTAAGGTCTTTCTTGCTTAGTAAAGCTCTTGCTTAGTGCGCGAGTGTTTTCTGTTGCATGGAGCGACTTAGCGATGTGCGTAGCTCCGAACGAGTTCTTAGCGAGCGAGGATAGGTTATTTATAGCTTATGGTGGGGTTCTCCCCTACGTCATCATAGATTGTAGAAATCGGCCAATAAAAACGCACGGTTTTCGCTTCTTCTGACCTAACGGAAACGAAGTAGACAAAACGCCGGTGAAATGGCGGCGATGGAAAACAAGAAGTCAAGAGAGAAAGAATGGCAAATTTTTCGTGCAGGCAACCCTGCTTGTCAATCTAATGTAGACGTACATTAGTTAAGGAGTACCGTGTAGGCTCCCATAGTATGAGGATCTATGTCTCAAGTCTAATGTGGATGTACATTAGTTAAGGACTACCGTGTAGTAGGCTCCCATAGTATGAGGATCTATGTTTCTCTGACAACGGCTGGTGTTGGGTTATACCCATCGGTGTGCAGGGTCAGTTGAATCAGTTATGCAGACTCCTCACCGATAATTCCCAGATGTCCGTGAGACGAGGCTGGGTGGGGGGTCCGTGCGTTCCCACGTACATTTCGTGTTCCTCCTTCTCTATCCTAGATGGAAGGCTGTTTCTGCCACAAGGTTTAAGAGAGTGAATTCACATTTCCGTTCTCGCGTTAACACGGCAGCTAAGAACTCTTCCTCAGCTAAGCACGCCGCTACGCACGGGGGGGACCGTCCTTAGAATTAAGCACGCCACTAAGCTCGCTCCAGCAGATAAGCACGCTCATGCAACGCACATTTTCAGCTAAGCTTGTGAACTTAGCGCTAAGCAAGAAATTTGCGCGCTAAGCAAGCATATGCAACCCACCCCTGGAGTTTATGCGAATGTTTAGAACTCACCTTATAACTAAGCTCTACAACTTAAAATAAAATAGACATTTTCTAGAAACAGAGCCACTGGATGGAGAAAAATGGGTTTCTACCAATAAAGTGGGTGCCTCTCACACAAAAACTGGCATTACAGTAAAAATGGGTGTCCTCGTCAAATCATTCATTTTAGCATGGACTATCTCAAGAAAATTAGGTGTCTGTAATAAGGAAAAGTTCACGGAATATTTGATGCTTCTTTTCTACATTTATTTGATTGTTGTCATTCTTTTTTCAATTTAATGTGTATTCCTTCTTTTTCCTTCTTAAAAATGTCAAGCACAATGACACAACACACAGTGAACAAATACCTCACTAAACATACCTCTGGTTGATTTTCTTATGATTGTTTGGGTGGGGTTGTGGGGTTGTGGGTGGGGGGGGGGGGGGGGTCATCACTTTGGTTTTATAGAGCTGCTGAATGCTCTCTTATGAATGAAAGATTTTCATTATCCCTGGAATCGGTAGGTCATTTCAGAGGCGTGCACGGAGTTGCACGTCAAACAAATACACATTTGGAGTGCACTAGATATATCCAGTTGGCCAAGTCCCACATTCCACACTATAGGACAGCTAAGACTGAGAAGCAATCGTGGCGTTTATGGCGCTGTACAAGGTTTAAAACTAAGAAACTGTTGTTTTTAGAAGCGTGTCTGGCAACAGTTTTTATTAAAACTGTTTTAAAACCTCTGTAAACTCAACTTTTGTTAATGTTAAAAGTGTTTTCATTTACAGGCGTGTCGTAACTGTTATGCATCTATTCCAACGTAATAGTGCTGGATATTTTTCCCATTGTCGCCTTCTCTCTTCGCTCAGCACTCAACTTTCCAGTCCTTCCCTCAAACAGGCAGCATTCACACAAACAATACTTTACTATTACACCCTTTGGCAACATTAGGTTTTTTTTTTTTTTCTCTGACCTAGCATTACATCGAAAAATGGTCCATCCAAGCCTGCACTCTTCATACTGCACTAAACGACCGACTGCAGCAGACGACGCATGTAACGACACTGACTGTGTGACGTCATTTGCATTCAATCAATTTGTGCATACAATCTGACAGGAGTTGCAGTCGAAACGAAAGCATAACACCAACAAACCCACAAACAAAGCAACAGGTTGAACCAAAAGGTCGGGCAGGACACAAGACAACAGCAGCCTCACCCAAAGTCTATAAGTCCTCTCTCACACTGCGAACTCATACAATCACTTCACTTCATAGCAACCGGCGCACTAATATCTCTCTCTCTCTTGGCTTGACTTCGCGAACGAAGATTCTATAGGGCTTGCCCACGTCGTCTGCAGGCATTTTCGTGGCTGCGGAGGCCAATCCGGGACAGGCAGGTTCGACCGCAGTGGCTGCAGGGGAAGGTCTGGTCAGGGTTCTGAGTTACGACAACTGTTTTTTCTTCTGAGCCGCTTGTCCTTAAGGTTAGCTTTGCGAGAGTCCTCAAAGGAGACGGCTGCCTTGTGAATGGTGGAGCGCCAGGTGTCACGGTCCGCAGCAAGCGAAGACCACTGGCGGTGGTCGATTTGGCAGGCACTAAGTGACTTCTTGAGACCGTCTTTGTATCTCTTCTTTGGTGCCCCTCTGTCTCGGTGTCCAGTGGCGAGCTCGCCAAACAGAGTGATCTTGGGTAGGCGATGATCCTCCATCCTGGAGACGTGCCCCGCCCAGCGAAGCTGTGTCCGCAGCAGCAAAGCCTCGATGCTCACAGTTTCTGCCTGTTCAAGGACCTCGACGTTGGTGACATAGTCACTCCAGTGAATGCTGAGGATGGTACGCAGGCAGCGCTGGTGAAAGCGTTCGAGGAGTCGTAGTTGGCTGCGGTAGAGGGCCCAGGACTCGGAACCGTACAGCAGGGTGGTGAGGACGACAGCTCTGTACACGCTGATCTTGGTGCCTTTTTTCAGCTGTTGATTGTGCCACACCCGCTTGAATAGTCGCCCGAAAGCACTGTTCGCTTTTGCCAGCCTGTTGTCCAGCTCCTTGTCCAGCTTGGCGTCTGACGTGATGATGCAGCCAAGGTAAGTAAACTGGTGTACAGACTTCAGTTCGGACTCGCCGATGGTGATGTGGGGAGGGCGATGCTCTTCCTTGGGTGCCGGCTGATGAAGGACCTCTGTCTTTTTCAGACTGACCTCAAGTCCAAAGAGCTGGGCAGCATCTGCGAAGCAGGACGTAATGCGCTGCAAGGCTCTCTCTGTGTGTGCAACGAGGGCAGCGTCATCAGCGAAGAGCAGCTCACGAATCAGTTGGTCTAGGGTTTTCGTGTGGGCCTGCAGTCGTCTGAGGTTGAACAGGCTGCCATCGAGACGATACCTGATGTACACTGCGTCGTCATCGTCGAGGTCCACTGTGGCCTGCTTCAACATCATGCTGAAGAAGATGGTGAAGAGGGTCGGTGCCAGCACGCAGCCTTGCTTCACGCCGTTGCGAATGGGGAATGGTTCTGAGAGGTCACTGTTTAGTCTGACCAGGCCTTGCTGGTCCTCGTGGAGCTGGACGATCATGTTGAGGAACTTTGGGGGACAACCTAGTCGCTCCAGGATCTGCCACATACCTTGCCTGCTCACAGTGTCAAACGCTTTTGTTAGGTCGACAAACGTTACGTACAGCCCTTTGTTCTGCTCGCGGCACTTCTCCTGAAGCTGTCTCAGCACAAAGACCATGTCGGTGGTACTCCTGTTGGCTCTGAAGCCACACTGGCCCTCTGGGAGGTGGTCTTCAGCGATGGCAGGTACCAGCCGATTCAAGAGCAACCTGTACAATGCAGAATGTCTTGCTTAGAGTTCATACACAATTTTAAAACAGTATTCCATGTGGCAGCTTCTATTCAAACAAATCGCTGTGGTTAATCATAGAATGAGATCTTATTAATCACTAATGAACAGAATGATGCAGTGATGTTTTTGTCTTTGTAACTATTTGTTAATCTATCCAGATATCAACATTGGCTGCTCCTATTTTTGGCTCATGTGCGAAACAAAAGTGATTATGTTCAGGGCCAGTGGTTGTCCATCTGTCCACCGTCATCCGTGGTAAACTTTAACCTTTTATTACCGTTCCGCCTGTGGCATCACTCCATGTACGACCATACTGCCCCGTTTCGCCCGTTTATACCTACTTTCAGTTTCGACTCAGTTCCGGTTCATTTTGCACCCATTCCAAGTTTTAACAGAGTCAATGCATTGTGGGATATGCCTACTTGCACTTCCACTACATGCAGGTGCTTTTCGAGTTTGTTTTGAATCAAAAGTTGGGTGTCTTTCGAGACTGTTTTGCTTACAACGTGACTTGATCATGGAGAGCGACAGCGACCCTGAATTTACTGGTTGAAATTCATTCAAATCCTGTCAGAGAAGATAACTGAACCGGACAGCAGCTTCAGTTGAGTGCACATTGAAATCTTACCAATTTTGAGTCCGATATCGACAATGAAGAGGAGCTACCTGTACATACCTGTGTAATGCGGCAAATGACTCTGACCTGTGTAGTACTGGCCAAGTGATGGTTTAGACCTATGTTGAGTTTCATTGACATTTAAGAATTGTTTTTCTCATATTTTCTTCAGATGGAATTATGTCCAAAACTTTTAAATAGAATACAGTTCTGAAACCTACCTTGTTTGTCACCTGTCATGAGATATGTGCATGATCAGTATGATGGAATGAGTAGAGTTACCTGTGGAGACTTCCTGACTGCTGCTGGTATGTTTCTAACCAGTTTTGTTGTTTTTTGGATTGGATTTCTGACTGAGGTATGGTTTAGCACCTGTTACTGAGATATATGACAGGTAAACAGAGACTGTGGCACATGGACACTTAAAATGACAAAAGTATGATACACTGTATGTATTTTCCAACATCATGTCAAATTTGGCACTAATATAATTATAGGCTAATTCGCTGGCGAACGAATACATGGCTCTCAAATTTGTCACTAGACATGACCTCCCACAACATCACCCCGGAAGCACAACACAGCTCAACGCTTATTTTTAACAAAACAACCACACCCTCAAATAACAAACCTCATTTTGTAGCAACATAAACAATTTACTCTCCCTCAAACAACTAAAATACCCCCCTCCCCCCCCCCCCACCCCTCCCCTTCCTTTTGTATCTCTCAGTTTCACTTTGGCTCACCGACGCAGTTGACCCATATCAGCTATTAAGCTATTTATAGTTCAGAAGGGTGATGTCATACACACGCCCATTTTAGGGGCTTTGTGCACACACACACCCTGCTGGGACAAGTTCAAACACACTGGAGGCGTGTCTTTTAAGCACAACAGTGCATTTGTTAACACCAAAAATGAGAAAAACTGATTTTTGTATTTTTTTTTAAGAATCTTTACCGCAAGACAATGCAGAAACAACCCTCAGATGGGTGTCTGACTTGGGCACCCAGAATTTTACACACACCCATTTGCCATAAGGATGGTAAAGACAGTCACCCATTTTATTCTTTTGTGTACACACACACACACACACACACACACACACACACACACACACACACACACGCACGCACGCACGCACGCACACACACACACACACACACACACACACACACACACACACACACACACACGCGGTACGCACACGTACGCACACACGGCCTTTCGCGCCAAATGCACGTGCGATGTTAGCGTAACTAGACATGACGTAATTTTTATAATAATAATAATGAGTACTTGTATAGCGCCTAACCTCAGATTAGAGCTCTAGGCGCTTAACAAAAACTAATTGTACAAAAATAACTAATTACAAAAACGCAATTTATTAAAAGTACTAAAACAAAATACAACGCACTATGTGAACAAGCTATAAAGTCACCATTCAAATGGCAACGTTTATTGACTCATACTCGCATTCACGCACGCACACACACACACACACACACACACACACACACACACACACACACACACACACACACACACACACACACACACACTACTTCTAACAGAGATAGAGATGACTTTAACATGAAAGGTCTGTGACAAAGTCATTTGTTGCAGATAGAAAAAAATATGGGTCTTTAGGGCTCGCTTGAATGCCTCTCTCGAATCCACTATCTTGTTGCTTCAGTTGTGAGAGGTGTAGACCTGCCCGCCATTGACATCATGGACATGTTAATACTTAAATTCGCCCCACCGCGACCCATCCATAAACGTCCCTTCTATAAATAGAAGTGACTTAAAAAGACGCTAGTATTTTGCCGCAGAAATTTGAAAGGGGATGGGAATGAACACGCAGCTCATATTTGACTTAGTACATTACTCACAGAACAAATAACAACTAATGGACATAAATCATCTTTATAAACAGTTGCTTTATAAGAAATTTGAAAATCCACTGGCCAGAGAAGATCAGCAACGTCAGACTCTGGGAGAGAACAGAGCAGACAAGTAAGTAAGGACATAAATCGCAATTTGTAGGAGATGATTGATTTTACCTAATTAAAGTACCATTGCGCATTAACCCGAAGACACATTTCAGCACCGTTTGTGTTTGTGATGCCTTGTCGATACACCTAACGAACTTTAACAGCAGTTTGGACACTGACGCAGCAAAAGCGCACGCGTAATCGCACTTATTTATTCTGCGCAGCCGTTAGCGTGTCAATCTATTTTTAGCTGTTTCTCGTGCTGAAAGCGTTGTATTTCTAGAACGGAGTGGAGTCATTGTCAGGTTACTTGATATACAGACGACGTGTGCTGAACTGGATTGTCCTGTGTCTAAATGAACCATAACTAGACCTGTGTGTAGCGTTTCGTAACCATCTGTCACAGAAGTGCGCCTTTGAGCAGTTTCGGCGGTAGTGGGCCTTTAACCCTTATCATTCGGAATACACCAGTGTGTGAAATAAGTTTGACTAAAATAGTTCAAGGGTAGTGCCAGAATAGCTTGGCGCCTCTGGGCGCCAAGCTATTCTGGCACTACCCTTGAACTAAAGCCATTGGTCTATATCCTTGTCCGCAAGTACTATGATGTGGCTTGCATATGGCAGTGTACAGATTTGAAGCTTTTAGCCTCGGCATGATATGGATTAACATGCATTAGAGATATTCAGAATAGTCCCATAAGGTCCATTGCCCTGCGTCATGCCGCGAGAGAACTAGGGAACAGATAGGACGCGGCATTTGATCGGTGGACAAATGTTGTCACAAA
Organism: Semisulcospira habei; assembly: GCA_036245525.1. Taxonomy (NCBI): domain Eukaryota; kingdom Metazoa; phylum Mollusca; class Gastropoda; family Semisulcospiridae; genus Semisulcospira; species Semisulcospira habei. The sequence continues at coordinate 135,595,055 of BTPG01000001.1, forward strand.
TATAAATGATATCACGTGACTCAAATAGGTCGATCTACATCAATGTCTTCAAGACGCTTGTTTAGATAGATAAAAGCTACACAGAGGAGCAAAAGAAATGCATTTGCTCATCAGTATATAAATATGTGCTCTTGTCCCTAAATTTGCACTGAGTCGGAAAAATCAGTTTCAAGGCAGGTCAGCTTATCTCATCATGCTGCGACAACTTATACTTTACTGCCTCGTATCCGTGACAACTGTGGTAAGTTTAGTTTAGTTTAGTTTAGTTTAGTTTAGTTAGGTTTAGTTTAGCTTAGTTTAGTTTAGTTTAGTTTAGTTTAGTTTAGTTTAGCTTAGCTTAGCTTAGTTTAGTTTAGTTTAGTTTAGCTTAGCTTAGCTTAGTTTAGTTTAGTTTAGTTTAGTTTAGCTTAGCTTAGTTTAGTTTAGTTCATATTTTGCTTCAGTCTTATTGAAGTGTTCATGGTCACGTTTTCCTGTCACACTTCTGTGAATAGTTTCATAGCCAGTTTCATTTTGTTTTATTTTATTCTATTCTATTGTAATTTATATATATATATATATATATATATATATATATATATATATATATATATATTATATATATATATATATATATATATATTAAATTTTATTTCATTTCATTTTATTTTATTTTATTTTATTTTATTTTATTTGTTTGCTTCAGTCTAATCGACTGACACGGGCAAGTACTTTCGTCACACTTCTGTGAATAGATTCAGGTTTTCCGGCACGTGCAAGAGGCATAGATTCTCATAGGCCCATGCAGGTGCAGAATCTGTGCCTCTTGCAGAAATTGTAACAATTTTGGTCCCCTAATAATTTTTCTTCCGCGCAACAAATGTCTCATGTTTTACTCCCTTCCCTGCCACTGTATGTACACTATAATACTATAGGTCCATTTTTGTTTCTGAAATTGTGGTTCATTCAACGACCTTAACTCATTCTACCCCAGACACACCACAGGAAAATAAGGATCGACCATGACAGTTCAAGGGCGATGCCAGAATAGCTTGGCGCCTATGGGCGCCAAGCTATTCTGGCATCACCCTTGAACAATCATGGTCGATCTGTGTCCTGCACTGCAATGCAGTCTTCAGAGGACAGCGGCAAAATTTGGGGATTTCGGTGATGGGGTAGAATGAGTTAAGCCAACGCCGTCCACGAAACGTGGATACAAATTAGTCTCAGCAAGAGGCATAGATCCTCGTGAGCCCCCGCATTCGCGGGTGCTCATGAGGATCTATGTCTCTTGCAGTTGGACCATGGTCAATTTTTTTCTCGGCAGGGAGGGGGTTAAATGCCTGTCACCGTAGAGACAGAACGTGACACATGAAATGCACATTATCTTGGAATAGCCGGAAATTGCGTCAGATGTGGATTGTTTGTTCACTTCCGGTTCCAGTATTATGACGGTTGCTTCTAGTGTGAGGGATGGGAGTTTGACGTCATAATGTTTCCGTCTTTGTCTTCTGCTTCAGGCAGGTCTTCCCGTCACGCAATTCACACATGGAAACGTTTACCATGGATCAAACGACTTTAGACATGTACGTTCTCCAACACTTTACTAGTTTTTGTGTGTGTTTGTTTGTTTGTTTGTTTGTTTGTTTGTATGTTTGTTTGTTCTTTTTGTTCTTTTTTATTCTTTGTTGGTACGGGGGCGAGGGGTCGAGGAGGGGGGGGGGGTGGAGGGGGGGGGGAGAGAAAAGGCCCGTGTACGTGAAGACTCTCACCACTCGCCAATGTGTGTGTAGAAACTCGACAAAAAATCAAACAAGTAGGAGGGGACGGGAGGTATTACAAACACCCCCAAAAAGAGACTTTGTTATAAGCATTTTAAAGATTTTCATTTTCATTTTTATTTTTTTGTTATTTTTTAAAATATTTATTTATTTATTTATTTATATATTTATTTATTTTTGGGGCGTGGGGGGGGGGGGGGCGGGTGTTCCGGAACCCCTGAATATCCCCCCTCCCCACCCCGT
>BTPG01000001.1:135602057-135609557 GCA_036245525.1 Semisulcospira habei
TTTGGCGCGAAGCGCCGACCGTGTGTGCGTATGTATGTGTGTGTGTGTGCGTATGTATGTAAACAAGAGAATCTCCGATATTTCTGTATACACAAGCTTTAAACTTGGCGAAATACTTTCTTAAACGGGTGGCTAAGAGAGCCTCCGAGCATATTGTAATTGAATGTCTCAACCGTTTATTGGAAGTCGGGTGACCCAGATTAGAGTTCGTAATTTTTGTCATATTTACTTGAAATTTTGGATATAGCTAGTTCGGATAAAGACATTGGATGAGTTCGTTAGCCAGCTTTGTATCCTTTCAACTTCTTTAGCAAAACATAGTTCTTTTAAGAAAAGAATTAAAACAGTAAAAAAAAAAAAAAAAAAAAATTACTTCTAGAGAAAGCCAGACAGTGGCGGTGACGTAAAAGAGGCAACTCCGTCACCACGCAGACATTGACATAATACTCTAAATATGACGTAATTCTCTCTCTCTCTCTCTCTCTCTCTCTCTCTCTCTCTCTCTCTCTCTCTCTCTCTCTCTCTCTCACAGACATGCGCGCATCTCCAAGAGGCATAGATCCTCATGCGCACGGAGAGCGCATGAGGATCTATGTCTCTTGGAGATGTTAGGAGAGCGCGCGTATGCACGCACACACACACACACACACACACACGCACGCACACACACACACACACACACACACACACACACACACACACACACACACACACACACACACACACACACACACACATCGTCGCGCTTTCAGAAGAGCATTCAGGTACCTTTTCAACTTTTTCAGTAAAATTTAATTCTTTTCAGAAAAAAATTAAAACAGTAAAAAAAAGTCTGGACATCTGGAGAAAGTCAGACAGTGGTGACGTAAAAGAAACAACTAGGTCACCACGCAGACATACTCTAAATATGACGTAATTCTCTCTCTCGCTCGTTTGCTCAGAGGCATAGATCCTAATGTGCCCGGAGGGTGCATGAACGTGTATGCTTCTTGAAGATGTTTGGAGCGCGCGCATGCACGCACGCACACGCACACGCACACGCACACGCACACGCACACGCATACACACACAACGACGCGCTTTCAGAAGAGCATGAATGTGTACTTAGTATGGCATGTAGCTAGGTAAAGTCAACCTGATTTCACACAAATTATAGCAAAACTTAAATTGTACTGTGAAATTCTAGTTTTGTCACCATTTTCCCAAGTCTTGAAGCGAAAGCGAAACTCATATCACGTTAAATTTGAAATTACGTAAAAACAAAAAAATACGTCATGACAAATGACGTTTGACAAACCAATGACGCGTTTGTACTGCGCGCGCCCTTTATAAGAGTTCATTTTGACGCATTGGCACATATGCGAGGCTTTTTCAAAAGGAGATATATTTCCACATCAGAATCAAGTCAAAGGCAAAAGGTAGAGACCCTTGACAGCGAAGACAGCTCTCATATAGAAGGGACTTTGTGGCTTATGGTTCATCCCATCTTATTTATTTATTTATTTATTTATTTATTATTTTTCTTTGGAAACAAGTTCAGTTCAGTCAAGATGTGATCTCTGCGAACGGAAAAGCCCATACGCGCTCCACCCGCCTGTTCTTTTTGAGATCGTGGAAATAAACTGTGTTTAACCTATTCGCTGCTACTAATGGAACCGTTCGGAATAAAAGACGCGTAGTTACGTAGTAAGCTCATGACGTAGTTACGTAGTTAGCTCATGACGTAGTTACGGAGTTAGCTCATGACGTAGTTACGTAGTTAGCTCATGACGTAGTTACGTAGTTAGCTCGTGACGTAGTTACGGAGTTAGCTCATGACGTAGTTACGGAGTTAGCTCATGACGTAGTTACGTAGTTAGCTCATGACGTAGTTACGGAGTTAGCTCGTGACGTAGTTACGGAGTTAGCTCATGACGTAGTTACGGAGTTAGCTCATGACGTAGTTACGTAGTTAGCTCGTGACGTAGTTACGGAGTTAGCTCATGACGTAGTTACGGAGTTAGCTCATGACGTAGTTACGGAGTTAGCTCATGACGTAGTTACGGAGTTAGCTCATGACGTAGTTACGGAGTTAGCTCATGACGTAGTTACGGAGTTAGCTCATGACGTAGTTACGCGTCTTTTCCCGCGGACCGGTATCGACAGTAGTGTCAAAGGGGCTACCAAAATAAAGGACATCGGCTTTAACAGTTTCTGTCAGCCCATAGCGTCTGCATTTTGCAGGTAGGCGGCGAAACACCTTGTAGTTTCTGTGGGAAAACACAGGTAAATCCTCCCCTAAAAACTGCTAAATGCGATTCCAGGCCCACTCGTCGAAATCTTCGCCATATCCGACATTTTATCTTCAACTGCGTTTGCTATCAGCGCGCGCGGCAAATGACTGGGCCATGATGAATCGGTGCGCGAGAAAAAAAAAAAAAAAACTGCACGCGCCGGTAGTCACTGAATCACCCCTGACGAGTACCCTCGTGTGAAGAGAAGAGGGAATGTCTGGCCTACCAGCAAGAGACAATGCAGGGGCCCATGAGGATCTATGCCTCTTGCATTTATGAACTGACGTGCATTGCGATTCCCGGCTCCGCGCTTCGGTGCGTGCGACAGTGAAAGCAGGATACAACAGAAGGTAACGTTACTCCAGGGAAAAGTTTGACCTCCTTTATGCGCATGTGCAGCAATCACGTGACCTGCCGAAAGTGAGGTTTTCTAAACGTCGCAATGGTCTCGCCGATTGAGTCTGAGCCGTTTGTGAGACTATCATTTTCACCAAATATCAGCCAATTGAGACTGCAGCATGTCTCTCGAGTTGAAATGTCTAAAACAATTTGAATGTCTTACGCATTCGCACTGAAATGACCCTGGGGTTATGTGCAGACTAGTCAGAAGATAGGTCCCTAGTGGATTATCAAAACTGTTCGGGAGAAGTTTATTTTGGAGAGAAATAAGAGGTTCGCCGAGAATTTTTTTACACGGGGAAAACAAATCTGCAACTGGGACATTTTTAAAGTCTCTTCTGTTTATAGAAGAGACTTTTTAGGATGGGTCGCGGCGGAGCGAATTTAAATGCATGCCGCCCATGACGATATAGACGGGCAGATCTAAAAGTCTGACAAATAAAGTAAGCAAATAAAAATTACGTCATTTCTGGTTATGCTAACCTCGCTGCTGAACGTACTTTTGGCGGGAAGCGCCGCATGTGTGTGTGTGTGTGTGTTTGTGTGTGTGTGCGTGTATGTGTGTGTGTTGTGTGTGTATGTGTGTGTGTGTGTGTGTGTGTGTGTGTGTGTCTGTGTGTGTGTGTGTGTGTGTGTGTGTGTGTCAGCGTGTGTGTGTGTGTGTGTGTGTGTGTGTGTGTGTGTGTGTGTGTGTGTGTGTGTGTGTGTGTGTGTGTGTGTGTGTGTGTGCGTAATCACGAGAATCTCCGACATTAATTTATGAACGTACACGCTTAAAACTTGGGGAAATGCTTCGACCAAGGGGTGCCCAGGAGAGCCTCCGTGCATATTCAAATTGGGTGTCTCATTGAAGGGTTAACAGACCGTTTATAGAAAGTTGCTTGTGTCACATTAGATTGTTTTAATATTAACTTGAAATGCTGGATATAGCTAGATTGGATAAGATATTGGATGAGTTCGTTAGCCAGCGTTGTCAGTATCTTTTGAACTTTTTCAGCAAAATGTATTTCTCGGCAGAATATAGTTTTAAAGTAAAAACCTCGATTTATGGATAAAATCAAACAATGAGGACAGCCTGCATATAAAAGGGACTTTGTGGGTTATGGCTCTCACATAGAAAAGACTTCGTGGATATCTCATCTTGTCTGTTATCCGTGACGTCGAGACTATATCTAGGCAATAGATTTCCCTGTCCCCCATAACCCGCCCGACAGGGCCGTCCATTATCACTTCGGTGCCGTGGACGTTAAACCCCGAACTAATCATCGAGACTATATTCCGATCCGTGGTTCCAACGTTTTGTATCACGTGAATATACCCAATTCACTGCTCAGGAGACTGAAGAAGTAAACACGACCCGGCTGCAAGAGGTACAGATCCTCATGAGCCCCGCAATTGCGGTGGCTCATGAGGATCTTTACTTCTTGCTGAAGCTACTTTGTGTCCATGTCCATTTAACGGCCGGCTCGGGTTTCCTTCGTTAGATTTCGTAAACGAAATATGCGTCAAGTGGCAAGAAAGGGCACGTGATGTCAGGACCTGACGTCACAGTTGAAGAAAGGGGAAAAGTTCTATTCCGTGATATACACTTAATATTTTCTTAATTTCCCTCCCTTCCCCCCCCCCCCCCCTCCCCACCCCAAAAAAACAAAACAAAAAAAACCCACAAACAAACAAACAAACTAAACAAGCAAACCAAAACAAAAAACGGTACGGAAATAATAATAATAATAATAATAATAATAATAATAATAATAATAATAATAATAATAATAATAATAATAATAATAACGAGTATTTATATAACGCTTAATCTTAATACATAGCTATAAGCGCTTTACACTATATGTCACATTTAACATTCAATCCTAAACAATGAGGATTACAGGACTACAGCTAAGGCATCAAACACTGGCAGTTATTCAAAGCAAAGCTTGAAGAGGTGAGTTTTCAACGACCTCCTGAAGCCAGAGGCAGACTTGCTGTTTGTGACCTCAAGAGGAAGTGTATTTCACAAACACTGGCCAGTCGATTAGAAATGAAAACATGTACGGGTCGCTTGCGAATCTGCCCTCGACCGCACGTTGTTTCTCCAGAGTTAACTCAATCGAGACGTGACGCGTACGAATACGCGGCTGTAAAGCCGCGTATCCGTATGCGTCACGACTCGAGTGAGTTAACAAAATCCTGGCTGCACATGGTATACGGAAAACAAAACAAACGTGTGAACATGCATTGCTGCCGATCCTGGTAAATGAAGCGCTACATCTGGATAAATCTTAGACTAGCATCGTTATCTGATAGATACGCTTTGACGAGTGCTTTTCATAATCCACGCAGAACCTCTGCCTAACTTTAAAATTAACCCCCATGGTGCATGCTGCCACCGGCACTGTTTACAGTACCGGTGGCAGCATTCAGAAGGGGTTAATATAATCTCTTGGTGGTCGACGTCTTGAGCTACCTCAGAGGTGATATCACAGAGTGCCGATGTTGGTGTTTCGATAGCCATGCAAGACTCTTACGTGATGTTTAGTGTATCGAATGGAAAGGCACGTAGGCCTAAGTTTAAACTAACTTCTATATCAGAGGATAACATTGATGTGTCCCAGGGGGCGGGGGGGGGGAGGGAGCGAGGGGTGGGGGGTGGGTGGGTGGGTGGGCAGATGATTGGGGCGGAGAGAGTGGGGAGGGGATGGGGGTGGGGATTGCCTCGTAGGGGGGAACAGGACCTGGTAAAATCAGTAAAGAAGTGTGGGGATGTTGGCGGGAGACGGGGTGGGTGGGTGTGTGTGTGTGTGTGGGGGGGGGGGGGGGGTGGATCTACGTGTGATAACAGTACCTGAGACGAGGTGAGCGTGCGTGCTTTTGTGTAAAATGGCCGCTTCTGTTTTGCTTAATTAGTACCAGCAATGATGCCCTAGATATGCAATGTTGCATTGAGATAACAGCGTTGACCTGATTAATGCAGACAACAGCCTTAACGATAATCGTATTCGCCTGTTCTGCGTTAAACACATGTTACGTTTGTGGTTGTGTTATTCTTTTGAGAGCATGTGTGTGTTGATCATCGGAAAGATCCGATATTCATTTGAGTTATTTTGGATAAGAATTATGTACCTTTTCAGTAGGATTCATTTTCTTTTGCACGGAGAATTGCGATCGATTTTTGTTGTGACGCGTATTTTTGCTACAATGTTGTAAAGGTTGACCTACATTAGACTGGAAGGTTCGAGCAGGGTCACGATCTTTTCTAGTGACCTCAGATATGACGTCAATATAAACATGATATGTTTCGGAAGAGATAGCAACAATTACGGAAATCACGGATTTTCCGGAATTAGTCGAAGTTTGTAGAAAGTGGTAGGCAGATCTAGAGTGTTCTTTTTCATGAATATTAATAAGTTTTGGTTACGTTTTCTTTTCTGATTGGTTGAGTTGCGTGAATTTGCTGGATTGTTCTGGAAATCTGTAATAGTATAAAAGACGGTGTTAGGAAACATGTGTGTACATTGCATGAGAGACGCAGTGTGTCAAAAGTGTCGATGCATTGTAGAGGAGACAGTGTATCAGTGTGGATGCGTTGCAGAGAGACAGTGCACCAAAGTGTGGATGCAGTTATGGATGCATTGTGCTGAGACTGCATCGCTGCAATAAAGTCCTGTTGGAACTGTTACTCCAGTGTGGTCTACAACCTTGTGCCACGTGTGACGAGTTGCAGCTGAGTGAAGTTTCTTTACAAGAACCCTACGTGCGTGCGTCTGGTGTGATTGTATCATATTACAACTACGACTGTCACGTAACAACCCTAATGCGGAGTAACTGACGTAGATAACGTACCAGACGTCCCCAGCCAGCAAGAGGCATAGATTCTCATGAGCCCCTGCAGCTGCAGGAGCTCATGAGAAGCTATGTCTCTTGCAGATGTTCGGGGTTGACTGAGGAGATGCTGGACATCGCCGTTGTGAGATGGCTTGCGTGTGTAGCATACCTGGCGTTAAAATCGAATTATCCAATCTCTCTCTCGGTCTGATGGTAACGTGGAAGAGATGTGTGTTCAGGAATTGGAGGTGGAGGGGGGGGGGGAAGGGGAGGGGGGAGCGCATGGGTTTGTATCAGTGACAGCTGCTGCTGACTGGCTCATTATCAAACGTTATCAAACGCTTTATTTAACCTTTATTATCAATTATTAGTCTTTATTAGTCTCGCTCGCTCCGGGATCCCACATCAGAGCAAGGAAGTGTTATTTTTTATTTCGTTACAGTACAGAGACCAAACAAACCACATTGACTAACTACCGTCAAAGGACCCTCCTCCTCTTCCATCCCCTCCCCACCCCCCATCTCTCCCCCACCTCCCAGCCCTACGATCACCCCCCACCCCTCCCTGCCCCTCCCCCTGCCCCTCCCCCCTGCCCCTCCCCCCCCCCCCTCTGCTTTCTCATTCCACAATCTCTTACAGGTGGATGGATTTGGGCCGCGCAGTTATGCGTGCGTGCGGGCGAAATCATCATTTTCGTTTTAGGTATCCTCTGAGGTCTATATCACAGTTCTGGAGACAGATCGACCCTGATAGTTCAAGGTTGGTGTCAGAATAGCTTGACACCTGGAGGCAGTGCTATCTATCAGCCTAGAGGCGCCAAGCTATTCTGACACCAACCTTGAACTATCATGGTCGATCCACATCCTGTCGTAGTCTTTCAGGGCTGTATGGGTTTAAACCATGTCAGTAGCAAGAATTTGACTTTGAGAGTGCTTAAGCCCCATCTCTGTTACACATAAATTCTGTGAGTCTCCTATTACAATGAATCTGTTGACAAAAAAACATC
>BTPG01000001.1:135614557-135627057 GCA_036245525.1 Semisulcospira habei
CGGCGCACGAATACATAGGCTAAGTCGCTGGCGACCGAATACATGGCTCTCAAATTTGTCACTAGACATGACCTCCCACCCCATCACCCCGGAAGCACAACACAGCTCAACACTTTTTTAACAAAACAAGCACACCCTCAAATAACAAACCTCATTTTGCAGCAACATAAACAATTTACTCCCTCACACAAATACAATACCACCCCCTCACCCCCCACCCACCCCACCCCTACCTTTCGTATCTCTCCGTCTCACTTCGGCTCACCGACGCAGTCGACCGATCAGGTATCTGAGAAGGGAGATGTTGCACACACCCCCATTTTAGCGGTTTTGTGCACACACACACACACACACACACACAATGCTAGGACACGTTCAAACACACTAGCAGAGTGTCTTTTAAGCACAAAAGTGCGTGTAAAAACCTTGAAATGGGAAAAACCTTTTTTTTTTTTTACTTTTTATAACTTCTTAAAGCAAGACAATGCAGAAACAACCCTCAGAAAATATGGGTGTCTGACTTGGGCACCCAGAATTTTACACACACCCATTTTCCATAAGGATGGTAAAGACAGTCACCCATTTTATGTCTTTTGTGTACACACACACACACACACACACACACACACACACACACACACACACACACACACCCTTTCGCATCCACCCCACACTTACTTACTTACTTACGCCTGTCACCCCCTCCCCGGGTATAGGCCGTCGACGAGAGAACTCCAGCGACTCCTGTCCTGTGATTCTCCTTCGATTTTACTCCAGGTGGTTCCCAGTCTCTTGATGTCTGCTTGGAGGTCTCGACGCCAGGTGTTTCTCGGCCTGCCTCTTTTCCTCTTTCCCTGGGGGTTCCATGACAATGCCTGCCTAGTGATAATGGAAGCTGGCTTTCTCAGACTGTGACCAATCCATCCCCATCTTCTTCGCCCAATTTCATTCTCTGCTGTTATCTGCTCTGTTCTCTCCCGGAGTCTGACGTTGCTGATCTTCTCTGGCCAATGGATTTTCAAAATTCTTCTAAGGCAACTGTTTATGAAGATCTGTACTCTGTTGACTGTGGTTTTTGTCAATCTCCAAGTCTCTGCTCCATATAGGAGAACTGCTTTTACGATCCACCCCACACACACTCGATCAATCAAAAGCAAATTCGAATAATGAATCGATAGTTTATTGATCCTGATTGTGTAGCAAGATTGGGCCTACGCGCCCAGTGAAATATACGTCACCATGACAACAAAATTATAATGAGGGTATAATAATGTATTCATCTGTGTGCTGGTCTGTGATTTCGGACCTTCCGTAAGGTCCGGAATCACAGACCAGCACGCACATTGCTGTGTTACAGTAAAGCTGTGAAATCAGGGATATCGCAATATCCTTGACTGAAAGGTCTACTGTAACCAGGCCATCGTTACCTGATTATGCATAATTCTTGAAACAGCGGATCAAATTATATCCTTGTTAAGGCCTCAGACCCATGGTATAACTGATTATAACACCGGGGACATTTGAATATTATGAATATTCAGTAGGCGAAAGTTCGAGAATAACTCGAATGGATGGATTTTTCACTAGAGTGTGTTGATGTTTCATGTTCGATCTAGCGAAATGGGGATGTGGATGTGTCAGCGTGTGTGTGTTTGTGTGTCTGTGTGTGTGTGTGTGTGTGTGTGTGTGTGTGTGTGTGTGTGTGTGTGTGTGTGTGTGTGTGTGTGTGTGTGTGCGCGCGCGCGCGATGATTGATTTTAACACTGCCATTCAAAAATCTGTGAATGCATTGCCCTAATACTGCTTTCAAAACGAAATACTTCTTCAACTTCGAAACATGCCCCGCCGATTGTGCGCTGGTCTCTGATCTTGGACCTTACGGCTTGAGGCGTAAGCTCCAAAATCACAGAATACCCCACAAATATAAAATACGAAACAATCAACAGCCCTGAGAGTTACATTTTTTTTCAACTCTGTTCTCCTTTAAGTACTCAGTAGATGTACATATACGACCTAACAGTTTTTCTTCCATTTCGTAATACTTCACAGCGAATTTCTTGTTTGCGTTGAACATAATAATATTTGTGCGCTGGTCTGTGATTTTGGACCCTACGGCTTCTAGCCGTAGGGTCCAAAATCACGGACCAGCACACACCAACATGCATTGTTATGTCAAGTAGTATCTTTTTAGCAGTGCCTGTACGCTGTTTGTATTTTTGTATGGCGTGCGTGACAAGTCAAAATTACCAATAATAATTCATCTATTGCCATTGAAAGTGTAGAAATGAGTTATCTAGGTAACATGAAATTTGATTTAAAAATCGACATTATTTATACATAATCATGAGGACAATTCATATGACAGATCTGACGATTTTATAAAATATAGCAATGAACTTAATGCAAATGGGAACATTTAAAAAAAAAAAAATTAAAGCTTTGAGAACAACCAATGTTATCCTTTTCGGTTGATTTTTTTTTTAAAAGGAAAAACGAGATTTTCTCACTATTTCCTCGTTCTGGCAACTACGCCATTTCATCCAGTACTTTGAAGCTGGTTGCATACGTTGTGATGAGTACTTGTAAACAGTTTGTCGTGAGCTTTGGTAGAAAGCCGCGTAGTGGGCATCAATGTTAATTTCAGATTTTGAAATTAGATCATATTCAGAATAATTAGAAAGGCAAATCTTAATCAAACACACAACACAGCGCCTTATACAGAGCAAATTGAACGTATCTTTTCTTCTCGTTTTGATAATTGGCAGGTTTTCCTTTCTCAAACAAAGCGGAACTCAAATGCCAGTCGTACTGAAGTAATCGGGAGTTATATTGGGTTAACGACAAGGAGGCAAGTAAGCTCATTTCACTGCGGTTAGTGCTGAAATATGTTCCTGTATCATGGAATTCTCAGAGTTCATAGTGTATTTTTGAAAAATCGTCAGATCCGATCTTTACCAATGCTAATAACGACGACATCAAATAAGTAATTATGACAATAATAATGACGTCAAAGTGGTAAAAATGACAGTAAAATGTGTACTTACTACCTGACGCGAGAATTATGTACAAGAGTGACAATAAATACATTCATAAACATCATCGCGAAGTAAAGGGATTGTCAATAAACAGACAAGTATCGCCAGCTGTAACCCCTTCGCTACCAGAGGCCGTGAACTTCACGTTTCTCACGTTTCCTGATTACTCTGCGCGAGGAACACAGATACAAATCAAAACCAGCAAGAGGCATAGATCCTCATGAGCCCCCGCGAATGCGGGGGCCCATGAGGATCTATGCCTCTTGCAGTTGGGCGGAGTTCGCTATAGTCTCTGCAGTAAAGGGGTTAAACAGAATACGTCCGAGTAGTTTTAAATGGTTGTGTGGCATAACCACCTACGTGTACGCAAGTATGTATGACGTAACATGGTTTTAGCAAAAAGGACATGCATACGTATACACAAATATTCATGACGTAACGTCTGTCTTTAACAAAAACCACGCGCGCGTGCACAAATATCTATCACGTAACGCGACTTTAACAAATCCACGTGCACGTATACAGATATTTATGACGTAGCGTGGTTTCGTCAAAACCATGTACACGTGCACAAATATTGTATGACGTATTGTTGGAGTTATGCATACCTTAAAAAAAAAGGTCGAAAAATCGACGATAAGTTGTAAATGTCCATTGACCCAAAACGGATAATACTTTTGTAAGCAGCTGGACGAATTGAACTGAAGGAGTTTTCTTGACGAACTTTGAGGGAGAGAAAACTATGTTTTTCAGATAAACTACCATGGCCATGGCTTACAAGAAGACTGCTGTATGCTGGTCTGTGATTTTGGTCCTTACGGCTGACGCCGTAAGGACCAAAATCACGGACCAGCACACTTACGCCAAACTAGGCACAACGGACTGAAACCAAAGTGTTCCGTTTAAGAAAACAATTACAAGAAATATGAAGCAAAAATCTCGATTTTGTTTTTTGTTTTTGTTCTTTGGGGTGCAATTTGGCAGCATTAGTTTTTACACGGCGCTACAGTTTTAGTATCTAGTGCTAGGTTTCAAATTACAGATACTGTCAAAGCTTGTGGAATTCCCAACTGGCGTTTTAAGAACTTTTATCCTGAGCCAGGATCCTTTCTTTTTTTTTTTAATTGTAAGCGTATGGTAGCACCATCTATGGGCAAGTGTTCAAACACTGATTCAAACACGTCACTATCATGTGACTTGATTGTGATTGGAATGCATCAGTGTTAAAAAAAAAAAAAAAAAAAAAAAAAAACTTTGGCAAAATGAAATACGAATTACACAGAGGAATAATCGAACGATGATTTTGATTTGGTAATTTGAAAATTGTAAACACGTTTACCTGAAAAATCATAGTCTTTCGGTCCCACAAAGGCAAACTCCAAAAATATGCATAAAACGTCACTTTCACAACTTTCATCGACGTCATCACAACTTTCGCTTACGTCACAAACATGTGATGGATGGCAGACTCCATGAATATCCTTCAATGGAGTCAAGCCAGGCTTTATGTAATGTTTACAATGCTCTCTCTCTCTCTCACTCGGGTTTGCATCTCGCAAGTGTAAATCGTCGAAACATAAATAACTGCCACAACCAAGATGGTGTACACTGAAGGTCATGTGACCTGTCGCTGTGCTCAAGACCACAAAAAGTTACACGCCAACGATAACAGCTGACGCCATCAATCAAGATGTTTTAGCATTGCCATAGTTTTCATTTCAAAGCATGCACGTCTCAGTTTCAACACCCAAAAGTCAAAAGTATATTGACGAGGAAATGCGAGATCATTTGATTCGTCAAAAGCACTGAAGTGTTTCCGTTGATTCAAAGGGCATTGCATTTCTTTGGTTCGTCAGTATATTTTCCAACCAAAAATTATTATTTATGCTGCTGTTGGCCAGCATGTAGGTGGAATGTGCAATATGCACTCTTCGAAATCTTGATAATGATGTTCTTAGAATGGAACCAATCAAATGTATTTCATTGGTCATGTGATCTTAGGCACAGCGAAATAAATTGTTTAAATACTTTCCAAAAAGTTGACATCTTTGCAAGTATACACAGATACAAATGTGAGTTGCATAATAAGTTAACAATAAATAAATACTGACTGTTAAAATTATATCAAAATTATTTCCAACAAACAAAGTGTTTAGGGCATCAAGTATAGTGCAGAGTAAAGTACCCTTTTGCAAAGCATTATGAGAAAAAATGGCGACCAAGCTCTTACAAAAAGCAAAAAACAAAATGGTGATTGGACGTGAATAAAAAGGCACTAAATTGATACATAGGTTTCATAATGATTTATTTATGTGACAACATACGACAACATTAATGTGACAACATACAACATTAATGTGACGACAACAATAATGATACAACAGTGATAACAATGGATCACATTATGAAGTCCATGAGTTTAGTATACATTAATACATTATCATTTTCTACAACAATATGGTTTCATAAACTACTGGATGACAAAGAGGATAAAAATAGTGTGTGATAGTCTGTTTTTGGACGTTACAGTCTAGGGCCATAAGGTCCAAAATCACAAACTAAGAACACAAATAAAATAACAAAATGTTCCATGTTCTTTGTTAAGAAAGATGTTTTTTCTTCGTAAAATAATAAAAATGATAAAAAGAGAACATTATGAATTAAATTTTACAGAATTATAAATTATGAAGCAGGATGCCAAAAATGGTGATATGGGACATGATAAGCATGAAAAACATATTCATCATGAGGCATATGATAATGAGGCATGTGATACGACTACAATAAAAGCTACATATCTATGCGATATGACTACATATTGAAATGACATGTCATGTATATGATACTGATACGTGAGTGTAATACTTTAAATATTATACATATAGTCTACTATAATTTATGGTACTGTGTTTAGTAGAATGGGACATAATGAAAGCAGATACTAAATGTGTGTTGGTCTGCTATTTTGGATCTGACCGCCTACGACGATCAGGTCCAAAATCATAGACCAGCCCTCACAAAAGAAAATTGTTACAACTTATAAATATCTACAAGTCTGAGACAAAAATTCCTCGCATGGCTAAATGTGATTTGTTCAGGACAATAAACTAGAATATTAAAATAAAAACTTTATGGCGGCAAGTGAAAAGCACAGGACGGTGATAGGGACGGCACAGGAACATGAATGGGTTGAACACAAATACTAGTGACGTCATCAATTCATGTTGTTCTCGCTCCTACACACGTTTGACGTCATCAAAGTTTATACATACGTGATCAGTAAATACATACAATACGTCCAATAATAGTGCTTAATATGCTTTGTTTTATATATTGTATGTACAGGCTTTTGCATACGTCATCAAAAGCAGGTCAGACAAGGTTACGCATACTACATGAAAGGACACAGATTTAGAAATATCAAAAAACTTTTATGACGCTACTGTAGACTGATTCAAACTTTCATCCAATCCCGAAAAAAAGTGTTGTAATTGTTGGCACGACCAAAAGAGGGTATGGATTGATACTACACGAATAAATACAGTTTCTTGAATCTCGAAACTAGATATTTAGGGCTGAGACAACAAATCGATTTTTTTTAATGTGCTGGTCTGTGATTTTGGACCTTACGGCCCGAGGCCGTAAGGTCCAAAATCACAGACCAGCACACAATAAATTTAATTTGAATGACCTTCTACCACTGATTCAGAAATAGTAACGCACACATATGGCATCGTTGTGGAATAAGTTCCGACTGTGATATACCTCTGTCAGACTGAGATATACCTCTGTCAGACAGTACATTCATAGATGACTCGACGGACACGGGGAAAAAAAAGTTGCTTTACATGCACTCAAAAACAACCGGAAACCTCTCACTCAGAATCTTAAATTTTGACACACTTTGTTTCTCATTCAAAATCTCAGAATTTTAACACACTTGGTCTTTCATTCAAAATCTCAATATTTTGACACACTTCGTCTCTCATCAATTCTCTTGAACACCCAAAAAGAGGAGCTTACTTCAGGCATTGTCATCGGTGCATCTTCACGCAGAAAATCTACCAGTCGGCATTTAACACTCTCAATTCACTGGACTCATCACGCATGCAAAATAAATGTACTGACGTTACACTCATGGCTTTCATACGTCATATTCATGACCTAACGCTGACATCACAAGCTAAACCACACTGCTGAGAAAGCCCAGTAGGACACACTTTCCACATTCACAAAGCATTGTCTTGCCAATATGGCTTATGGCCAGAAATCCAACTTTGATCATCACCTACACTTGTCAAAAACATTCTAACCTAGCTACCATACCAAAACACCACTACCTACTCCTATAACCATCAAAACAACATGACTTGTAACAAAAGGGAACTGTTGGCAGATGAAAAAAGTTAATTCTAAAATCCATTGAAGATTTCACCTTGGGTGGTGCAAGAGCGTAAAATGAAATAAATTAAGGGATGGTTGTTACCTTGCAGGGTTTCTTTTGTAAATCTAGCACTATCTGTACATTTCAAAATACTTACCCCAGTTACGTCAACAACTAGCAAAAAGAAGTAGTAAACATCATCAACATAGGAGTAAACATCATCAACATAGGAGTAAACATCATCAACATAGGAGTAAACGTCATCAACATAGGAGTAAACGTCATACAAATTAAAACGTAAACGTCACTGAATTGAAATAACACCATAAAATCAAAATGAAGTATGTGTCATCAAAATAAGAGTAAACATCATCAACAAACGAAAGAAATGTCATCAAATGTGGACTGAACTGTGATTTTAGACCTTACAGCTGTCGCCGTAAGGTCCAAAATCACAGTTCAGCACACAAATTGAGATAAGGTTAAAAAATTCAGAAGATGCGGTCCGTAGCCTCCTATGCTATCCGCCCAAAGCAGGTGTGTTAGGTACAAGAAGGATGAGTGAAAATACAGTTCAAAATGGCGCCAGCTGGGTTGTTATGATCAGCAGCGGCAGCGGAAGCAGGAACCAGAAGATCGTTATCCTTGACGCATGTGCATTTCCTACCTTCCGGGCCGCAAGAGGAAGTCAGTAGTGCGCATGCTCGACAGAGCTTCAGTCGTTATCCAAACTAAAATCCCGGAAGCGACCAAAACGCTGGATCAAAGAAAGCGGGCAGTTGTCACTTCACCCTCCCCGCTTCCTTCACATCCAACAGGGTTTGGGTGAAAACAATTTCAGGTCCAAAGAGAGTGCAGCCTCGGTTTGATCATCAACCGGAAGTCATAGCGTCCGTCCACCGGAACCGGAACCACCCGTCTCTACGTCACGTCCGCTCACTGCATGCGTTCTTGGATCTGCTGTGACTGGTAGTGCGCGAAGTGGCTTGCTCCTGTGGCGGCCAGCTGTTGTGGCACGGCGTAGGTGTAGGCGGCCGGCACTCCGTACCCGCTGGCAGTCGTCGTTGTGTACGGAGAGTACGCCTCAAACCCGCTGGTGGCGAACTGGCTGGGGTAGGCCGCAGCATAGTCGATGTACTGGGTGGCGGCAGCGGCCGTGGTGGCGGCGGAGGGGGAGAGGGGGGAGTGGGGGATGGCGGCTAGCACCCCCGGGGACGTCAGGTAGGCGGACGGGTAGACGTACTGCGGGTACCTGCAACACACGAAGCAAACCGGGTGGTCAGAGAGGCCGTCGTGTGAAAGGTACTTTGAGAATTGACCAAGAATAACAGGGAAACAAATCACACCATGTGTGTGCCGGTCTGTGATTTTGGACCTTACGGCCACAGGCCAGAGGCCACAGGCCACAGGCCGTAAGGTCCAAAATCACAGACCGGCACATGCGACAGCATCAGTTTGTCATCTGAAAAATAAACTTAGGGACAAACACAAAGATACATAATGCCTATCTACCACACTAGTATTGCTTTTCATCCAACAGAAAAGGCCGTCTCATAACAACGGGGAAGCATAATTTGAATCTCCCACTTGCAATGACTCTTCATCCAATAATAAAGGCCGATTCATAACAACTGAAAAGGACAATGTGTGTATCTCCCACACTCGTACAGCTTTTCGTCCAACAGAAAAAGCCGTGTCATAACAATGGAAAAGTGCGGGATAAACATTTGCATAATAGGATCAATCCTCCAGCAGTCTCCACCTACCCCCCATCCCCCACCCCCACCCCCCACCCCACCCCGGCCCACACACACACACACACACACGCACACACACACACACACACACACACACACACACACACACACACACACACACACACACACAAACACACACCCGCCGGTTACCGATAGAAATGCCAATTTAGTGCCTCGGTGACCACAAAAGTGTGACCGCCACGGATGAGTAGTTTCCAGCCCTGAGAGGAAGGACATTGTCCCGTTGGAACGGTTTTTGGTCTGCGACATTGTCACGGGTGAGTGAATTTCAGTCTTGGAAGGACAAGGACTCTCACAGACTCTCAGGCAAAAGTCGATCACCATCGTACCTTCCAAGCTTAATTGGAGCGAAAACGATTAAAACTTTCACTCGCAAAGCCAACTTTAGGACTTTAGGAGATGTGGTGACTAGAGTGGCGCCGGGAAAGGCACTGGGCACCATTTCTGAGCTTTCAAGTAATCTGGTAAAATCGTTCTTTCATTTCCTTGAGAAAAAACAACAACAACAACTCAGACACTGCCTATGAGTCCGTGTGACAGTGGATCCACTTATCGAGGCTTGTACACTGCGCTTTCAGACATGGAAAACCGCCACTGATCAGCGGTAGCGAATTGAGGGAGACAACCAGTGTGCTATCAGCTTAGCGAATTCAGGGAGACAACCAGGGTGGGCAGTTGGCTTGGTTGTGGAAAGAACAACGGAGGCTATGCCCTAATCCATACAAGGTGGCAAAAATCACCGTACTTTCCGATCACACAGAAAGCCTGGTCAAGCCCAGTTCTTCGTACCATCCCTGTCATCTGCAAGAGGCATAGATTCTCATGAACCCCTGCTAGCAGGGGCTCATGAGAAGCTATGTCTCTTGCTGGCCATGTTGTGCGTCTGTTGCTCATCTGATTGAGGACGTTTGGGGGAGTCAGGAGAACGCACATTTCAAGACTTTGAATGGTATCATACACCCTAAAGCTTTTTCTCTTTATCTCGGCTCAGAAAATCTGCTTTTGTTCCAAATCGAAATACTCCCGGACTAAGGGTAACACTTGAGTCCTTTCTGAAATACAACGCGAAATGACCAGACGGCAAATCCTCGTTTGGTCCAACAAATGAAAACACAAATGACACCACACTAAGGGTTCACGTGACCAAAACTTATCCAGTGCGCATGTCCATTGACCTGATTTGACGTTTGATGCCCTGCGACACTGAGACAATCTCAAAGAGAATAGATTCACAAGAAAGAATTCAAGAATTCTTTCTGAATGGTGATTGCTGGATTAGCAACACTACTGAGATCGCTGGGTAACAACACTACTGAGATTGCTGAGCCGAGAGAAAAGAGAGCGTCTGGGGGTAGGCGGCAGAGACGAGAGAGAGACTGAGAGAGAGAGAGAGAGAGAGAGAGAGAGAGAGAGAGAGAGAGAGAGAGAGAGAGAGAGAGAGAGAGAGAGAGAGAGAGAGAGAGAGAGAGAGAGAGATCAATGAACAATGAACCTTTATTTTATAACGGTAAAAGTATTTGGTAACAGGACCAATTTTCACTTGCCGTTACTACCATTAAGCTAAGAACTACCATTGGGCGGAACACCATCACAGAGAGAGAGAGAGAGAGAGAGAGAGAGAGAGAGAGAGAGAGAGAGAGAGAGAGAGAGAGAGAGAGAGAGAGAGAGAGAGAGAGAGAGAGCATGTTCCAGCATACACGCAGACAAAAACATTTCGCCTTGAACTTTCTAACATATAGGTTTTTCAGACTGGATTTTCACTTTCCACTCATAGCCCGCAGTGGCAACCCGGACAAACTCCTCGCTGGCAGTACTAAAACTTATGTACATGGACCCGATCTCCCACAACAAGAGGCACAGATCCTCACGAGTCCCTGCGGCAGCAGGGATCTGTGTCTCTTGCAGATGAAGTAACTTGAGTCGAATAAGGAACCTCCAGGTCGCACGGCTTGAAGCTTAGATGAGATGCCCGTGTTTGCAAACTTTAGAAAAACAAAAGCCGGCGATTCTTACCTGGAGTATACATAGGCTATGGCCGGAGGCTGTTGCTGTTGGGTGTGTGTGGGGTGTGTGTGTGTGGGGGGGGGGTGGGGGTGGCAGGGGTGGGGGACAGGATGGAGAGTCATAAATCTTCCAGACTGCCTCTTTTCCAAGGACAAGAATGAAAACAGGTCTGCGCACCTATTTCTTTTATCCTTGGAAAATAAAGTTTCATTTCATTTCCCTCCCCCTTTTTGCTTCGTCCTGTGGCAGTTGTCTTGTAATTTCCTTTGTTTCTACCCCCACTTCATCAGTTTCACCCGCAGCCGCGTACCCTTACCCCAGACTCGCAACGTTTGACTCCGCTCCTGTTTCAAGTTCCCCGTGGGCTCCGGTCCAACAATGACCTCGTGCAAAGCCTCATTCCATCGGCCTATTCTCATTCAGACAAGAAACGCCGGTCACTACAGCAAGAGGATCTGACCACGATAGTTCAAGGGTAGAGCCAGATTAGCTTGGCGCCTGAAGGCGCCAAGCTAATCTGGCTCTACCCTTGAACTATCCTGGTCAAGAAAGGGATGTCGGACTGACAGTGTCTCCGTCTAGTCTTTAGTTTCAGTTCAACCGTACTCAGATTAAACTTAGCTGAGTTGCGGCTTCACCGAGTTACTTCAGTAATTGATACTAAGTCCCCAGGTCGACTACGCTAACATATGCTGGCGGTAACCAACTGCGCCTATTCAAGACTTGGTCAAGCAACTGATAATGGTTTAGTCCCTGATCACTTTTAGTGCCAATGGGACATAAAAATGAAGAAGATGAAGATGATAATGGTTCCGACTGTAAGCTCAGTCTGACTTATTTGGTAGACAACACTTCTCAGCTCGGTTAACTGATTTACACCCGTACGGCAGTTCAGTAAAGAGCCATCCTCGTCCATAAGTCCGTGCTTCTGATCTTTTTACCTCTCCGGACTGGAGCGCCCGGTTTTTTTATGGTGATGTGTGTGCGTGCTGGGTCGAAGCGAAGGAAAACATGCTATGGTTGTGGGAGATTCCAAGCTTGTTCAGCTAGTAGTCTCTCTCTCTCTCTCTCTCTCTCTCTCTCTCTCTCTCTCTCTCTCTCTCTCTCTCTCTCTCTCATTTGTCAAAGAAGGTGGTTAGGCCCAAAGGCCCATCCTACAAACCCTCACATGTTACAGCATCCTCATAAATGTCACGTAATACCATGGTATCAGAAGCATCGCTATAAACTACAGCACCTCAGAACAAAACACACGTATTCACAGCGGCCCCACCGCACTAGCAGAGAGAGAGAGAGAGA
>BTPG01000001.1:135629557-135782057 GCA_036245525.1 Semisulcospira habei
CGAACGCACACACTGCATAATATAGGGTCGCAGTGAAAGTATTATGAAAATGACGTGAGGTCAGCATTGAAGATATTGGCTCTAAAATATGAAAGGGTTGTTGATGTTGTATCCTTCCTAGGCAAAGTGTTCCGGCACAGGCTATGGCTGGCCTGCGAACGATAAACGTGTCTTGTAGAGATCGATTCCAGGTCGTAGCACAATGATAATGGATTGCCTTGATCTTGAGTACGTTCGTGATGGAAATAGTTTCTTAATATAATCAGGCATTTTGCTATTCAATGTTTTGAACATAATTATTCCCTTATTGTACATTAAATGATCTCTCAGGGGGAGAATCTCCAAGCTCTTTAATTTATTATCGGTAGTTGAGTTAGGGTCTGGAAGGATAAGTTTTGCGAGACAGAGCAGAGAGAGAGAGAGAGAGAGAGAGAGAGAGGCCGAGAGAGAGAGCGAGATGATGAATCTTTCTTTTTTTTTTATTCAGGATAAAGCCATTAGGCAACTCAATGCCTGTCTTACAAGCTGTCCTGTAAACAAAAGAGAACACAACAGGAAAAGAAACATAACATGCAAATAATAATAATAATAATAATAATAATAATAATAATAATAATAATAATAATAATAATAATAATAATAATAATAATAATAAGATGAGGAAGCAAAACTACGGGGGAAAAAAAAAACACAATAGGGGAATCATCGAAATTAGGAAAAAAAATGACAATGGAGAATTTGTAACTGCCTCCGATGCAAAAAAGCAAGAGAACGAAACGCGTGCACATCATTAATAGTATACTCATCTAAGACAGTGTCATAGAATCAGCAGCATCAATAGCGTATAGAGACACCGACAAGACAATAGATTATCAGTTAGCAAATGTAAGGAGAAAGAGAAAAATATTTAATGTTTACGTGTTATCAGCAGTATTATTCTTATATGGCAAACTGTGAAGTCACGCTGATTGGAAGTGAGTGTGCAATGCACGTTTAAAATGGGTTTTATCGGAAAATGATTTAATGTTTTATTGGCAATGAGTTCCAGACAGAACTACCAGAAAATAGAAGGCTTGATTTGTAGAGGTCTATCCGTGGGCGGGGTAAGTGAAGCAAGTCATTCCTCGTATGTAGTTGATGCCGAGGGCTGAAGTTAAATATCATGCGCAGATATTCCGGGGCTTGATAATGAAATATTTTGTGCATGAGGACGCATTTGTTAAATTTGAGTTGTTCCTTCAGTGTAAGGATGCCAAGGGATTTTATTTTCTCGTACGTGGAAGTAGGGTTAGGAATAATTACTTAATTGAAACGACGATACAGCGAGTTTATTTTTTTAAAATGAAGTTCACTGCATTCGTCTCACAAAGAGGATGCATAGTCACAGTGGCTTTTAATGTGTGCGTGAAAGAACAATGTACAGCACTTTGTACTAAGAATATGTCTAAGTTTAGATAGAGAGAGAGAGAGAGAGAGAGAGAGAGAGAGAGAGAGAGAGAGAGAGAGAGAGAGAGAGAGAGAGAGAGAGAGAGAGAGAGAGAGAGAGAGAGCCGAGAGAGATCCTGTGAGACTACACCGGCGGGCCGACTCAGTGAAGAGAAGGTCACAAAAGATGGACGAGACAAAGGAAATCACGAACATATTTGAACCAAAGCAACGTACTAGAGCTAACACCGAAAGACTGACATCTCTACAGACAAACAAATGTGCCATACTACATACGGCACTGACTCTCCGAAATTTTACAATAATAATCTCTTCAAACAGGACTATCGTGTGTGAGAAAAACCAAAGCCGGCTGCTTTGAACTTTTGAACACCAGTTGCCGGAATATCTCAGTGCCTGGGCTGTCGTACTAGAAATGACGTCACATCGTATTTTTCTACCTCAGAGTCAAAACTAGTGAGCTACGTGCGTGCTGCACAAAGTCGTCAGTTAAAATGAAAACCACGTATCACAAGACATATCTTATACGGGCCTTCGAGCCACCGAGAACGACCACAGCCTCGCAGTCTTCGCGTCAGAGAGCTTCCATTCGGGTTTCTAGACAGAATTAGCAGACGGGAGGGCGCCGGCCTGGGTCTTTCTACCCTGGTGCCTCCAGATGGCTCGCTGTCCCGGGGGAGGCGAGCGGAGAGGGTTGGGAGAAGCAGGGACGGGGGGGAGGGGCTGGCCAGGTAAATGACAAACGGGGAGGGGGGGGGGGGGGGGTAAGCAAGGGGAAGGAAGAGTGGGTTGTAGGTAAAACGTGGCCCAATGCGCAAAAGGCCATCGGGCCGACGTCGGTCCGATGGCCTTTTGCGCATTAGGTAAATAGTTGTAAGGTCATTCCAGAGCAGCGTCTAACTCTAGGGCATAGATGTACATACGCTCCGTGATCTAGGGTCGTGTGTACAATAATGCTGATGTCTCGGCCCAGCAAAAGACATAGATTCTCATGAGCCCGTGCGTGCTCAGGGGCTCATGAGAATCTGTCTTTGGCAGACGGAAGGGGTTTTCATCGGTAAGCACTGTGTGTATGCAGTTCCTTTAGAAACGGCTGGTGGGCTGTGGAGGTCAGAACGAAAACAATAAATCTAGATTTCAGACGCTCGGTTGGAGGCGAAATCTGTATACAAGATCACACTCTGCTTCTGAATGCACAGTAAATGGGTCTTGTTGTTGTTGTTGTTGTGGTGGTGGTGGTGGTTGTGGTGGTGGTGGTGTTGATGTTGTTCTTATTGTTGCTGTTATTGTCGATGTTGATGATGTTGTTATTGGTGGTGTTATTGTTTTTGCTGTCGTTGTTTTTGTTGTTGTCTTGTCGTTGTTGTAATACCACCTTGTAAACTGAAGTTTCTGTCCAAATTAAGGTGGCCTGGGTGCACTAATGGAATGCGGTTTTTTTTTTTTTTTTTTTAATATTTCAGGCTGAGAGAGAGAGAGAGAGAGAGAGAGAGAGGAGAGAGAGAGAGAGAGAGAGAGAGAGAGAGAGAGAGAGAGAGAGAGAGAGAGAGGTGTTAACAAGTCGAGTTGCAAACAAAAGGTGATACCTCCGAAAACACATCAAAGCGTCAGGAAAGGTGAGGCATCAGTGTGGGAGCTGAGAATTTTCGCAGAGAAGGTGTTTCGGAGATGGCATATGTGTCACTGTAAGGGTGGAAGGCCGGGTGCATGAGGCGAGAGAGAAAAGGGGGGGGGGGGGGTGAGTACTTTAACATTGTCTCCCAAACCGGTAGGCTGCTGCGAGTGGGGCAGGGGGTGAGAGCTAGAGGCCGAGGGGCTGGTGATGTGGTAGACAAAGATAGTTTTTAAGCCATGGAGAGGGGGGGGAGGAGGGGGAGTGGGGGGGGGGCGGGAGGGGGGCGGGAGAGGGGGTGGTAGGGGCTGGAACGGAGAATGCGTGGAAATGGATGGTGCCTGAAACTTAGACTGAAAAGAATGTCTGACTCGACAGCTCGTAGGTGCGGGGCAAAGATGTTTTCTGCGCTCTTCTGTCTCTTCTAACACTCAGTCCCCCCCCCTCCCCACCATCTACCTGCAAATGGCATAGATCCTCATGAGACCCCGCAACTGCGAGGGCTCATGAGGATCTATGCCTCTTAGTGCTCACTCTATTTAATCTTCTACAACAAAGGAAGGTCACGAGGAATTAACATTAGGCGGTGCCGTGAAAAAAAGAGTTCTCCGGTGATTCGTATTCCTGACGTATACGTGGAACGGGATCCGGTTTGCGCTCTCACTGAATCGTCTGTTTGCGCTGATTGCTGCGGCACTACCCGTGCGCTTTCCTGGTCGATCATCCATCATCGTTAATCCGTCCCTACCCCACACTCCTAACACTTACATAATTATGACCTTGGCCTTGGACTGACTTAGTTTTTCTAACGTGCACGCAATTAGTGCCAGGGTATCTTGTTTCTCAAAGCTCAACTGAACTACCATCCCGCAAAAACTAAGAAAGTTTAACGCGTCTGCAAGAGGCATTGATCCTCATGAGCCCCCGCAGTTGCGAGGACTCATGAGGATCTATGCCCCTTGTTTGGCTTTCTGTGTATGTGCGATTCTCCAGCGGAGTAGGTGACGGGGTGTCAGTGCAGCCAGCAGCGGTCTGCGGTGACTTTGGGAACTGCTTGGGTTGTTTAGTTTTCTGCAGACTAACTGCTTTCCTTAGCAGTGTTAGAGTGCCTCTTCTCTTCCCAGCTTCAACTCCGTGTGGGCGATGGATCTTTTCTATTAAGACTGCTCAGCGGCAGTGCATAGCTTGGCGCCTGTTCAGGTGTATAACGTAAGTTCGTATTATTGTAGTTTATTTTGTACGTGGCCTGCGTGTAGATGAAGAGGGAGCTGGGGCGGGAACGGTGATGTGGTACGTGTAAGTTTGTTGGAGAGCGAGGATACCTATATTTTGCGTACTTTAGTGGCCAAATGGGTTATGGTCGTGTGTTTTGTTTGTGGACTACTGAGAGAGAGAGAGAGAGAGAGAGAGAGAGAGAGAGAGAGAGAGAGAGAGAGGGGGGGGGGGGGAGAGAGAGAGAGAGGGGGAGAGAGAGAGAGAGATGATGAATTTTTTTTTTATTATTCAGGATAAAGCTATTAGGCAACTCAATGCCTGTCTTACAAGCTGTACTGTGAACAAAACAACACAACAGGAAAATAAACATAGCACGCAAATAATAACAATAGTAATAATAATAAGAGAGAGAGAGAGAGCGAGATTCAGTTTTCCCTCAGTCTGGGCCATCCTCCTCAAACTGACGACTCTACAAGCGAACTATGTTTCATAACAACAGGTTGTATCTCCAGCAGTGCATGTAACTCTGTGCCATTAGTGCAGAGTCAAAGAATTTCCTGAGAGACTCTGTTACGGTGACCCAATTTCTGAAGAGAAAAAGTCTCGGGGCTGGCGAGATAACCCGAGATAACGACGATTTTGTGCTAGATTAGACCGAAAACATGTCTGTTGTTGCGTCTGGTCAGACAGCATCGTGACTGACACGGTCCTTAACCACTCCACTTCAAATGCAAGAGGCACATGTTTTTTTTCATGCGCCCCTGCACCTGCTAATGAGAATCTGTGCCTCTTGATGGCAGACCGAGTACCGTCGGCCCAAAAGTCACAGTAGTGTTGCGGCCATCTGAGTTTTATGCAGTGACATGGTTTCTAAATCAACGCTGGATAAGCCAAAGCAATCACATGCCGCAAACAGCGATAAATCTAAGTCCTGACGGGTTTTCTTCTGAGGAAATTAGACACAGAGCTAAATCAGCAAGAGGCATAGATTCTCATGAGAATCTATGCCTCTTGCAGATGGAAGCTTCTAGGCGCATTTTTTCAAAACTTGTCACACCGCGCACTTTGACCCCAGATTAGGCGCACTAGGCCGGCCCTCCGCTTGATAGCGCCTGCATTGTTTGAAAAGAAACTAGAGCGCAAAACTTGTGTTCAACCTTCGGCCATAAATCTTGAGATAATTAGTTTCAGTTGCACAGTCAACCGGCCATCTCAGTCGTCAACTAGAATCACAAATGTGCGTGATATATACGCCGGCACTGCATCGTGTCGTCGTGAGACGGACAGTCTCGACTCTGAAAGTTCTGGGGTAGTGTGTGATACGATCGGACTGGCCGCCTTTGTGCATCTCTTTCGTCTCATCAGCATTTAAAATCGCCTGAAGATATGTACATACCGCTAAACTGAATACCGACTAGACGATTTAACTCTGGATCCTTGATCTGAGATTGTGTGAGACAGCGGCGTAGGGGAGACGTCATTCGGGCACTACCACTGACTAGGCTGTCAAGACAAGGAAAGCGGGACACACACAGAAAGTCACGTTGCATCGGAGACACTGCAAAAATAAATTCTTCACTCGGTGTCGACAGACTGTTCTTACATGCAGCTGGCTTTGGACGCTACACTGATTGAACTCCGTGCGATAAACTGAGCAAGGAAGTTTGCCCAGTATTACTGCGAACACAAACGGATCAGACGGTCGTAGATCAAACGCTCCCGAGAGTCACAGTTGTAAAAGGGAGTCAAGCAAGAGGCATGGACCCTCATGAGCCCCCGCAATTGCGGGGGCTCATGAGGATCCATGCCTCTTGCGGATAAGCAGGGGTTTAAGAGAGAGCGAGGGAAAAGAGCGTGCCAAATCCGTGTCGTTGAGCCGTTCTAAATGACGGGCCCGATCAGAGGGTATCCGCGCATGCCTTTTTAACATGTGGGGACCCGTCGGATGGAGAAAATTATAACCACATTAAACACCCTCTACCCCGGCTTTTCTCTGCGCACCCAGCCCCACCCCACCCCCCTTATCCCCTCCCCCACTCTGCCCCCCCCCCCCCCCAATCTCTCACCCCACCCCCACCCCCAATCTCTGTGCGCCCCGTCCCCCCTTTTTGCTCCCCTGAACTGTTTAAGTAGCTGTTTTATCGAATTGAGTTCAAGTTGTGTCTTGACCTTTTGAAAGACACGCTGTTTTATCACGTTACTTTTCAGTTGTTGGTTTTTTTTTTTTTCTTCTTCTTCTTCTTCTCGACAGTTAAAACCTATTCTGCCCTTTCTCTTTCAGTTTGAGCAGCTTGCATAATCGTACAAATCAATCCAGTCATTTACATCACTGCTAAATAAACGCGCCCCCTTGCCGCCACCCAAAGAGCAGTAAGGTCCAGATCCAACTGCAGTATTTTGGAGGTCAGTGGCATGCGATGCGCACAAAGTTTATTTGAAGTGGGCACACAGACTATTTGAAGGAAAAGAAAAGGGGAGACTGCCAGTGCTAATATTTTCGGAAGATTACAAAACAAAGTAGGTAAAAGCACTGACAGGGGATCTAACTGTTTGTCAGTCCAGCGCTTTGATTCCCCTTGGTTTGTGTACAATTCTTCCAGCGCTAGCCTCACCTATCTGGTTTGTGAGTATCTATAACTCGAGGCAAATTTGTATCGTTATATTGTTGTGTAATGTTCTGTGCATCTACTGTGGAAAATCAGGGTATTAACCCGACCACATATAGTAGCGCACCTTCATGTTTGTGTATGTATGTTTCTCCTGCCTACTTCCTAAGTTCCGGAGAAAGACATGGGTTATATAAGAGGCCTGATCCATTCTTTTTGAGGATGGAAATGATCGTCTTGTTCTATACCTGCGTATTTCTCTGTGGGCTGGCGATTGGGTGCCTGATAGGCGGGGGCAGGGGATCTAACAGTTTGTCTGTCCAGCGCTGTGATTTCCCTTGGTTTGTGTACAATTCTTCCAGCGCTAGCCTCACCTATCTGGTTTGTGAGTGAGCTACTTTACTTTGTAATCAGACTATGTGAAGGGTATTTAATTGAAATGCAGATAAACAATATGTAAACCGCTGCCGAAGACGTGCCTACTTGATCTGTGTCTAGACCTACTTATCGGAAAACAGCGGCTTTTGGAATTTAGGATTAACCCCTTAGTTGCCGGTAACATGCGAACACCACCCCGACTCAGTGCACGAGGCAAAGAACTTCATGAGCCCCCGCAAATGCGGGGGCTCATGAGGTTCTTTACCTCTTGCCTGACTTACGTCTCTCCGTGCTGCTTGGGTGGTCGATGGGGTTACTTTTTGCGCGTTGACGTTGTCATGGTGTCAAAAACCTGATTCTTGTCTGGAATGGGTGAAGTTCATGAAATGTTCTCTATTTGGTTGATACTGAAAAGCACTTTTTTTTTTTTTTTTTTTTTTAAGCAACGTAAAAGTAGTGACATTATTAGAAAGACGTTTTTACGTATCCCTAGCCAGTCGAGGTCCTCCCTCTACCCAGCAATGCCGCATACAAAAATGTTTCTTTATCTTGTGTATTGACTTTCATTGCGGCCGCCATTCGCTCAGGTTAATTGACCCGCAAATATCATCCGTTTTACAGGTAAAATGTTCCCCAAATAGCAGGTAAAATGTCCTCCCCAGGTGCCCGGACCAAGCGGCGTCTTTGAATCCAGTATTTACCCAATAAACCAGTGCCGCATGCATAGAGATGAAACAACCCTGCCCTGGACTGAAATTTCCACCTGCAAGAGGCACAGATTTTCATGAGAATGTATGCCTCTTGCTGACCACAAACTAGCTCTAGGTCTTCCTGAAACTGAGGTGCGTCTGAGTTTAGGGCTGAGAATGAAAGAGCAGGAAATAATTGTGCAAATGTTTCTTTCATAAGTAATCGAACGCCAAAGTCGAATAGCTTATTCATTGTGAAGCACAACGGGTACCGATTTCGCCAAGCAAGAGGGATAGATTCGCATGAGCCCCTGCGGCCGCAGGGGCTCATGCGAATCTATCCCTCTTGCAGGTGTAACCGGATGGCTAAGAGGTTTGCGGCACGACCACAGTGGTAAATGTGTAAAGTTTCTGCTAGGTTTGTCAGTCAGAATTGCTAATGTTCCAGCTCAGTGACGTGCGCACTATTTTGAGTTTGGCCTACTGTGTATCTTATTCAGTATGGAGTAGAGCAGAATACGTATAAATCATATTTTCAAATTAAAACAGTTGTGCGTATGTAAATACGTAAGTGTATCACTTTGTGTCTAATTAAAGAGCAATCTAAATTTGTGATGTAGAGAATAGTTTTTTAAAAAGTCAACGAGAGAGAGAGAGAGAAAGACAGAGAGAGAGAGAGACAGACAGAGAGACAGACAGACAGACAGAACCAGAGACAGAAAACAGACAAAGAGACATAGATAGACCATGGCAAACGGAGACACTGAGGTTTGATCATGAACGTATGTGTCCGACACACACACACACACACACACACACACACACACACACACACACACACACACACACACACACACACACACACACACACACACACACACACACACACACACACACACACAATGTCTTCCGCCAACAAAGGCCATTTCTATATAATACCGGTATTATTATTATTATTATTATTATTATTATTATTATTATTATTATTATTATTATTTCCTGCTATTGAATACTCGCCCGTGGATTTCTAGAGTCTATTGAATCGTTACATCAGGTCAATTGATTATCCGAGGCGGTGGCCCAATGCGCCGGGCGGCCGGGTCAGTATTTACATAACGAAGAAAGACCTTCCATACAGTAACATGCGCTGGTCTATGATTCTTGACCCTACGGCCACTATACCGAAAAATACACGCAATGAATGCAGAGTCAAAAGACCGGAGGTAACCAGGCAGCGTCTGCAACAACGGAGACAGACTGTAGCGGTGGCACAATTGCTACAATGTGAGTCGGCAAAACTTAAACCCTTTGGGTGTCGGTAGCGGTTTTTGTCGCGATGATTCCGACAGGAATCATCGCGACAAAAACCGCTACCGACAGCCAAAGGGTTACATTACTAGCGGCTAGGCCACATGCTTAGTCGTAGACCTCATAAACCAAGACGCAAATTTCACTCAGATAAAGTGGTCTTTTTTTCTGACTTCTTTTGGTCCTAGATAGGTCGGAAGGCGCTGCCTTTTGGCGACGCGTCTTTCGCCGAGGAAGGCGATCCGAAATTCTCTCCGCGGGACAAGGAAGTGAAGTAGGGGAGTGCCGGGGGGGGGGGGGGGGGGGGGGCGGCAGAAGGGCGAAGGGAGGGAGAGATAGCTAGAGCTGCATACAGACGTTCTTCCTTATTCCAGACCATTGTTCATATCCATCCCTTGCCAACAGTCGTCGAGTCAGCACGCAATAACTGGTACCTCATTCTGAGGCTACAAAATGAATGTGGTCCATCCGTGCCGCAAGAGGCGCAGATCTTCATGACCCCATGCAATGCACGGGCTGATGAGGATCTACGCCTCTTGCAGGTGCACTGGCCTGGATGAAGGGGGTGTCATAGAGACTCCGTGTACATTCTTCTGTCACTGAGAGATGTCAAGAGTCCAGAGACAGATAATGCGTCAGCCGCTCACTACTCGTTGCCACAGGTGCTTCTAATACAGACACAGCACTGGAAGGAACGACTCTTCGCAGCCCTCACCAGTGTGTGCGGGATGAATTGCGATTATCACGTCATTCAGTACAGCCCGCTTTGGGACGCGGGGCTCCGCGGAATGTTGATGAAAAGTGTCTAAACTCACAACATCGATTTGTGCGTAACATTGTGCACACAATCAAGAAAAGTTGAAACCCACTGGCGCTCAGGCGGAGCCGCCGCCTCGACCCAAAGCGTTCATGACAGCCTCTCGCTGACAGTCGAGAAACTCAGTGCTGCCGGATGATGGTAGCTAATCGCTTGCCGACCGTTAACAGGACCGTTAACAGGACGTCAGTAAAATCACTCTGCGCACCTGGCCAACTAAAACTATATCATTTTTTTAAATATACTAAAATCCCAGTGCGCACTATGTCATCGGGCCGGCGTCGGCCGCAGTTGGCCCGATGTCGGCCCGATGACCTAGTGCGCACTGGGGTGTATTTCTACGCCGACTCTGTCACGTTCCGTACAAGTGCTGCATCTATAGCCCTTTCCCATTTGTAATAAGGAAGTTAAGCACGAGTATCCTCCCTTTGCTACACCGAGTTCCGGCAAGATGGAAGCAGACATAGAACGCATGAACGTGAAACAATTAAAAGATTTTCTTCGAAAACATGGACAACTTGTCAGTGGAAAAAAAGAAGAATTAGTGCGCAGAGCAAGAGGCACATTTCTGCTGCGAAAAGATGGTGAGGATGCTGTCGATGATGCTGTGGAAAGAAATGATGCAGGTCAGTAAACAGTTGACTCCACTGACCACTGCCATATGATATATTATAAATATTTCATATTTGTCAGCATGTACTTCTTGTGCTTTGGACTCTGTTTATAAATTACATTATTGTCATATGTGTGTGTGTGTGTAAAATTTGATCTGCGAGTTAGTAGTTTTGTAATAAAAGTAAAATCAATTATCCCTGATTTCTTATATAAATAAAGTATTTTACATGGCATAAAGTACATGAAATTGTTAATATTAAAAAAAATTCATAAACTTTATAAAAAAAAAGCAATGTCTGTTTACTTGAGTACCTATGCATTTTTGTAGCGCTATCAAACGTACTTCGAGCAGTCCCCTTTATTATTATTTAATTTAATTTTTTTTTTTTTACAAAATGCTGAGTGCTAACTACTAGCATCTATTTCATTGTCATAGTCAGAGTTCCTTTCAAATAATGAGTATGAAGTTGAAAATGATGTAACATGAGATGATATGATTTTTAAAAAAATGTATAAAAAATGTATACACAGACACTTTTAGCACAGAGTAAATGACATTTGTTGGGTCCTCATTTTAGGTTTTTTAGCTCTCAGTCTCAGGGATCAGTTCACTTTAAAATTATCCACTCAAGTGTATCTGCATGTATTGTTCTTGTAAAATTTAGTAATATCTGCAAAAAAAAAAACCAATAAAACGTTAATGTGTTTGTTTTAATATAGTGCATTTTTGTTTTCGTCTATAAACTTATGGGATGGTTGGTTGGCATCAGGGTCGGACCCAGGGAAATCCTGTTGCCCAGAACACCCCCCTCCCACCCCTACCCAGCTGACCATATACCTCTTTCTATGATTATATACCCCCCTCTCCACTTATGATGTTTTTTTGCTTTTAGAACTCATCAATAACTCATCATCACCAACATAATCAATATTATATAATATAATATTACTAATTATTTATTTGTTATAAGACTTCTAAAATTACAACTGAGTGTCATTATTATTAGTAATAACACCACAGATGTGTTGTTTAAAACATTTACTGTCAATTTTCATTCATACAGTATTTTTGCTTATTTTACGGATTGGCCACTATTTATCTTGAAAATGAAGTGGTGGTGTGGGTGACACCTTCTTTGTCCTGTTGCATCGGGGCGATGGCATTGCTGGACTACTACGGCAGTACTAGTACTACTAATACTAATACTATAGACTAGAGGAAATCTCAAAGTGTGATTAATAAATAAAGCTTCATTAAAGAAGACTAAATAAAGCTTCAGTAAATAAAAACACAAGTAATAATTCAAATAATTTACTAACCGTAGAGAGTTTAAAAGTTCGATTCGGGAAAACAGATGGGACATCATCACCAAATACAGGTCCACGTTTTCCAACAAAATGTTCCGAGCAAACAAGTGGATATTTGACCGTGTTATAATCTTGTCGGATCAAACGTAAGCGCTGCTCCCAAGCTCTTTTAAGTTACTTGTTTGCTGGACAGCTATGTAGCTTGACAACTCTTCCGTCAATAATTTTTCCTCGGTGGTTATGGCAAATAACACAGTAATGTTTTCCACCTCCACATACTTTTGCCGATCTAGCCTTTAATGCTGACGCCATTGTCGAAACAGCAGCCGGAACTCAGTGAGCGTTCTCCTACGCTAAAGAGCAGCGAAAGATAACCCGTACTTGATGAGAAGTGAGACTGTCCTATAGTACATTGACAACAGTCCACACCTATATTAATTTAAAATAAACAAACAAATAAATAAATAAATAAATAAATAAATAAGAGGTCAAGGCCAAGTGAGGTACTGGTTAGCCTTATTTTATTTTATTTAATTTTTTGGTCTACTAAACTTCCTGCTTCAGTGCGCAAGCGCGGAAGTAGCTGCTTCCGTCCTGCTGCGCAAGCCATGTGCGCACGTCAATCATACGCATGCGCGCACCGGCGCCGGAGTGCAAACACGCGTAGAGATAGCTGACAATTATGAAAGAGAGAGAGAGAGAGCGAGCGAGAGAGAGAGAGAGAGAGAGAGAGAGAGAGAGAGAGAGAGAGAGAGAGAGAGAGAGAGAGAGAGAGAGACTTCCAAATAATAAATAATGAATTTTGTTATTACATTCTTAACGATACCAAATACGCCTAATATTCACGTTCACGTCATCTTGACAACTTTGAGCCGGCAGCCGGTACTGCCGGACCACTGACATTTCGTCCATGAGCCAGCTCCATCGCACTACCACTGAGGATCAGCCTCTCCGCAGTAAATTTCTCACTTCAACAGGCAACAGACTGGCTATTAGGTGCAGCACAATCGCAGCGGAGAATGACACATGAATCAATTGTGTGCCCGTGTGTGATTTAGAACCTTACGGCCGCCGACCGTGTACTGGTCTGTGATTTTACAACTAACGGCTAAAATCACAGACCAGCACACGTTTCATTTCAGAGTTGCGCACCTGGGGCACCTGATCACGCCGCCGACACAAAGAAAGTTGCCGGTCTTCAGGGCACTGACTGAACACACATCTTACCCACTGAACCCAACAGGCCAAGATTCGAACCCTAGACGGCACTCCCAGTGCGCAAAAGGTTCCAGGGCCGACGCGCCGACCGATATTTGACTACGCGGCACCGTCGGTTGCCAGTGGAGTGTTGGCCTCTCAAAGCTACAAATGAATTCAGGAGGTGGATCGACCGTGACAGTTCAAGGGTGGTGCAAGAATAACTTCGTGGTGCCAAGCCGCCATTCTGGCACCGTCCTTGAACTAACATCTA
Source organism: Semisulcospira habei (assembly GCA_036245525.1). Lineage (NCBI taxonomy): Eukaryota > Metazoa > Mollusca > Gastropoda > Semisulcospiridae > Semisulcospira > Semisulcospira habei. The sequence continues at coordinate 135,643,023 of BTPG01000001.1, forward strand.
ATAAAGTCCGCTAAAAGCAATTCTGCCATTACCCTTGAACTATCCTATTATTGGTTAGAGACGCCAAGCCATTCAGGCACTATTCTGAAATGTCCATGGTCTAACGGAGGCTTTAAGCTATTTTGGCACCATCCTTCAACTTTCATCCCGATGTAATGTGCCAGGGTTTAAAGGTCTGGAACGTCTAGCGGCAAAGGATGCTACTGTGTTTCACGCAGAGTCTAACGAAGAGGCAGAAACGGGCAGGTAATTATGCTGTCGGTGAGCCAAGGGAGGGAACACGGAAGAAAAATCACTTCTCAATAATTCGCGCTTCAATCACTGTCAATTGTGTGCGCCGCGGCACAACAAAGTCTCTCTCTCTCTCTCTCTCTCTCTCTCTCTCTCTCTCTCTCTCTCTCTCTCTCTCTCTCTCTCTCTCTCTCTCTCTCTCTCTCTCTCTCTCTCTCTCAGTCTCTCTACAGTTTTTCAGTGGTGCCAACAACTTAGAAAGATTGGCTAGACATATACCATTGAGGAAAACACCAAGGTTAATAAGTTCAGAAAGAGACATAGATCCTCATGAGCCCCCGCAATTGCGGGGGCTCATGAGGATCTATGTCTCTTTCAGATGACATGTATCATATGCATGGGCTCATGAGGATCTATATGACTTCTAACTGAGATAGGCTGCGCTCAAGCAAGGTGTCTAGAGTCGGGAGGAACGTGTAGGTTCAGTATCTAAGGTCAAGGCCCTTAACTGATTATTATGAACGATAGGCTATATGAAGAACGACATACTCTCACATAGAGAGAGAGAGAGAGAGAGAGAGAGAGAGAGAGAGAGAGAGAGAGAGAGAGAGAGAGAGAGAGAGAGAGAGAGAGAGAGAGACAGAGACAGAGAGTACAGAGTACGAACCCATTTTTAAGTGTGTCCATATATTGTATGTCTGCATGATGTCATGTCGGTATTAGAAAACCCAGAAAAAATTACAAAAAAAGCAGTAAAGATGCCACAGAATAAGGTTCCCACTTCACATTAAGTTGAGACATTGATTGCTTATATGCCAATGTTTTAAAACCTATGTCAAATAATTAACTCCCTCAAGGCTGGGCTAATGCGAACACCGCCCAACTGCTAGAGGCAAAGAACCTAAAGAGCCCCCGCAAATGCGGGGGCTCTTGAGGTTCTTTGCCTCTAACTAGCTCTATTCATATCCGTGTTTCTTGGCAGCTAAAGGGTTAAATGAAAAAGGAAAAAAAAAACTCCCAACTGCGACGATCCGAGTTTTTAAAATATCCGGGCGAACAATGTACAAAACACACACCGGCAAAAATGGCGCCCCGCGAGGATCAGCTCTCGAGAATCACACTAGAGGTCAACAGCGACCACAGCACTGCTGTCATAGGTCATCAGAAAGATGGCTCCCTCTCGACCCGCCGCCCATCTGGATTTTTAGAGTGGTTCGCAGGAAGTCACACTCCGCCGTAGTGACGCATCAACTCGCTGCAAAACTTCCCTGTGCTTCAAAGCCGTCGACTGGCGCGAGTATGTGAAACTCTGACGTTACTTTGAAGAACTCGCACAAACTGCTAGCGAATGGCAGAGAATTCGGAAATGTTTTGACTCTGCTGTATAATTGTAAAATGACTAAGCCCCCAGGACTGATTTGTAAACGTAAATCTCTGCTGAGTTCCAATTTACCGACTTTTCAAAAAACTTAATAGAGCTCGCTGCGACGGAGCTTTGGAGTGAAAACTCGCGTTGTACTACCCTGGAAAACGTCAGTCGCTCACTGAACCGACCTCGAGAGGTATAGATTCCCATGAGCCCCTGCCCCATGAGAATCTATGTCTCTTTGTGTCGTGATCACCCTCATTTACATCTTTCTGTTGAGGAAGAGTACAAGGGGGCTGTCGTCTGCCAGCATTGGAAAGGCAGAAAACTCTTCACAACACGAGTTTCCCGCCACTTTCAATTATGGACACCGGCGAGCAACGCGTCCCAGATTTTAAGCAGCCTGGGAGGGAAGCACGTATGTATATTTTCGGTTATGAGGAAAACGGTGCACTATCTCGTCCATGCCACCCTCACGTCTACGAAAAGGCATAGATTCTCATGTGCCCGGGCTGCAGTCGTAGGGGCACATGATAAAATCCATGCCTTTCGCTGGCCAAGATCGGTTGAAGACGATGGTGTGACTTTGCATTAACCAGTGCACCGCTCGACGCAGACTGTGTGTCTGCAAGCTTCGTTGATTCAAGACCAAAAGACCAAGGCCGTCCCAGGAACATGGATTCAGAGTGGTGTCAGCAAGAGGCATAGATCCTCATGAGCCCCCGCGACTGCGGGGGCTCATGAGGATCTATACCTCTTGCATTTGGGTGACGTTCACATTTTCTCGGCGCTGAAAGGGTTACAGCTAAAGACTGGGCAATCTAAGGTCTCGTGCACTAAACTTTGTAATAGTTTGGCTGGACGGTGTGTTTGTTTTTGTTGTGGTGGTTGTCATGATTCGAAAATCTTGCAGTGCAGAAAAAAAACAACAACATTAAAATGAAAAGGGTACGTATTTTACACCAACTTTCTAATGTTTTAATTTGCTGCGTCCGTGTTTGTAGTTTGCTGTTTCAAATTCTTCCATTTATGAAGGAAAATTTACAACCCGACACAGGTTCTCACGAACTCGACAGCGTAGTTTTTTTTTTTTCTACGTCATCGAATTTGTTTTTGTTTTAAATAATTAAAACCTCATCATCCCTTGCAGTTTTTACAGGCTGTGTTTTATCCCGGCCTCGTTTCATACTTTGGTTCTGCCGTTTAAGTACCGCTGTTAAACGTCCAGTGTTAATTTCTCGTTTAAGTCGGTGAGGTCGCCTGTTCCAAAAAGGCGAGCCCATTTATACACGACAAAAAAAAAAAATATAATTGGCGATGGATGGGCTATGACAATTAAACGGTAGTGCCAGACTGGCTTGGCGCCTAGAGGCGCCAAGCTAATCTGGCACTGCCCTTGAATTAGCACGGTCACGCATCTACCCAAAACTGCCAGAGGACGTGGCGCGTACCAAATGTGGGAAGACTGAACACAAAACATGCAAGAAGGTCGCGAGTGACAGCTGCTTTGACAAGAAACTGCGTGCTGGCCTGTGCTTTTGGACCTTACGGCCAAATCAGAGACCAGCACACAACGCATTACTTCTTTGGATTTTACGTCTTGCGAGTAACAAAAAAAAATTTTTTTTACAGCGAATACTACAAATGCGAATGCCACTTTGGGACTCAAGCGGCCATACTTTCGGAAAAACCCCACACTCTCGATCAGAAACTAGTTTATTCCCTTGTCACTGAGTGACCCGAAGCAGCTGATACTGAACTAAGAAGTTTTCAACGCTGTTTGACTAAGTTGGAAGTCGAGTTTGATACAATTGTTGAAGTTGTACCCTGGAGCTTTTGATTGAGAGAGAGAGAGAGAGAGAGAGAGAGAGAGAGAGAGAGAGAGAGAGAGAGAGAGAGAGAGAGAGAGAGAGAGAGAGAGAGAGACAGAGACAGAGAGAGAGAGAGAGAGAGAGAGAGAGAGAGAATGACAATGACAATGACAATGATCCTTTATTTGACAACGGTAAAAGTTTTGGTAGTAACAACCATTTTTCGAACTTGCCGTTGCTAATCTACTGATTACAGAGTTACTATCGTACTAATTGTTTTCTACTACTAAGAAGGAAAAAGAAAATGACATGACACAGCACAAGCCAAGAATTTAAAAAAAAAAAAAAAAAAAAAAAAATATTAAAAAAGTAAAAATAATGTTGGGGGGAAGTGACATAGGAATTACCAACTTTACTGGTCGGGCATAATGACATGTTGTGAGGTTTAATTAAAATAATATAATAGGAATACACACAACCTAATACGCATACATAACGCATGCACATTTGAGCACGCCACTCTCTATCTCTAATATACACGTGCGCACACGCACACACGCACACCGCACACACGTGCACACACACGCTTACGCGGCTTAAGCTAGTCAGTCATATGAGTAGCTGGCTACATACAAGCTGTACCGAATAAATATGAGTCATCAGTCGAAACCTGTGATACACGCAATTAATGATCTAATGAGAAATAGTATTTTTCAATATGTGCACAGTCACGGGGATGCTGCTGACAAAAATAAGTACTTGTTGAGACTGACTTTAAACGAGGAGAAAGTAGCTGATGTCGTGACGTTTCTAGGCAAGGCATTCCAAAGACTAGAGCCAGAGAACGTCAAACTCGTTTTATAGAGATCAATTCTAGGTCGCGGCACAATAAGGGATTTTCTTGAACTGGAGTATGTTGATGACTGGACGGTAAATAGCGATGTGATATATCGGGGTAGCTTATCGTTTAATGCCTTGAACATAACCATTCCCTTATTGTAAATTAGATGATCTTTCAGGGGCAGAATTTTTAAGGCTGCCAATTTTTGGTCAGTAGTTAAGCTGGGATCAGGGAGTATTAGTTTGGCAGCTCTCCGATGTAGAGAGTTCAATCTTTTCAAATTGACATCTCTCGAACCATCCCACACAGTAGAAGCATAGTCTATATGCGATCTAATATGGGCATTGAAGAACAGTTGACGTGTCTCCATATCAGTAATGTGTTTAAGTTTTGCTAAGATGTACAGATTTCTGGAGACAATTTTACAAACGTTACTGATGTGTAGCTGCCACCTAAGCTGGTTGTCCACCGTGACTCCTAGCAGGCGATGGTTAGTAACTTGGCTGATGGGTTTGCCTTGGAGGGACAGACTGAGTGAGAGAGAGCCAAGCTGGTGTTTTTGGCGAGTGCTAATTACCATGCTCTCCATTTTTACCGGGTTTAAAATCATAATATTATGACTGCACCATTCATCAATATGTTGAAGTGTGTTTTGCAGTCGTGAATTGATGTTTGATATATCCTTATCTGGCGTGTGTACAGCAGCATCATCTGCAAACATATCACATGTAACGCTTTCATTTTTTATCGCAAGAGGAAGATCATTTATGAACAAGCAGAATAGAAGGGGACCAAGAATAGAGCCCTGTGGTACGCCATGCTTCACTAAACCTTGATTCGAGTATGAGCCATTTAGTAATACCTTTTGTTTTCTACCTTCGAGGTAGGATTTGAGAAACGACGCCGAGTTGTTGGTGTACATGGATACTTTCTTGATCAGTATTTCGTGGTTTACTAGATCAAAGGCTTTACGAAAATCCAGAAACATGACTCCTGTAAGTTTTGAGTCGTTGATGGAAGATAACCAGGTGTCTATCATCCGTATCAGCGCAGTGTGACATGAGTGTTCTGATCTGAAGCCCGACTGCAATGAATAGATTAATTTTCGGCTTTCCAGGTATATAGATAGATGCTTGTGAATATGCCGTTCTAAGGGCTTGGACAGAACAGGTAGAAGTGATATAGAAGAGAGAGAGAGAGAGAGAGAGAGAGAGAGAGAGAGAGAGAGAGAGAGAGAGAGAGAGAGAGAGAGAGAGAGAGAGAGAGAGAGAGAGAGAGAGAGAGAGATCCCACTCAAAATCGAAACAAATCCTGGGTCTCTGACCGCTTTATTGTATAACCTAGATCCAATCACCTCCTGATCCTAAAAAGAACAGACGTAAATCTGGCCATCCTGTACAATACATTTTCATGCCGTACCAATTTGGCATGACTTTTCAGGCTCTCTGTGAGGGGTTTCTTTCAAGAAGAGTACCGTTTTCTGGAGCAGAAGAGTGGCTCTTAAAATAAAAAGTCCTGTTCCGTTACTCCGATCTTCCAACATTGAATACCCACCACCATCAGCAGGAAGAGTACACCTTCATGAGTCCCCGCACATTGCGGGGACTCATGGAGATCTATGCCCCTGGCTTGCTCCATTGTCTGTCAGGTTCCTTCGGCGAAAGAAGGCGTTCGGCGTTCCACCTGCGATTGAGCCGTGGTAGGACCTTAACTTGACGTGAAGTATTATTGCCCGTTTCTGTCACACGTAAAGTTTAGCAGTGCGTTGTGTGGTTTACTGGTCGCGTTTCCTGCGAGATGGAACGCCGAATTCGTTTTAACCAGTTCGTGGCTGAGACTTCGAATACCGCCACCCGAATGCAAGAGGCATAGATCCTCGTGAGCCCCCGCAGTTGCGGGGGCTCATGAGGATCTGTGCCTCTTGCTGAAGCCGCATTGTGTTCGTGCTTCTTGGACGGGTTAGGGCCGGATATTTGACGTTGAAATGTACACTGATTTCAGGAACACGGTCTGCGTCCGGTAGCAGGCAAATGGTTAACCCGTACCGTGCCGAGAAAACCTGAACACCGCCCAACTGCACGTGGTATAGATCCTCATGAACCCCCGCAATTGCGGGGGCTCATGAGGATCTATGCCACATGCTGAAGCCATGTTGAATGCATGTTCCTGTGGACAGCTAAGGCTTTTTTTTTTGTGTGTTGAATCAACGAAGATTGCAGAAAAAAACTGTCCACTGGCAGCCAGGGGGTTAACCCCCATCCCCCACCCCCCACCCCACACTTTCACCCCCACCCCACCCTCCCTCCCTCCCCCCAGCCCCCCTCTCGAAAACATTCTCTCGTTCTCAGCCTGTGGCTTATCGTCTTAATTCTTTATTACATTTTTACCTGTCTGTTTCAGCTTGCAGACTAGGGTAATTTCAAACTGAAAGTCTTTCCCAAATAATCAATTTCTCATTAACACGGCGGCTCGTGACCCGTCTTTCAACCGAGGTAACTATTTTTTTTCTTCAGGGGGAGGTGGGAAATGGGCTGGAGGAGGAGGGGGGGGGGGGTGGGGGGAGAGAAAAAGAGAGAATGGCTTATCGCAAACACGTCTCGGCTCTGTTGTCGAAACTCGGCTGGTCTGTTACCTGTTCAGTCTCGCTGTGAGCTCACATGAGCTCCTCTTTTTGATGGAGGCTGCAGTAAATGCTGCCAGATGTGCCCAGAAAGAGGGACAGGGTTTGGGGTCAGTTGATTCTAGCGCAACAACAGATCCTCGCGAAGCCTGCATGAAGCAGAAATCAGAAGATCCGTCAAGCAAAGTTACTCGGGCCCCCTCGGCCGCAGTGGGCCCGTCGTGGGGCCCGAAGACGTGTTGCCACGTCGGGAATTGCCTGTATCATTGCGAATGCTACGCGGTACCTGGTGAACATCGCAAAGACGATTGCACTAACACTTTCTACCTCCAGGACCGAAATCCCCCAAATTTCGAAGTTGCCCTCTGAAGGACTGCAGTACAATTAACTAGAGACAGATCGAGCATGATTATTCAAGGGTGGTGCCAGAATAGCTTGGCGCCCACGGGCGCCAAGCTATTCTGACACCACCCTTGAACTATCGCCGGATCATGCTCGATCCATGTCTTGGTGTGGTGTGTCCGGGGCTGAAGGGGTCAAATTGCTCACACCCCACTTGGCTTATATCAAGGTCGGATGCAACTCATGTCGGACGACAACATGACTATTTCTGAGGCCCCGACCACACTCTATGTCATTGACTTCGCTTATATCAAACTCCGGATATAGCGAATCCCCAAGCAGTTTGTTTCATCCGAAGTTTACAATCATGTACTTGTTTGTATCTGTTTCGAAAATAATTATTACTAAATTGTGTTGTGAAGTAACTGTCTTTTCTAAGCAGTATTTCTTTCTTCGTTGGGATGTTCTGAAAGTATTAATAAACTGTGTTGTAACCGTCTTTCTAGGCGTGTTTCTTTGTTCGTAGCGATGTTCTCTGCATTTTTCACGCTTAGCAGTCGGTCACCTCTTCGCTCTTGACTATGGTACCTAGCTCATGTTCTCAAGCACCATCGCGGGGTTCATGTATATCTTTGCTTGTTGGAGGTGGGAAAGGTTCGCACTTGGACTGCGTACGTTTCCTGAAAGCTACCTGGCTGTTTTCTGGGTTTTTTTTTTTTTTTTTTTTTTTTTTATCTGGCACTATCAAGGTGCGGTCAGGTGAGGCGGTCCTGTGGTGATAAAACAGGCTTAAATTTGAGTTCGCAATTAATTCATTCCGGATACCACGCAACGCGAGGTGCCTCCGCCCTGCAGATGCTATACAACGGGAGATGGATCGACCATGTCAATGCACTGCAAGAGATGGAGCGACCACAAACCATAAGTGTTGAACGGTCATGCATAGTTCAAGGGCGGTGCCAGAATAGCTTGGCGCCTCCAGGCGCAAGCTATTCTGGCACCACCCTTGAACTATCATAGTCGACATACGCGCTAAAGAACGAAGTAGTCTTACGAAGAGTTCTCTAAAGTTTTACTTTAGCGTTCAACTGTGTTACGCGTTGCAAGGGTGGGGTAAGTGGAGGCGGGTTGGGGGGGATATTTTGGTTAGGGGTGGTGGTAGGCTGGTAAGCTGGACTGACAACAGGGTGCGGGTGACCCTGACACTTCCGGCGTGTCACGGCGTCCCTGTCACGAAGCCATCCGCTGAAAAAAAGAGTGCGGCGGAGACACTAGACGCGGACCACGCGAAAGCCGTTCACAAGAGTAGCTCAGCTCTCACTTTTAAATTTCAAATTTCACGCGAACAATCCCATCCAGTGTACAGCGAAAATGTCCCGCTTGAAACGATGGTACCGCTCTTCAGCTGTGATATACTGTCCGGGTAAACTTTGTCCCCGATAAATCCAACACTCCGCCACAGTAAATGAGCGGGCTGCAACACATCCCACTGCTAACCCTTTCGCTGTCAGCAGCGCTTTTTGTGGAGGTGATTCCTGCAAGGAATCACCTCCACAAAAAGCGCTGCTGACAGACGAAGGGTTAACTCTATGCATTTATTTGGATCGGAAGCCATTTAGCGCTGGGAGGAAACCCGTTCATTTATGGAGACGAACCACTGTCGCGGCCATAAGCTACGTCTATGAGGTCACAGCCAACTCAACGCTGGGTCACCCCTATGGCATACGATTGAGACAGACAGACAGACAGACAGACAGACAGACAGACACACAGACAGAACAGACAGAGAGCAGGGATTCAATGAACCAATCAAAGTTTATTTGAGAGCGGTCGGCAGAATCACTGATACAGTCAAAGACGGAAATACTTCAAACCTGCAACTGCTAACAGTTATAAAACTATTTACTTTGAAAACAATGCATGAGAGAGAGAGAGAGAGAGAGAGAGAGAGAGAGAGAGAGAGAGAGAGAGAGAGAGAGAGAGAGAGAGAGAGAGAGAGAGAGAGAGTTGAATTGAATTGAATTGAAACTTTATTTTCTTAAGGATGAAGACAGTCGGCATGCAGGCCTTTTTACAAGTCTGTCCTTAATAACATTTTAAATAAATGTAACGGCAGAAAAGATGAGAGAGAGAGAGAGAGAGAGAGAGAGAGAGAGAGAGAGAGAGAGAGAGAGAGAGAGAGAGAGAGAGAGAGAGAGAGAGAGAGACAGACAGACAGACAGACAGACAGAGACAGACAGAGACAGACAGACAGAAAGACAAACAGACAGACAGACAGACAGAGAGAAAGAGAGCGAGAGACAGACAGACAGACAGACAGACACAGACAGATCGCTAGACCTCCCTCCCACACTGAAGTAAAACGGCCACCCAATGGTGCACAAACCACACAAAAACCACTATTAATGATGTAGATTGAGTGGCTGAAAACAGGAAAATGAACAGCCCAAAATGATCCACGATGAAACCATAGCCTATAAAGATGTCAGCCCGATTGCGCAAACACTTATCGCATAGAAACAAGAAATAGGAGACATAGAATCAACTAAATTTCCGGCTCAAACGTGAAAGGTTGTGAAAAGGTCGAAGAGATTTTTCTTCATTTTTTTTTTTTTTTTTCTGTTCGTGGTCGGCCTTATAGTTCAACATTTCCCGGACAACTCAGTTCGAAGATGTAAATGGTTTAATCAGATCTCGCAAGAGGCATAGATCCTCATGAGCCCCTGCATCGGCAGGGGCTCATGAGGATCTATTCCTCTTGCATGTGCAACAGACACGCCGGCGTAACACCAAAAAAAGAATCGCATGTTATTTACAGATTTATGAAGTTTCGTGTGTCTGGCTACGCACCGAGCCATCGCGATCAAACCCTCGTTATCACAGCCTGTCAATGCTTAGCTACCCTTGCCGATTAATCTCCCTTAGAGGCAGCTGACGTCTAGAGTTCTCGTTCCTTGCTTGAGAGGTTTGTAATGGACGCGGCAAGATGGCGCTCAATTCTAATTTCGCGAGCGAGTAAGCGCCGAGAATTTTATCAAGGGATTGATTTAAAAAAACAACAACTTCGCCTTCTGTTTCGGTTCAAAGACGGACGTAGCAAGGTAGGTAGAATGAATTCCGTCCGTTTTTCACATTGAAATGCATGTCGTTTCTTTCAGTATTTTTGTTTCAACAGCATCAAAATGTAGACTGACAAAAATCGCCAAATGTACCGGCACCGAAACCACACTTTTGCACGCTTCACAACATTCACTTCATAATTCGTGAGTGTTGTATTGTGCTTGATTTTGTACAACTGCTCTAGTATACATTTGATATGTATCTGAATTTTACATGAAATTTCCTGTTATCAAATTAAATGAAATAATTATTTAAATCAGCATTGTTAATTATCTTTCAGTAGAAAAAAAATGCTATCTAAACAAAAGATAGTAAATCTAATTAAACAAGAAAAAAACAGAACTCATTTTTTAGCTTCCCGCTGCTAAACATCTGCCCCTACCTCCCTCACCCCTCCCCTCAACCTCCACAATACCCCCCCCCCTCTCCTCCACACACACACACACACACACACACACACACACACACACACACACACACACACACACACACACACACACATACACACACACACACACACACACACACACTTCTTGAGCGTTTGTTGCATTACGCCAGTTTCGTCTATCGCCCTGCCGGCAGTAAAAATGGTATAATTACGAGCGGCTCTTTCAGCGAAACGAACCTTCACGATCACGCGTTCAACCCCAAACTCCCCCTCTGTCTGAGCAGAAAAATACAACTACATGCGTGGATTCTCAGCCAGCAAGAGGCATAGACTCTCATGAGCCCCTGCGGATGCAGGGGCTCATGAGAATCTATGCCTCTTGCTCGAGGAAAGGTGCAGACTTGTAGCATGCTTGGAGTAATTTCATTCCCCGTCCTCTTGACGATTTTTTTTTCTCCTTTGGTGCCAAGTGCTCTCTGGATTGCCGTTTTTGCGGAATCGTTCACGTCCAAGCCAATCATTAATCGCCTGTCTGCTGAGCACTACGTACAAGTCGTGGAAAGTGGAAGCTGAGGGTTAGTGCCGTATCAGCGTTGGTGCCATGAAAGGCCGTTGCTGTCAGCAAAAGAAAAATGTTTCCAACTCATCGTTCCAAAACGAGTAAAAATGCAACGGCCCTCGGCACAGATACTCATACGCCCCTGCAATCTATCGAGACAGATGAACATCTGTGATTTTGAAGGGCGAACTAAGCTTTCTACGACGCCTTCAAGAACACAGTCTGCAACGCATACGGACCCTCCCGATCAGTCTGTTGGGCGTAGGGGTCGTAATTAGCCATGTTTTTACCATCATCACAGACAACGCAACAACAACAAAAACAAAACAAATCAACATTACGACGTGAACAAAAGAATCCCCAAAATGCGCCATCACAATTTGAAAAGAATTAGAAGGAACCCAAAGTGCCTCCAACCCCCCCCCCCCCCTCATCACAACGTTTCAACACAAAACGGGAGAAACACGATTTTGTCCATCACAACGTTTCAACATGAATAGAAACCGAGAGGCCTAACAAATAGGTCCTTGCGTGAGCAAGTGTTTGAAGAATTTAGAACTTGACTGGAAAAGCGGAGTTTATTTGGTCGAGTGCGTGCAGTTGGTTGTAGTTTATTGATGCTTTGTTCGGGTCCTGGAGTGAAGGTGTTTGTGAGCTGCAAGAGGCATAGATCTTCGTGAGCCACCGCCTCTTGCTGGTTTCATTTAGGTCTGTGTGTCACGAGCGTAAATGGTGTGTCACGAGCGTAAATGGGGTTTGGGCGGGTGTGTGTGTGTGTGTGGGCGGTGATGAATAAATTTGAGGTAAATTCGTTTGCTTTCCTTCTGTCTTGAATGTAACGTCTCTGTCTCTGTCTCTGTCTCTCTCTCTCTCTCTCTCTCTCTCTCTCTCTCTCTCTCTCTCTCTCTCTCTCTCTCTCTCTCTCTCTCTCTCTCTCAAAGATTTATGCAACCTAAACGAGTACAGGCCCATTTCCATATTATCCTGTATTTCAAAACCGCTCGAGAGACATATCCATACTCATCTTCTAAACTTTCTGGAGCAAAACCATCTGATAACTGCAGCACAATCAGGATTTCGACCTCTACATTCGTGCCAAACTGCCCTCAATCATTTAATTGATAAATGGCTCTCTGCCATAAATGACAATAAAGTATCAGGTACAATCTTTCTTGACCTGAAAAAAGCTTTTGATCTTGTCAACCACTCTATCCTACTAAAAAAACTACCATTCTATCACATTGACTCAAATACTGTCTCCTTTATATCTTCCTATCTCAGGGACAGAACACAGAAAGTACTGCTAAATGGCAAGTATTCCTCTGATGGTTTAGTAACTTGCGGTGTTCCACAGGGGTCTATTCTAGGGCCCTTATTATTTAATCTTTTTATTAATGATCTGCCACTGTGCATATCTCATTTAGACGCAAACTGCGATCTATTCGCAGATGACACGACCATACACACATCTGATAAAGATATCACAACCATTAATAAGGTACTCCAACAAAGTCTTGATGAAGTAGCAGGCTGGTGCAGTGATAATCACATGATTATTAGTATTCCAAAGACAAAGAGCATGTTAGTTACTACACGTCAGAAACACCAGCATGGCCTACCGCCTTTAACACTTTCCTTAGATAGACAGCTTGTTGAACAAGTAACTAGGCATCGCTTATTAGGCGTTATAGTGGACAACCAATTAAGCTGGGAGCCGCATACTGACTCAATATGCAAAACAATCTCCAAAAATCTGTTCCTGTTATCAAAACTACGCCATATAGTTAATACTGATATCCGTGAACTCTTTTTCCATGCGCATATCAAAACGCATTGTGACTACCGTCTGGGATGGATGCAGCGAAGTTCACATGAAAAAAGTTAATTCCTTGTATCGTCGGGGCATTAAATTAATACTTCCCAGTCCTACTTCGACTGATGAAAAATTAAAATCTCTCAAGTTACTAACATTGAAGAAACAGTTTGAATTTAATCGCTGTGTTCTACTGCACAAGATCATGCACGGAAAAGCCCCACCCTATCTAAAAACTCTATTTTCCGACAATAATAGGAAAAACACGAGAAATAGTTTGATCCACCTTCCAAAAATTAGATTAGACATCTGTAAAACCAGTCTGTCTTTTTCAGGCGCTAAAGCGTGGAATATGTTACCTCCACACCTGAAATCAATTTGTAAGATTAGCGTCTTCAAAGATCGCCTCCATAAATATTTACTTCAGAAGTAATAGTATGTTCGGCTCCCTTATGCTACTATTCGTATAGTTAGTGACAAGTTTCCTATTACCTAATACTCTTCTACTGTTGCTACAGATTATGTAATAGTTCGACTGTCTGCATTAACATGTCAGGTTCATACCTGTGTATATAATTATATATATATATATATATATATATATATATATATATATATATAATATATATATATATATATATATATATATATATATATATATATATATATATTATATATATATATATTTTCCCTCTGAGTGGTGGTGGTGGGGGGGAGGTCTTTTTACTTACATATGTTTTATCTTTTGATGTATCGTCTGGTGTATTTTTATATGTGTAGAGTAGCAGGACAGTTTGGAAGATAGGCATTGCTATGCCTAAAACTTTTTATCCTGAATAAAAACGTTTCATCATCATCATCTCTCTCTCTGTTTTAATCCGTGTAAAATATTCATTCAACACGGTCCAAACACGACCAACACACGAACAACCCTACTGTAAAAACTCCTAACGTTGCTAAATGTCCTTATGATGACATTATAGATCTACTCAAACCATGATAGTTGAGAACAGGGTGGTGCCGGAACAGCTTTCGCCTCCACAGGAGACAGATCGACCATGATAGTTCGAGGGTGGCGCCAGAAACAGCTTTTCGCCTCCACAAGAGGAAGGTCGACCAAACAAAACATACTAAAGGGTGGTGCCGGAATAGCTTGGCGCCTCCTGCTCCAAGCTATTCTGTCACCACTCTTGAACTATCATTCGCGGGAACGCTGAAGAAGAAGAAGAAGAACTATCATGGTCTGCCTATGTCTTGTCGCAATGCTTCGGGGCTGTGCGCGTATTAAAGTAGCGACTACTTCCAGAAGTCCTCAAATCATTGTCAGTCCAACGCCAATGAGAGTCAAGTCAGCCCATCGAAGAAGACAGCAAGAGGCATAGATCCTCATGAGCCCCCGCGAATGCGGGGGCTCATGAGGATCTATGCCTCTTGCAGTTGATCGGCGCCAACGTGTAGGCTATGAAGGAGTTACAGTAACTACTGTCATGCGGCGGACGGTCAAGTGGACCACTAGGACGGTTGGAAGACGCGCATTGGGTTTATGAGCTCTTGTGTCGACTGTAGCGCGTTTACGAGCTCTCACGCGGACACTGCCACCCGACAATCCACCCGGATGGCCAATCTACCCGTCAAAGGCGTCTATTTGCCACAAACATCCAGCAAGAAGTGTCTATTGCCCCCACAAGGACGCAACAGAAGTGTCTATTCGACCGTCACTCCGTTACAATGGCCCGTACGCCGCGTGTTAGCCGCCTAGAGGAAAAACAAAATGGCCGACAATGGCAGTAGACTTTTCTGAATTTAAAATGGCAGATAACATACATCCTTACACACAGCCCTGGTTTGCTTTGGCTTTTTCTCGTGCCGGCAAGGAGCGTTCGCATTGAAGTGTATGGAGCTTGCCACTTCTCAGCGAGGGAAAAGCAGTAATAGAACTGTCTTGCCAATTTCTGATAGTATGAGGCAACAATTCTCATACACCCCTGAGACCCCACTCAGTTCAAAACTCGACAGCGAGCAGTATTCAAGGGGTCCAAAACTGAGGTGTGATTTGAATTTGTGCGGCCCCCAAGATTTCGAATCAGCAGAGACAGGATTCAAACTCGCGGCCATTCTTCAGAAGGTCCCGTCGACAACGCTTCCGAGTTGTGAAGACGTTTATGTGATACACATTTAATCGAATGACTGAACATCACGTGGCGATAGACGATATTAGTACCAAAGTGCACTGATGTAAACACGGCCAGTAAATTACACGGCGGCTGATTCCAGTCTCATCTACACCATTCTACACAAACAGTGCAAGAGATATATATTCTATATTCTATATTCTATATATTTTATATTCCATTTGTTTTCCTCCCTACGGCACACGACCAGTCACTTTAGCGCAAACCGTACCATGTGACCGTGATATAAAAAACCCTGTAGTGAAAAATTGCGGACGTTTTGTAGCCCTCGCGATGACGCATCTTGGATGCCAGTTTTGTTCTATAAAAGATCGCCAAACGTTCTAAAGTACAAAGTTACTTAGTGTTGTTCGAAACAACAAGCACACTCAGTACTGGAGACGGCAACGTCACGACATATTTTTAAATTACGTCATAAGTCTATTAATATAAAGGTATATTCCTTTGACGTTAGTCATGTCTGGCGTGATCCAGGTCGCAAGATGTCTTCTTGATTTCTCTTACGAAAATAGTGGAGGAATGAAAACAAATACGTTATTGGTCGGAGGGGTTCGCTGCACGGACCCTATTAGGCCTTCTGGAGGTCAAAGGAACCATTGTACCCCTCAGGACTTCGGCCTTCTGGGTACAATGTTTCCTTTGACCTCCCTCAGGCCTACAAGGGTCCGTGTAGCGAACCCCTCCGACAAATAACTTATAATATTTTATATTCTATATATTCTAAATATAATCTATGTCTCTTGTTCGATCAGATTTATCCTGCTTCCTCCGCAGACCGAGGGAGACTTCAAAATTTGAGCTTCTGGCCGCTGTGCAGCGAGTTAGTAAATTCCGCGTAAGGCTTCATATCGCTTATCAGGGCTTATGTCACGGCAGCAGATTGGGGCGCCTAAGGTAAAGTACAGGTAACTAAAGGTGTTACACGCAGGTAAGATCAGAGGAACTCTGTCAGACAGGCAGCTGCTTGCAGGGCGGGGGGGCAGGGAACGTTCCCTATTAACTCATTCAGCCCGACGCACGTATTTCCCAAATTTTGGAGGCGTCATCTAATTTTTGCACCTGTTGCAGGAGATGCATCGACCATGATAATTCAAGGCAGTGCCAGATTAGCTTGACGCCGACAGGCGCCAAGCTAATCTGGCACTACCCTTGAATTATCATGGTCGACCCATCTCCTGCTGTAGTGCGTCAGGGCTGAATAGGTTAATATGTGAGACGCAAATAGCCTCCCTCGCCGCCAGCAGCCTAGCCCGGTCAGCGAAACTGCTTCGGGCCGTGGACTGGCGGTTTCAGTTGCAACTTTTCATGCAGGACTTCAAGTCTGTTATATCTGCCTTGCATTTGGAAATGAAACGCAGTACATTGATCTAAATCGTCTATACAAGACATAGCAGAGAAATAAAATGGGTTTCCCTGGCCCTTTTATTTCAGTGCGCTCTTTACATATATCACCACCCCTATTCTATTCCCCCCGCCCCAATTCTTAAATTCTAAGCCCCCCCCCCTCCCCCAAATACCGCCAACTCGTCCCTCCCTCCACCATCCATCTCCTCCTCCTCCTCCCCCCCCCCCCCGTCCCCCCCCCCCCCCCCCATGCACGCCTTCTGGCCACGGGTTTCCCGGCACCTGTAGAAAAGTACTCAAAAGTACTCAAGGTGTGTTTACTCTAGTACTAAGGCACTTGTAGCGGACAAAATACAGTGTGCCACAAAGCTGTGGGCTTCACTCCTGGCTTGACCAGTCTCTGACGGACCCCCTGTCTACCCCCCTACACACGAGGAACACACACTTATCAGAGAAGAAATAACCAACAATCAAACAGACATTCTTCGGCAGGGCAAACAAAAGACAGTTCACTAAACTTTTCAGGACTTTTCAGGTTATAACTTTTTTTTTTCGAAACTGACAAACACACAGAGAAAGGACAGTGCCGTAGTTGCTCATCAATCTGAAGTCATCAGGAAACGGAGATCGAGGATTTAGAAGTAAGTTTGCAAGAGGTATAGATCCTCATGAGCCCCCGCAATTGCGGGGGCTCATGAGGATCTATGCCTCTTGAGAGTTGGTGGGATCTGGGCAGAAGGACCAACTTGAGTTTAGTACTAACTTAACGGCTGCCCAATTCTTTCGCGGCGTGACATTTAGTGGCGGTCTCTTGAGGGCAGAGTATGAAAATTCCAAAACGGATAAATTAAGATACAATGTCTCCCTCCCCCTCCACCCCGTCCCCATTCCTGCCCTCCCAATGGTCCCCCCTCCCTCCCCCCCCCCCCCCCTCTGAGAGAGAGAGAAAGAGAGAGAGAGAGAGAGAGAGAGAGAGAGAGAGAGAGAGAGAGAGAGAGAGAGAGAGAGAGAGAGAGAGAGAGCTCTAATGTATGTAAATGTAGTAGTGTTTACATACAGTGCATTTTATGAATGGCAAGTTTGAAAGCCGGTCCACTGCACAAACGTTTTAAAGTTTTGTAGCCCACCCACCCATCCTCCCTCCCACCCCCCCCCACCCCTCCCCACCACCACCCCCCAAAAAAAAATAATAAATAAAAAAATAAGAAAATTTAAAAAAATAAAAAATAAAAATAATAATAAATAATAATAATAAATAATAAATAACAATAATGATAATACATAATAATATAAATAAATAATAATATAAATAATAATTATAATAATAATAATACTAATAATAATAATAATAATAATAATTAATAATAATAATAAAATAAAATAAAGAAAAATAAAGAAAAATAAAATTAAAAAAATAACAAAAAATATAAAATAAAATAAACAATTGTCTTAACCCATCCTACCCCAGACACACCACAGCAAGATAAGGATCGACCATGATAGTTCAAGCGTGATGCCAGAATAGCTTGGCGCCTATAGGCGCCAAGCTATTCTGGCAACACCCTTGAACTATCATGGTCGATCTGTGTCCTGCACTGCAATGCAGTCTTCAGAGGACAACGGCAAAATTTAAGGATTTCGGTGATGGGGTAGAATGAGTTAACTCCTACGACAACGACTAACTCCTTCTTTCCCTTGCGCTTGCAGCCAGCGGTACTGTGAACAGAACCGGGGCCCGCGTACCGCAAAAGAACGTTAAAAGCTCATTTACGTCTTAATTACAAAATCGTCATAGCTACAAAGTTTCCGTCCCTAGGAAACGTCATTTCAAATGTCTGCATAGTATTTCGTCACAACAAAAGAATGAAGGACCGGGGTTAATGGGGTTACTTTGCGTTCTTTAGGGAAATGTTTCCAGATGTCGACGAGTTTCTTTCGTGTTGGTAATTCAGAAGAAATTACCCGTAAGACTGCATTTGTTACAAAACTACATTTGCGTGCTTCAGTTTCGAGTAGTTTTCCACTCTAATTACACGCGTAAATCTCTCTCTCTCTCTCTCTCTCTCTCTCTCCCCTCATCTCTCTCCTCATCTCTCTCTCTCTCATGAACTGAACTGAAACTAGCCTGTGCGCCTAGTCCATCTTGATAAGATCTAATCATCATCATTCTCTCTCATCTCTCTCTCTCTCTCTCTCTCTCTCTCTCTCTCTCTCTCTCTCTCTCTCTTAACACTGACAGACACACAGACACGCAGACACACTGACAAACTCACACACTGACAAACGAACATTCAAAAACGCGCACGCTCACTGTCTGTCTGTCTGCCCGTCTGTTTTTCTGCCTGCCCGCGTGTCTGCCTCTCTGTCTGTCTGTCTGTCTGTCTGTCTATCCGTCCACAACACTCCTCAACCCCAAACACCACAGGGCCCAGTTCTGTGTATTTCACTTTCTCTCTTTCTCACTTTCTTCTCTATCTGTGTGTGCGTTTGCGCACGCGTGCGCGCACGCACGCACACACGCACACACGCGTGACTGGAGGCCTGCTAAATAGCACCGTCTCAGTTGCTCTCCAGACTATACTCCTTATCCACTTGCAATTGAAGAGCCCTCCCTCAGGCCTGATCGTTTACCTGAAGACTCAGAAATTCTTGCTTCTGAACAGAGAGAGAGAGAGAGAGAGAGAGAGAGAGAGAGAGAGAGAGAGAGAGAGAGAGAGAGACAGACAGACAGCTCAGGCCTGATCGTTTACCTGAAGACTCAGAATTCTGCTTCTGAACGAGAGAGAGAGAGAGAGAGAGAGAGAGAGAGAGAGAGAGAGAGAGAGAGAGAGAGAGAGAGAGAGAGAGAGAGAGAGAGAGAGAGACAGACAGAGAGAGAGAGAGACAGCCAGAGACAGAGACAGAGACATTTCATTTAATGCTCTACCCTGTAAATGAAATGAACGAAAATTCACCAAAAGCAAGGCAGTAAAGTAAAGTGGAGACCCCAAGTTCAGTTTTTCTCTATGTTAACCAAATTATTCCCTCCCCCTGTTCAAACACCGATTTGTTTCCCCCTTGTGGCTGTTTGCAGTACATGCCATTCTCGGGCACCAGCGACAGACAGCCAGAACTAAACCCCCTTCCCCACCCCAACCCCTTGGCCCACACCCCCCCCCACCCCCCCCCACCCCCCCGGACGAAATCAGCGCCAGCTGGAAGTCCTTGTCCCTTCAATAATAGCATAGCATAGCATGCCATTCTCATACGGCTCGCAATCGTCGAACTGTTTGAGAACTGTAGGCACAATCGCAGAACCTTTCTCACCTTGTAAGTGTTTATCTAACAGCCCAAAACCCACAATCTGCAAGAGGCATAGATCCTCATGAGCCTCCGAAAAGCGGGGGCTCATGAGGATCTATGCCTCTTGCTGTGTTACTTTTTTTTTCTCACGTTGAGGAGGTCACGCCGTTTGAGAGTGTTGCCCAAAAGGTCTGAGTCAACATGTTAATTCCTGTACTGTCTGGGAAATCGAGAGGTGACCACACGCTAGCGCTGGTCAATAGTTGCCCACCTGTGACTGGGGTACTGGGGTAAGGCAGGCGGAGGTGTGTGTGGGGGGGGGGGGAGGGCGGGGGGGGCGGGGGGGGGGGAAGGGTAGGGAGGTCAGGGAAATGCCGGAGAAGGGGGGAGGGGAGGGGGGGAGCGGTCCAACAATTTTCTGAGTAAGTCTGTGATTTTATCTAAAACAGTTTAGTCCAAAAAGATTGGAGCCTATAAACTGTGCTGTTCTCCAATGATTTGCATAAAAGAACAAAATTTGGGCAATCTTCATATCTGACCGAACAGTGACCTAATCTCTCTCTCTCTCTCTCTCTCTCTCTCTGTCTCTCTCTCTCTCTCTCTCTCTCTCTCTCTCTCTCTCTCTCTCTCTCTCTCTCTCTCTCTCTCCACCCCTCCCCTTCTCGCTCCCCCCAAAGAACGAAGACTAAACTGACATTTAACATCAAAGAGCGCGCAATTTCAATACAGAGGATAGACAGTGCGTCACCAATAACATTTATTGATTTGCCTTCTCGATTTTAAGTCTGACATGCCGAAGCTCTATGTCTTGTTTATATTCCCAACAGCAAAGAGGAGATTAAATAAACAGGAAGTGCTTTGTTCAAGCTAGTATTGCGGGGTTTTTTTTTTGTTGTTTGTAGATTACATCATCATTGTTTGTTTCGTTTTACTGTAGTTTTAGTTCTAGATCTACCACGAGTCCCGACAACTTAACCCTTTGGATGTTGGTAGCGCTTCTTGTCTCGATGATTCCTGTCGGAATCATCGAGACAAGAAGCGCTACCGACACGCAAAGGGTTAACTCACGGTAGTCAGGTGTCATGAGTGTAACCCGCTCAGTAGAGACAAAAGGGAGTTAGTCTGTTTTTGTGAAAAGCGAGATTGACATAATATTACAATGAAAATCACGCATTTCACCCCCCCCCACCCCCACCCCCCCCCCACCCCCCCACCCAAAGAAAAAAAAAAGAACTTACTGTCTGACAGGGCAGATAGCGTCCCTCTACTGTGCTCAAACAAGTTTGACATTTAAAATTTATTGTCTTTGTAGTCGACTGGAGAAGTGAGCTCTTTTGGCTCCCCTGCCCACCAGCGCCCTCCTGATCTTTTCAAAGCCCCAACCCCCCCCCCCCCTTCACCTCATCCCCAGTCAAATACTACCCCACTCCTTCTTGCAACCCCAATCTTCCGCGTGCAACCCCCCCCCCCCCCCCCCCCCCCCCCCCCCCCCCGCGTTGTTATATTTTTTTTTTAAAAGAGGTCAGCATGGCGTGACGTAGGCAGTAGAGAAAACATCCACCCGACATAGCTCTCACTCTTTGGGACACCTCGGGTGGATTTGACTGAAGGGTGTCCACCCGTAATCAGTTCCGCTGTGTTAGCCGGGTGCCAGCCATATCTCGGTGTAGGAGAGTGGCTGATTTTAGTCGGGTGCCACTGCCGCCAAGCGGCGATAATACGGGGTATGAGGGTCTGAGGTATTTTGTACAATGCCAGTCGTACTTGGCAGATCACATGTGTTGTACATGCAGCGAGTTGCACGACAGAGGAAAGCTTAACCTCTTGAGTGGCGAGAAAATGTGAGCACCACCCGACTGCAAGAGGCATAGATCCTCATGAGCCCCCGCAGTTGCGGGGGCTCATGAGGATCTATGCCTCTTGCTTTGCACCACTTTGAGTCCATGTTACTGGGACAGCTCGGGAACGCTGAAGAAGAAGAAGAAGAACTGGGACAGCTAGGCGATGTTTTGGTTGCAGACACAGAGTCCGCGTCAGCTGGCAATGAGTTAAATCATGAGGAGAACATGAAAGACACACACGTGTGCAAGATGATAACATCTACGCCTCTTGAAAATAGAAGGGGCAGGACGGGCTTGTTCCATAGCATGTCCGTTGAAAGGTCCTGGCAAATCAAAGAGCCACAGTTGCAGTGCGCCTGAATTTATCAGTGTTCAGGTCGTACTCCATAGGAAATAGATTTCTCTGTCTTCCCCCCCCCCCCCCACCCTACCCCTCCCCATAAACCCGCCCGTCAGGGCCGTCCATTATCACTTCGGTGCCGTGGACGTTAAACCCCGAACTAACCGAACTAACTAATACAAGGGACTGCGGCTCGGGCTCATGAGGATCTATGCCACTTTGCAAATGGAACGAACGGGCTGCGGCGCTAAGGTTGAGCTGTCTGAGTAGAAAGCTGGGTACGGGTGGCTTAGGCGTGTATTTTGATAACTGAACAAGTCTGAGGCATGGTGTGATTTAGTAGTCTAGGTATTGGCCAGGTTACGTGACATTGTGTATAGAAGGAAGTATGGGGGTCGGGGGGGGGGGGGGGGGGGGGGCACAGAGACAGAGGCAGAAAGAGACAGAAAGACAGTAGAAGGAGAGAACATGCAGAAACCAAATAAATATCAATTATTGAAAGTTCACATCCATTTGAACACAACAAATGTGACATTTA
The DNA here is from genome assembly GCA_036245525.1 of Semisulcospira habei. Taxonomy (NCBI): domain Eukaryota; kingdom Metazoa; phylum Mollusca; class Gastropoda; family Semisulcospiridae; genus Semisulcospira; species Semisulcospira habei. The sequence continues at coordinate 135,665,651 of BTPG01000001.1, forward strand.
CAGTATATAACACCTTTGCTCAACAGATCATTCATAAACATTTGAAATTTAATATCTATCCCATGACAAACAAAATATACAAGCTGATAATCTCAAATACATTCGCCCTTAAAGTTAAGGCCTAATCAAAACTACAAAATGCCCCAGTATTAAAAATGCTGGGCCTGAAATATTTTACCTAAAGGCCAGGGCAGTAAAGTCCAAACTCTCAGACCTGTTCGCACATGTTTTCGTAGCATTGAAATAGCCAACAGCTGAAAACTAAACATTTTTTTTTTTAATCAAGCAAGATCGCAGCAGGCAAAATTAACAAACGGCACACTCTAAGTCCTAAATCACACATTGAAACCCCCCCACGGCCGCTTTTTAATTTACCAATACAGTGCAAAAACGAACTCACCTAAATCTCCAAGTTGCATAGATCTATTATATCATAGTTACAAAGGACGTAGCAAAGGGGAGGTGTGAGGAGGAGAGTCGCATTGCGAACTGAGTCTAGACAGCAAATCAAATAAATCCCCAGTGACGTGAAGTTCGATGCGACTGACTGGTACTAAGCAGTAGGACTTTCTTCAAGCAATCTTTTCCCGATGAATACGTCTCGCCTACAAAAAGTAGTGAGCTCTCTATTTACTGAGTAACACACGAGAGCTTTTGTCCTGGAGTAGGCTTGATCCTGGCTGCATTCAAAGACTGCGGCGCACGCGTAATTCGGAGTGCCGAAAAAGTGGATTTGTTGTCGTAAATGTTTTTGTGCCGAAAAGTGATTCGCTTTCGTAAAAGGGTTTTATGCCATAGAACGGTGATTCGTTTGTTATAGTTGGTTCATGCCGACAGTGGATTTGTTGTCGTAAACGGTTTCCTGTCCGGGCCAGACTGATTGATAAAAGTTGGTAGCATTGCGGTGTAAGTGGTGCTTCCGTTCTTCCAAAATCCTAAAGTTATGACGTTTCTTCTAATTGAGTGTCAACTGTCTGTCCCTGTGTGTGTCTGTTAATTCCAAAATAATGAGGCAGATTTGACATAACCTCTTGTCACCGCGAGGCCTCTTCAGTCAGAAAAGAAAAGAAAAAAGTCAGCATCGTGATCAATGCAGGTTCCGGTACGTTGGAACTCAAACAGCCACTGAGTTATTAACCCTTCGATTGTCGGTAGAGCTTTTTGTCGCGATGATTCAAAAACCGCTATCGACAGCCAAAAGATTAAAGTAGTTTTTTGACCGACAGTCAGTTATGTGACCGACAGTCAGTTTTGTGAGCGACAGTCAGTTTTGTGAGCGACAGTCAGTTTTGTGACCGACAGTCAGTTTTGTGAGCGACAGTCAGTTTTGTGAGCGACAGTCAGTTTTGTGACCGACAGTCAGTTCTGTGACCGACAGTCAGTTTTGTGACCGACAGTCAGTTTTGTGACCGACAGTCAGTTTTATGACCGAGTCAGTTTTGTGACCGACAGTCAGTTATGTGACCGACAGTCAGTTATGTGACCGACAGTCCGTTTTGTGACCGACAGTCCGTTTTGTGACCGACAGTCAGTTATACGCGACCGACAGTCAGTTTTGTGACCGACAGTCCGTTTTGTGACCGACAGTCCGTTTTGTGACCGACAGTCAGTTATACGCGACCGACAGTCAGTTTTGTGACCGACGGTCCGTTTTGTGAGCGACAGTCAATTTTGTGACCGACAGTCAGTTTTGTGACCGATCATTTTTCATTGAGCACTCTCTTGTTTGTCTCCTGTTCACACTTACAAACTTTTAAAAAATATATTTAATCTTTTGTTCGCTGTTCAGAAACCGGAACCTGTTGGTTCCTGCACAGTTTGAAAGTGAGAAGGTCAAAAGCACATACAGTAAATTTATTTTTGTTAAGTTTGAAAACTTTACACCAGAACGTATTTCTTCTTGAAGAGTTTGAAGGTGAAAGGTGTGGATAGGAAACACAAAGAAAAACGGGTTAGGTATCAACACTGTTTATTCTTGACTGAGACACCGTAAGAATGTGTAGACTTCTGAATAGGAAACAAGTGTAGACAGCAAACAAAAAAGAAAAAAGTTTCAAACATTTTTCTTTTTGTTTGCTATCAACACACCTCGGATCTTTACCTCTTCAAACTTTTCATTAAAACGTGTAAAATCAACTCTTCACTCACTGGATTTGCAACCTGAATAGCAACTGCCAGTCACAGCGAGCCTTGCCAGACGACAACAAAGCAGACGACCGCACTGTGACCTCTCTAGCGCTGGAGGTAGAAATCAATATGGCTCCCGAGGTGATTACGTCATCCACCCGATAGGTCACACAAAACCCCAAAAGGCGGACGGGAGCGCGCCGGAACAAATACGAGGCCAGACTTGGAAGGTTTTTTTTTTTTTTTTTTTTTTGGTTGGTTTGCCTACACACGGTACTTGTGCAGGATTTTACGCCAAAAATATGCAGACATTTGGAATGAGTTTTTACGAAATTCGAAGCTGGCTGCCTGACAGGTTAGGTTCTTTGAGGTTTTCTCGCTATTGCATAATCCTAAAAAGAAATTTATACCGCACAAACAAAACGCAGCAGAGAGAGAGAGAGAGAGAGAGAGACAGAGACAGAGACAGAGGAGGGAGCTTACCCCCAATGCACCCCCCAAAATCGAAGTTTGGTCGATGACTACGCAAGCAGTGATTCCACTGCAAAACATCCTCCCTACGAAAACCACATGCATAACTCAACCTCATCCTTGCCAGCAAGAGGCACAGATCTTCATGAGCCCCTGCAACATGCTGTAGGGGCTCATGAGGATCCGTGCCTCTCAAAGCTATAAATATATGCAGTAAAACACAGGCATATGGCCGGTGTTAAACTTACCCTGCGTTGCACGTCACCCGAGGATTACAGAGATTATTGTAGACGAAACAAGCTGAAGTGGATATAATGTAAAAACTTTAACCCTGTTTAACCCCTTACAATCTGCAAGAGGCATAGATCCTCATGAGCGCCCGCAATTGCGGGGGCCCATGAGGATCTATGCCTCTTGCTGGCCAAAGTTGTACCGATATTCTAAAGCGGTGTGTTTGATGGTTTGCGTGTGTGTGTGTGTGTGTGTGTGTGTGTGTGTGTGTGTGTGTGTGTGTGTGTGTGTGTGTGTGTGTGTGTGTGTGTATGTGTGTGTGTGTGTGTGTGTGTGTGTGTGTGTGTGTGTGTGTGTGTGTGTGTGTGTGTGTGTGTGTGTGTGTTGGACATTTGGTGTAAGGGCAAAACAGTGCATCTCCGTGAGACATTGCCAAGAGTGGTGTTTGTGTGAGTGCGTTGGTAGCAAAGGTAGTTGTCATTTTGCAGTTGTTGTTGCTGTTGCTTACGCCGGTGGTGGTGGTAGTGTGCAAGCGGCTGTTGTTCTCGTCGTTGTTGTTTGTGGTGGGGATGTTGTTTGTGGTGATGGTGGTTAGTGGTATTAGTGTGATGGTGGTCGTTTTTCTTGTCGTTGTTGTTGATGCTAATGATGTTATTGTTGTTTTTGGTGGCGATTTGATAGTGACTGTTATTCTTGCCCTTGTTGTTTTTGGTCGGTTGTTGTTCTTGAACACAGAGCCGCATGCATCAATCTATTCATGACAACATTCGCCACATACCAATACTATACATGTAACAATCCTTCACTAAGCCCCTTCCATCTGCAAACGCCATAGACACTCATGACAGTCCTCCAGCCTCCCACTCATATCACTGTCAAAATACTGCCCAGTTGCCATCCTCACACTGAGGCAGGCGTCGAGAGCCAAGTCTGCGAGTAGAGGAGAGGATCCATGATGGAGTCATGAGGGGACTGGTGTGCATAAAACCACATGGGAGTGGTGTCAAAACCCCTAAAGGTGCCCAGGTGTCAGAGTCACTGAAGCGTGAAAACAGCATGCTACTGCTCGCCGATTCCAGAACCAGCCGACAACCGTTAGCTGTGGAGTTTACGGCATTTTTGGCACCGCCGACTGAGTCTGCTCACGATCATGGAACCCACGATGAGTTCATACGCCTTGAAGTCACTGCCCAGTGCACAAAAGGCAATCGGGCCGGCGTCGGCCGTCGTTGGCCCGCGCACGGTCGTGCGTGGGCCAACGGCGGCCGACGCCCGGCCCGATGGCCTTTTGCGCATTGGCAAAACCCTCAGTGTAACGGTTAGAGTGTCGAGCTATGTACCGTTTAGTAAGAGGCGCATTTTCTCATGAGACCCTGCAATGCATGGGCCCATGAGAATCTGTGCCTCTTGCAGATGATTAATAAGGCCAGACTGTCCTGGAAGAAGAAAAAAAGTTGCATTAGAAATTCCCCGCCGAACGGGCTCACGAGAATCTTTGCCCTTGCACGAGGAAAATGACTGGACGAGACTGAGACTGCCATGGCTTGAAAAGAGTAGTTCAATACAGTCGCAGCTCGGTTCAAGCTAAGCAGACACTACCTCTCAGCTATCCATTATGCCATCTTCTGCACCTGGCTCTTTGACTGACTGTGACAGAAATGCGCAGAAAAGCACAAGTAAGAATTGCTGCACTAGAGAGGTGGAGGGGTGGGGTGGGGTGGGGAGGGTAGACGGAGCATAGGGTGGGAAGAGAGGGGTGGGGGGTGCGTGTGACAGAAATGCACAGAAATTCAGGTAAGAAAGTAAGAAAAGTGAGATGGAGGGCAGGGGGGGAGAGAGAAAGAGACCCGGGTGGGGGGGGGGGGGGTGACAGAAATACACAGAAATTCAGGTAAGAAAGTAAGAAAAGTGGGATGGAGGGCAGGGGGAAAGAGGGCCAGAGACTCGGGTGGGGTTGGGGGGAGGGAGAACGAAAGGGGGGGGGGGGGGTTGGAAGGACTTCAAGATGGGTAGCTTATCTCTGGAGGTTTGTGTTTCTAAAGGCTCTGTTTTATTTTCCAACTAAAGTTTCCCCCTTTTAATTGGCGCAGACAAGACGGTTTCAAAACAAGCCTGCAGACAAAATGCACCGTGCAGTTTTTTTAAACCATAATATGGTTCACGGAAGCGCGCTTCTCTGCTTGTGCTCTGATCCTTCAAATCTGGTGAAAATTCCACAAAATCTGCTCCACAAAGAAGTCGGAAAGCTTCAACGCTTTAACAGGTCAACGGGGGAGGAAGGGGGTGGGAGGGGGAGGGGGGGGGGGGGGGAGGAACAGAAACAACCACTACGTCAATGCGCGTGATCTCATTCTGAAATGATGACGTTGGTTCTCATATCAAACAACAGAAACAACCACTACGTCAATGTGCGTGATGTCATTCTGAAATGATGACGTTGGTTCATATATCAAACAGAAACAACCACTACGTCAATGCGCGTGATGTCATTCTGTTATGATGACGTTGGTTCTAATATTATATGTGTGCTGGTCTGTGATTTTGAACCTTACGGCTTTTAGGCGTAAGGTCCAAAATCACAGACCAGCACACATTATAAACAAAACACCCCTGATAATGGAGGGTAATACAAAGAACATCCTGGACTTGATAAAAAATGATACAGGCTCTAAATATAAGAAAAGCCGGCAAGACAGTTGTACGTGGGGGAAAAAGTGTGATAAACCTACAAATTTGCTCGTACCTGTCTATACCTTTAAAACTGTGTACATTTCAAAGCATACTTTTTAAAAATTATTTGTAAACATCTGGTTGATTCTTACTGTTGTAATCGTGCGCTTGGACATGACCTACTTTGTTCAACAGAACACTACACAATCTGCAACTAGACGAAAAGTCCTATAGCAGCGATGACTTACTCAGAAAGTAAATGACTGCGCTGTGTGCAAACAAACACAAGTTTAGATCTAGCATTGTGGTTAGTAGTCAGTCAGTCCAAAAGTCACTTCATACACTATTCAATTCAGCAACAAAACTCGGCAAAGGATGAGCATCATCATCAGAGCAGCAAAAGAAGCGCCGGGAGTAAAAGACACCATATCACCCAAACACGGCAAAACGTAAAAACAGCACACTCGTCAAACCACAAGAAAAACTCAACACTGAGGTCAAACTCTCTCTCTCAAAACGTCAGTCCTCACACGAATTACTCGTACTCCTCTCAGCAAAGAGTAAAGGGAAACAAAAAGTATTAAATAAATAAATAAATAAATTAAAAAAGCAAACCACAGAAATACAGAGAAAACGAAAAAGTAGGAAGGCCAAGGAATCGGGAAAAGAGAGGATTGGAAAGGAAAGGAAACGAAGCTTAGTACTTGGTACAAATCAGAGATTTGTAAAAATTGAGATTTTGGGTTTTTTAACCCCTTCACTGCTGTGAGACGTTACAAACTATCCATGTGCAAGAGACATAGATCCTCATGAGCCCCCGCTGTCGCGGGGGCTCATGAGGGTCTATGTCTCTTGCTGCGACATTAAGGTCTCATACGCCAATCTGTGATGCTTCCAAAGACATATTTATCGTCTGCAGTAACGGGGTTCAAATCGCTCCTTCCAATGGAGTGCTATATACACGGCTTGGGGAGGGCGCAGGACCACACCCAAAAAAAAAAAAACCACACGCACACCCACACGAAAAACACGAGCAGCGTCAACTTTTTTTTTTTTAAAGGTTGTTCTGAGTATACAAGGAATACACCAAAAGGAAACCCAGCACTCAAGAAAAAAACTCGCCAGAGCTCACGTTATGACAAACTCACTCAAAAACAATCTGCAAATCCACAAGATGTAAAAAAAAATAAATAAATAAATAAATATTCAACAACCAACTCTGCACAAAAAAAAAACCACAAACAGTACCATGTTGTTTTTGCACTCGGGGACAAGCTATCTCATCCATCTGTGTGTATCCACTAGTCAGGGCATGACGTCACAGACCGGACATGACGTCAGCAGACGAGCAGGGGGGGAGCGACTCTGGATGCTGGGTGGCTTAGCCGCTAAACGAAGAACAAGAGGAACACAGTATGTGATTTGGGTGCCTGCAGTCAAAGATCAAGGTCAGGTCCAAGGTCGTTTTCAATGTCATCTGTCGTGTCAAGGTCAAGCTATCATTCTTTCGCATAGTTCAACTGGAAATTCATTTTGACATCTGAGCTAGCTGGCATGATCAATTTTAAAATAAAAACTTAACGCACCTTTGCATTCAGGGAAAAACGTTGAATGTATTGACTGTTTGTTGTTGTTCTAGTTGTCGTCGTTTTTGTTGCTGCTGTTTTTTTTTTAAATGTCGTTTTATTATTGTTATTCTGATTAGTATTGTTGTTGTTGTCTTTCAAACATCCTGCACACAGGTTCTATATTAACATAACCCGTTCTGCCCCAGCACCGAAATCCCCAAATTTTGAAGTTGCCCTCGCAGGGACTGTAATACTATTACAATTCTAGAGACGGATCGAGACGATAGTTCAAGGGTGGTGCCAGGCGCCAAGCTATTCTGGCACCACCCTTGAACTATCATACTCGATCCATGTCTTGCTGTGGTGTGTCGGGGCTGAATGAGTTAAACATCTTCACCCTCTTTCCCCCATCCCCCATCCTCACACCACCACCCGCCAAAACCAAACAAAAATGGCGCTTAATATGAGTGCTGATCTGTCATTTTGGACCTTAAGGCTGCGAGCCGTAAGGTCCAAAATCACAGACCAGCACACAAACTATGACGCTGAGTTGTGTACATGCGTGTGAGGGTGGTTGGTGTGGAGCACGGGCATAGAAAGATAGCGACGAGCCTAAAGAGGGGCACTAAAGCTTCGGCAGACAAGGGGAGCAGCTGTCTCTAAGGGAGATCACCCACTGGTCGCCATCAACGGCAGAAACAGTAAGAAAGTGATGTACGTACACTTTAACAGGTTAGAGCCTTTCTCAGCGGGAACGGGCGTAGAATTAAAAGAGAAGGGCGCCAATGCCTTTTACTGACTGAAATCAACTTCTGTTTTCTTTGACTGAAGGCTGTTTGATTTAATGATGTAGGTAGTGGGGGGGGGGGGGGGAGGGGGAGGGAGGGTTCATGTCTTATCACTGCTTTCTGTCCACCACTCAAGAAAAAAAAAGTGCGCAAGTTTTGAGATCAAAAGACCAAGAAAGTCATAAGTAAATGTTTAGGAGAACAGCTGGACTGACCGGATGCACCATCCCACAGTCTGTCCCTTTCGGCTGCAAAGGACAAAGATTCACGTGAGTTCCTTGATCCTGCACTCCCAGGAGCTCATGAGAATCTATGTCTCTTGTTGGCACAGACCATTCCTTAACTCATTGTACCCCAAATGTTGCCGTTGTCCTCTGAAGACTGCATTGCAGTGCAGGACACAGATCGACCATGATAGTTCAAGGGTGATGCCAGAATAGCTTGGCGCCCATCGGCGCCAAGCTATTCTGGCATCACCCTTGAACTATCATGGTCGATCCTTATCTTGCTGTGGTGTGTCTGGGGTAGAAGGGGTTAAATTTAGTTTGCTTTTGCGGGTTAAGCCTGCAGCTGATGCTGCATAAAGGGACGTTAATAAAAGGATGTCGGGGGTTTTAAGACATTTTTTCTGCCTAATCAGGGTTTGTGTTTTCATGGAGTGTACCGGTTGGACTTTAACCCTTTGGCTGTCGGTAGCGGTTTTTGTCGCGATGATTCCTTAAAGGCATCATCGCGACAAAAAGCGTTACTGACAGCCAAAGGGTTAACCCTTTTATCTGGCCAATAAAACACGCTTTAACATCTAGCTACCTTAAGCAAAGCTTACGTTCATTAAGGTCTTATACACGGAGCAAGGGTGTGTGTGCTGGTATGAGATTTTAGACATTGTGGCACTAGGCCGCAAGGTTCCACATCACAATGCAGTCCAGGTAACGCACCCCCCCCCCCTCATCCCCCAACCTCCCCCCTCCCTCAAACCTCCCCCTCCCCCTCCCACACACACACATACCTACATTGTTGGCACTGGCTTTCTTTCAACATTATGGAGCCTATGCCGATGTTTCGAAAGAGAACAAAAATGAAAAGCAAAAATGTGTGATCTGGTTACCTTTGACTCTTTGACTCAGACTAGTGTAAACAACAGACTGTCACGTCTCTGTCTCTCAATATCACACACACACACACACACACACACACACACACACACACACACACACACACACACACACACACACACACACACACACACACACACTGACTCTCACACAGCACAACGGACATTGACGCACGTGGCTCACGCATACACACATAATAATGCAACCAAAAGGGAAAATTGAAAAATAGAAAAACACGATCCCTCAGTAGCAAAATGTCTTCGGGCCCACGACGGCCGCAGTGGGCCCGCGCACGGCCGTGCGCGGGCCCACTGCGGCCGTCGTGGGCCCGAGGGCCTTTCCTTACTGGGTCTGGCGTCCCGAGCTGGGAGCCTTTTACATACGCAACATTAACACACGAGTGCAGGTAACAAAGAACAGAACAAGCCGACGACAAGGCGCACGGCCGAGAACCAATCAGAACAGGCGGGGAGAGGAGCAGACACAAATACTAAATCTCTACTTTTTTTTTTTTCAGTGGAACAAGCTTCAAACTGTGTTTTCTCCAAAGCCGGCATGCTCTGCTAAAGAAAAAACAACAAGGAAGCAGACGATAAAATGCAATGTTAGCACATCTCTGCATTTTCCTGTCTGTACGTTTTCAAATCTCTACATTTGTCTATCCCCACATGTAATAATCTCTACAATTGCCCATGTCTATATTTGCCTATCTATGTATGTGTCTATCTGTTCATTTGTCTATCTCCAAATTGGCCTGTCTCTACATGTGTTTATCAGCACGTTTGTTATATCTTCACATTTGTCTATCTCCACATGTATCTGTCTGTACATATGTCTATCTCTACATTTGCCTTTCTCCGCATGTAATTAATCAGTACATTTGCCTATCTCTACATTAACCTGTGTCTACATTTGTCTGTCTCTAAAATTGCCTAAGGGGGAGTATCTGTACATCTGTATGTCTCTACATTTCCTTACCTCTACATTTGTCTATCTCTACATTTCTACATTTCTAACGTGGCGCATTTTGAAAAATATACGCGTGTTATTGGCATAGCGTTATCTATAACACAGACCTAAAAAGCCTTAACGTGCATGTAAGGGCCCCTAATGTCTGTACCTTCCAGTATAGCGTTGTTTTAACGACATTTGGACTTATACCGCGCTAACCTTGGCAAACGTTTAAAAAAAATTATGCGTTCTTGAAGTGAGTCAATAAACGAGTACCCCCCGCGGTTCATGTAAACGATCTCTAACACTTTTTCCCGTTGCAGCGGCCCAGTGTTATCTACAAGAGGCATAGATCGTCATGAGCCCCCGCATATGCGGGGGCTCATGAGGATATATGCCTCTTACCCGGATCAATTTAACTCTCGTCAAGTGGAGAATATGTCAGGTTGTTCAGTCCACGATGTCTCAATGCCATGGCTTGATCTAGACTAGTGGAAAAAAATGTTTCAATCAAAACATTCTTTCCAGCACATCCGCGCGCAAAAGCCATAAAATATCACCAGGTCTAGCTAGTCGCATGGATTCGTGAGGATCTGTGCCTACTGCCAGCGGTGTTAAACTTGATTTATATCTGTGTTTATCGTAGCAAGGAAGGCCTCGATCGCACAGTAGACTACTGTCATCAGACATGCAAGCACACACACCAGGAATGATATATGGCGATGACCTGATACAATACTTAAACGTTTCTGTGTCAAGTGAGTTGGGCGCACTACAGAGGGTAGTATTTTTTCAAAACTCGTGATTTATCATCTCGATGTTTGCATTGGTTCCAAGCGTCTATTTTGCACCGCGAAGATGATACAACGAACACATGGTTATACATCTGTCTCGGGGTGAATTAAAGTTTGTAACTAAATTGAGCTGAACTAACCTCAACTGAACTGGTTCGAAATGAAAAGAGATGAAATGAAGTGAAATAAATTCAATTAAATAAACTGAACTGACCTCTACCGAATCGAACTGAATCGAACTGAACTGAACTTGATTGGAAGGGAAGTGAAGTGAATGGAATGGAATGATCTCCACTGAATTGAATTGAATTGAAATGACTTGAATTGAATTGAACCGAACTGACTTGAATTCAGTCGAGCAAAAGACACAAAATGGAAAACTCTCCATACAAAACACAACCGCTCTAAAAGCAACCGAGGACTAAATTATCAAGCACCACCCCTTGACCTATCGCCGACGGCGCTGTCTGTTCAATGTGTGCTGGTCTGTGATTTTGGACCTTACGGCTGTCAAGCCGTAAGGTCCAAAATCACAGACCGGCACGCAAATATTTCTTACGGCCAAAAATCCACGTGTCTACGTATCGATACGGCCTCAGTTGTCCAGCAAAGCGAACAGACCATGTTTGATTTGCGATAACACTGACTCCAGTCACATGTTCAGCCTGCAAGCATCCATCTGGTATCAGCTTCGCTGAGGGAATAACACTGATATAACTTCAAAAAAGATGTGTGCCCGCATGAGGCACCGACGCTGGAGAATAGTAAATGAGGATTTGTTGTTTGTTGTTTTTTTTTTTTTTTTTTTGTTTTTTTTTTTTTGGGGGGGGGGGGGGGGGGAAGATGTAAAATTGAAAAGATGATAGTCCGCATGACGACCATTCATCGAGAGATGTGAATGAGGACACCTTGTCTGTGAGTAACACAGATGTCAAATAAACGCTTGCTGCTTGCATTAAGTAAATATCTCGAAAAAAACGTAAACGGGGATTTTTCTCAGATGTAAATTCAACATTTTACCAGGAAAAGACACCGGTGCTACTAAATGGGTAATTTAACTCATTCTACCCCCAGACACACCACAGTAAGCTAAGGATCGACCATGATAGTTCAAGGGTGATGCCAGAATAGCTTGGCGCCTATGGGCGCCAAGCTATTCTGGCTTCACCCTTGAATTATCATGGTCGATCTGTGTATGCCAGAATAGCTTGGCGTCTATGGGCGCCAAGCTATTCTGGCTTCACCCTTGAATTATCATGGTCGATCTGTGTCCTGCACTGCAAAGCGGTCTTCAGAGGACAACGACAAAATTTGGGGATTTCGGTGATGGGGTAGAATGAGTTTTAAAACAGAAATTACTGTATTCACACTAAGAGATTAAAAAAAAAACCCTCCAAAACCATCGCAGTTTGCGGACCCTAATTTTAAGCTACATGAGACACAGATCCTAATGAACCCGCGCAGTCTGCACTGAGAGGCACGTGTGAATATGTGTCTCTCGCGGACGGAAGTGCTCGCCGCCTGACCGCACGGCTCATGTGCCTCTATGCCGCTTTGCAAACTGAACGGACCTACGGTTTTCAGAAAAGAAGACAAATCGGTTTACGACTGCACGCGCAAAACTAGGTAACACAGAAACGGGCTTCGATCATTTCTTAGACGTTCCCAGCAAGCAACAGATGACCGGGCCGCGTCGGTCGCATTCGTGGAGCGGCCCATTTGCGACCGACGCAGCCCGGGTGATCTTTAGCTCAGCGGCTTGGTTTCGTTGCCAGCGACCCCTGGGTCATTTCATATCAAGGGCGATTCGTTTAAGAAATCATTTTTCATGCTGTTCGAAGTCTGCATTTGCCACTGGTTATTCTGGAGCCGGTTAAAAATAGCCGCTTTTCAGTGTGTGAAATGTTCAAAAGGCCATCAATCAAAAATTAATGTTCAAAGCGATTTATGCTTTCGCTGGGAGTACAAGTACTGTAAGTTATATTTGGGCACTTGTGGTTTGCGCGTGTGTACACGATCTTGTATTATGGCACGTTGTACGTGTTCTGTGTGTAATAGCGCTTTGCCAGGAAAATGCGCTCTGCAAGTATAATTTACTATTCATTTATTATTACATCAGTGTAGTACTCTCATCCCCACGCCCCACCCTACTCACCCCGTTCCCCCACCTACACCCTCACCCACCCCTCCCTCTCCACCCCCCCACCCCCGCCCCCTACCCCCTCCACCCCCCCGGCCCCCTCCACACACACACACACGCACACACACACACACACACACACACACACACACACACACACACACACACACACACACACACACACATACACTTTAGACGTCAAATTTGGTACGCGCTACTCAGCAACTGTATCGTAGTCTATTCACCGTCTGAGACTTGCACGTTGTGTCGGGTTGACATACCCAGTAAGCAAAGGTCTTCGGGCCGAAGTCGGCTGCAGTGGGCCCGCGCACGGATGTGCGCGGGCCCACTGCGGCCCACGTCGGCACGAGGGTCTTTTGCTACTGGGGTACTGCCCTAAAATGCGAATGAGTAATGTTGGTACGACATTGCCGGAAAAAAAAAAAAAAAAATCTGTGGAGGCTTCTGTGAAATGCCGGGTTTGAAGCGCTCACGTTCCGAGTGCACAGATCACACCATTAACTGGACTGATTTATTTTGTTTGTTTGTTTTTTGTTGTTAAACCCATTTGAATGTCGAATTGCAAAGATCAGGCCGCTATGACCTTGCCGCCACGCCACCTCATGCGGCATAGTCTGCAAACATTGACGCAAGGCGTCAAACACTACATATCATTTATTTTTTTTCTTCAGCTGCAGAGCAGTCAGGCATCGAAACCCAATTCGCACAATGCACAAATCCCCACGAGTCCGTGCACGTTGGGGATCATTATTTTAAAGGCTGAAATAGACGAGGAGTGTGTGTGTGTGTGTTGGGGCGTGGAGGTGGGGGGGGGGGGGGGGGGGGGAATGAAGGAAAGGGGTGTAAGATCCTTAACTCATTGTACCCCATCACCGAAATCCCCAAATGTTTCCGTTGTTCGGCTCTGAAGACTGCATTGCAGTGCAGGACACAGATCGACCATGATAGGCCGGTTCAAGGGTGATGCCAGGCTAGTAGCTTGGCGCCCATAGGCGCCAAGCTATTCTGGCATCACCCTTGAACTAGCATGGTCGATCCATTAAGTCTTGCTGTGGTGTGTCTGAGTTAGAATGAGTTAAGCTTCAAAGTACATGGTACCGGCGCAAACCCACGTGTCACTCGGCTGGGTTCAGACGCGAAGGGGTCCGATCCGTGAGATGGGGCAGTGATTGAGCCTCAGGCGGAGAAAATTACAGCCGCTCTATGGGCGCGCATGCAGAGCACACATTATAGGTTGGTGTGTGCAAACATCGTCAAGTTCCACAGGCGCCTGCTGGCAAGTGTCCGCGAAGTAGATCAAGTCAACGCAATCAAGGCCAGGTACGAAAATCACGACTTCACACACACACACACACACACACACACACACACACACACACACACACACACACACACACACACACACACACACACACACACACACACAACAAACCCACGCACAGGTTTTCAGCTGTTAAGAAGTTAGGTCAACAGTGCCTGACAGTTTCATTAGCAAGAAGCATAGATTCTCATTAGCCCCTGCTGTCGCAGGGGTTCATGAGAATCTATGCTTCTTGCTGCGATGATTCGTAACTCTTTATATCCGTTCTCTTCAGATCTTGAAGTTGATCGGCCTTCCAGATTTATGGACGGTTTTACCAAACGTCAAAGTTTGTCTCTTCCATAAAACCAGGTTGAAGGCATGTTGACTTAAGTTATACTGCTTGTGCTTGGTTGGGTGTGAGAATTTCATCATCCACGTCACAGAGAGTGTGATATGAAGGGAAAGGGAACAAACTTATGACTGACGTGAGTCAGACACAATGTTGATTACCTCAGATCTGGAAATGTCTACCGGGCCATACCTTCTGTCTGCGAGTCAGAAATGACTAGATGAGTTGACCTCACCCCCTCCCGCCCCATCGCCTCATCACAGAGAGAGAGAGAGAGAGAGAGAGAGAGAGAGAGAGAGAGAGAGAGAGAGAGAGAGAGAGAGAGAGAGAGAGAGAGAGAGACAGACAGACAGACAGACAGACAGACAGAGACAGACAGACAGAGACACAGAGAGACAGAGACAGGACAGACAGACAGACAGACAGAGACACAGAGAGACAGAGACAGAGACAGACAGACAGACAGACAGAGACACAGACAGAGAGAGAGGTGTAATAACTGGCTACCGGATTGTTTGAGACGCATAAAGGCGGCGCCATGAAATAAACGATGAAGTCTCTCACGTTTACGGCGAGGCTTGTGAAACTACAAACTTCTTCCTATTCTTGCATGTTCTTCGCAGTAAAAACAGAACACGTGTGTGTGGGTGTGTGGGTGTGTGGGTGTGTGTGTGTGGGTGTGTGTGTGTGTGCTGGTCTGTGATTTTGGACCTTACGGCTCCAGGAGCCGAAATCATGACGGGACTTTTAGGTATCTATCGGCCTGTTGTTTCCTACCGACCCGGAAAAGCGGTTCCAATGGGATTCATGAAGCACTTGTTGTCCCGACTGACGTCATCTAAGGGCCCGTAAGTTAGAGGCACAACACCCCTCCTTTAACTTAGCTAAAGTCCCGTTGTAATCGTATTCCAAGATGGCTGCGCCCTTACTGCTGGCTATTCTTCGAGCACAACTGAGAAGGAGGGACCGCATTTTCAGGGATAGAACTAACCCTTTGGACCACTACGACGACGTAAAGCTGCACAAGAAGTTTAGATTTACGCGTCAACAGATTTTTGATATAATTGATGCGGTAAAAGACGAAGTGGATGTGGCGAATCATGTCAGGCTGACATTCGTAGCTACGTACTGTTACAACCACCTTTCTACCACTCTGAAAGTCGTAGTGCGATGCACGGTCAGTGGCATAGGGGTAGCTATGCCCCCAGCCTAAGTAATCATGCGCATATATATCCTGTGTACAATACTGTGTTCAGCGTTTTTAACAAATCTGATTTCGCTTCCACGATTTTGTTTGTTTTTTAAATTCCTTTTTCCAGTTAGGTAAGGAGTACCTAGTAGGCTCCCATAGTATGAGGATCTATGTCTCTCCGACAACGGTGGGTTTGGGTTATACCCATCGGTGGGTCAGTTGCAGTTATGCCGACCCCTTAACGATGATTTCCAGATGCCCGTAGGACAAAACTAGAGGCGGCACATGCGCATTGGGAGGGCTTCCCCCCCAAAATAAGTCAAGGTCACTAGTATATAAATAGTTGGGACTTTAGCTGCCGTCCCTGTAAATTCCTTCTGCGAGTCCGTCATGAATTCCATTTGACTGGCGTTGTTTACGGGACCGTTCCTAAAAGGACGATTGGGTTTGTGGTCCTGTTAATGAAAAGTCCCGACATGATTTCGGCTCGTAAGGTCCGAAATCATAGACCAACACACGTGACGACACTGGCGCCGAAAAATCCTAAATCATAGGCCACCAAAGATACACACACGTCTATGTTGAAAGAAGCTGAAAATAATTTCTAATGGTGAAATTTTGTAACCCGTGCTGTCAGAGAATTGATGTCATTTATTTATTTATTTATTTATTTATTTATTTATTTATTTATTATGTATGTATTTATCGTGTCTTGATCGAAGCTCTGAAAGATCATGAAGGAACTGTCAGTATTGGAGGTAGAACAATCACGAACTTGCGCTTTGCGGACGACATTGATGGCCTTGCGGGAACAGAGAAGGAGCTAGCTCAGCTGGTGGAAAAACTGGACAGTACAGCCATTGCGTATGGGATGGAAATCAGTGCAGAGCAGACCAAACTGATGACAAATAACACCACTGGCATTAGCACTGACATCATGATTGGAGGCCAGAAACTGGGAACAGTTAATAAATTCAAATACTTAGGAGTCATTGTGACAGATGAGGGATAAAAACCAGAAATACTGTCCAGGATTGCGCAGACAACAACAGCACTGACAAGATTGAAGACCATCTGAAAAGACAGAAACATCACACTCGGCTCCAAGATCAGACTGATGCCCTCCTTAGTCATCTTAGTGTTCTTATATGCCTGTGAGTCATGGACCCTCACATCAGACCTTGAAAGGAGGATGCAAACCACTGACGTGAGATGTTTTCGAAAGCTGCTTGGCATTTCATACAGAGATCACATCACGAACAAGGAATTGGGAAGCAGAATCAGGCAAGCCATCGGGCCATACTGAGATGAAGACCTATTAGCCATTGTGATAAAAACGCAAACTGAAGTGGTATGGGCATGTCACGCGTTCAGCAGGGCTTGCCAAAGCAATCATGCAAAGCACTGTGCAAGGAGGGCGAGGGGGAGAGAAAGACAGAGAAAAAAGATGGGAGGACAATATCTCAGAGTGGACAGGACTGAAGCTGAGCGACACACTAAGAATGGCAGAGAACAGAGAGGAATGGAGGTAGCTGGTTGCCAAGTCATCAGTGGTGCCCCAACAGTCGGCAAGACTACGGGATAGATAGAAGATAAGATAACATTAGATTAGATAAGATAAGACAGACAGACAGACAGACAGACAGACAGACAGATAGATATATAGAATTGCCACAAGAATAAATTTTAAAAGCCCAGCAAAGAAAGAAACTAGCTTAGAAAGGACAAATTACCGCATAGTTCCGTTGTAACTGTTCTTTCTACGCCGTACCAGTTCCAGGAGATGGATCGACCGTGATAATTCCAGGGCAGTGCCAGATTAGCTTGGCGTCATCAGGCACCAAGCTAACCTGACGCTGCCCTGGAATTATCAAGGTGGCTGTAGCTGGGGATGAACGGGTCAACGGCTGAATCAAAGACGACGTTTCTATCGTCTGGTCAGTGCTTTTCTGGTCTCTAATTACCAGCATTACGACTCCGCGGCATAAGGTCCAAAATGACAGAACAACACGCGTATGCCAAGTGCAGTGAGCCTGGCGCTGTTTAGGAACCACCGGATGAAAGTTAAGGAACTCATCAGGTCCATGTAGCACAATTTATTTCGCACAGCATTACGCCACCAGTTGGAAACTAGCGTTACTACAAACACTCGCGCATTTATCAAGACCCCCCCCCCCCCCTTCCACTTCTGTGAAACAAAAGGTGAAAATTGCTCAGCAAAGGGCAAAGATCCTCACGAGCCCCCGCCGTTCGGGGGCTCATGAGGATCTATGCCCTTTGCAGCCAGATGGGGGTGGGGGGTGGGGTGAAGAGTTGACTACGAAACTGTATTGCGATATCTAGGTCATCTGGCTTGTATTTGGATGTCTAGGGTTACGGGTTCAAATCCGAAGAAGGAAGCACAGATGTCGGTAACGCGAGTCAATCTGGCACCGGTCTTTGATGTCCGCGGCTGTTATGACCAGAAGAATATCACCACCCCCTACCCGTCCCCAGTCTCAACCATCCACCCCCTTTGGTACCTGAGTCAGTCTTACTCCAACAACCTTTTGACCTGACCTCCATTGGTTTGATGAACTTAGAGACAAAAACTGATGCCATGAAAGAAGAGTCGTATGCATTATAGGTCCTCTGCAAACACAACTCAACTACACGGAACACGGACCCGCATGAGCCTCACAAAACCTTGCATGGAATCACGACAGTCTAATACTTCTACGTTCTTGCATGAAGGAAGGCTTGCCCGCTGTAGAACTTGACTACGCATCAAAGGTAGGCATACGGAGACCTTTGGAACCCAGACGAATTTGTCTCTCTGTTTGAGGAACCCATTGAGGCAGATTCAAGCCAGCATGAGGGTTAGATTCTCACAAGTCCCTGCAGCCAGCAAACGCTCGTGAGAATCTGTGCCGCTTGCAGTGGCTAGGGCTGGAAGAGAGAATTGAAAGTGCCAAGCGTGTTGCACGTGCCGAGGACAGTAATGTACACACAGGTTCCCGTAATGCCTGAAGGATGTTGAGCAAATCTTGAGGTATGTTTGGGGAAAGGCATTGTAAATGTAACAATCAACCATCTGCAAAAGGCATAGATCCACAAGAGCTCCCGCGTTGCGGAGGCTCTTGACGATCTATGCCTTTTGCGTGTACTATTTGCTTATATGCCACAAACGCAGAGACGACGTCAAACAGTAAAATGTTGCGACTGAGGGCACACAGTGGAGGTACCGCACTTAACAATATGCGCTTCATTTCATAACAGTAACAAATGTACTTAGCTTTGCCCGTATTATGGGCACGCTTAATTGGTATTGTCGCGGACGTAAGAAGCTGACGTGGCGTTAAACACCAATAACCAACTAACTGTTATACGTCATTGTGTCATAATTTGACGTCACACTGTGACACGCAGTTTTTTCTTTTGTTTTTGTTAATATATATATATATATATATATATATATATATATATATATATATTATATATATATATATATATATATATATATATATATATATATATATATATATATATATATATATATATATTCACACCAGTGTCTGAGAACAAATGACAGGTTACAGTGGTGCAAATATGTCCTGAACTGGTGGAAGCGTTTTTTAAAAATGCCTACTAATGCCATCTCTCTCTCTCTCTCTCTCTCTCTCTCTCTCTCTCTCTCTCTCTCTCTCCTCTCTCTCTCTCTCTCTCTCTCTCTCTCTCTCTCTCTCTCTCTCTCTCAATACGAAGGCGAAAGGTGAAACATCTGCCTGCCCTGAAGACACCTTTTTCTTGAAGACTTGTTTGGGGATAACTGTTTCAAGATTCCAGACCCGAAGGCTCTTTACTCCCTCCCCCCTCTCTCTCTCCCTACGCAAGCCACCTCCATCTGCAATAGGCGCAGATTTTCATGAAACACTGCATCGACAAAGGCGTATAACAATGCGTGCAGACATCGGCCATATTTGTACCGTCAGATTGAGGAGGCGTTGTAAGCGTGATTTCTTTTAACCACTTTAACCCCATGGCCCCGATTCCAATTTTTTGGGCGGTGTGACCCGACGACTACCAACCAGCTGCAGGAGATGGATCGACCGTGACACCTCAAGGGTAGCGCCAGATTAGCTCGGCGCCTTCAGGCGCCGAGCATATCTGGCGCTACCCTTGAATTATCACGGTCGAGCCATCTCCTGCTGTAGTGCTTTGGGGCTAAATGGGTTAAACTCCGGCTTCCGAGACGTATCGTACTCGATTACGCGGCATGAAGCCGCGTATGCGAGTGCGGCATATCTCATTCAAAAGTACATCTCAACGATTACCCCCCCCACCCCCCACCCCCCAAAAAAAAAAAAAAGTGTGGTGTTAACGTACAGGAAGAGGTTAACTGAACTCTGCTATTAACCCTTTTACCCCCGGGACCCTGTAGCAGGAGAAGGATTGATCATGATAATTCAAGGGTAGTACCAGATGAGTCCATCTGGCACCACCCTTGAATTTTCATGATCAATCCATCTCCTACAACTGGCGCATCCTCGTCAGGCAAGACCCCTCTTTAATGTGAGAAATGGGACCTTGGGGCTAAAAGGGGTTAAATGTTGCCGCACGAGGCTTAGTGCTACTAGCGCTAGATAATGCGTTTAAAGAGGCGCGTTTAGAGCTGCGTTCCAGTGCAGATGAGAGGGTACTTCGCCGTCAGACTTCTGACTCCATAGCCTTGTTTTCATTGCCCCAGAGTCAGAGAGCTTTCTCTCTGCCCTTACACGCGGGGTGTCAAATTACGTGGAAAAAAAAATGACGAACGTGCGACTGAGAGAAAAGGTATGGTGATGGCCTTTCTTCTTTTTTTCCCCCGGGGTGGAGGGGGACGGGGTGGGGGGGTCCAAATGCTGTGGAGTAGGTGTTATGGACTTTCCAGGCAGAGTAGGTAGAATTTTGAGAGAGAGAGAAATGAAATGAAATAAAACTTTATTTCTCAACGGAAGAAGCAGTTGTGCCATTTTTCACTCTTGCCGTAGAGGGAGAGAGAGAGACTGAGACAGACAGACAGACAGACAGACAGAGACCTAGACAGAGAGATGGAGACAGAGACACACAGAGAGACAGATCGACAGAGACAGAGACAAACAGACCGAGACTCGGAGAGAGACACTGAGACAGACAGAGATAGAGAGAGGAGAGTGCACCGCGCACAGTTCCTGACCTGGACAAAATACCGATAAAAACTGAAACCCACCCCAAAACATATTTACACTAGAGCCAGAAAGACGCGAGATCCTCAGGAGCCCACCTCTTCCCGCCCCACTTCAAAAAAGAGTAAACCGGGTCAAGTCTTCCCTCAAAACAAGGAGCCGTGATCTGTTTTGCTAGGGCTCCGTGGCTTACCATCTGTTTCACACCGCGCTACCCACAGGACCTCACACTGGTCTATCCATGTACATGCAGTATCAAGCCTCCAGCCTCCAACATCACTTCAGTCCTTGGGATGCACTGCTTCACCTCTCTTGAGCCCCGACCTTTATTACGGATCACCTGTCACTAAAGGCCATCATTTAGGTGGCGACAGCCACTTAAATGATGGTCTTTAATGACAGGAGAAGATTTTACTTCACCCTCAAACATTCTTTTCTTGTGAAAGAGCACGTCTTTTCAGACAACTGTTTTTCATGCAAAAAAAAAAAAATAATAATAAAAAAAAAAATGGTGGCCGTTCAAAACCCTGATGCCGGCAGTTGTGTGATCAGTTTTAGAAGAACTTTTCCAGTCTGTCTTTTCGCTCAACCCCTTCCCTGCCACTGTACTTACACTAGCTGTGCGTACTGTACATGTTTGTTTCTGCGCAAATCCTGGTTCACTCAACGAAAGTTATATTTAAAAAAAAAAAACCGGCGCTACCGCCCAAGACTGAAACGCAGATACAAATTGGTCGCAGCAAGAGGCATAGATCCTCATGAGCCCCCGCAGTCGCGGGGGCTCATGAGGATCTATACCTCTTGCAGTAGTGTGGTGTCCATTCGTATCTCTGCAGTGAAGGGGTTAAACAAACAGATAGATTGGCCGGTCTGCTGTGATGTCAAAGTGGCAGTGTGTGATCTTGGTACGTACAGCCTATACTCGCCGGGCGGTTCGGGGAAAAAAATGTCAGCTTCTTTAATTCAAATGGCCGGGGCAATCTGCAATTCTCCGTTTCTAGTCAACCTTTAGTTTGTATACGGTTTCAAGTTAAATGTTTGCCAATGAGTGCTTTGGGGCTATCAAGCTCAGAGCAGCCAGACCCAAAGTGCAGTGTTCAAAACTCGCTATAATTATGACTGATTCTTCTCATGCATGGGGGGCATAATACACTCGGAACACCCGCCACCCCCCCTTTTATTTTTCAACCGAACCTTGTACCCGGCGCACACGACGTTCTGACAACAATGCCATATTCCACCTGGGTTTACTGAGCGATGTTTGGCACGTGCAAAATTTGAAACCATGACGTCATGTTTCAAACATATGCTAAAACAGCTGGGGCGGAAGAGCTCTCTAAAAAAGAAGGTGAAGAACAACATGTGACGTCAAGACGCACGCGCCGAAAACGCCAACTTGTGCTTTCTCCTAAAATATTTTTCAACAGCGATCATTTCCTGATCTTCACGAGGAATATCTATACAAAATCCCATGCAGAATTCAGGGGCTTTTGAAGATCTATGCCTGTTGGTGATGAGGGTAGGTACAATTTACCTCTGTGGTCCTCAGTTGGAGAAGGATATTAGGGTTAAAAGTCACGAGCAGAAAGGTGATTGCGGTACAGGAAGGAACAAAAGATGGGGTCTTGGAATCCAGCTGACACAAAACTATGAGAGAAAGACGGAAGCCGCCATGTTATGCCTGTCTGTCTGCGAAGAAAGGTCTTTAAAATGTGTACCCTGCCATCTCTCTCTCTCTCTCTCTCTCTCTCTCTCTCTCTCTCTCTCTCTCTCTCTCTCTCTCTCTCTCTCTCTCTCTCTCTCTGTGAAAATAAAGTTTCAGCCTTCAAAGCCAGTTCTCTTTTCCTCTATGGTTGAAAAAAAGTTCAGCCGCTGGTCTGGGTGTCGGTAGATGACTCCTGCAGGAATCATCGCGACTAAAACCGCTACCGACACACAGAGGGTTAAAGTCTTCTGCACTGATCAAGACAGCGAAAACAGCAACAAGTGTTAGTACAAAAACACTTGTACTACTTAGGTACGGTAACAACTGAAAAGGGGTATTTTCTATTATGATTGCACATATTCACAAAAAAAAATAATCTAGTTTCATACTTTTTTCTTTCTTCTTTCTATCTTTTTTTTTTTTTTGGGGGGGGGGGCGTAGGTGGGGAGGAGGGTGGGGTGGGGGGAGAGCGAGGGGGGACAGGGGCCTAGGGCTACCAGTGTTAGGTGATTGTGCTGGGGGGAGAGGGGGGAGGGGGAGGAGGGAGGGGGGAGGGGGGAGGTGGTTTACAGAGACTTAGAAAAATGTTTATCAATACATGTTACAGAAAAAGATCAGCTATTTCCCTACTTGCACTAACCACCCATTTGGCTGCAAGAGGTACAGATCCTGCGGGGGCTCATCAGGACCCAGGTCTCTTGTAAGCCTTCATGCACGTCCGTGCACTTCACGCCGAGGAGTTCACAAGGAGTTCTACCAAAAGAAAGCTTCGCCCTGGGCAATCATGCTGGGTCTGCGGAGAATGTTCAATCTTTTTCCGTAATTTTGTTTACAAAAACATGGCATATTCCAGGAAAAAAACTTTCTTCTCGGGGCACGCTGTTAGTGCAGGCCGTATTTAATACACTAGGGTTTTAGGGTGTGGGTCTGAAAGATGCGAAAACTGTTGATACCTGCTTTAAAATTTTGAAAGCATTTCTGCGTTCTGCTCACGTGTCGTACGGTCAAAAAAGTAAAATGTGTACAAGTCTGTGATTTTGGACCGTAGGGCTAAAGCCGTAAGGTCCAAAGTCACAGACCAGCACACAAATGAAGATGTTGATGCCGTGACGAAACATGCAAGCGAGATCATGCACAGACGCACGCGCGCACACGCATGAATGCATGTACGGAACGAACTATAAAGTAAAAAAAAAAAAAATGCTGTGAAGATGAAGAAATAGAAGAGAGACAATTAGTTTCATAATAAACCTACGACGGGCAAAAAGACAGAGACACAGCAAGGGACAAAGAGATGATGATGATGACAGTGGTGGTGGTGGTGATAATGATGATGATGATGATGATGATGATGATGATGAAACGTCTTTTTACTCATGTTTATAGAGTTAGGTTCATAACTGAAGAACATGTCAGAGAGAAAGAGAGAGAGAGATCACCATAATTTTCTTCGCAAATTACCCGTCTATCTAATCCATAAAGAAAAAGAAAACTTCAACACATGTGTCTAATTCATACAAACCCCTGAGTCAACAAGGCACTTAATTAAGTTTTATTCGCTCACTGAGTGCGCTTCACAGCGGGCCATTACATCTTAACGACGTTTTGCACGTGCGCCGTGTAAGAGGTCATACAAATGCACATCACATTGGTCCAAAAACGCCCCATAATTGTCACATCTTGTTGGCTAATTTCGCAGTTGTGCAGATGTTTCGGCAGTAGGTAACACGTTTCTGCACTAAATTGTGCATTTCGCTGTCGTTTCTCAAATGTTTCTGCACTAAATTGTGAAACTAACTGTCGTTTTGGGAGCATATCCACTTGACAATGTAGATGTTGCTGCAGGTTTGATGTGTTAACCCATTTCAGCCCCGACGCCCTATAGCAGGAGACGGATTGACCATGATAATTCAAGGGTAGCGCCAGAGTAGCTTGGCGCCTTCAGGCGCCAAGCTAATCTGGCACTACCCTTGAATTATCATAGTCGAGCCATCCCCTGCAACTGCAGGCCTGGATCCAGGGGAGGGGAAGGGGAGGGGGGGCAGGGGGTCCATGGACCCCTCCCCCCTCTTCCCCCATAAAAACTACAACATAAAACTTTGATACACTGAAGGATGATCTTTGCTCACCTTGGTGAAAAAAACAACAAAATAAAGCCATACTCAAAACAGTCAAAACTCTGCTTTAGGTGTCTGCTTCAGGTAGTTAATTTCTCCACAAAAAAATTTGGACGCCCCCCCCCCTCCCCAGACATGTAAGTGATCCGGCCCTGAACTGGTACCTAGTCGTTGGACACGACCTCCAAAATTGGTGAAATGTGGCCGTGGGATTAAATAGGTTAACCTTTCGGCTGTCGGTAGCGCTTTTTGTCGAGGTGATTCCTTGAGAATTAACCCTTTGGCTGTCGGTAGCGGTTCTTGCCGTGATGATTCCTGCAGGAATAATCGCGAACAAAACCGCTACAGACAACCATAGGGTTAATTCTCTTTCCCCTTCGCTCTTTCCGCTTGAAGAACTAAAAGGGAAAGAGATGTAGATTCTCATGAGCCCCTGCGGCTGTGGTTGGCCATGAGCATCTATGCCGCTTGCAGATGGCTATTGGAAGACCTGTGCTTTGAAACTCGTGGCTTTTACAGCTGTTAACCCTTTGACTGTCGGCAGCGCGTTTAATCGAGGTGATTCCTACAAGATTCACCTCGACTAAATGCACTGTCGACAGCCACAGCGTTAATGCAATGGAAAACAAGGACAAATTTTCATTTGTGAGAGTGATTCTGCACTTGAAAATGTCGTTCTGGGTAAACGAGAATGTCTTTACACGCATTCCAACTTAATTTTCCACTTTCCAACCCTTAAAACGTGATTTTAGCTTCTATGCATAACATATTTCTGATTTTTTTTAACCCCACCTGTTAAAAAACTGGAACAAGTCGTTCTTCGGAAATGGCGCTGTTTGTCTACTGTGTCAGTAATTCAATCAGCAGAACGCCTAAAAAGCAAGCCTTTATGAAAAGATTTAAACCGCATGTTCAGTTGGTCGGTCTATATTCCTACCCTGACAGGAATGAATTTATTTTTATCCCACTTCTGACACCAAAATGCGAGCTGTTCTTAGATTCTGGACCTTCAGACCCCACGTCTTAAAGCGCGCCAAACATACTATGAATTTGACCTCGAAATGTCCCCAGTCTTCCATTTGCAGAGGGGAGACAACTCATCATTGCGACTAAGTGTCCGAAGTAATTAGTTACCGCGATGGCTCATGTTTCAATCCCCCCCCCCCCACCCGGGTCTGCCCTGCGGGACTTGGGTGGGGTTAACTACTTTTTAGTTCCCAGGGTCACCCTGGTCAGCCCCACAGGTTGGGGTTTTCCCTCTATTCTGCGGCATGTGTTTCTGTCTACCCGAGGTCCATTCACCTGTATTTGTCTTTTTAAAACTCTCCCTACTGTCTGCACTGCCTGTAGCTCTTGATATTGGATGTGTCTTAGCTTTAGTTAGGCCCCATGGCGTAGGTTTATTTAACGTATTGGACCGGCTGGCGACATACATTCAATATTCTGTTTATTTATTTATTTTTTCACAAGCAGTGCAAGCACGTCCTGAGAAAGTCTTGTTGCTGTCGGGACGTTAAGCAATGTACAATCAATCAATCAATCATGTTTCAATGCGCTCGGTGGGAAATTGAGGGTTGGGTTCACTGAATTTTTGTTTATGTCAGGTAAAGTTCTAATTGGGGCGCTTTAACCCCTTCACTGCCGAGAAAAAAAAGTAAACACGATCCAACTGCAAGAGGCATAGATCCTCATGAATCCCCGCTGTCGCTGTCGCTGTCGCGGGGGCTCATGAGGATCTATGCCTCTTGCCGCCTGAAACTAATTCGTATCCATGTTTCCTGAACGGGGTTGGCTTTTTGGTCGTTGACTGAACAAAGATTTCAGAAACAAACAAACAAACAAACAAACAAAAAAATAAACAAACAAACAGATAGTACAGTGTACGTACAGTGGCAGGTGGAAGGGGTTAAGGTCCAGAATCACAGCCACGCACACAAATGGTGATACGTCAAATTCTGAAATTTGGCTGCGGTCAGCGTTCTGCTCTTTTCTATCATATCAAGTACACAGAAGTTACACTGCAGGCATTCTCGATGCTGAAGGCGACGACAATGAAATTTGATAATGGTGACCAAACAAAAATGGAAAAAGCAAAAGGTTTTCGGGCCGGCGTCATTCTTAGCTGGCCCGCGCACGTGCGTGCGCGGGCCAGCTAAGAACAACGTCGGGCCGCGGACCTTTTGCACACCGGGGTACAAAAGAGTGATGGTGAGGACGGGAGGAATACTCACCCAGCGTACTGGCTTGGCATGACAGTGGGTATCCCAGCTTTAATTGTGAAAGGGAGGGAGCCACCTGCAACACGAGAACAAAGAGGAATTTATTATTATTGTTAGTATTACTATCATCATCATCATCATCATCTATTATTATTAATGTTCTTATCATTATTATCATCACCTATTATTATTATTAACTCATTGGAGACGTGCCGACTCCAGATACGCGTTTCCATTGAGTTAATGTTATTATTATTATCATTATTATCATATATTATAATCAGGAAACTACCAAGTAAGTAGGAAAAAAATACTAAGGGGAGAAAACTGTGCATTATCGACCAATGATCATAGATCTATTTTGGTCAAAGCACAAAAAAACAGATAGGAAAGAGGGGTGAGCTAAGTAAATGTGTGCTTCCCTGACGGTGCTTTTTCTTACTTACTTGGTACTTTCTTCTAAATTAAATGCACTGGCAGTCAACCTTTTTGGTCTAGTTTTTTTTTTAAAAATACTATAATCAACAGCATCATCATGAACATCACCAGCATCATCATTATCATCAGCAGCAGTAGCAGCATTACTATCATCATCGTGTATCGTTATTGTTATTGTGTTGTTATTATCCCCAGCGGCCATCAGTTTACAACACCAGTGGCTGCTCGAACAAGCCGTCATTTACAAAATAACATATCATTTACAAAATAACATATCATTTACAAAATAACATATCACCACACATCTCATAATATAACAGCACAACAACACTTAAAAAAAGATGATATCTGACGCTTGCGCCCTCTAGGGCAAAGGACAGCAGATAGAGCAAAAGAAGGACAACTCCTCCAGAAAGGTTCATTTATTACTTAACTTTGTTTTAACCCTTTCAGCCCTGACGCACTACAGCAGGAGATGGGTCGACCATGATAATTCAAGGGTAGTGCCAGATTATCTTGGCGCCTGTCGGCGCCAAGCTAATCTGGCACTACCCTTGCATTATCATGGTAGATCCATCTCCTGCAACAGGTGCATTATCCGTTAGATGACGCCTCCAACATTTGGGAAATATGTGCGTCGGGATGAATGAATTAAACAGTTTTAACAGTGGATTTGTTTTATTTTTTATTTTATTTTTTTATTTTTGTAATGTCCGATTTCAGTGATTCGTGCTAGATCTACGTAATACGCAGAGCTGACTCATACGATACGAAACTACGCGATGTGACATCGCATCATAGTGTTTCTGTACCTTGACTCGAGGCAAACCCCCTTGTTCACGCACCCACCGGTGCTATAAACAGTATATCACACACACGCACTGTAAACAGTTGAGTCACACACACACGCACTGTAAACAGTTTCACACGGCACACACTGTAAACAGTAACACACACACACACACACTGACACACCCGCGCGCGCGCGCGCACTGTAAACTGTACGGGTTGCTGCATGCACAATGGGGGTGATATTGTACCGCGGATGCCCAGAACGATGCTAACTACATGTAATACAGTCTTATTTATGCATGAGTAATTAATTGGAAGACCAGCTGATGCGTCATCTCTTTAAATAATTTACCCGGCATGCACTTGACCGGCAAACAGATCGTTGACATTGACGGATTAACTTGTCGACTAACTAAGACACTGTCAGAACATCATGTTTGGACATGTTCGCGATTGGACGTAATTGTTGAAAGGTAGTGCTAGAGAGACGAAGAAAGAGAGAGGGGTTGACAACTCATCCTCATCCGGCGTCCGGCCGACAAACCGTAAGTTGACAACCTCTACCTCTCTCTCTCTCTCTCTCTCTCTCTCTCTCTCTCTCTCTCTCTCTCTCTCTCTCTCTCTCTCTCTCTCTCTCTCTCTCTCTCTCTCTCTCTCTCTCTCTCTCTCTCATTATTAAAATGTTCTAACAAACGATAAAACGTTCAGGAGCAAAAGCAGATACAGAACATGAAAGCAGTCATCAAGTTATTTTTTCAGAGGGGGGGAGAGAGAGAGAGAGAGAGAGAGAGAGAGAGAGAGAGAGAGAGAGAGAGAGAGAGAGAGAGAGAGAGAGAGAGAGAGAGAGAGAGAGAGAGAGAGAGAGAGAGAGAGAGAGAATGAATGAATGAATGATACTTTATTTCTCAAGGATGGAAACAATAGACGCACAAGCCTCTTTTCGTGTTTGTTCTTGCTAAACTACAACATTAAATCAGCATTAAAACATGTTAACAGCACAAACAAGCGGCTACACCCACAGTTCACTTGTGTTACATTCAGATAAAAGTTCACGTCACTGAAGGTTACAGTCGCGCACGCACACACACACACGCACATCAATTGACAGGGTCTTTTTTTTTTTTTTTTTTTTTTTTTTGGGGGGGGGGGGGAGGGGGGTGCGATGTAAAGTGAGTGTTTATAGACAGCGCCTGCGCGCTTATGATACAACTACTCTTGTGTAGGAATATAGTGAACAGGCAAAACACTACAGTAAAGAGAGATATAGATAAACTAACAAATGCAAAACGGAGGACCATAACAATGCATTAAAAAAAGGAAATCATTGACATGGCTTTTTTGGGATCGGACACATTATCTACGATTCTTTCAAGTTTGCTCTGAAATGTATTTAAAAGCTTTCGTCCTAAACAATGGAAGATGTCTCGTTTGCTGTATATGTGGAGGAAGTGAGTTCCATAAATAGGCACCCGCGTACGAAAGGCTGGATTTAAACAAGTCAATTCGGGGCCGTTCAACTGACGAGACTGTTCCTCGAAGTGCTGTAAACCCTTTCGCTCTCAGTGAAAAGCTTAGCCAGGGTTGAGGGGGGCTTTCCCGTTCAGTGCTTTGTGCATAAGTACGCACTTATCTAACGTAAGGTGTTGATGTAAAGGAAGGAGCCCTGTTGCCTGAAGCTTTTCCTCCAAAGTTAAAGAGGGGATTGGGAGGATTAGTTTATCTGCGCGCTTGTATAGAGAATTAATCCTCTTAAGGTTAGCCTCACTACAGCCGTCCCAAATAGTAGATGCGTTGTCAATGTGAGGTTTTATTTAGATGTTGAAAAATAGCTTACGTGTCTTAGTATCAATGATAGATTTTAATCTTGACAGTAAAAATAGCTTTTTTGATAATGTTTTCCCTAGTTGTGTTTGCTGGGGCAACCAGCACAGTTGTTCGTCAACAATTACCCCGAGGAGACGATATTCCTTGACTTGCTCAATGACAACTGAATCAAAAGAGGGGCTAAGTAAATGGGGGAGGAGCTGATGCTTTTGGCGTGTTGTGATTAGCATGCTTTTTGTTTTAGATGGATTAACAAGCATTTGATTATTTATGCACCACAGTGAGACCACCTGAAGATTAAGCTGAAGATTGCTTGATATTTCAGGTACAGTTTTCCCGCCCGCGAGAAGAGTTGAATCATCGGCAAACATGTCACATTCGGTATTTGGATTGGAAATATGAAGTGGCAGATCATTTATAAACAAACAGAAAAGTAACGGTCCTAGTATGGATCCTTGGGGCACGCCATACTCAACACGCTTTTCAAAAGAGAAGGTATCAATGATGTACACAGTTTGAATTCACCCTATGATATATGAACGAAAGAATGAGAGTGTCCCTGGGCTGTCATTGTTAAAGTAGCAGTCTAGTTTCTCTAATAAAATTTCGTGGTTTATCAAGGTCGAGCGCTTTTTTCAGGTCTAGAAAGACAGCACCAGACATTTTGTTTCTGATGATGTTGAGCAGCCAAGTGTCAATCATATGAACCAAAGCAGTGTGACACGAATGTTTAGGGCGAAAACCAGACTGATATTTATTCAGGAGAGACTTTTCTTCCAGGAATTCGAGATGATGTTTGTGTACATGCTTTTCAATAGGCTTCGACAGAATAGATAATATGGATATGGGCCAAAAATTATTTGGATCAGATGTGTCTTTTGTTTAGGGTATAGGTACCACTTTAGATTTTTTTTTAAAGCCGCCGGAAAAAAATATTATTTTGAATACATAGGGTGTAAACATAGGTTAAGCTTTCCACAATGTATGAAAGAGAAAGTTCGAGAATAAAAACATTGCATGATACCATCAACGCCACTTGACTTTTTGTTCTTGAGACTAGAGATAAATCTGCCCATTTCATGTACAGCGATGAAGGGAACATTGAAAGCATCGCCCGCGGACAGTCTTTGCTTACAAAAGTCAGTAAGCTTCTGCGATGCGACATGTTCTACCCGATCCAAGACTTCAGCATATAGTAAAGATTTCGGGGCTAAAATGAAGTGGTCTTTAAAAGCATCGGCTGTAAGGTTGGCAGTCGTATTTGCAGAATAAATTTTACTATTGTTGGTTAGTAAGTTTAAAACTTTCCATATTGAAGACGGATTCCCGCCACGTATGGTTTTCTCTGCTTTTTTTGTGCCTCCCGGATAAGGTATTTGACTCTGTTACGTAACCCTTTGAACTCAATAAAATCTTTGTCCCGCTTGGTGTGATTTCTGGCTTCCACGGTTTGTTTAATCTCCTCCGTAATCCAGGTGGGGGGCTCACGGCACCGAACTCGTTTCCTTTTTAAGGGGATATGCTTATTTAGCACTCCGAGGAACAGCTCAAGCCACAGTGAGAGCGCTACATCAGGGTCATTGTGATTGTAAACTTCATGGAACGGCAATAAACTGAGGTCATGAAGGAAACTATCTCTATCTAGTTTTCTAAAACATCTGTAAGTAATGTTGGGTTCGGCATGTTTAGGAACATAACATGACCATGTACCGGTGATGGGAAAGTGGTCACTGACAGCTAGTGAAGTTAGTTTCAGTGATAGCTTGAGGTTTGTTAGTATAGATGTGGTCTATCAAAGTAGATGAAGAGTGTGTTACTCTGGTGGCAGTGGTAATCATCTGTTTTAGTCCAAAAAGCATTGTTGTACATTGCCACATCGAATGGGGGTTTGAGATGTCAATGTTAAAATCGCCGAGGATGAGTATATCCCTGGCTGTGTCATTCACTTTATCCATTACCTGTACAAAGTCGTCCTACTACACGGCGGTGGATGTTGGATTCCTATACACAAAGCCAACTAGCAGTGGCGTAGTGTTAAGCTGAGAGAGAGAGAGAGAGAGAGAGAGAGAGAGAGAGAGAGAGAGAGAGAGAGAGAGAGAGAGAGAGAGAGAGAGAGAGAGAGAGAGAGAGAGAGAGAGAGAGAGAGAGCATAAATTCAAACCAGCACCCACAATTAGTTAACTCATTTAGCCCCGACACACCACAGAAGACATGCATCAAGCATGATAGTTCATGGATGGTGCCAGAAAAGCTTGGCGCCTATTCTAGCACCAGCCTTGAACTATCATGCTCGATCTCTCTCTCTCTCTCGATTTGTAATAAAGTCCTTCAGAGGGTAATTTCCAAATTTTGGGATTTCGGTCCTGGGGTAGAATGTGTTAAATCAACATCAATCAGAACCTAACAACCCAACGCGATGAATACAAGAGTTTCGTGCAACACTCAATCCCTTCTATCTCGAACAGGCAACGACACTCATGAGTTAACACAATGTATGCAAGTCACATTATTCTACGACTCTTTCTGGCGCATAACCTTCCACATTTAAGTCTGTTTTCACATAATACAGGAGGTATCCTGGGTCACCTTGCGAGTGAGAAAGGAATCAAGAGAAACAAACAACGGTCTCACGCTCAAATGCCGGAAATCTTCAATCATTGGATCACACAATCTCTTCCTTTCAAGCTGCAAGAGACATAGATCCCCATGAACTCCTGCAGATGCAGGAGTTCATGAGGATCTATGTCTCTTTGTAGGACGATCGAGACTACTCGAATTGCAAGGCCTAAGAAATGTCGTCTGCGCATTTCTCCAGTGGAGAGTTCCACCAAAGATTGATTACTCTGTAATGGAGCCGCTATCGCTCGCTTGTAACAACTCCGATACCGAAGCCTGATAAATTTCTCCTACCGTGCCCTCATTATCGCCAGAAAAGCGCGATATTTTGGTGAAGTCTACGGCGGAGGCGCTAATCTGTTCCCTGATTATTTTGTCGAAGAGTTTCTGATATGATTGAAAGGTGTGATGCACGGAAAAGGCGCTGAGTAAGTTACACTACATGTTAATGCCAGATTGGATGTCCCATCCCGAGAAACACAGATATAAATGAACAATATAAGGCTTAGATCATACAGAAACTCATGGGTCATGAAAGTCTATGTTTATTGAAGATATTGGCGTTGATGGCGTCATTCGTTTGAGGACTAAGAAACAGGGTGTTTGACTATGCAATTTATGCGATTTTATTGCGGTGGACTTCTAGGTTCAAACTTCTTTTTTTGACTACAAAAGCAGAATGGAAGACAGGCAATCAAGTTTTAAACACCGAATACATAATGTGTGCTGGTCTGTGATTTTGGATCTTACGGTTCCAAGCGGTGCGTAGGCTCTGTTTACTACACCCACTGACGTGGGTCACACGTACCCCAGGAAGGAGTTGAGAAGTTTTTGTTGAGTCACTAAGCTTTTTTTTTTATTTGATTTTAGAAAGGCTAATTCCGTTATTACCTATTACCTGAGAGAGAGAGAGAGAGAGAGAGAGAGAGAGAGAGAGAGAGAGAGAGAGAGAGAGAGAGAGAGAGAGAGACAGACAGAGACAGAGACAGAGACAGAGACAGACAGACAGACAGACAGAGAAAGAGAGACAAATAGACAGAAAGAGACAGACAGACAGACACAGAGAGAGAGAAACAGACAGACAGACACACAGACAGGCAGGCATGCAGGCAGAGAGAGAGAGAGAGAGCGGAGAGAGAGAGACGGACAGACGGACAGACAGACAAACAGACAGACAGACATTCAGACAGGCAGGCAGAGCGTCAGACAGAGTGGGAATCAATGAATCAATGAATCTTTATTTTGCAACGGTGAAGATATTAACACAGTCACTGACTATATAATTTTTCGTACCTGCCGTTGGGAGAGACAGACAGACAGACAGACACTGAGAGACAGGCAGGCAGGCAAGCTGACAGAGCGTCAGACAGACAGACAGACAGAGTGGGAGAGACAGACCGACAGAGCAGTTCGATCGAGAAGTTACGTTTCTATACGTATATCATTGTGACAGAGATGCCAGCGTAGTCCCCACCTCATAAAGTTCTTAGGCACAAATCCTGCTTTATCTATCCACCCGACTATGTCGCTCATCCACACGCTTCCCTCTGCAAGAGGCATAGATCCTCATGAGCCCCCGCAATTGCGGGGGCTCACGAGGATCTATGCCTCTTGCTCGTCATTACACTCGGCAGTACACAAATGTCGTCTCACGTATATCTTTTGGACTCAGTCTGTGGCTACACTGACTCAGTGACCACAGGCGCCAACGCCCTCTTTCTAATATTGAAAACTGACGTTAATAGTGTTCGCAGAAAATGCGTCATAAATCAGTATTTCTTCGGACAGCATCAGCCCAAGGTAGAGACCCTCATAAGGCCACCTAAACGACTTTCCAAATATGACATGCGTGTGTCGTGTTCGGCGGCATAAAAGACCCTAAAATCTCATTTCTGAAGTGATTCTTTTCCCCTGGAGAGTTTCATTCGTTGACAGATCCTCAAGAGCTGCTCATAACAACACCAACGACAAACATTACATGCGTGTCCGATTTTGCATCAACACAATTTTGTTTTTATTACGTTGCACGCGAGGTGTGAAGTACGGTACTTGAACGGCGCCTGTGGCGGATATGACGCAATGACAAAGGGAGGGAAGTGTAATAACTGCAACAGTGGGTAGCCATAATTTGGTTTTTGACAGAAGGGGGTAAACACGAGGAACATGAAGCTACCAGACACAAACCTCTTACAGAAAGAATGGCTGAAGATGGAAAACACTGACAAAGTTCGCAAAATCAGCAGCATGCCCGAATCATGAACACTCACCCGATGAATTCAAAACTCAGTGAGGGGCAGAGCCGCTCAGTTGCATGAGTGAGCATACCCCTGCGCAGGACTAAACACACTCACGCTACTGGCCTCTGGTTTTAAGCCGTGACTCTCTGCAACATAAATTCAACCCGCCGAGCCTTATAGGTTGGTTGGTTAGTTCGGGTTTAACGTCCACAGCACCGAGGTGATCATGAACGGCCCTGACGGGCGGGTTATGGGGGACAGAGAAATCTATTGCCTACGGAGTACGACCTGAACACTGATCAACTAAGGCGCACTCCAACTGTGCCACTTTGATTTACCAGGACCTTTCAACGGACATGCTATTGAACAAACCGGTTTTTTCCCTGGATTGTGAGTCCAGCTACCGGGGCCGGGACGGGATTAGAACCCACGACCCGGCGGCGATTCCCTTCGCTCTCCTGCTCCGACGTTTAACCGCCTGAGCTATTTCGGACTCTAATATAAACAATACGGGCTTTTCATCTGAGCATCGACAAGCTAACCCCATTAGCGGCTCAGTTTCAAGGCCACGTGCCGTTCAACCCCACCCCGCTAAACCCCTTCAAAGCCACGGCCTCTCATTAACCCCCTCCAACCTCAGACTAGTGCACCCCTTTATCCCATAACCCACCCACTCACCCACCCCTCCTCCCAAACATTTCAACTGTTAACAGATTGCCGCGATGTGCAGAGAACCGGCTAAGTCACTCAACACAGCGAACCCTCTACCAACCTGCAAGAGGTATAAATTCTCATGAGCCCCCGCATCGAGGGGGCTCATCAGAATTTATACCTTTTGTTCACAACGATCGGTACATTTAGCTCTGTTCTCCTTCTTTAAGGGGAAGTTTCGGGGACGTGCTTGTGTCTACGAGGCAATGTTTCGTGCACTTACCCCCACTCACGGCGGCCACTTACGAAAGACCACGTGCATGGTTAACGACATGCTGCAAAAGCCTCCTCACCGATTTACGGCAGACACACGAGTGACGTCACAAGGGGGTTATGGATGGGGGGGGGGGGGGGGCGGGCGGGGGGGGGGGAGGGAGGGGTAAGACGAAATCCCGACAGCAGGCGTATAGGTGTTGTTATAATAAGGGTCACTGAGCGGGGGAAACCGAGTGATTATCGTCGTGTAAATGTCTGCTCATACATCCCTCCCGCCTCTAATACCTCCCCCCCCTTTTTTTCCCCCTGTTCTCGTCCCCCTACCCCCCCCCCCCCACCTCCCCCCCCCTCCTCCCAACCATCCCCGCCGCCCCCCCCCCCTAACCCAATCATCCAGCGATCGTGCGCAAGGATTAAGGAGTTTACAAAAACAAAGACCTCAACGAAAGATGAGAAGATTACGGCTCACCAGGTAGCACATTGCATGTGCAAAAGGCATAGATTCACATAAGCCCCTGCAGGGGCTCATGAGAATCTATACCGCTCGCCGGTAGACTGTTCAGCCCCTCTTTCACACCCTAAGACTGTGGATTTGCGTCTGAGACGTATTACTAGGAGTCAGTTAGGGTTTCGTCTGAGCATTGGTGTGTCAACTGCTGAATGACCGATACCGCGTCAATGCGTTCCATGGTGGGATCTCGGCGCTCGGAAAGGTCCATATGCTCTCCCGCCCACCTTCACAGTTGCTCTCGATATTACTTACTTACTTACGCCTGTCACCCCTCCCATGGTATAGGCCGTCGACGAGAGACCTCCAGCGACTCCTGTCCTGTGCTTCTCCTTCGATTTTACTCCGGGTGGTTCCCAGTCTCTTGATGTCTGCTTGGAGGTCTCGACGCCAGGTGTTTCTCGGCCTGCCTCTTTTCCTCTTTCCCTGTGGGTTCCATGACAATGCCTGCCTAGTGATACTGGAAGCTGGCTTTCTCAGACTGTGACCAATCCATCCCCATCTTCTTCGCCCAATTTCATTCTCGGCTGTTATCTGCTCTGTTCTCTCCCAGAGTCTGACGTTGCTGATCTTCTCTGGCCAGCGGATTTTGCTCTCGATATGTTAACCCGAAAGATTGATAAATGGTGACGTCAGTAATTGTCTTTTTAAGCGATCCTCTCTGAAAATCTGTTGTAATATCGGTTAACCGTTTTAGCGCCATGGGCGCGTTTCCCTAATTTTGGAAGTGTTACTTAACGACTAGTACCACTTGCAGGAGGTGGACTGACCATGATAATTCAAGGGTAGTGCCAGATTAGCTTGGCGCCTGAAGGCGCCAGGCTAATCTGGCACTACCCTTGAATTATCATAGTCAATCAATCTCCTGCTGCAGGGCGTTGGCGCTGAAAGGGTTAACTGGACTGACAGCTGTCAAAAGATGTGTTGTCTGCCACAGACAAACACAGTGTAAATGTACTGTCAGTTTACTGAAGAATAACAGTGACAAACGAAAGTTCAAAGCTGTGAGAACACACTGAAGGTTTGCTGCAGGCCAGTGGTCGTACATTATGTAAATGTAGTCAAATTACGCTAAGAAACGTGCCTGGAAGAAACCTATTCTACTGACGGCTGGTTAGTTCGGGGGTTTAACGTCCACGGCACCGAAGTGATAATGGACGGCCCTGACGGGGGGCGGGTTATGGGGGACAGGGAAATCTATTGCCTATGGCCTGAACAATGATCAACTCAGGCGCACTCCAACTGTGCCACTTTGATTTACCAGGACCTTTCAACGGACATGCTATTGAACAAGCCCGTCTTTTCCCCCTGGACTGCGAGTCCAGCTACCGGGGCCGGGACGGGATTCCAACGGCCCACGACCCCAATGAGTCCCTTCGCTCTCCTGCTCCGACGCTTAACAGCCTGAGCTATTTCGGACTCTCTATTCTACTGAAATGACGTGCCCCCTTAAATGCCGTGCCACTGAAATGACGTGCCACTGAAATGAAGTGCCACTTATTAGTACATTGTGTTCCGGAGTTAGAAAGTAACTCGTGAGGCTGACGCAGGCAGTGTTTCTGCAGTCTTCGTGAATTCAAGACAAAAAAAACTAGACGTCCAAAGAACATGGATTCAAAATTGTGCCAGCAAGAGGCATAGATCCTCATGAGCCCCTGCAAATGCGGGGACCCGTGAGGGTCCACTTGCAGTTGGATGGTCAGTGTTCAAAATTTCTCGGCACTTAACGGGCTAACCCCCCAAAAAGTAGTCTTAGCTTGTAAACCGCTGGTCAACAAATTTCAAATGAATAACACAGATGGCAATGAGCCAGCCAGAGGCACATAATTGTGTCCAATCTATCCTCTCAGGCCGTGGCATATTGGTCGACGTAACCTACCGCTAACTCTCCTTACGATACAGGTATTTCAAACCGTGCGAGCACCTTATCGAGTAATCTCAAACGAGCAGCTCTTCAAGCCCTCAACATCTTTCCTGACAACTGCAAGAGGCATAGATTCTCATGAGCCCCTGCGGATGCAGGGGCTCATGAGAATCTATGTCTCTTGCTGACCGTGAGTCGTGCCATTTACTTTTATCAGTTGAGGAGGGATCAGAATTTTGGTCAAAGACTTTTTTTTTCTTCCCTTCGGCACTTGACATTGAAATTCAAATTGCTGGGGCACAATCCGGGAGCTGACGTATTGGCAGAGTAATCCCGCTTCTGAAAACACTGGGACAAAGGAAGTCTGTTGCGCACTGTATGGGGTGGATTGGAGGAGTAGGTTAGGGCGGGAAGAATTGTCAAATATCACGAAAAGCGAAGACCACCAAACAGGTAGGCCGGATAGCTCTGCTGTTTCGTGTTGAGTTGCAAAAGAAAAAGTCTGGTTACGACCATATTTCATGCACTCGAAAATGTCGTCTGCTATCCGAATTTTTTTGTGTCATCCATCACAAGGTGTTTCTTTTATTTTCTGCTGTTTCGTGCAATGAACCAACCGCCTTT
Source organism: Semisulcospira habei (assembly GCA_036245525.1). Taxonomy (NCBI): domain Eukaryota; kingdom Metazoa; phylum Mollusca; class Gastropoda; family Semisulcospiridae; genus Semisulcospira; species Semisulcospira habei. The sequence goes on from BTPG01000001.1 coordinate 135,704,425, forward strand.
CACTCGAAAAGGCAGCTCTAATGTCCCCTCGCGGGACAATAGAGTTGTGAAATAAAAGTCTGGTTACGACCACATTTAATGCACTCGAAAATGTCGTCTGCTATCCGAATTTTGTGTGTGTCATCTACCACAAGGAGCTTTTTTTTTTTTTACTTTCTCTACGTCTCAATTCTGTTCCGAGCTGGGGTATTCACTCAAGTCTTAGCAGTATTTGAACAGAGAAATTATGTGAGCCAAAAGCAGAAAGAAAAAGAGCGAGAACAAAAAAATCAATGGCAAACCGGGGAATTTCTCGCCCAAACTAAAGAAAGCATGCCCAGTGGTTGGGTTACCTAATCTGTTGACTGTTCTGACTCACGGCCTGCAAATCGACAAATAAATCATTGCTGTTTCCCTCGGACTGACCTCTCTTTGTGCTAGTCGGTATTCGGGACGTTGTGAAAACATTTCATTTTAGTGGCAGAGGCATATGGCGAAGGTATGTGCTCTTTCGCTAAGAGGTGTAGATCCTCAGGCGCATAATGTTTTCGAAGCCATGACAAGCCCAACGTTGAATAACCCCGTAGCACGGATATAAACTGAGTCAGCAAGAGGCCAAAGAACCTCATGGGCCCCTGCAATTGCAGGGGCCCGAGAGGTTCTTTGCCTCTTGCAGTTGTGTCGTCGTTTTCTGGCCTTTCCCCCCCCGATTGAAAGCGTCAACACCCCCTCCCGTTTCTCTCTTCTTTTTTTTCCGCGTCATTTGAATGCCATGGCGATTTTCTTGGGGTGATTACCAACAAGAAAGGCAGGTATGCGAAACGGGTGGCTGGTTTTGAAAACGGGTACCTGACCCCACGCGAAACCGTTAGAATTAAGGAGGGGGGGGGGGGTGACGGCGGATTACGTGTAGGCAACGGGTAGAAAAGTTGTACGTAAGCAGGCCTACACGGAGGTAGTCTGTGACTTTGGAACGTGTGAAGGAAGCCGTAAGGTCCAAAATCACAGACCAGCGCATCAGGTCATACAGCAAGTGGTAGAGGACTATTTAAAGGGGGGAGGGGGAGGGGGGGTGGGAGGGGGAGGGGGGGTTAGTTGGCGAGGGCGGGGGGTTGGTTTGCGAGTGGAAGAACACGGGTTTTTCCTTCTCGAAACTACAATAAACTTTGAGGAAAATGGAGGTTGATTGTTTACGCGCGTGCTTGCACGCACGCAAGCAGTCACGTGCACGCACGCACACGCACACACACACACACACACACAGAGTGTCGTGCCCTCTGGCCGCACGCTGTTTCACCCACTCAGTGCCAGCTCATGCAGACTGTGTTTTTGCAATCTTCGTTAATTTTATAAGGCCACAAAAACCCTCCATGTCCCGGGGACATGGATTCAAAGTGGTGTCAGCAAGAGGTATAGATCCTCATGAGCCCCCGCAACTGCGGGGGCTCATGAGGATCTGTACCTCTTGCAGATGGGTGGTGTTACAATTTTCTCGACACTGAACCGGTTATTTGCCTAAGAGCGTTCATACCTCGTGGTCTGGAAAAAATAAATCCAAAGCTCTCTGCCCTGTGTGGAGGCAAAATGCAGCGGCAAGTCCACTTTTCTGAAAAGCGACAGTTTCATTGTATTACTATACACATCTTGCTTTTCATAAAAATGAACTTGCTGTCTTTTGCCTTCACATATCAGCTTTGTTTTAAATAAATTTTAAACAAATAAAATAAATAAACAATTTGTGCGACACACACAAAAATCCAACAAATCAATAGAATTTAATCGCCAGGTACCTCCTGGTGATTTGCTTTTTTAATGATTGAGATTTTCAATCACTGCCACTGATTAAGTTCAATGTCTGGTCTGAAATTATCCAATCAGATTTGGAGGGGGAAAAAAGGCGCTTAAACTTCCGGTCAAATATCGACCAATGATGCGTGCCAGATGTGCCCTACTTTACCGCCGCCTGTCGGAGGCCCCGCTGTGTAGGGGGAGTAACTCTGCATCAAACTTTCATGGCCGCTAAATTAATGAACTTCAGACAGGAAGCATCGTTTTTCGTCGATTGCCTTCAACCTTCAAGTTGCTGGAAATTATTTCAGCAAACCGATGACACCTGCAAGAGGCGTAGATCCTCATGTGCCCCCGCATCTGCTCTACTCCTCTTGCTGACTCAGCTGCGTGTGTGTCTTCCTTCAAAGCAGAGACGTTGAAATTCGATCTAAAATTCCAGATATGCGAGCAGTAGTTTGACTTCTGCTGCGTCTCTCTCAGCATCAAAGTCTTAGAGGAGGGGGGGGGGGTGTTATTGTTAGGTCAACCGACTTCAAAGATCAGTCAACTTCAAGGGTCGTCGATCACCGGATAATTAAATGTGTCGCCGTAAGTACTGAGTCCACCCGGCGAAAAAGGTTCAGAACTGAAGTGAATCCGTCACAACCGAAACGCTACAGATTCGAAACCTGGGGCAAAGAAGAACCATAATGCACTTAGACTCCACCGAGACCCTGCAAATGTCTTCATTTGAAACGCTGGACGGTGAAATCGACTGTGCCTGCAAAATTCACATTTACTCTGTGCTCAGCTGTTGAAGAAAGGAATGAAAAAGAGCTGGGTCGCTTTGCAAGTAATTTTCTGTAGCCACTACCTGCTTGTATTCCTAGCGGCTTTGTTTTGAGCCAGTTTTAGCTCTACTGACGCAGTTGGTTGCTACTACTGGCTTGGAAAAGGTTTTCCTGCAACCGGCGACTGGTCGGCTTCTCAGTAACAAATAATGCCGAGTGGTTATTCTAAACCTGTGTCGGTGACCTTCAACCATCAAGCCTTCTTCGGAATTGAATACGTGTTTGCCTGAGAACTGACCAATCATTCCCGTTAGCAAAAGATCCTCGGGGCCAACGTCGGCCTTAAACGCCGACGTCGATTCGAGATCTTTTTGCTGACTGACAGTGGCAAGTCCGGCACTGCATTAACATCGTCCAAAGGAGACATTCATCTGCACTAGTTCAAAGTTTCATTGCCCTATGCGGGGCAGCGTCTGACAGATTGATTAAAGACAAAAACAAATACGAAATCTTTAACAAGTGAGAGATAGTCGGGGAGGAGAACAAACAGATGACATCGCCCAGGCGTCGGTTGAATGAGTGAGCTAAAGCGGAGCACCTTTCAGTCTTAGCGGCTGACTAGGACTAGGCTCGCTGAAGCAGCTGGCCCTGGTACTTCGACCTCACCGTCCCGTGCCCGCATCCAGCCAATACCTTCACCTTCAGTTACTTATATTTAGAGCTGACGTAATCGTTGCATGTTTGGCGTCCGTCCGAGGACCTATTGCATACTCTGGAATCAATCCACGTTCAACACTTCAACAGGAGCCGTTCATCTGCTGCGACCTACATTGAAAACTGACGTAACGCGTTTTTAGCACGACAGCAACGTCTTGGAGTGAATGCGGGGCTTCAGACCAAAGCCTTTAAATTGTTAATGCGCGCAGACAATTGCTTTTTCACCTCACGGCACGAACTAGCTAATTGTAGGGGCAGATGGAACTTTCGCGTGCACCGGGGTCACTGAATGCTGAACAGTTGTATAAGAAAAGTTATCCCACAGCTACACGGAGGAACATCCTGTTGATCTCTACACATTGCTTTTCTTTGGTTTATCATTTGTCAACCTCGAATATAACAATCTGCCTGAAACCCATGCCAAAATATTCTTAGGTGTAAAATCTTCTGAAGTTACTGTCAGCGATACAAAGGCCATCCCTCTTAGATTGTCAATAAATTGTTTTCCCGATAAACGTTTCATTTGTGTATGTGTGACGTGGAGAAATCGCTGAATGACTTTTTTTCATTGTGTCAACAACGAAGGACGTTGCAATACAGCTCCGTATCTCTTGAGCCCATAACAACCTGAGGCTGATTTTTTGGTTTAATTTCCTTATTGTACAATAAAGGCTAAAATTACAGATTAGGAGATAGTTCAACCACTTTAGTTCAAGAGTGTTGCCAGAATAGCTTGGCGCCCCAAGCGCCAAGCAATTCTGGCACCACCCTTGAACTATCATCGTCAAATGAAAATACCATTACGCGTAAAACTGAAGACAAATTTCAGCAATATTTGTGTTTGTTACGCTTTGTCGACACACCTAATGAGCTTCTATGGCAGTTTGGACACGCAGCAAAAGCACACACGTAATCGCACTTATTTATTCTGCGCAGCCGTTAGCGTGTCAATCTATTTTCAGCTGTTTCTCGTACTGATAGCGTTGTATTTATAGAAAGGAGTGGAGTCATTGTCAGGTTACTTGATATAAAGACGACGTGTGCTGAACTGGATTGTCCTGTGTCCACATGAACCATAACTAGACCTGTGTGTAGCGTTTCGTAACCATCTGTTACAGAAGTGCATCTTTGAACAGTCACGGCGGTAGTGGGCCTTTAATTTCAAGCAATAGTGTATCAGAATGCAAAGGGTTAACCAGTGAAGCGAACAAGATGTCAGCCCACAAATGACTCAGATATACATCAGCATGAAATACCCAACGGAGAAAGAAACACGCTTAGAAAAGACGGGTACAACACAATTTATCATCAGCATGAAGTTTAAGCTCCGGGAATTAGCAAAGTACGACTATCCTTGAGTAATCCAGACCGAAAAGGTGACTGCCAAGCGTGTAAAATGCAATGAAGTACCCAACAGAGAAAGAAACACGCTTAGAAAAGACGGTTACAACACAATTTATTAATATTTCTGGTTAAATAATACCCTTTGTCAAAATAGACAAACAAACAGAGAGATCAGTCGCTACTTATCTTCATTCGCAGAAGGGATGTGGCAACTGAAGGAGGTGACGTAAAATAAAAGAAAAGGAAGAACAAAAGTGCGTAAAAAGTCAAATAAAAATGACGTCAACAAAAAACTCATAAGAGAGAGACTCGGAGAGAAACTGAACACGAGAGACAAGAGTGTATGTAAGCGCGCGCAGGAGCGAGCAAAAGTAAATGCGTGTTTGTGAGGCCATAGAGAGAGAGAGAGAGAGAGAGAGAGAGAGAGAGAGAGAGAGAGAGAGAGAGAGAGAGAGAGAGAGAGAGAGAAGTGAGAGAGAGAGAGAGAGAGAGAGAGAGAGAGAGAGAGAGAGAGAGAGAGAGAGAGAGAGAGAGATTTTCGGTATTTACCCGAAATATTAATAAATTGTGTTGTAACCGTCTTTTCTAAGCGTGTTTCTTTCTCCGTTGGGTACTTCTTATAAAAAAAAGGCGGCACTGATGCAGATGTCAGAGCACGAATCGGTAAAGCCAGAGCAGCCTTTCTCCAGTTGAAAAAAGTGTGGAGTTCCAAAGAGCTGTCACAACACACCAAAGTCCGGATTTTCAACTCCAATGTAAAAGCAGTTCTCCTAATATGGAGCAGAGACTTGGAGATTGACAAAAACCACAGTCAACAGAGTACAGACCTTCATGAACAGTTGCCTTAGAAGAATTTTGAAAATCCACTGGCCAGAGATGATCAGCAACGTCAGACTCTGGGAGAGAACAGAGCATATAACAGCAGAGAATGAAATTGGGCGAAGAAGATGGGCATGGATCGGTCACAGTCTGAGAAAGCCAGCTTCCAGTATCACTAGGCAGGCATTGTCATGGAACCCCCAAGGAAAGAGGAAAAGAGGTAGGCCGAGAAACTCCTGGCGTCGAGACCTCCAAGCAGACATCGAGAGACTGGGAACCACCTGGAGTAGAATCGAAGGAGAAGCACAGGACAGGAGTTGCTGGAGGTCTCTCGTCGACGGCCTATACCCGGGTAGGGGTGACAGGCGTAAGTAAGTAAGTAAAGTACTTCTTATCCTTGAGTAGTATTGAGTACCACAAACAACTCGGGCAACTCGAGTTTAGGACTCACAGGTGCAAAAAAGATTACCGACAATACCGACTCAATAATCGTGGACTGGTCTGCGATTTTTGGACCTTACGGCTAAAAGCCGTAAGGTCCAAAATCGCAGACCAGCCCACAATTATGACTCTGACGCGCATGTACTGGCAAAACGATGAATACTAAGGGATCGAAGTTTGTAAACCTATTTTGGCCACACACAGGCCCCCTGTGGCTCGCCTGGCAGACGTGAAGATTTCACGCGAGCGTTAGTTATCATGCACTGCACTCTGTCGCACCCAGGTGCATTATAAATCCCGAATTCTTTCGCTTTGCTGGGCGTTTGTGAAGCGCGTGAATTGTCGTGTTACGCCTTTGTCGACGTGCTCTGTAACGTGAAAGAAACGATCAATATTTCTGACGTCGTTTGACTAAACAGACGTCAGTATGTTCATTTTTGTGAAAAGCGAAATTTTCCTTGTATGACAATGAAAATCTAGCTTTTCTCAAAAATGGCCTCACTGGCTTTTGGCTTCTTTTTTCAGTTATTTTTTTTTCTTCAGAAAAGCGAGCTTTTCATTGTATTATAATGAAAAGCTCGCTTTTCTAACAAGGGCATGCTGGCTTTGCCTAAGATCAAGTTTGACTATTGATATGTCGTATTATAATATTTCTTTTAACTCATTCAGCCCTGACACACCACAGCATGACATGGATCGAGCATGATAGTTCAAGGGTGGTGCCAAAATAGCTTGGCGCCCACAGGCGCCAAGCTATTCTGGCACCACCCTTGAACTATCATGCTTGATCTGTCTCTAGAATTGTAATACAGTCCTTCAGAGGGCAACTTCAACATTTGTGGATTTTTGTCCTGGGGTAGAATGTGTTACATTTGCCAAAGTGCACGTAATTAGTGTGTCCCTTCACGGAAAGTTTTGGAGCTTGAATTGTGTTCTGTCGTCGTCGTCGTTGTTGTAGTTGTTGGTGTTGCTGTTGTTGCTGTCTCGGCGTTGTTCTTGCTTTTGTCGTTGTTGCTGCTGTATGTTTAGTGGGTTGGTTCGTTCTCTGGTTGGCTGGTCGGATTAGTTTTTCCTTCAGATATCTCGCGACAAAAATGGCTGACCTACTAAACTTGCTTCAGTGGAGGTCTGGCCAACGTAATACCTACGCAAATCAAGGGACAAGGAAAGAAAAGCTCTTACAGCAACAGGTGTCACAACGACACAAAATATTCCCAGCGACAGTGTTTTTTTTATGAACATGTATGATCACGCCACAACGGAGCCATTGAGGGAGGGGGGATAAAAACCACTTCTGCTCTGCAATGTACAGCACACTTCTCACAAAGGTATGAGCGACGCTCACGCGAGTAAAATCCCTTTGGGCTGCCTCCGTTTAAATTCAAGGGAAACAGACGAACATGAGTCACAGAACCTCATCAGAAGCAGCAGGCCTCAAAGGAGGCATAGATCCTCATAAGCCCTGCAACCTTCAACAGGATTTTGAAAGTGTCTCCCGCAGAGACTGAGCAGATCGGTGACGCTTTACCGCAAAATAAAAGAAATACTTCACAAACACATCTCAGAGGCGGGGGCTCATGAGGATCTATGCCTCTTGTCGCAAAATTTGAGCGGGTAATTGTTCACCAAAAGATCTTAACGCCGGTCTTTAAACGTCTGCGAGCTATGATTGCTGAAGACATTTTGGTCGGAGATGTTTCGTCTGCGCGCTGAAAGCGATTCGCGCCATTTAGCGCTTTAAGTGGAGGGATTAGCTGTGATAGTTACACACTTACACCACTACACATTCCCGCTCTGGGGGGGTGGGGGGGGGGGAGAGAGAGAGAGAGAGAGACAGACAGACAGACAGACGGACGGACGGACGGACGGACGGACGGACGGACGGAAAGACAGACAGACAGACAGACAGAGATGATGATGATGAAACTTTATTTATCAACGGTAAAAAGTTTTGACAGAAACAAATCGTCATTTTACAAACTTGCCGTTGCTAACATCTACAACATAAAACAGTTTTTTTTTTAAAAAAGAGACAGACTCAGAGCCCGGAGAGAGAGAGAGAGAGACAGAGACAGAGAGAGGCATGAAATAAAATTAAATTAAATTGAATTGTTATGAAATTAAACTTTATATGTCAACGCAGGAGCAATTAGCACACTGCCATTTTTCAGGCTGATCGTTTCTATACTACTGAAACTACAACGCTACAAACTCACATATAAAGATGACCTAAAACAATGATAAAAGGCAATGTCGGGTGGAGTTTGCAGGGTGGAGCGATAGACTAACAAATTAGTGACGTATGTTACATACACGATCACAAAATCTCATCGGTTAAGGCTTCCTCACACGGAGACACGAAACGGAACATTTCGTCGGTTAAGGCTTCCTCAAAGGAGACACGAAACGGAACATTTCGTCGGTTAAGGCATCCTCACACGGAGACACGAAACGGAACATTTCGTCGGTTAAGGCATCCTCACACGGAGACACGAAACGGAACATTTCGTCGGTTAAGGCTTCCTCAAAGGAGACACGAAACGGAACATTTCGTCGGTTAAGGCATCCTGACACGGAGACACGAAACGGAACATTTCGACGGTTAAGGCTTTCTCACACGGAGACACGAAACGGAACATTTCGTCGGTTAAGGCTTCCTCACACGGAGACACGAAACGGAACATTTCGTCGAAATGAGCGCATTTCAGACATTTCTCCAACATTTCACCGTTTCACGAAATGCGTAACGGCACATTTCGAGCAATATTACCGATTCTCTATTCCCGAAACATTTCGCGGAAACATTTCTACCCGCTGCCCAGTCAGTATCGTTCGCTCAGTCACGTGTTAATCTAACTTGACGTCATTTAAGCCAAAACACCGCTGAAGTTGGCGGGTAAAGCGATTGCGTGGAGTCAGGTCTATGGCTAGAAACGCGTGATGTGACGCACGATTCTGTAAGATTTAAGCGGGAGGATCATTTTCGAAATGGAATCTGTAAACAATCATCACTAAAGTACCACCAAAATATGATTTCAGGTCAGATTTCTGAACCCCACTTACATGGGCTTTCGGTGCGAAGCCTACAAGATGGCGGCTATCGCTTCGAGACGGTGGCAGCCTCGATTCACTTGAACCATCCCTGTTTACGCATTCTTAGGTTTATTCGATATGCTCGGAAATTCACTTGTATTGTGTAAGCGAAGGCACACACGTCCTAAATGTTTCATTTTTAAGCGTTAGTAGTCATAAATATCGTGACCCGATATCCACCGATACAACCAGAGCATGTGTCTGTGAAGAGTTACCTCCCCTGTACCAATCGAAATGAAATTTCACGGCGTTTCTGCGTGTGCGGAGGAGGCATTTCGATGCAATGAAAATGTTTCGTTTCTTGTGTATTTCGTTTCTCCGTGTAGGGAAGCCATTATTATTCATTCCAAACTAAACATGAAACTAGCCGCACACAACAAATCAAAAGAAGTCCTCTTAATCAGCCATCAGGTAAATTTATTATACCTGTGATTGTTCGCGCAACTGACGTCAAGGAGCGCGAGCTTCACGCGAATGTGTCGTAAGTAGACTGTTGTATGTTACAGGCGGTCACAGCACTGGCGTGACCCTAGCCGTTTGCACACAACAGCGTGTGACGTCTTCTTGCTTCCTAGCTCACGGGCTTGCATAATCGTGACTGGCGCTAGTTCTGGGAGGACACCCTCGAAAAAAACCAGATTCAAAATGGTGTTAGCAAGAGGCGCAGATCAATTGCGGGGGCCCATGAGGATCTTTGCCTCTTGGAGTTGGGTGAAAGTGTATTGGGGCACTCTAATCCGCCGCCCTATTCAAAGCACGGTCAATGCACCAGGTTTCAATGCCAGACGGCTGAAGAATTACAAGCCAGGCCGAACAAAAAAAAAAAAAAAAAAAAAAAATCCTTAGAATACAGAGCAGGTAAAGGGCTTTTCAATCGGGAGGGCGGGTGAGGGGGGAGGGGAGTGGACCTTGCCTGGTTGTTGAAATGGTAGTGCTAATAGCAGGGTGGCGACGTAACTCCGCGGCCGTTGCCGGTCCCAAGCCCCGATGAGAAAGGAGGAGGGAAAAACCTACGCCAAAACTGCTAGTCCTCGATCACTAATATTGCCATTGGGACAGTAACTTAAAAAATAAAAAAAGGTGGCGACGGATCGAGGCTTAGTGCTGTTTGTAGTCTTGAGTTTACGACGACCTTACCCGTGCCCGTATATTATTTGAAACTGAGAATTCAGGTCAAGAATTACGACTGAGGGATGGTTCGATCAAGACTGAAAAGAAAGCGACTTACTAGAAGCTGCCTCTCAATTTTATGACGGCGCTTTTTGTTTTGCGGCCATACCAGGCCCGTCTTTTTCAAATCAATAATGAATGCTTCTCATGCTTTCTCAAATTCAGATCTCTGTCGACTGAGGCTTCTGAGCTCAGTCACGTTACGAATGTCGTACCACAGACAGACACCAGGCAAGCACGCTGAGCCAAAGTTTCCTCATGAAATGTTTGTGGTCCACAAAGGAATCAGAGTCAGGGCATCGATACTTATCCTCAACCTGTCAGCGCGAGGCCTGCTTACAACAAATACACTGATGCGGCTAAAACCGTACACGCCGCGGCTCCCGGCGCCAAAACGGTAGACTGACGGCTGATCCCGTCAGCAAAATGTCGTCGGGCTGACGTCATCCGTAGCTGGCCCGTGAGCAGCGGACCAGCTACGGACGACGCGGTCAGCCCGACGATATTTGGCTTCCGGCTGATAGTCTGATCTGGGTGCGTAAACATGGATTGGAGGAGGTGCATAGATTTTGTTCAGGTGCAGTTTTCAGTCTTTCGTCCAGTCCAGCTCCAGCTACGAGAAACATAGATTCACATGGACCATGCAGCTACAGGAGCCCATGAGGATCTCTGCGTCTGAGACTGGCTCAAACTATTCCGGCCTCAAGAGTACGGCGTTATACTAGGGCTTACGAATGGTTTACACAAAAACCTACACGTAAAACTGCTCAGGCTAAACACATGCAGTACGCCCACCAGTTTTAAGACATGCAGCATGCTGGCTGGTTGTCTGGTTACTAACTGACCTCACACAGGACGGACGGACATGGATGGATGGATGGATGGATGGATGGATGGATCGGGCTTGCGGATGGATGGATGGATGGGTTTTGTGGATGCATGGCTGGATGGATGGATGGATGGATGGATGGATGGGGATGAATGGATGGATGGATGGATGGATGGATGGCTGGATGGATGGATGGATGGATGGATGGGCTTGACCATAACTAGAAAGAAATGTTTGGACATCAAGAAAAATGTTTAACAGTCTGTGACCTAAGACCTTGCGCAGACTCATTTATTCCATTCCTAAGATACAATAGACTGACTGCGGTTCTGGCTCCTGTCGATTTTCACACACAGACACTCAACCTGAGTATGCGCAGGTTAACGTTCTCAACAACCCATCTCTTGAGACCGCTCTACACGGAACTCTCATTGACCTCCATCACTTGACGAACACAGACATAAATGTAGCCAAGAAGAGCCACAAACGGGCGAAGGTACATGCTGCCAGCAAGACTGAATATGAAAAAAATATGAAAAGTTGAAAAAAGGGGGGAAATATAAACACGAAAATGGGCTTCACAAGAGGCATAGATCCTCATGACCCCCCGCAATTGCGGGGGCTCATGAGGATCTATGCCTCTTGCAGATGGGTGATGTTCACTTGGAGGATGCGGTGGATTATAAAGCGCCTGCAGTGTTTACAACGGTCTGAAACCAGACGTCCCCCGGGGGTAAAACTGTACTTAGCACAAGAGCTGGGGCAGCAAAACCTCATCCTTGTAAACTCCGTGAAAACTAAACTGACTGCTGCAGAAACTCTACCAGCTCCTCCCGGTAGATCCTCATCAGCCCATGGATGAGAAATAGAGATACAAGTCTTCGTGCGCTCATCAGTACACGAATTGGGATATTTAGATCTGTGAATCGATTTGGTCTAAAATGCACGAGGGTCAGGTTTTCATTTTTCTAGGACTGAGCGAGTCAGTGTCAGTGTTATGTGTGTGTGTGTGTGGGGGGGGGGGGTGAGGTAGAGAGACAGAGACAAAGAAATCCACTTCCGCCACTGAATGGTCAGTTTGGAGAGAGAGAGAGAGAGAGAGAGAGAGAGAGAGAGAGAGAGAGAGAGAGAGAGAGAGACAGACAGACAGACAGACAGACAGACAGAGAGACAGACAGACAGACAGACAGAGACTGAGACTCTGACAGACAGTGACTGAGAGACAGAGACTGAAAGCCTGACAGAGAGAGAGAGAGAGAGAGAGAGAGAGAGAGAGAGAGAGAGAGAGAGAGAGAGAGAGAGAGAGAGAGAGAGAGAGAGAGAGAGAGAGAGAGACTGTGGCCGACAGACAGACAGAGATATAAAGAGAGAATATTTCTTTTTCAACGATAAAAAAAAAAGATTTAGGTGTAAAGACCTTTCTTCCGTCTAATCAGAGACAGAGAGACAGACAAGACAGACAAGACAGACAAGACAGACAAGACAGACAGAGACTCAGAGACAGAGACTGAAAGCCTGACACACAGAGAGAGAGAGAGAGAGAGAGAGAGAGACAGAGAGACTGTAGTCGACAGACAGACAGAGATATAAAGAGAGAATATTTATTTTTCAAGGATAAAAAAGATTTAGGTGTAAAGACCTTTCTTCCGTCTAATCACACAGAGAGAGAGAGAGAGCAGTACCTTCAGTCAGCGAGTAGTACCTTCACATTCTACCAACTCCATTCTCAGTCCATTCTCAGACACTGACACACAAGCCAAACACCATAGAGAAGGCCATCAATAAAAAAAAATTTAAAAAAAGGGTCGAGGGACTGAAAAGGGGTGTTCATGATTTTCCAATCTGGAATCCGCTATATTCTGCCGGCGGCCCACTGCGAGTGTTATTTTCTTCAATACAGGAAGGGATTATTGTGAACGGCCCCCATGCCGTCAGCTTGGCAGAGGGCCTACTGACTACAACGGCACCACCTCTCATACTCGTATACAGGGGGCATAGATCCTCGTCAGCCGCCACAATTGCGTTGGCTCATGAGGATCCATGCCTCTTGGTTTCCCTAATTTATATCAAGCTCCTAAGGCAGCGGACAGGGGAAGAGTTCAATTAAAGACTGATGACGTATACAGGTCTTGAAAGAACACTTGGTCTCACAAAGTCCCTGACATGCTAGACCAAACTGATCGGTGAATGGCGTTTGTCCTGTTTGGTTGGCCAGGTGTTGATTCGTTCGTTCGTTCGTTCGTTCGTTCGTTCGCCAACAGAATCGACTTAAATTTGATGTGTGCAGACAAACCGTTGCGTATGTACGCAATGATTTATTCAGTCATAATTTGGACTGAAATAGTCAGGTGACTTGTAGAAACCCGTCTTTTAGTGCAGAACTGCTTCACTCATTCAGCCCGACGGCCGTGTTTCCCAAATTGTGGAGGCGTCGTCTAATGACTATGCACCAGTTGCAGGATATGGGTCGACCATGATAATTCAAGGGCAGTGCCAGATTAGCTTGGCGCCGACAGGCGCCAAGCTAATCTGGCACTACCCTTGAATTATCATGGTCGATCGATCTCCTGCTGTAGCGCGTCAGGGCTGAATGGGTTAAGTAAATACACTCTGGCGAAACATCTGTCCATATTCAGTGAATATTCCATAGTGCATGATCCACATTCCTTAGGCCCTTTTGTGGCGTGAAATGCCGCAAACTACTAAAGGAGAACACTTCATCGACTAACAATGCGACAACAACAACGACGACAACCACCACAACCAGCAATCATAAATAAACACAACTGACCATCACAAACTTGACACATCATATCCGCTAAAAAGTGTGACTAGAAAATGGACATTATCGCTTAGCTCCGACCACTACATGTGCAAGGGGGGGATATACTTACTTACTTACTTACGCCTGTCACCCCTACCCGGGTATAGGCCGTCGACGAGAGACCTCCAGCAACTCCTGTCCTGTGCTTCTCCTTCGATTCTACTCCAGGTGGTTCCCAGTCTCTTGATGTCTGCTTGGAGGTCTCGACGCCAGGAGTTTCTCGGCCTACCTCTTTTCCTCTTTCCCTGGGGGCTCCATGACAATGCCTGCCTAGTGATACTGGAAGCTGGCTTTCTCAGACTGTGACCGATCCATCCCCATCTTCTTCGCCCAATTTCATTCTCTGCTGTTATCTGCTCTGTTCTCTCCCAGAGTCTGACGTTGCTGATCTTCTCTGGCCAGTGGATTTTCAAAATTCTTCTAAGGCAACTGTTCATGAAGGTCTGTACTCTGTTGACTGTGGTTTTTGTCAATCTCCATGTCTCAAGGGGGGGGTATAGGCAGGAGTAACTAACTTATCCAAGGGCCTTAAGGGAGTTAACTGAGTTTGCATTAAATCAAAACGTTGTGCAACGTCACAACAGAAAGCTGATAAACGTTTGATTGTCGTGAACGGTATGCAACGTTTTCGGCATCACGGTTGCGCCATCTATTCACCACCCTTGTTGCAGTTATGGTCACTTTATCTTTACAATTTTACGGCGACTCGGCCAAGCTCTACAGGCAGGTCTCAGAGCATGCTCGCAACGAGATGGTCATAGTCACTGAGTCATAGACCACGGTCATGGATGTGATGGCACTATGATTCCGAGTTTCTACTTGCCACAGGGCTACGATCAGCCTCGACGAGATGAGTCATTTAGTGTTTCACTCAGTGAGTCATTTAGATGTTCACACACGAGTCAAGTTAAGTGATTTAGTGATGAAATGAGTTCACATTAGTGATTTTTCTCGATGTTTTACTACTGCTCGCTGATCAGGGGCTCACGAGGATGCATGCCTCTTGCAAACGAAGAATGAGTCATTTTAGTGTTTTCACTCAGTGAGTCAATTTAGATGTTCACACACGGAGTCAATGTTAAAGTGATTTTAGTGATGAAATGAGTTCACATTAGTGATTTTTCTCGATGTTTCTACTACTGTTCCGCTGATCAGGCGTAGATTCTTATGAGCTTGTGCTGCCTACGTTAGAGACACTTCATACACAGCTGGACTGAAAGAACAGTTCCT
This sequence comes from Semisulcospira habei, assembly GCA_036245525.1. Taxonomy (NCBI): domain Eukaryota; kingdom Metazoa; phylum Mollusca; class Gastropoda; family Semisulcospiridae; genus Semisulcospira; species Semisulcospira habei. The sequence goes on from BTPG01000001.1 coordinate 135,719,432, forward strand.
CAGTGTGGGGAGCTCACATGGGGGTTCAGCCTGATAGTACACAATACTACTGGTCACTTTAGCTGCGGGACTTGAGGTTAGTTGGTTTATCATCGCTCTTGGGGCTTGCTACTCGTTCAGTGGTTTAGTTCAAGCAGGTGCGCACAATCGAAGATCTAAACCCCCAAACACCTCCCCAATTTGACGAGATAAATGAAGCTAATCTCGGCAATCAAGAGTAGATTCTCATAGGCCCTGCTTCTGCCGGCGCTCACGGAGATCTATGCCCCTTGCAGTCCGGAGGGATCGTTTGAGTGACTGTGCATACATGCAGTTCATTTCAAGCTCTTAAAGCGTTGCTTCGCAACTTCAGGAAAACTGATTAGCTTACACCGAATTCGCCACCTAAACACTGTCAAATTAGGCAGGGCCCTCGAAACGCAGCTTAATGTCTGTGACAAATTAACTTCAAGTATTTGGTACAGTTAGAAGTTTGTTGATCTGCGGTAACTAAATGTTTATTTAACTTGTTCAGTGACAAGAAGATGTGAACACCACAAAACTGCAAGAGGCATAGATCCTCATGAGCCCCCGCAGCTGCGGGGGCTCATGAGGATCTATGCCTCTTGCTGAGACCACTTTGAATCCACCCACCCCCTCCCCCTCCCCGGGACAGCTAGGGTGTTTTCGGTGTTGTATTAAGGAAGACTGCAGAAACACACAACTTGATCTGCGTCTGCTGGCAGGGAATTTGGCACTTGTTAGTAAAACAACTCGACTCTCTGTTAGGTATAGATGCCTAAGGCACTGTTTCACAACTTATACTAATTCAAACTTACAGGCGGTTAAAAGTGTTGTTGGTCTACTGTTAGTTAAATGGTTAACGTCCCGCAGCCCGAACCGCAAGTAACCCCTTCGCTGAAAGCGGGCGCGGAAGATCCTGTTTCTCAGTGAAATTTTAGGTCATTCAAAGAATTACAGCCACAGCCGTCCCAGGCCGTGCGTGGCGTGAGCAAGAGACGTAGATCCTCATGAGCCCCCGCAATTGCGGGGGCTCATGAGGATCTATGTCTCTTGCAGTGGGATCACGTTCACAAGTTGTCGGCAGTGACGGAGTTAAAGCCCCGAGGATTTTGCGGCAATTTGTGGTAAAGTGATGTCTTGACTAAAATGAAGTGAAGTCAACGAGAAGGTGATGCTATTGGTGTAAATTGTATTATTTCTCATCTCCTTAGTTCCCCTCTGGAATTTATTATCAGTTGCCAGCTTCGATCAAGTAAGACAAAGAGAAAATAAGATAGACTTCACTGTCTCAAAATGATAAATTTGTTTTGTGTTGAGAGCGAACAAGGAGACGTGATAAATGTAATAAATATGATAACAAGAGATGATAACGATGATAAAGCGGTTTTAAAGTTGTAGGCATGCGAATTCCTCTCTTACAAACTGTCCTGCTACTCTACACACATAAATAATCAACGAGCAACACAGTAAAATATTCAAAAAACAAACAAACAAACATAGTATCAAGAACATTCAAACGGTACGAAAAGCATAAAAGGCGAAAAAAAAAAATAATAAAAAAAAAATAACAGCAACATAAGCTGAAGGTCACCTTGTAACATATCTTTGAGAGAGAGAGAGAGAGAGAGAGAGAGAGAGAGAGAGAGAGAGAGAGAGAGAGAGAGAGAGAGAGAGAGAGAGAGAGAGAAATGAAATGAAATGAAATGAAATGAAATGAAACGAAACGAAACGAAATGAAATGAAATGAAATGAAACTTTATTTCTCAAGGATAAATGATTATGTACACAGACCTTTTTTCAATCATGTCTTTGCACACGCACTCACACAACAATCTCACGCGAGTGACTAAAACTAAAAAAAAATTGAAAAGGTAAAACGTGATAAAGTATTTTTAAAAAATTTAAAAAAACTATTTAGCAGTCACACACACACACACACACACACACACACACACACACACACACACAGGGAGGTGAGTTGTGCTCACGATCGACGTCACACAGTTGAAGAGCGGCTCCGCACATTTTTAGCATTTTGCAACATAATTACTTAATGAGTGACTTTAGAACAACGACAGGGTGATTCAGCTCATCATGCCAAGCAGTTCGGTAGCTTTTCGTGCCATTTGCGGTACCTTTTACTGGACTTTTCAAAACTTCATGGCTCGCAAAGCACAGAGGAAGGCAGCCCTACGTTACCGCACTGTCAGTGTCAGCGGACCGGTGGCAGTCATTCTCGTGTTTTTGGTCGGCTTTCTGCTCCGGTGTGGCGATGTCGAAGCGAACCCAGGCCCACCGAAACGACAGACTCTTTTGACATGCCAGGGGAACCAAGACAACCAGTCGCCCGGGGGTGAGGCAAACGCAGTGTCTGAGCCGACCATTGCTGATGTGTTTAAAATGTTGAATGTGATGGACAAAAAGATGGACAGTATGAAAGCTACAATGCAGGAGCAGATGGACAAAATTCAGAGTGACTTTACTGCGGTGATGAAAGAAAACAGAGAGTTGAAGGAGAAAGTTACGCAGCTGGAGGATAAGCTGGATGATTTGGAGGGGCGGAGCAGACGCAAGAATCTGATCTTTCACGGAATCCCCCACCCCCAGGGGCGCTCAGAGACTTGGGCGGACTGTGAAAAAGCTGTCAAGTCAATGTTGAAGGACGAGATGGGCATAGAGGAGGAGATCGAGGTAGAGCGTGCCCATCGTCTGAAGGGGGGCAAGGCGCCCCACCCCATCATCGTGTGCTTCAACAAGTACAAAGACAAGGAGCGGATCCTGTTTGAGCGAAGAACGCTGAAGAAGAACAAGTCCCGGGTCTACATCTCTGAGGACTTCACCCCTCGGGTGAGGGACGTGCGCCGCAAGCTGCTACCCTTCCTCAAGGAGGCCAAGCAGGCGGGGAAGAAGGCCTTCCTCCGCTTCGACTCCCTCGTTGTTGAGGGAAAGACCCACGCATACGACGCTGCTACCCAGAGGCCAGTGGAGCGCAGGGGGCAGAAATGAGGGGCAGGCCGGCATGTTGACCCAGCAACCAGGAGAAGACAGCCCGTCCCTCATTCAGACCCCCAGGGCCCCCACCATGTGTCTTCAAAGGACGACTTACCTGCACACACACACGCTCAAGTGCCCATCCTCAAACCCACACCCGCACACTGTGTTGATGAAAGTGGTAGTGATGAAAGTGGTAGCTCTGTGTTTCGCATCATGGCATGGAATATCCAAGGTCTTGTAAATAAGCTGAAAAGTGTTTCTTTTAGGCAGTTCTGTGAAAAGTGTCAAATTTTTGCATTTTCAGAGATCTGGTCGTGTAAGCAAAATGTTATAGAGGATACCTTTCCAGAGTATCAGGTGTTTTTTTCACCACGTACACAAAAGTTAAAAGGGGGCGTGGCCGTGTGTGTACATAAATCTATAGCCTGTCATGTGTTGCGTTTAATGCAGGCAGCTGAGGATATTGTGTTTCTAAAGATCGGTAAGTCTGTTTTGAACTCTGCATCTGATGTTCTGGCAGCATTTGTGTATGTGGCTCCAGAGCGTTCTGTTGTATATGGTGAAGATAACGTTGATGGTTTTGAAGTGTTAGAAAACTACATGTCTCAAGTGTTACGTGCTCACCCTGAGCTGCCTTGGCTATTATGTGGCGATTTTAACGCCCGCACTGCCGGTCTGTCTGATACTGATTTTATTGATGGCAATTCACACGTGCAGCCTTTACAGGAATTAACAGATCTGCTAGAGGATGTACCACAAAGCCCACGGAGGTCAAAAGATATTGGCGTAAACAGTTTTGGTCGGAAACTGATAGAACTATGTCAAGAGTACTGTTTGTTTATTGTCAATGGCAGAACGAAAGGTGACAGTGAGGGAGAAATTACGTGCGTGGCCAACAGAGGCAAAAGTGTGGTGGACTACTGTATTTGCTCTAAATCCGTGTTTGACCTAGTGACCGATATGTTTGTTGCAGACAGGTGCGAGTCAGACCATTTCCCCATTGTAACCACGTTTACTTCTATTCAGTCTGTTTATTCATGTGATGATGATGATTTAAATGATGATATAATACTAGAGGAAGGGGTTAAATTTGTTTGGAAAGAAAACTACGCTAAATCCTTTTGGGCATACATTGAAGATAATCAGGAGACTCAGTTTCAACACTTTTCGTCAGCGCTTGACTCGAGTGTAGAAGAAGGGTCGGCCTGTTTTGTAGCATTCATTCAGAAGGCGGCTGACAAAATGAGGTCAGGTAAGAAGGTAGGTGAATCCCGTGCACAGCCGCCGTGGTGGGACTCGGACTGCGAGTTAGCAAAACAAAACAAGTACCTACAGTTGAAGCAGTTCAGACACACAAACACACATGACGACTTAGGGAAGTATCTTGACATGAAGAAAGAATTTAAGAAGTTGTGTAAAACAAAACAAGTAGAGTACAACGCACGGGTTTTGAATGAGCTCAACGATGCATGTAATGATGCAAACTCAAGAACATTTTGGCAAAAAATAAAGTCTCTGACTGGCGTTAAAAAGTTGTGTTCTGATGTCATTTCACCACGCGTGTGGTATGATTATTTTCGTAATTTGCTAAATGTGGATCAGAATGTTGATGATTCAGGTTTCAGCAGACAGGCCGAGGGTGTTTTGAATGACCATATATCTGATGATTGTGATGGTTGTCATAATGCAAAATTTGACGAGGAAATCACGCAGGATGAAATTCGCAGTGCTATTAATAACATGAAGAAAGGGAAAGCATCAGGCCCTGATGGCTTGCCCACTGACCTTTTTCATCATGCAGGTGAGATCCTTGTGAAATTTCTGCATCCTTTGTTTAATCGTGTGTTTCAAAATGCGGAATACCCTGAAAGCTGGACCATGGCTGTGATATTTCCACTACACAAAAAGGGTAACCCTAGAAATGTTGACAACTACAGAGGAATTTCTCTTCTGAACGTTATCAGTAAGTTGTACAGTTTTGTCATTAACAACAGGTTGGTTCGTTTTTGTGAAGAGAATGATTGTATTCCTGAGGCCCAAGCTGGCTTCCGTAAAGGATACAGTACTATAGACAACATTTTTTGCTTACAGGCACTAGTGCAAAAGTATCTTAGCAAGCAGGGTGGCCGTTTTTACACCATGTACGTAGATTTTTCTAAAGCTTACGACAGTGTGCACAGGACAAAACTGTTGTATCTCTTGCTACGTAAAGGAGTTCATGGAAAGTTGCTTCAGACACTTGAGAGTATGTACAAACATGTAAAAGCTGCTGTAAGGGTTGGAACCAAAGTTACCGACTACTTTGATTGCATGTCAGGGGTGCGACAAGGTTGTGTGTTGAGCCCACTGCTGTTTTCTATCTTTCTTTCAGAATTTGAGACAGAAATATCATCGTGCGGTGCACGTGGCATTGATATTTTTGCAGACCCACTGGGTATTTTCCTTCTTATGTATGCTGATGATATAGCCATTGTGTCTGACTCTGTAGCAGATCTCCAAAAGAAAATTAATTGTTTAGAAAAATACTGTAAAAAATGGGGTCTCACTGTGAACATGGACAAGACAAAAGTGGTGGTCTTCAAAAATGGAGGTTTTGTGAAAAATTGTGAAAAATGGTTTTATGCTGACAAGCAGATTCAAGTCGAGTCCAGTTATACTTACCTTGGTGTGATATTTTCCTCTACTCTGAACTGGGCTAGATGTGTAGAAAACTTAGCTGGAAAAGCCAGGAGAGCAGTTGCAGGCATCAAAAGACTATACTTCAAATTACAAAACTTGCCAGCTGACACTGTTTTTCACATTTTTGATGTCAAGATTAAACCCATTGTGCTGTACGGGTCAGAGGTCTGGGGTTTCCAGAGACATGATGTGATTGAGCAGGTTCATATAAAGGTTTGTAAAATGGTCCTTGGTGTTGGAAGAGATGTAAAAAACAATATTGCGCTGGGTGAGTGTGGAAGATTCCCTATGTATATTGATGCCTATGTTCGAATGGTGAAGTACTGGTGCAGACTTCTTACCATGTCAGAAAACAGATACCCAAGACAGTGTTACACGATGTTATGTATGCATGATGCTTCAGGTAGATCGAACTGGGCTACGCAAATAAAGACTCTATTGTGTATGCACGGGTTTGGGTATGTATGGGAAATGCAGTCAGTTGGAAACACTCCTCTGTTCATTCAGATATTCAAAGATCGGCTGATGGATTGTTTCCGACAGGACTGGCATGCATCCCTTACCTCAAACACAGAATACTGCCATTACCACCCAGAAATACTTAGAGCCAGTTACATAGGGCAGCTGAACTCTTGTGAACTCAGGCGGGCAATATGTTTACTTAGATGTAACCGTTTACCTTTAAACGGAGTATCCAGATTTGGAAAACCCATCACTAATCCAGAATGTAATTCATGTGATTGGCATAAGGCTGAAGATTTGTGTCATTTTCTGTTCGAGTGTCCAAAATATGCCCCTTTACGTAAAAAGTACATTCCACTGTTTTACTACAGATTCCCATCCGATCTTAAAGTTCAGCTGCTGTGTGGAAACCTACATGATAAACTGGTCTTTAAAGTTGCTATGTATATTTCAGGTTGCCTTAAATTAAGGAATTAGAGGGATTTGCTTTGAACTTTTCTTGTTTTTGTTTATTTATGTGCGCTGATGTAATGCTATATGAGTGTGTTTTACAACCACCTCCTGTATTTTCTGGTTGTAAATTGTATTTTGTGTTCTTATGGGCCTGATGGCCTGCAAAAACTGAAATAAATTTATTATTATTATTATTATTACACACACACAGAGAGAGAGAGAGAGAGAGAGAGAGAGAGAGAGAGAGAGAGAGAGAGAGAGAGAGAGAGAGAGAGAGAGAGAGAGAGAGAGAGAGAGAGAGAGAGTGAAATGAAATGAAATGAATTCAGTCTCAACGAAAGAAGCAGCTAGGGCGTGTGTCATTTTTCACGCTGACCGTTGAGATAGAGACAGACAGACAGAGAGAGAGATAGAGACAGGGGAAATGAAGAAGGACTGAGAGAAGAACTTGAAGAGTGACTCTGTATGCTCCTTGGTCTTTGGTTTGGAATGAGGACCAAAAGGAAATCTCCGAATGAAAAAGTGACAACAAAACGCCGACCTAACCTGCGGCGACCTTCGACGACAGAAAGTAGGGGAACGTCCAAAAATGTGATCACAGAGAGTCAATGAATGTCACACACTGGTTTGTCTCCCTCGACTCGCCGCCACTAATCAGCGGCAGCGAATCCAAAAGGCACCCAGTGTGTAAATATCAATAAGTGACTGATCACACCCAGACCAACAAGGGTGACCCCACGCGTGTAAAATGCTAGTCAGTCATTTCTTTGTAACCGTAGGCTTAGAATCACCGCGTACATGCCTCCCTTGAATGCAATATCACCGTTGCTGCGAAGGTCAGTCCGTCAACGCTGCGTGCTGGTCTGTGATTTTGGACCTTACGGCTGAAAGCCGTAAGGTCCAAAATCACAGACCAGCGCTCGTCTGAGGGACTAAGGACCAGAGACGGATTTGTTCTGGCGTCTGCGGTACCACTCGAATAGATCAAACCAGAAGCGAGACCCAGTGACAAAACGTTTGCACCGAGGAGTCGAGTGTTTGCCCCTGTTTGTACCTGTTCACACACACACCCCAAAGCCTGGCAACAGAAATCCGAGGCGCAAGTTCTTCTAAAGAAAAACTGTTGAATTATAAGCTTCTTTCCTTTGCTATTTCTACAGATTCGCATGAGCCTGTGAAGTAGAGCCCAACTCGTGAATTATGTGTTAGGCCAGTTCCATGTAGCAATGATGTTGGATCTGTAAGTGCACAAAAGTCTTCCTACCTATTAGGATCAATTCACACTGGTTGCCTCTCTCGGTTTGCTGCGCTGATAGCAAAACCGAGGGAGATAACCAGTGTCTGGGCAACGTCGCTTATAACAAAGTAGGATATAACAAAACGTCGGATATAGGGCTCGGGAAGCTGACGTCATCACGCCAGTCGTGGCGGCCATCTTGTGAGGATACGGGACTAAGCGCTCATAGGGAAATCGCTGTTTTTGTAGGCTTAGAATCACCGCGTACATGCCTCCCTTGAATGCAATATCACCGTTGCTGCTAAGGTCAGTCAGTCAACGCTGTGTGCTGGTCTGTGATTTTGGACCTTACGGCTGAAAGCCGTAAGGTCCAAAATCACAGACCAGCACGCGTTTGAGGACTAAGGACCAGAGACGGATTTGTTCTGGTGTACACGGTACCACTCGCGTGATCGGGGAGTTACCACTAAAGATTGTTGTGTGAGTGCGTGAAAGTGCCGCTGCACTATAAGCAATAACAGCAAGACTTAGTCTTGCCATCACTGTAGGAAACCGTTCATCAGAATCTGTTTTTGTTTGTTTCCAAAAAGGAAGAAAAAAGGACGAAAAACGTGTGGAAACACTATTTCGCTACTATACGATGACTACGGTATCCTCATAAGATGGCGGCTGACGCGCCGACGCTGCTAGGCAACGCGGCGGGGAACTTCCCGACCCCTATATGACAAAAGTCTGACAGCAACACTTTTTCAGACCACACTTTTCCATGCGAAACTTACTTCGCTTATAAGAAATGTCGGATATAACCAGACAAAAATACCTCAATTCCTAAAATACACACTCTCCTCTTCATAACTCACCAACAACAATAACTCCCCTACAACCAATAAACCTACCTCAATCACAAATCTAACCAACATAACCCCTCCTATAATTAACATTCAAAATCCCCAAAAAACCCCTCTACCCTCACATTAACTCATACAATTTTTAACAACCCCACCATATAAACCATTTTACTCCCATCCACCACAAACCTACATAAAACTCACCCTCTCCTTACACCTCAACCCACCCCCACCACACTCCACTATACAAACACCATACCACCACCCCCTACACATCATCTCCTCAAATCCACCACCAAAAACAACCCCCCTCTACAAAATCACCCCCAATCTTCAACCATTCTCACACAACTCATAACAACCAATCACTATACCAACAAACATCCCCCACCCTAACTACCACCCTCAAACCCAAAACCATAAACAACAACCCACAACACAAAACACCCCCAAACCCACCACCCCCCCCACCCCCCACACACCCCACACCACCCCACACCACCCAACACCCACCCACACAACCACCCCACCCCCACCCACACCCCCACCCCACCACCCCCACAACCCACCCCACACCACCCACACCAACACCCCCAACACCCCAACACCACACCCCCACCCAACCCACCCCACACACCCCCACCCACACCCACACCACCCCACAACACACCCACCCCACCCCCCCCACAAACCAACACCCCCCACCACCAACCCCACCACACCACCCACCCCCCCCCAACCCCCCACCACCCCACCCACAACCACCCCCACCCCACCACAACCACCCAAACACCCCACACCCACCCCCCCCACCCCACCACCCCCCACACCCCACCCACAACCCCCCACCACCCCACCCACCCACACCCCACACCAACACCACCCCACCCCCCACCACACCCCCACCCACCACCACCCAACACACCCCACAACCCACAACACCCCCACACCCCACCCACACCACCCCCCCCACCCCCCAACCACACCCCCACAACCCAACACAAACCCCCCCACCACCACCCACAACACAAAACCCCACCACCACCACAAACCCCACACCCAAAAACCCCACAAACCACAACCACACCCAACAAACCCACCCCCACCACAAACCACCACCCACCCCAACCACCCCACCCCCACCCAACACCAACCCACACACCAAACACCCTACCCCCCACACCACCACCAACCCACAACCAAAACCAACCACACAACAACCCCCACCCCACCCCCCCCCAAACCCCACCCCCACACCAACACACCCAACCCCACCCCCACCACACCACCCCACACCCCCCCCCACCCACCACCCAACCCCCCACCCACCCACCCCCCCACACCAAACAAAAAACCAACCCCCACCCACACAACCCACACACAACTCCCCACCAACACCAAACCCCCACACCCCCACCCACCCACACTATCCCACCACAAACTTCCCATCCCCCCCCCCCTCCACACTACTTTTCCTAAAAAAAATCAATCCACAACATCCCTCACTAAATAAATTATATATTATATTCCAATCTAACCCCTCTATATTCAAAACATTCACCCACCATCCTATAAAAATATATATCTCCCCACCCTCACCTCACCCATACTAAAAACTCATCTCAATACTTCAAACAATTTCCTTCAATCCAATCTACAATTATCATATCCACCCCATTCATATCAAATTTAATTTAATTTTAATTTTATTTTATGGGGTGGGGTGGGTGTGGTAGGATGGACGCTGAGAGGGTGAGGGTGTGGTGGAAGGGGGAGGGGGTGGGGGAGAGGGAGTGAGGGGGAGACTGAAGAGGAAAGAGTGGGAGTGTGAAGAAGAGGGGGTGTAGTTAGTCTGTTCGTCTGTCTGTCTGTATGCCTGTCTGCCTGCCTGACTTAGTATACCTGTGTGCCTGTCTGCCTGCCTGACTTAGTATACCTGTCTGTGTGGCTTGGCTATCAGTCTGTTTGTAGGTCTGCTGGTTACGGTTTCTATTTCATTTGCTCAGCAATAAAATGTTTTTTTGTTGTTTGTTTGTTTGTTTGTTGTTGTTTTTTTGTTTGTTGGTTTTTTTGGGGGGATTCGTGTGCGTGCGTACGTCTGTGTGTGCGTGCATGTGTGTGTCTGTGTGCGCACATGTGTGTGTGTGTGTGTGTCTGTGTGTGTGCATGTGCACGCGCGCGTGTGTGTGTGTGTGCGTGCGTGTGTCTGTGTGTGTATGTGTGTGCGCGCGCGTGTGTGTATGTGTCTGTGTGCGTGTATGTGTGTGCGTGCGTGCGTGCGTGCGTGCGTGTGTGTGCGTGTGTGTGTTTCTGTATGTGTCTGCGCGCGTTTGTGTGTGTGTGTGCATGCGCCAGTGTGTGTCTGTGCGCGCACGTGGGTGTGTGTGTGTGCGTGCGTGCGTGTACACGTGTCCGTGTGCGCGCCTGTGCCCGTGTGTGTGTGTGTGTGTGTGTGTGTGTGTGTGTGTGTGTGTTTCTGTATGTGTCTGCGACTGCGTGTGTGCGTGCGCGTGTGCGTGTGTTCTAGTGCATTCATCTGCGATACTGACAAACAGTTTATGTGTGTAAGATGACAAAAATCAACACCAACACACATAGCGACATAAACAACATGCTTACATTGTCACCGTGCCACCACACACTATCGCACTACTGAGGAAATAAAAATTCTCCAGAATGACATACTACGAAAAAAACAAGACATCGGACCATATTACAGACAGAAATAAAACATACCAGAATGACAACACTTTCTGGCACCACAGAAATAAATTGCCACGCATGAGCGCCGCTTGTCGTAGCTTATTTGAAGAGCGCTTTTGGCTGTGCATCAAAATGTACTACAGTATCCCCCAGCATCGGAAAACGAAAATACCAGCCTCACATAGCCGGCTTCAAGAATAACACAAACGTATATTGGTCTGCCAGACAGATAAAGCTATTTTGGCAAGAGGCATAGATCCTCATGAGCCCCTGCATCTGCAGGGGCTCATGAGGATCTATGCCTCTTGCATTTGTACAAAATTCAAAAAGAGTAGGTCTTGTAAATAGGGAATCCAGGTAGCTGAAAGGCGAATTTTTCCCCGAATCTAACTTCTCCCGGCATGCACCTGTTGTCGTTTTAAAGCAACGTCTGTCAGTCACGTGGTTGAGAGTCCGAAATAGAAATAGCTCAGGCGGTTAAGCGTCGGAGCAGGGAGAGCGAAGGGAATCGCCGGGTCGTGGGTTCGAATCGGCCCGTCCCGCCCCGGTAGCTGGACTCGCAATCCAGGGGGAAAAGACGGGCTTGTTCAATGGCACTGTCCGTTGAAAGGTCCTGGTAAATCAAAGTGGCACAGTTGCAGTGCGCCTGAGTTGATCAGTGTTCAGGTCGTACTCCATAGGTAATAGATTTCTCTGTCCCCCATAAACCCGCCCCTCAGGGCCGTCCATTATCACTTCGGTGACGTGGACGGTTAAACCCGAACTAACCAACCAACTGTTACACACCGGCCATAGTCAAGAGTTGTATGAACAAAGACACCACTAGACAATTGTGTTTCCAGAAACGTCTTTTAATTCGGGTACATGGTTCTCCTACTAGATTGAGCAGGACCAATCTAATAGCGACATCTGAGCTTTCTGTCTGAGCTCTCGTTCTGAGCTCTTCTTCTCCTGAGCTCTTCTTCCTGCCTCTCCGTTCTGAACTCTCCACAATATATACACATTCGGGGGACAGTGTGGGAACGTCGCTCTTGGCTCCCAATTTGTCAAAAGAGCGTCTTTCTGTCAACCATTAATTTCTACAACAATGGGTCTACCCCCAGGCCGTATACACTATACCTATATTTCTTGATCTTGGCCTTACATATTCAGTACCACATCCCTTGATCTTGGCCTTACATATTCAGTACCACATCCCTTGATCTTGGCCTTACATATTCAGTACCACATCCCTTGATCTTGGCCTTACATATTGAGTACTCCAAGCCCCAGGGAATGTGGCCCATATTCAATAACGCATGCTCACAAATTCAACACATGGGAACTTGCGGCAGTGCTCGATCTTGGCCTTACAACTTAGGTATATGGTACTAAGCCCTCATTGATAATGGTCTTGAATAATAATTATGTACTGATACATGGGGGTGCCATACGTAGTGTAACACAACCCCGTCACGTGGTTTATTGGGTCACGTGATTATGCTAAGCGTTATTCTGTCTAGAAGTCACGCGACCGACCTGGAATCGCTCAGTGATCTTTAAAAAGTGAAAAACTTTAAGCGGAATTAAAACGGAGCTAAATCTGGCATTCATCTCGGACTAAAGTAACGAAATAAACCCGCAGAGCTCAGTTGCATGAGTGGGCTTAGTACTGCGCCAGCAGGACTAATCTCTCATGCAACTGGACCCGGGTGACATGCAGGGGCACATGAGCATCATTATATGGAATTTGCTGATGAAATGGGTTGGACGAAAGCCGCAGACTAGTGTCGGCGCAGAGAAATGAATTTCCAATGTGTGCCGGCCCACAACGTTTGGAGTGCTAACATTTGCTCAATATAGTCTTGCCTAAAACTGAGACTTTCCTACCCTTTTTTTCCCACAATCCAGTGGCAGTGAGTAGGCAAAACTCAGCAGTGAGTAGGCAAACTCAGTCAGCAGAGGTTTTCTAATGCCCTTCCTAAATACCGGAAGAACTGACTCTGCTACTTACACTGAAAGACTACGAAGAAGAGCAGAGAGAAAAAACTTCCATTTTACGACATTCAACCTGTATACGTTAAGTTCGCCATTTCGTTCAACATTATACTTAAGACCGGATGAGAATATTTACAACGGCGATATTTTAGCAAACTATCAGCCCCGTCTGGCCCGCAGCAGGTCACTTTACTGTACACAATGTATTTCAGTCTTTTAGCCGCCACTGTCAAAGAAGACATGCAGAGTTAAACATAAAGGGTGACATTGACACACATGGTGGAAACCAATTTCTCTGACTGAAGCTAAGTGAAAAAATGATCAGAGAAGTTAGCAGGAGCCGTAGATCCTCATAGATGGGGTTCTTGAGCATCTACGCTCTTGCACTGAGGTAGGAGGGAACAGTCAACCCGTTCAGCGCCAGCTGCAGCAGACCGAGTTTCTGCAAGCTTCGTTAAATCCAGCGTCGAAAAAAGAAAAACCCACAAAAACTAGCCGTCCCGAGAACGTGGATTAAAGCTGTTGTCGCAAGAGGCATAGATCCTCATGAGCCCCCGCAGTCGCGGGGGCTCATGAGGATCTATACCTCTTGCAATCAGGTCAAATTTTCTCCGCGGCACTGAACGGGTGAAAAGAAGGCGTTTAACACATTGTGCCCCAAGACCGAAATCCTCAAATTTTGAAGTTGCCCTCTGAAGGACTGTGCTACAATTCAGTCTAGACAGTCGAGAGACAGGTTGAGGGTCAGTAATAGTTCAAGGATGGTGCCAGAATATAGCTTGGCGCCCATAGCTATTCCGGGCTGGCACCACCCTTGAACTATCCCTCCCGATCCATGTCTTGCCGTTGTGTGTGTCGGGGCTGAATGGGTTAACACAGAGAAATGATGGGATGGAACAGAGATGGATGAAATGAAGGACTTTACTGAACAGGAGAAAAATCAGGTATGCTGTACCATAGTTGCTGTAGCCGTACTCACTCGTCTGGAGGCCGTTGATGCGTGGCTTGGCACCCAGGTAAGCCAGGTTCACGTTCGCTTTACGTCCGTCGATTATAGGGTTCGGATCCTTACAAGCGCGCTCCGCGCCGGCTCTGTCCGCCATTGTCACCTGCAACAACAACAACGACAACACTTTGAAACATCAACCAACTCGACGGCAACGCTTTTGACGTCAGCAGTCAAGACGTTGTGACTTTAAACATTGACAAAAACGATATTTTAAACTACAGCAGTGATAACGACGCCTGAGACACTGACAGCAACGAATCTTTATTCAAACATCAGCAACGACGAGGGCAACATTTTGAACCTCATCAAGACAGCAAGAAACCATTTTAAATAGCGATCTTTGAAAGCAGGGGTGACGCATCCGCTATATCATACTTGTTTTAAAACATTAACCCTTTGAGCGTCGGCCGGTAGCGGTTTTTGTCGCGATGATTCCGATAGGAATCATCGCGAAAAAAACCGCTACCGACACGCAAAAAGATTAAATGCATGCAGCGCATCAGTCTTCGCATCACATAGGCCCATGAGTCGTGTATTAATTCCACACAGACCACAGTGACCATGTATACACGTGGTTTTTATCACGTGTGAGCGTCGATCTTACGTCATTCATAGACTGACAACAATAAAGTCGGTGACGCTTTAGTCGAGGCTGACGCAAACACTTACTCTAACACTGAGCCTTCGAACCCGGCTAGTTTAATCTTATACAACCTGGTACACTCCGCATCGCCGGCTTGAGATACATCTGAGTGTGATATTTCAAAGGGTAGTTCCAGACTAGCTTGGCGCCTGAGGCGCCAAGCTATTCTGGCACCACCCTTGACCTGAAATGGTTGATCTGTCTCCTAATCTGTAATGTAGCCTTTGTAGGATAACAAGCAATTCTTTTTTTTTAAATCAACTGTAGGATGTAATTGGTTAATAATGCACTGGGCAGCTGTCACTTTTTCTGAAAGAAATAGTCTGTTTTAGC
The DNA here is from genome assembly GCA_036245525.1 of Semisulcospira habei. Taxonomy (NCBI): domain Eukaryota; kingdom Metazoa; phylum Mollusca; class Gastropoda; family Semisulcospiridae; genus Semisulcospira; species Semisulcospira habei. The sequence continues at coordinate 135,734,773 of BTPG01000001.1, forward strand.
CATTCAGCCCAACCAAGAATGCCGAACATTTTCGTGCGAGGCTTAATCTCACGGTGGTAAAAAAAAAAAAAAATTGATGACAAAAAAAAAAAAAAAAACGGATCTCTCTCTCTCTCTCTCTCTCTCTCTCTCTCCTCTCTCTCTCTCTCTCTCTCTCTCTCTCTCTCTCTCTCTCTCTCGTTCCGCGCAGCCTGTCGGAAGGAAGAGGCTGAGTTTATCAACAATGCTGCTCTATCGCCGACGTCGGTGAAAGGTGCGATCCACACCAAAACCTCAACAGCGACTATACTCCTTATACAACAGAACGGATTGCAGTAAACTTCACCGGCAACATGCAGACACTAAACTACGAATAGCATCCTCAGTTTGAGGGGCAGAGAGATGCAAAACGCGATCAACAAGAGACATAGATTCTCATGAGCCCCTGCAGTCGCAGGGGCTCATGAGAATCTATGTCTCTTGCTATGTTTGGGGTTGGAATGAGTTAATGAGGCAAACTTTACTGATATGACGCGATGCATGTCTACACTGGATGCATGCCCTTGTAAAACTGAAGTGTGAATGGCCAAGGTTACATACAGTCCTGGAAATGTAAAGAGGTTTTTTTAGGGTACTATTTCATGTTGTCTTCTCACATTAGTACACAAAACTGATACACAGCTGACAACTGTGCTTTATGACTTAAATAAGACAAGACTCACTTTGACTAAATAAGACAGGACTCACTTAAAGCAAGAAACATTATTCCCCGATAAATACCCCGAACTGAAGCCAAACTAGCCTGTATATATATATATATGACATCTTTTTGTTTGTGTCAAAACTGGGTCTAGCCACAATAGCGTCAGACTTGTGTAGTCGTTCTGACTCATCCGCACTCACTTTAGCATTCAACCAGCTTCTACTAACTCTTAGTCATGCATCTTTTGACATATCCCAGCTGGCCTTGCTTCGGGTCACTTTTGGTACATGTTTCACGTGCAAACTTCGGCTGTTGCCGCCGACACAAATAAGCAAACCCCTCAAAACTTCCCCCGCTAGATAGTCAGTGCATCTAGGTCAGAATTTTAACCGGAATCAGTTCTGCCGGAGAACGGAAAAAACGCTAGACCGGGATTTTATTTTATGTGTGTGCTGGTATGTGATTTTGGACCTTACGGCTTTCAGCCGTCAGGTCTAAAATCACAGACCAGCACATGACTTGGCAAACTCAACAGACTTCCAATAGATAGTGCATCTCAGTCAGAACATTACCATTGAGCGGTGGGTCAGTCGTTTGCTCGATGGGTCACAATAGAATAATACAGCGGTTGGCTGGTTGGCTAGTTGGCTGGTTGGTCAGTCGTTTCTGATGTACATTTGTTTTGTTCGCTTGCTAGTAAGAGAAGAAGGATGTCGTGTTTCATGTGTCTAACTTAAAGGGTTTTCAACCTCTATTTTCCGTTTGGCCTTTCGCTTGCTAGTAAGTTTGCTAGTTAATTTCTGTTAGCTAGTACTGAGTAGTGTGCCAACGCTCTGCAATCGACACAAGTTACAGTCACACCTGTCAAGGCGACCCCTGAATAAGGCGACTAACTGTCTGACCAGACCACCCATTTTTAGTCCCCTTGGTCATCTTCCTGTTACTGACTTAGATGACTCTGTGTAAGGAGTTCAACTGTCTAAGACAACTACCTGTTGATAGTTCCTTGGGTGGTCCCCTTCAACTAGTTTGTCTGTCTCACAAAAGATTACCACAAGACCTTCCGGCCACTCGAGATAGCTGCTTGGTTGGTTGGTTGATTGTTTCACGGAAGGCACTTGCTACAGAACAGGGTGGAACACCCAGACCAAGCGACTAGGCCATGGATTCGTGGCGCGGTGCCTGTATTACTAGATCACTCCATCTCCTGGCAGAGCCCGCGATACATTAACCGTAAGGGAATCCCCCATCACAGCTTAAACATTCCATAACCTCCTCTGCCTGAGGGAGAGTGACGAATGTTCTGAGCAGCAAGATGCACAGACCTTCGTGGATCCAGAAAGAGAAATTAACTTTCGTCCTCGATCAGTCAGCAAAATCTAATCCAGAAAAACAGCCAGGAAAAGGAAAACAGACACTTTATTAAGCAAGAGGCATAGGTCCTCATGAGTCCCCGCATTCTGCGGGGGCTCATAAGGATCTATGCCTATTGCAGACAAGTGGATTTCAGTTACAGAGTTCCAGAAAAGCCTGGTGATCTAATGTGACCAGAAGCCAAGGCTGATCCAATGATTGGCTTTGATAAATTTGGCTTTGGCAGCCTAGTGCCTGCTCCCTTTATTACTGAAACCCACACAGGCGCAAGAGGCAGAGATTCTCATGAGCCCCTGCTGAAGCAGGGGCTCATGAGAATCTCTGCCTCTTGTTTGCTAGAGTCAGCAACGCCCGCTTTCTCAAACTGACGGTGTCGTCTGGTTCATATGATCATACGTATGTGACACGGCTGTGTGAAAGAGGGGGGAGTCAGTTACGGGCTGTGGGGTGGTATGAGGCACTTTGCACTAGTACAGTTGATGTTATAGCCACACAGACTGCTATCTCAATTGAGGTGATGGTCTGTTATTTTGAACCTTATATAGCTTATGATCCTCAGCATGCGTTCTTTTTTATCGTTTAACAGTCAAAAGCTTTAAAAAAAAATGGCCTATCACATCTTCATGCTTCAGTTGTAAAGTTTCAGTTCACTTCAGCGGCTCGCTTATGGAGGTCAGACCATAAAGAACTCTACCGCAGATGAGTACTCAATACAAGATGGTGAAATTAATGATGAAGCAGTACCGGTGCTGTAATCCGGGTTACACCCTGGGACGCGTCCAGGCAGACAGAACTGGCGAGAATTGAGCGAACTATTTTAATGACCAAAGTTAGGCCTGCGTTGATGAGGTTAGTCTGTTCTCTGCAGCAGCGCACAACCTTTTGCTTAGGCACCGGCTGAGATGGTCGTGCATACATACCAATGGTGAATTTATCCATCTGCAAGGGACATGGACCCTCATGAGCCCATGCTTTGTCCCTTGCTTCATAGATACGTTCCATTTATATACTGCGTCTCTCAGACAGAGAAATTGTTTAGGTTTTAGTCTGCGACTGAGACTGATGAAGAAAAAAATCCTGCTGGCAAATTTCGATTCAGTTTTGTATCCTGCGTTTCGCGGACCAAAAAAAAAAAAATCGTCTAAGTTTTAGTCTGCAACTGACTTGCACTCACGTAGTGTGGTTGCATGTCTGGTTACAAATTTGGGGTGGGCCGTCTTCATAGACAACTCGATGAGCACATCACCTTCTGGTTGGAGGCGGCACACTTTGAGTGATTCTTGCGCGAGAACCTGTCCAAACTGACAGCTGAGGGTTTTCAGGTGAGTGAACTTTTGAATGGCAAGGTGTTTATGCTCCATTTACACCTGTCGAGCGGTGTTTGGATGTGTGGCTTTAATTAAACACATTGGCTGGTAATGACGACACCGCGTCAGACGGCGGGAAAAGACGCCGGCTTAACTGGTGAGGTTTGGTTTGCCGCGAACGACCCCCAGCGAGCACGAGCCGAGTCACACACGGCGGATAACCAGCTTGCACCATAAGCTTACACAACACTCCAAACTTCTCCAAGAGACATAGATCCTCATGAGCCCGGAGGGGATCATGAGGATCTATGGCTCTTGGAGATGTTTGGAGTGTAGTCTGTGCTTATGAAACTGAGAAGCCGATTTTCCGCTGTGCCGGATTTCAGTTCCCTCTCGTTGGTTTGTTGGGAGTCAACTCGTAGGCCGGTGAGATCGTAACTGACTCTTATGCGTCAGTCTTTGCCACTGGGCAGTGTCGTCAGTAACAGTCAAGGGGTTAACGCAGTCAGCCTTGACACATGCCAACAGAAGATGGCTCGACCGTGATAGTTTATGAGTATTGCCTCTAGGCGCCAGGCTATTACCGCACCACTCTAAATCTACCATGGTCAGTTTTTTTATTCTTATGTTGTCGAAAGAGGAAAACTCTCAAATTAGGCGCAGTGGATTCATGCCACCATCTTCAACTTGCGCCGGAGACGGACAGGGGTGTCAGAGCCATCGAAATCAATCAAGTGTGACTACAGCAAAACTTGTTTAGAGCCGGTGACCACCCGTATGACAGCCCACCTGTCATTAAAGACCATCTTTTAAGTGGCTCTAGTTCACTTGTCATGAAAGACCATCATGTAGGTGGCTGCAGGTGGTCTTTCATAACAGGTGACACTTTTCACCCTTCAAGACTTCTCTTGAGAGAGCCACCTGTCTTTAAAGACCACTCCTTCTTGCAACCCAAAATACAATTAGTTTCACTTTACAAGGCTGGGATCTTTGATTGTGACATGTAAAGGGTGAAACCTGCACTCATATAACTGCAAAAACTGGGCATCGAAGACTCTACAAACCGGCACCATACTATCTCTATTGAAACTCAAATCCTGCTAATGAGAGGAAGGGGGGGGGGTGCTAAAGAGAGAAAAACAAGTGTGGGAGGTAGGAGGTGGGGGGTGAATGAGGGGGAGTTAATGGGGGGCGGGGGGGGGGGGGAGATAAAACCACTAGGTGGCGTTGTCCCGAGTTACATTTGCGTTCTTGATTACCCTGAACCAAACCAAACACCGCTGGGAAGCGCTTGCTAAAACCCGCTGTGAGGACGGATTTCACTGAAATCAAAATCAAAGTCACTTTAACTCTCTCCTTCGGGAAGAAAGGATGAAAATGCGACGTCCGCAAGAGGCATAGATCCTCATGAGCCCCCGCAATTTGCGGGGGCTCGTGAGGATCTGTGCCTCTTGCATCTGGGTCCAGCGGACTGCAGCCAGAGTGGATTGACACAAAAAAAGTGGATAACAGCGATGCTAGGAGGGGGGGTCAGACAAGGCGGCAGATAAAGGAGAGATGCGGAGATTAGGGACGTCAGTCATTTTTGTAGCGAGGAACCCCAATAGCAAACCGTCTTCGGGCCTACTAAGGCCGTCGCGAGCCCGAGGGCCACTGCTTCAGTCCTGGGAAGCCGAATAGAAGAGCATCTCTCTCGTCTCTCTGGTACCAGCAGTTACTGAAATACTGAAATACCAAAGTTGAAAGTGCATAGGACACGCGCCAAATTGTTATATCGAAAAATGTTGTGGCAATGTGCCTCTATCCATTTAATTTAACCCTCTTGTGATTGCACTGCTACCGGTACTATTTGCAGCAAAGGAGACAGTACGCACAAAGGGGGTTAATGGATTAAAGCGCCGTCCTTTGCCACTGTGAGGTGATACGGAGGACGGGACACTAATAACAGCTGTATAAATTTTACCATCTTCCAACAAAGCGGAAATAAAATCTACCCGACCTCATTGGAGCACATCACTACTGTTTAAAGTGTTTACATTTTCCAGGAGAGCTATCAAGGACACAGATGGGAAGACACCCACACAAAGTGCTCCTGATAGGGAGGGGAGGGGTGCAGGGGGGGGGATGGAGGGGGAGGGGGTAGTTCTCAGTTAAACAAGAAAGAAAAAGAAGACGCCAACAGCTGCGTTTTCGTGCACACCTCGTTCGTCATGCCTCAGAGAGAGCTGCCTCGGCGGGGAGAGAGAGAGAGAGAGAGAGAGAGAGAGAGAGAGAGAGAGAGAGAGAGAGAGAGAGAGAGAGAGAGAGAGAGAGAGAGAGAGAGAGAGGTGAACGTTCTTTGTAACACAAAGGTCAACTCACTGAGGCCATCCACAAACAAGATGGGATGAACCATAACCCACAAAGTCCCTTCTATACGAGAGCTGTCCTCGCTGTCAATGGTGTCTACCTTTTGTCTTTGACCTGATTCTAATGTTGAATTATTTCCTATTGAAAAAATGTCACAGATCTGCCAATGAGTCAGTGAGTTCTATAAGGGGCGCAGGACATAGGCGTCATTGATTTGTCAAACGTCATTTGTAATGACGTAACTTGAGTTTTAGTTTTACGTAATTTTATATTTTATGTGATATGAATTCACTTTCACTTCATAGGCTTGAGAAAAGTGACAAAAACTAGAACTTCACAGTACAATTTCAGTCTTGCTATAATTTGTGTGCAGGTTGACTTTACCTAGCTACATGATATACGATGTACATGGGTCACCTGCATGCTCTTCTGAAAGCGCGTCGATGTGTGTGTGCGTGTTAGTACGTTCATGCGCGCGCGCTCTAAACATCTCCAAGAGCCATAGATCGTCATGCGCCTGGAGTGTGCATGAGGATCTATTCCTCCTGGAGATGCGCGCATGTTTGTGTGTGAGAGTGAATCAATGAATCAATGAATCAATGAAACTTTATTTTACAACGGTTTAGGCATTGACATCGTCATCGACACAGCCATTTTACAAACCTGCCGTTGCTAGCAACTACAAGACTAACTACAAATATACATACATATAAGTAAACATAATACTTGCAAACAGATGACAAAATGACACTGTTCACATAGACAGACATACTCATAGACTCACATACATCCCCCCCCCCCACTCCACCCGCCCCCCTTCACACATAGACAGAGCTAAGTAGTCCAAATGATAAATGAAAAGGATAGCAGACTTAATTGGGAACAAGTTGGACCCAGCATAAAAAGAAACATATAATACAAGGGGTTAAGTCATCCCTACGACTGATCCACAAAATATTTGCAGAGACCCTTTTTAAACAGGCTAGCGAGGAGGTGGATTTTACATGGTCGGGAAGCGCATTCCAGATAAGTGCCCCTGAGAAGGATAAGCTAGTTTTATATAGATCGATCCTTGGTTTTGGGACTATGAAAAGCTTTCTGATGTTTCCAAGCTTGGACTCAGACTTACGGAACAAAGTGGAGATGTACTCAGGTGTTTTGCATTTCCACACTTTGAACATAAATATTGCTTTGTTATATTTAAAATGACCTTGAAGAGGCAGAAGACCTGCTTTTGAGAGCTTTTCTTCAGTGCTTAGGTGTGGATCAGGGCAGATTATTTTGGCCGCTCGTCTGTGTAGGGAATTGAGTCTCTTTAAATGGACTTCACTACATCCATCCCATACCATTGACGCGTAATCAATATAAGAACGTATGTGAGCGTTATAAAATAGTTTACGGGTATCTGAATCAGTATAATATTTCAGTTTTGATAACATAAAGAGATTTTTGGCTACTATTTTGCATAAGGCGTCTGTATGAGCTTGCCATTTTAGCTGACTGTCGATTGTAATCCCCAGTACTCGATGTTCATTTACCTGTTCTACCTGTGAGAGAGAGATAGCCGCGCGCGAGAGAGAGAATGACGTCATATTTAGAGTATTATGTCAGTGTCTGCGTGGTGACGGAGTTGCCTCTTTTACGTCACCGACACTGTCTGACTTTCTCTAGAAGTAAATTTTTTTGTGTGTGTGTGTTTTTTTTTTTATAGTGTTTTAATTCTTTTCTGAAAAGAATTATTTTTTTTATTAAAGAAGTTGAAAGGATGCAAAGCCGCTGGCTAACGAACTCATCCAATGTCTTTCTCCAAACTAACTATATGCAAAGGTTCAAGTAAACTAGACAAAAATTACGGTCTCTGAAATGGGTCAACCGACTTCCTATAAACGGTTGTTTATGTCTTCAATGAGACATTCAATTACAATATGCTCGGAGGCTCTCTTAGCCACCCACTTAAAAAAGTATTTCGCCAAGTTTCAAGCTTGTGTGTACAGAAATAATCGGAGATTATCTTGTTTACATACATGTGCACACACATAAGCACATACATACATACGCACATACGGCGCTTCGCGCCAAATGTACGTTCAGCAGCGAGGTTAGTGTAACTAGACACGACGTAATTTTTATCTTGTTACTTCAATTGTTAGAGGTTCAGCCTGCCCGCCTTTGACATCATGGACATGCTATTAAATTCGCGCCAGCGCGACCCGTCCTAAAAAGTCCTTTCTATAAATAGAAGGGACATTATGGCGTTTTATGAAAGGCGGTAGGCCTACTTGTTTCAAGTACTGATGAAATATTGATAATTGTGCATCGTCGGCTCACTGAACTCTTTCCGTCTCTCATTTCTTTTAAACAAAGCACTTGCAAGTGCGCACGTGCATGCGTGTCGGTGTGTCAGAAAGCCTCAGAGAGAGAGAGAGAGAGAGAGAGAGAGAGAGAGAGAGAGAGAGAGAGAGAGAGAGAGAGAGAGAGAGAGAGAGAGAGAGAGAGAGAGAGAGAGAGAGGTCAAAACATCACACCTACCTGACCTTTCCTTTCAAGATTTCAGGTGCCTCTGACACCGTGCGGATGTTTAGGGTGGAAGTTTGTTGGGTTTTTCTTTCAACCAACCCCACAACCAAACCCATTCCGCAAGCAAGAGACATAGATTTTCATGAGCCCCTACACTGAGTCGCAGGGGCTCATGAGAATCTGTGCCTCTCATTAACACAGATCAAGTCAGTTGATGACTGAGTGGGCCTAGTCCTGCGCGGCCAGCCGATAAGCCGCAAGGAGCACCTTGCTTAGTAGCTGGCGCAGGACTAAGCTCATTTGCATCTTTAAAATGAGGCATGTTCTAGTTCAGGAGCCAGTTGCATGAGCGAGCTTAGTCCTGCACCAGCACCTAAGCAAGGTGCGCCACTATCTCGCTCATGCAATTGGCTCCCAGTTGTACAGCGGTAACTAGGTTTGCCGAATGTCAGTCGAGGCTGACCTAGAAAGGGTCTGAGAGCGTGTACCACGTGCGGAAAAACAAAGTCGCGTAAAGGAACTGTTTGAAGTGTCTGTCATATCTAACAGCTGTGAAAAATTGGGTCAATTAATTGGGTGCCTCACCACTTAATAACATACAGAACTGTAAGGAAGAGAGCGTTCTCTCAGGGCGTGTCTGCGCTGCACGAGAGACTGAGAGTGAATCAATGAATCAATGAATCTTTCTTTTACAACGGTGAAGATATTAACACAGTCAGTAACTATGTCATTTTTTGTACCTGCCGAGAGATTCTCCAGACTTGTCGTTATGCTGAAAGAGAGACAGAGACAGAGAGGGAGACAGACCGACAGACAGTTACACATACACAGACAGACGGGTAGCCAGACAGACCGACAGACACAGACAGATAGACGGACAGAATGAAAACTGAACACAAACGGGTTTTAAAAACCTTACTGTGCAGAAATTCTGAACCCAGTTCATTCGAAATAAGAAGCCAGTTTCATCCGCAAATGTCTTTTCCACCGTGGGATATGACCGACGTCAATCGAGAAGTGACACAACGCCATGCCGGAAGTGACGTCACGAACACCCACCAATCTCTTTATTGCAGCTTAAGCTCTTTGATCCGCCGGCATCACGCAACAATGGCCGCTAATCGACCGAAAAATTGGTCCCGCGATGACCGTGGAGTCATGTTACGTGATTGTCCTCCATCACTCCCACTCAGTAAGGGACAAGGGACACGGACATACATGAGCCCCTGCGGTCGCAGGGGTTCATGTATGTCCGTGTCTCTTGCAGGTGCAACTGACTGCTGCCGGCACTTTTATTTATATTCTACTAAGGTGCGGGCATTTTCAGCAATATTGCTGGCATCCTTCACTGACCCCCCAAAAAAAATTGTTTAATCTTCAGATTATTCAGTTTCATTCAAAATTATTCAAATTATTCAAATTGTCTATGTCCGAAAACAAATTATGTCATAATGGTGTAAAATTAGGGCGGAAATGGTACTTCGAGGCATGTATCGGTATAGAATTAATTTCATAACTATGCAGGCACCACCCACGCGCTAACACAGTTAGTGCACCTCCCCAGTTTGATCTAAAAGCGAAAAATCTACGTAACGGAACAATAATACAGTATTTTGCCAAGTTTCAAGTTTGTGCGTACAGTAGTATCGGAGATTTGTGTGTTTACTTACATAAGCACACACGCACACAAACATACATACGCACATACGGCGCTTCGCGCCAAAACGACGTTCAACAGCAAGGTTAGAGTAACTAGACGTGACGCCATTTGCATCGTGTTACTTCTCTGCCAGACCATGAGCCCCGCCCGCCTGTTCATTTGCATTCTACGGAACGCGCTCCGACCAGCCCCATCCTAAACTACGGTAGACAAAAAGCTAACAAATCTCTTCATTGCTTTTAAAGTGATCGTTACTTTTTAATTAGACACCCCCAACCCCTCCCCCTCCTCCCCTCCCCCTCGCCGTCCCACTACCATCACCCCCTCAACAACAACAACAAAAAATCAGTCTTGACAGAAATGACAAAAGCAGTGTTTAGTTCTGTCAATTTCGCTGGCAACGAAACCAGAGTCCAGTGCATTACAAGCCTGCTTTCACGCATCGCCGGACACGCGTCCGAAACTTCATTCTGATCGATACGGGTGTGTGGCCAATGAAACTGTTTTGGCGAAGACCCTCCACCCTACTGCAATAGGCATAGATCTTCGTGAGACCTCTGGCATCCATGACTTTGAACACCGGTCTGTATCTCTGTAGATAGGCAATATCTCAACGATCGCTGTTCTGTCCAAATCGAACTATCTGCAATTCTACCAGCGCTAGCCTCACCTATCTGGTTTGTGAGTATTCTATAACTCGAGGCAAAACGTGTATCGTTACATTGTTGTGTATTGTCTTGTGCATCTACTGTGGGTTTGCAGGGTATTTACCCGACCACATATAGTAGTGCACCTTCTTGTTTGTGTATGTATGTTTCTCCTGCCTACTTCCTAAGTTCCAGAAAAAGACATGGGTTATAGGCTAGACCTGATGCATCCCGTTTAGGGATGTAGATGATTGTCTGGTTCTATACCTGCGTATTTTTCTGTGGGCTGGCGACTGGGTGCCTGATAGGCGGGGGCAGGGGATCTAACTGTTTGTCTGTCCAGCGCTGAGTAATTCCCCTTGGTATGTGAACTATCTGCGGTTTCGTTTTACGAAAATGTGTTTTCTGTCGTCATTATCGAGCAAGAGGTATAGATCCTCATGAGCCCCCGCATTCGCGGGGGCTCATGAGGATCAATACCTCTTGTAGATACATGACTGAGTGGCTCACGATCACTGACATGTGAGCGATGCTTCCAGCGTCTATCATTCTTTCTATCATGCATGCAGGATGCAAACTGTGTGGGAATGAACGCGGCTTGGCAATGTTGTTTGTGTGCGCTGAGCTTAGCTGTCATTTTTGAGCTTAAATGCGTAAGGTCAGTTCAAAATCAGAGAACAGCACACAGTATCAATAAAATGCCCACATAAACTACAACCCCTCATGGGCCTATATATTGGGTGAGACCATGGACATTTTAAAATCAATCAAACGCACGGTATGGCAGCTTCTCTAACTAAAAGACATTATAAAAATCTTATTATCTATAGTCTCCATATAATATAAGAAATGAAACCAGAATACTAGTCCCCGATCACTTTAGTGCCAGTGGGACAATAAACTTCAATTGGTCAGGGCCTATATAATTCGTTCGTGGGGTTCTAGAGCTGTGTTTCTCACCCACGCGAGCAGGATACGGGCTGTGCTCAAGCCGCAGCACGTGGTACAAAGCCGGAGTTTTCCGCGAGGCCAGCTGTCGGTTACGTCACAAACCGTTAATAATTTTGATGGCGGATTTGGTCAGATCGGTGGGGCTTAGGAATAAAGGTTTTGACTGGGTCATTTGAGACGAGTCGCACCCAAATACGCGGCATACGCAGCAATTGTCAATCCATTCGGGCAGAACAAGCTAGCATAGGAGATGGCTCGACCATGATAGTTCAAGGGTGATTTCTTGAAAAGCTATGTTTTTTTTTTTGTTTGTTTTTTTTTGGGAGTTGGGTTTTTTTTTTTAAGGGACAACGCTCAAATCTAGGACTACCTTACATTTCAAAGCGGTAACAAGTTCCTTAATAATTGGGTGAGAGAGAGAGAGAGACAGAAAAAAAACTGAACTGAACTGAACTGAAACTTAATTTATAAGGATACAGACAGTAGGCACGCAGGCCTTTTTACCTGTCTGTCTTTATCCCATTCAGCCCGACGCACTACAGCACTTGTCGGCGCCAAGCTAATCTGGCACTGCCCTTGAATTATCATGGTCGATCCATCTCCTGCAACTGGTGCATAGTCATTAGATGACACCTCCAAAATTTGGCAAATACGGCCGTCGGGCTGAATGAGTTAATAACATTTTAAATATGTCACTAGTGAAAGAGAGACAGAGACAGGGAGAGGCAGAGAGAGAGAGAGAGAGAGAGAGAGAGAGAGAGAGAGAGAGAGAGAGAGACGAGAGAGAGACGAGAGAGAGAGAGAGAGAGAGATACACACAAACACACACACACACACACACACACACACACACACACGGAACACATACACGCACGCATGTACGCACGCACGCACACACACACACACACACACAACCGCTTGACCTTCAACACTGTAAGAAACAGATTGGGGTCGACTGAACAATGCATTACCAAGCCAAAGTAGGAGTTACTAAACCTGCTACTAAACCTGCCACTATTTGAAGAAGGGCTTAGCTCCCCTTTAAATGACCCAAATCACGCCCTAAAGATGATTTCCTGGAGATTTCTCATCCTGTTCCACTTACTCGCTTACTTAACCTTTTCGCTACCAGGGAAAAAAAAAATCGAGAAAAACATTCCAACTTTAAGAGGCAAAGAACCTCGTGAACCCCCCCCCCCCCCCCCCCCCCCCCCCCCCCCCGTAGACTGATGCGGGGTCTCATGAGGTTCTGTGCCTCTTGTTTTTCTCATTTATATCTATGTTGCTTGGCCCAATAGGCTTAGTTGGCGTTGAAATTATCAAGGATTCAAGGCTGTAATTCTTGTTTCTGGCCTTCGTGGGGTTAAACCTTTATGATTTCAAGTAAAGCAGATCGACCATGATAGTTCAAGGGTGATGCCAGATTCTGGCATCACCCTTGAACTATCATGGCCGCCGTGAGATGGCCTTAGTCGCTTGCTCGGCGTTAAACCCAAATAACTAAACTTGAACTATCATGGTCGATCCATATCTTGCAAGTAAAGCGCACTTTAAAATCGTACTGCTGGAAGTATTAACATTGTCCCTGTCGTGTTGCGTGTCTAGGTGTGTCTGAATAGTAATGATCCCAGACCTGGTGACGGCCGGAATTAACATCGTGCGCGGAGTCTGTGATTTTACACCTTACGGCTTCAGAGCCGTAAGGTCCAAAATCACAGACCAGCACACAATGAATATGAATTCCCCCGTCAAAGTCCGTCTAACCCGCAAGCTCCGGAATCCTTAGTCCTTGCCCCATAAGTTACAAAACCTGTTTTCAAATCATGTCCAAATCCAAATCCTAGTTCTCTTTATGTTATTTGCATCACGGGGTTTTTTTCTGCGTGTTTTCTCTTTTTTTTTTTTTTTTTTTCATTTCTCCAAGGGCAGATTGTAAAACATGTTCAAAGAAGGTCCTTGAGTCATGATTGATTTATTTATTACTTTATTAATTCGCTCCTTCGTTCGGTCGGGGAGCTCGGTGGTTCGATGGTAGAGCGCATGACTCTCGTCCAAAAGGTCGCGGGTTCGAGTCCAGCTGGGGCCAAAATTTGTTCAGACTCTACTCAGTGCCCCGTCCAGTTTGAAATCACCTTCGTGGTGGATAAAAGATGTTATGCCCTAAACGTTTACGTTTAACGTTTCATTCGTTCGATCGTCGTCCATCCATCCATTCATTCATTCATTCATTTATTTGTGCATTCATTCGTTCAATCTTTCATTCGTTCGTTCGTTCATTCATTCACGAGCTTGTTTTGTTTCTATGATTTTCTTCAGTCCTTCGTTCATTCCTATCTTCCGTCCATTCAACCCTACCCACCCCCTCCCCCACGCCTCTTCTACAGCCCCACCCCCTAACAGTTTTGCGCAAATTCCTGGTTGACTGCGGTGTGAGGTTTAAATAATACAATTAACTGTGTTCTTACGTGTCTAAGTCTCATTCCGATCACTCGTGACCTACTGTGGGACTTCAAGCGACAAGCCGTTTAAGTAGGACTTAAAATTAACCCCTTGTACTGTTTACTGGTACTGGTTAAAGCGGTAAGTTTAAGGTTTCAAGCTTAACCCTTTTAGCCCCACGGGTGCATTTCCATAAATTTGGGAAGTGTCACTTAACTACTCTGTACCTGTTGCAGGAGATGGCTTGACCATGATAATTCAAATGTAGTGCCAGACGGCGCCAAGCTAATCTGGCACTACCCTTGAATTATCATAGTCATGCCATCTCCTGCTGTAGGAATCCGGGCCAAGCTGATCTGGCACTACCCTTGAATTATCATAGTCATGCCATCTCCTGCTGTAGGGATCCGGTTATCAAGGAATCATCGCGACACAAGTCGCTACCGACAGCCAGAGGGTTTAAACGGACTGCCGCCGACCCGTTTCGGCTTCAGGCGACTAGGCTTCATTAGTACGGGAGCCAAGCCTTATTGTGTCGTGACCCATGTCGTCAAGGGGTATTGAGTTTAAATCCCTACCGCAAGGAGCTCTGACTCGAGCAGCACTGACACTAACCCTCGTCTGCTTCAGGGTGTAGTCGTTGGAAAACCCAATTAGAAAATGTGTACATAATTGTGACAATGTCGACTGGGAGTGAGTGCCTTTCCGGATTTTAAACACGCTGCGCAAACCTGTGACCGTAGTCGATTGAACCCCTTTGGACTCATTTCTCAAATTTGGGAAGTGCTGCCAAACGACTATGAACCAGTTGCAAGAGATGGCTTGACCATGATAATTCAAGGGTAGTGCCAGATTAGCTGAAGGCGCCAAGCTAATCTGGCACTGCTCTTGAATTATCATGGTCAAGCCATCTCCCTGATGTAGGAATCCGAGGCTAAAAAGGTTAAACACATTTTTGTCAGGCCGATTAATCAAAGTTAGACGCTGTGTGCTGTTTTGTTTTGATTCTTTCGGCGCGCTCCCAAACTAGTCGTCATTTCAAGAGACATAGATCCTTATCAGTGTGCCCCCGCATATGCGGGGGTCCATGAGGATCTATGTCTCTTCTTCGCTACTTGGATTTACAGCTGTGATCCTAAATGCAGAAGACGGCCGATGGAAATTCACTGTAATTATTGACGACTGATTAATATTTTACTGTTTAGTATCCTCGTATGCAGCGAAGCATAAACAGCCAATGCGCACACGGTCATCGGGCCGACATTGGCCCGCGCACGTCCGTGCGCTGGCCAACGGCGGCCACCATCGGGTCCGACGACAGCCAGCCACGTGACAGGCGGCTGAAATCTGATTCTTGCCTTCATTTGACCGACGGTCTATTGTCCATCCCACCCCTCTGACCCTTAAACCTCTCACCCACCCTCAATCCACCCACTTATTCGGTCAGAAGCCGTGCCGGCGGCTGCCCAACAGGCAAGTGGTCCTGTGGTCCAAGTGGTCCAATGAAAATCTGTGATGCGCGCCGTGTTTTGGTACTCATGCCTCCGTCCAGTCCACACTATGACCCGGCGTCTATCGAGGTCGATTATTTCCTTGTGAATCAGCTGCAGGAGACATAGATTCTCATGAACTCCTGCTGCTGCTGCAGGGGCTCCTGAGATTCCATGTCTGTTGCGAGAAATCGTAAAAGAAACGCATGTACGTTATAGTTCTACCTAGCGTACGATACCGGCATTTCCGTGTTCAAGAAATCTGCCAAGGTTCGCTCGAAAGAATCTGTGTTTAGCTGTATTGTTGTCTAAAATGACAGGTACGCAGACACAGACTTTAACCCATTCAGCGCCAACACCCTGCAGCTGGAGACTGATTGACCATGATACTTCAAGGGTAGTGCCAGATTAGCTTGGCGCCTTCAATCCACCTCCTGCAAATGGTACATAGTCGTTAAAGTAACACTTTCGAAATTCGGGAACTGCGAAAATGGCGCTAAAAGGGTTGAGAAATAGTTATGCTTCTTCTTGATTGGGTTTGGACTGTTGTTTTGTACGTCTCGGCTCCTCTGGCAGAGGGGGGCGGGGGGGCATTTTGTGACTGTACGAAACCCTTGTTGGTCCAAGCGCTGCTATGACTGTGGCCAGTGTGGTCACTATCCGAACGCTTGTACTGACTCAGCACCACCCCCTCCACCCGAGCTTCATACTCACCTAACCCCTCGACCCCCCCCCCCTACCCCTCCTTCCCCCACGCGCACACACAGATTGTGAGTCTGCCTTCCCATCCCCTCCCCCCCCCTCCCCCCTCCCCCTAATCTAATAGCTAAATGCTCAAAGCTTCGTCTGCTAACAATTGATCAAAAATACAACGTGGTCCCAATTATCATAGGCTGCGATCCGTCTCGTTTCGCTGCACATGGCCGGCATCAGATTATCTGTGGACTCGAAATTAGGGGCTTCGCTGCAGCTGCGGTGTAATTTCTGTGCTGGTCTGTGATTTTTGACCTTACGGGTTTATGAGCCGTAAGGTCCAAAATCACATACTGGCACACACACAGACAAAGCGTCGCTATATCCGACCGTGGTGACGTCCAGCGTTGGTGTAAGCGAAGCCGACTAAGCATGTAACTCTGACAACCCTGCTTCTATCTACCTCAACACCCCACCACGGCACCCAACGCTCACCTTACCCCTCCCCCTCATCCCCCTACCCCACCCCCTCACCGCCACCCCTCCTACACCCAAAACACATAGACAAAGGCACTACCCTTCTAGCACTACCTCTGTTCACCTTTTACAATCGAGCGAACACCTGTCTGATCCGACTGCTTGATTTGGAGGCCGCGGGCAGTTCGGACGTCCGCCCCGGCCTACCTAACTCCAACTGCTTGATTTGGAGGCCGCGGGCAGTTCGGACGTCCGCCCCTACCTAACTCCGACTGCTTGATTTGGAGGCCGCGGGCAGTTCGGACGTCCGCCCCTACCTAACTCCGACTGCTTGATTTGGAGGCCGCGGGCAGTTCGGACGTCCGCCCCTACCTAACTCCGACTGCTTGATTTGGAGGCCGCGGGCAGTTCGGACGTCCGCCCCTACCTAACTTCGCTTCTACGCTTAACCCTAACCCATCTGCTTCAATCTGAGGCTCAGCAGGAGTCGATCTCGGTAAACAAGAAGCATAGATTCTCATGAGCCCCTGCATCTGCTGGGGTTCATGAGAATCACTGGTCCTTGCGGATGGAGTTGCGAGTTGTGTGGACAGTCTCAGTGCTGTCAGTCCCCGATCACTTCGGTGCCAGTGGGGCATTAAACTGGATATAACTAACTAAAATCTCAGTGCTGTACGTTAAGTTGTGGCCAGACAAAGAGGAAGCGACTTGCGGCATGTGAGGGGAGTCTGTCACTCTGGACCTTAGAGCTATTATGCCAGGTCCAAAATCACAAACCAGCTCCTAAAAAGGTCACAAGGTTCAAATATTATACATCCGCGCACATATGTCAGGAGCATTTGTCTTTAAGTGCTCATTCTCTGTGACAAAGCGGACACTGTGTGCCATTGATTTTTACGATCAAGGCGTTTGTTGAAGGTAGGGGTGGGGGAGGGTGGGTTAGGAGGGGCTGGGGGGGGGGGAGGGGGTGTGGAGCCACACTGGTTGTCTCTTTCGATTCGCTACCGCTGAGGGAGAGAACCAGAGTCCGCGTGGCTGTCTGAGTACTACACAAGGTCCGTCAAAGACATGTCGGACAAGTGTAATCCTAAAACTACACTCCCAAGTTTGAATCTCGTGTTCTGTCGAACCATAACATCTGATATCCTTGAACACAAGTTTGTGGAATATTCCCACCATCTAGAATGTTAGCCATTAGACTTGCGTCAACAGTTGTCCTTTATAGTCAATTTTTAGACGTGACTGACATGAACTAGACGTGACTGACATGAACAAAATTAGCCTTCCACTAACAATGCCTCCTCTAGAAGAGCAAACACAGATGTGAATGTTGTTAGACAAGGCTCAATACGAGAAGGAGAACGTTAAAAGAGGATTAATTTATGCCAGTGGTAGACGCATTGCACTAAACAAACGGACAAAATAATCATACCCAACACCCTCAGAAATTGACCAAGAAAACATAAACTCAAAAACTTAAAAACCCCTCTCCTTCCAATTCCACCTCTAAACTCCTTAACCCCCCACTCCCCACGTTTCACCAACCGATCACCCATTATTGCCCCTCCCCCTCCCCCTCCAAACCCACCCCTCCATTCCCCTCACCCCCCCCCCCCCCACCCCCCCCCCCCCACCCCACCCCCACACACACACACAAAATCGGTCTAATATTTTCAGAGAAATAGCAGGAACAAATAAACTGATGGGAATCGCACGCAGACAGACATACTAACATTGAGTCTTCTGTAGAAAATGGAGGGAGTAATCCGGAAAGGGGGTGGGGGGGGGGGGGGTAGGGGTAGGAGAGCGGTCATAAAACACAGGAGTTTTAGAAGCAGAAATGTGCATATTCCCACCCGCGGCCGTTAAATCCGTCGTGTAAAACAATCCTTGTTGTTTATCTAGGGGTGTCGGGTCTGATTTTTAGGCGGCTCGTCTTTACGTCACCGGCGACTCTGAAGGACTCCACAAACACAGCGCACTTGACTGAAGTTGTGATTATCCGTTCTGCCCCTGTTCACTCGGCCGAACATCTGCAAGAGGCATAGATCCTCATGAGCCCCCGCATTCGCGGGGGCTCATGAGGATCTATGCCTCTTGCTAGGTACATGTATATATGGGTTCCTTGGAAGAAGAGGCGTTTGGATGTTCGAGAGTACACCACTGGAGCTTCTTTTTCTTGTCTCTCTCCCAGGGTGATACGATCATGTCCACAGAGATGTATAGAGGGAACGCCCGATGACATCCTCTCGGTGGGACGCGCAGGTGTGCAACGGGAAAGCAAGAGGTATGTTTTGTGCTGGCCTGTGATTTTAGACCTTGTGCTGTAAGATCCCAACCACAACCCATCCCAAAGGGAATAATTTGCAGACATTTCAACTGAACAAAATTGGAGACAAAAAGGTACAACAACAACAAAACACTAAAATAAAATAAAAGTA
The DNA here is from genome assembly GCA_036245525.1 of Semisulcospira habei. Taxonomy (NCBI): domain Eukaryota; kingdom Metazoa; phylum Mollusca; class Gastropoda; family Semisulcospiridae; genus Semisulcospira; species Semisulcospira habei. Next base: position 135,753,800 of record BTPG01000001.1, read on the forward strand.
CAAAATTGTCAAATAAAGTAACAGGCAAAGATATTTGTCAGCATCAATAGCCTGGTTGGACCATGGCAATCCGTGTTTCTGGCTTGTGACACAGACAAAATCAAACAGATTTTTTTTAAAAAACCACAGAAACACAGATAAAATATATACACAGACAGACTGACACTAGCTCTCTCTCTCAAATTCACCTTTTGTGTTCGTTAATTTTTTCCTTGATTTATTTTCTTTGTATGCTGTGTTTGTTTTCCTGTTGTGTTCTGTTTTGTTTACAGACAGCTTGTAAGACAGACATTGAGTTGCCCAATAGCTTTCAGTATCCTGCGATAAAAAATTCATCATCATTTCTCTCTCTCTCTCTCTCTCTCTCTCTCTCTCTCTCTCTCTCTCTCTCTCTCTCTCTCTCTCTCTCTCTCTCTCTCTCTCTCTGTGACAGCCCTCTATCTCTCTCTGTGACGTACTAGCAAATCCACGCCGGCATAAAGCACACTGACATTAAGACAAAAGCAGACAGAGAGGTGAGTAATAAGCAAGCCGCTAACTGACAGACCAAATCCACAGACGTCTCAAAGCAAACTGTTTAATCCCCTCCTATCTGTCGCCTAGAATACCGGAATGTGGCGCGCTAAAACAGTACCACGACCCAGAAAAAGACATCGTTTCTAAAATCCGTGGTTAATTCAACGCCAAATAGCCCCAGCCTTCCCGGGAACATGGATGTCAGCAAGAGATAGATCCTCATGAGACCCTGCACCTGCGGGGGGCTCATGGGGATCTGTGCCTCTTGTGCGATGAGCCGCCATGAGATTGAAAACTGTATTCCAGATTTTGCAGATGTTCCCTGAAGACTGCGTTTCCGTTTTGAAGACAGACCGGCCATGATAGTACAAGGGTTGTGCCAGAATCGCTTGGCGTTTAAAGGCGCTAAGAAGAGTTTATGGCACAGTTCAGCAGTCAGATAGAATATGATAGTTCAAGGGTGGTGCCGGAATAGCTTGGCGCCGATAGGCGCCAAGCTATTCTGGAACCACCCTTGAACTATCATGGTCGATATATCCTTCTTTTCTTTTTTTTTTTTTAGAGCAAATGTCTGAAACGTTTGAGCTATTTTCTCTCTCTCTCTCTCTCTCTCTCTCTCTCTCTCTCTCTCTCTCTCTCTCTCTCTCTCTCTCTCTCTCTCTCTCTCTCTTTTCTTTTTTTTTTCCACTTTTTTATTTTTTTTTTTTAAACTTAGATTTCACCCTAGTCGCAGTGACGTCACCAGTAAATACATAAAACTGAATGCAACTTGACACGGTGCGGTCTGAATTTGACAGCAATCGAAAATAATATTAAATTGAACGCAATATCATGACATGGATTTTGATAGAACATGACTCAACTTTGAGCATGACATGAGTTTGAACGCAATTGAAAAACACTTAAAAGACGAATGCACATTATATGACTTCTATTTGATATAGAAAGTACAAACAGCGTGAATTTCAACACTGACGTTGTACAATGGCCTGATTTTTTACACTTACAACCTGAATTTGATGTCACTGAATACTGAAATCCTCTGGATAAAAAAACACAAACGCAAATGAACTAACAAGAGACACAGATTTTCATGAACCCCCGCTAGACGCGGGGGCTTATAAAGATCTATGTCTCTTGCGCCGGGACGTAAGGAAGTTCGCTGGCAAAGGGAAATAATGCTTCAAAACCACAAATCAAAGGGACACAAAGCAGGTGTCAGACGGGGTAAATTTCCTAAAACAAACTTTAAAAAATCTCGCGCACATTTTGCGTCAGGTTACATAAAATTCACCTGAAATTGACAACAGCGTTGAATAACAAGGGATTAAAAATGAAGTGTCCTGTGATCAGACAAACTAATTATTAGCATGTGGGTAAGTTCCTTGTCAATCAAACTGTCAAACTCTGGAACAGAGTGGCTTTCCTTCTCCACACCCTGTTTTATTGACTCGTTTGATCTTGTCAATTCACGCCTTCCCAAATAAATAGCAGGTTACGTTCATTCTAGGTGATTGGTGATTTTTGGAGACGGTGTCTATGCGCTAGGACAGGCCCATACGCGCTCAACCTGAGCTTTCACGTGTCTTCCTTTAGTTTAGTTCCATTCTACGGAAAGGAGTGAGTATTTTTAAATAAATGAATGAATGTGTATTCTTAAATGAATGAATGAACGAACAAACGAACACATGAATGAATAAAGAACGGGGCTATTTGACCCTGAAAGTGATTTCGCGTGGATGGATAGGGTGTGTGTGGAGGGGCAGACATGAAGTTTTACATCTGCAGGCAGGTGGTGAGAACCAGTCCATCCAAAACCCATTCTGGTTACCCAACCCCAATAGCAAAACCCCCACCCGGGTCTGCCCTGGGGGACTTGGGTGGGGTTAACTACTTTTAGTTCCCAGGGTCACCCTGGTCAGCCCCACAGGGTGGGGTTTCCCCTCTATTCTGGGGCATGTGTTTCTGTCTACCCTTGGTCCATTCACCTGTATTTTCCTTTTTTAAACTCTCCCTACTGTCTGCACTTACTGTTGATATTGGATGTGTGTTGCTAAATGGTCTCAGGTTTATTTAGCGTATTAGACCGGCTGACGACATACATTCAGTATTCTGTTTAGTTGGGGTTTTTTTTTTTTCACAAGCAGTGCATTCACGTCCTGAGAAAGTCTTGTTGCTGTCGGGACGTTTAAGCAATGTACAACCAACCAACCCAACAGCAAAACGCCCTCGTGCCGATGTGGGGCCGATATCGGCCCAAGGACTTTTGCTTATTGGAAACACTTCGATCATCCAACACGCGTACACAATCGTTCTCCCCAACATCAAGTCAGACACCGTCAGTTCAGTTTAAGGAACAGCTGGGGCCGATCTTGGTCCGCAAGTGGCACAGATCCTCGTGTCCCCCCCCCCCCCCTGCAGGGGCACACGAGAATCTATGCCGCCTGCAGACTGAGGTCGCTTGACGATGGACTCAGTAATAGTCCTGTGATAACAATTTTCGATGGCCATCAGCTGACCTCTGGTCCTGATGTCAGCGATACTGAAAGACATAGATCCTCATGAGTACCTGCACCACAGCGTTCCGTCTGCAAAAGGTATAGATTATCATGAGCCCCTGCTGTCGCAGGGCCTCATGAGAATCTATGCCTTTTGCCGATTAGTAAGTTATGGTTATGGCTTACGGTGAACTAAGCGACTGTTTAGCTATACAGAGTGTGTAATGAAGACAGAGAATGACTGCGTGGTGAGTGTTGGGGGTGGCATGGCAGGAAGGAGGTTTGGGGGAGGGGAAGAAGCAGGGAGGGGCGCTGGGGTGGGGGGGGGGGGGACTGATTATAAACTGACCGCCTGATGTAGATTGTCATCACAGAGATGCACGCCAGCCGCCAGTAATTTTACACTGTACATACTGCCCACCCGCCTCTGTCCCTCCCTCCCGCCCCCACCCCCCCCCGCCCCCACCCCTTCGCCCCCCCCCTTCCCCACACACACACTTCCCTTCGATCCCGACCCCTTCTCAGTAAACATAGCTTTCACCAAGAGACCTAAATCCTAATCAACACCTGAAGACCAGTAAAAGACAAAGAAGGCGAGCCTATTGCAGACAGAGCAGACCAACTCGACAGATGGGCCGAGTATTTTGAAGAGTTACTGAACAGACCTAGCCCACCCGACCCCCCCGACATCCAGCCGGCAGAGACCGACCTACCCATCAGCTGTGACAGACCCAGCCGGGAAGAGATCAGAAAAGCAGTGGCATTTTTGAAGAATGGCAAAGCAGCAGGGCCAGATGGCATCCCAGCGGAGTCTCTGAAAGCAGACCTAGAGACAACAGTTGAGATGCTGTACCCACTGTTTGGAAAGATCTGGGAAGAGGAGGTGATGCCGGCTGACTGGAAGGAGGGGTACCTAATCAAGCTTCCCAAGAAAGGTGACCTCAGCAAGTGTTCCAACTACAGAGGAATCACCTTGCTGTCAGTACCAGGAAAGGTCTTCAACAGGATCATCCTAGAAAGAATGAAGAGCTCCGTTGACCCCCAGCTGAGAGACCAGCAAGCAGGATTCAGGAAGAACCGATCATGTACAGACCAGATCGCCACTCTCCGCATCATCGTGGAACAGTCTCTGGAGTGGAGCTCCCCGCTGTACGTCAACTTTGTGGATTATGAGAAAGCATTTGACAGCGTGGACCGAGAGACTCTGTGGAAACTCCTACGACACTACGGTGTACCCACAAAGCTCGTCCGCCTGATCAAGAGCAGCTATGATGGCATGACATGTCGCGTGATCCACGAAGGGCAGTTCACCAGAGAGCTCCAGGTCAGAACTGGTGTCAGGCAGGGGTGTCTGCTGTCTCCGTTCCTCTTCCTACTGGCCATAGACTGGGTCATGAAGATGACCACAGAGCACAGACGAAGTGGAATACAGTGGACACTGTGGACACAGCTTGACAACCTCGATTTTGCAGACGACTTGGCATTACTGTCCCACACTCATCAACAAATGCAGGACAAGACCACAAGGCTTGCTGACATCTCGTCCCAAGTGGGCCTCACCATTCACAAACAGAAAACAAAGACAATGAGGCTGAACGCAACCAGGGAAGAACCAGTCTTGCTTGCTGGCACCCCGTTGGAGGAGGTGGAGTCCTTCACCTATCTCGGGAGCATCATAGACAAAAAAGGCGGCACTGATGCAGATGTCAGAGCACGAATCGGTAAAGCCAGAGCAGCCTTTCTCCAGTTGAAAAAAAGTGTGGAGTTCCAGAGAGCTGTCACAACACACCAAAGTCCGGATTTTCAACTCCAATGTAAAAGCAGTTCTCCTATATGGAGCAGAGGCATGGAGATTGACAAAAACCACAGTCAACAGAGTACAGACCTTCATGAACAGTTGCCTTAGAAGAATTTTGAAAATCCACTGGCCAGAGAAGATCAGCAACGTGAGACTCTGGGAGAGAACAGAGCAGATAACAGCAGAGAATGAAATTGGGCGAAGAAGATGGGGATGGATCGGTCACAGTCTGAGAAAGCCAGCTTCCAGTATCACTAGGCAGGCATTGTCATGGAACCCCCAGGGAAAGAGGAAAAGAGGTAGGCCGAGAAACTCCTGGCGTCGAGACCTCCAAGCAGACATCAAGAGACTGGGAACCACCTGGAGCAGAATCGAAGGAGAAGCACAGGACAGGAGTTGCTGGAGGTCTCTCGTCGACGGCCTATACCCGGGTAGGGGTGACAGGCGTAAGTAAGTAAGTAAGTACCATACAAGGGTTCATTAGGATATAGGCCACTTTCTTAGTGCAAACATTATTTAATCAGATGGTCCTCCGAGGTTTCAAGTAACTCGTTGTTGTTTGCTTTGATTTGACCATTGTTTGCGTCCCTGGGCCCAACACTTGCGGAATCGCCCAGCAGGGTGAGAGGACTGCGTGTATGGCTGCTTCTAATTACCCCTTCTACGTTGGCGGCCACCCTCCGGCTTCAAATGAATTTCAGTGAATGAGTGGCCGGCACACCATCTTCCAAACTGACACAAGCAGCCACCCACTCGGAGAGCCAGAGTGGGCAAAGATGAAGATCGCAACGTGACGAGACGTGTCACGCGTATCAAGAGGGTACTAACAGCGTGACGTGGTGCTGCAGCAGTCACGACCCAGATGGAGTGGCAGGTCTTTGTTTGTGACAGGCCTTTCACGTGGCAAATTTAACCCAACCCAATCACTGTCGAGAAAAAGTAAACATAATGCAGCCACAAGAGGCATAGATCCTCATGTACCCCTGCAATTGCGCGGGCTCATGAGGATCTATGGCTCTTGCCGACACCGCTTTGAATCCATCATCCCGGGAAGGTTCGGGAACTTGGGCGTTGAATTAACCAAAGTCTGCGTCCACTGGCAGTAAATGGGTTAAAATTACTTCAGAATGTCACTGTTTTTCTGTAAACCCCCTCAATCCCACACAAACTCTGCATTTACTTACCGCAAAACCCCACAAAATGTTAAAACTTACAATAATGCAGAAAAAGGACACTCAGAAAGCTAGCTGATTGATACCGTGAGACACCAAAAATGGTTCCGTCTAAGCAGAGCAGAATTTCAGCATATACGTGAACTTAACTACCCTCCTCCTCCTCCCCCGGTCCCGCCCCCCCCCCCCCGCCCCCACCCCCGCCCCCTTATGAAATTAAAAGAAGCATTATATTTCCATCTCCCCGTTTTGCACGTGCAATGTCAGCATATCCGCTCACGTCACCGTGCGGCTGGATTTTCGCGTTAGTTTCAAAAGATCAAGTTTAAAATCAGAATATTGTCTTACTATTAAACGTATAAGCTTGTTGGTTTGCGAGATCGACTTTCAATCATAATGGCTGTGGTTGAAAAAAGCTGACAGAATTAAAAGAAGCACTTGATAATAGTTCCAATGTTCTCGTTTTGCACGTGCAGTGTCAGCATATCTGCGCGCGTCACCGCGCGGTCGGATTTACGAAAACCAGTTTCAAAAGAGCAAATTTAAAATAAAAATATTGTCTTACTATTAAACGTACAAGCCTGTTGGTTTGCGAGATCGACTTTCAATCATAATGGCTGTGGTTGAAAAACACTGACAGACACTGGAAATATCTAAGCTAGTGCTCACTGGACCGTGAAAGTAGGTCACATCCGGTTTCGTGTTTTGTTCCTGGGACTGACGTCCCTTTAGGAAGTGCTTTTTTTTATCGTGCAATGGCTGAATACTAAATTTAAAACACCTCCTACATTTAAGTAACGCACATCTTGAGCTGCAAATCAATCAATCAATCAATCAATCAATCAATCAATCAATCAATCAATCAGTCAGTCAGTCAGTCAATCAATCAATCAATCAATCAATCAGTGCAATGATCCTAATATCAACGTATTTTCAACTTAGTTACTTAAACCAGATTTATGTAAATTGGACTAGATGGCAAGAGACCTAGATCCTCATGAGCCCCCGCAGGTGCGGGGGCTCATGAGGATCTAGGCCTCTTGCGCATGCCGGACTGACGCTAGTTTCCGGAAATGCCTATTCAGCATGAAAGAAGACGCGGTGAATGCAACGCCGCGCAGAGAAATAATCAATTAAACTATTCACACAGCGAAGGGGAGTTCGAAACGCCTGCACTCAAACCCTGCCTACGCGAACTGCCTTTATAACGCACGTCATACTGAGGCTAAAAGCTTCAAATGTGCACACTGCCATATGCAAGCTACATTATAGTACTTGCAGATAAGGATACAGACCAATGGCTTTAGTTCAAGGGTGGTGCCAGAATAGCTTGGCGCCTAGAGGCGCCAAGCTATTCTGGCACTACCCTTGAACTATTTTAGTCAAACTTATTTCACACACTGGTGTATTCCCAATGATAAGGGTGAATGGAACGTCCTACTTTATCTGTGTAGCTGTGACCGACCGACTGTGTAGCTGCGACCGCCTATCTAAAACGGCGAGAATTTCACTCTTGGTCTACAAGCCGTTTAGATATATGCGCAGCTTATACGTGGCTATTTTTCCAAAGACTTTTCATGTGTCGTTGTTTTATGAAGATGAAGGTCACGTGGTTTGTTTGTTTGTTGTTGTTTTTTTCTTGTTTTTTTTTTTTTTGGGGGGGGAGGGGGGGGGGAAATGAACGCACGGAACGAAATTTGACGAACGAACGAAATAAACGAACGAAACGGACGGACGGACGAATCGATCCATCCATCCATCAATGAACAAACGAACGGACGGACATATTACTGAATAAAGTGTTTCCCTCGCCAGTCAAATGTGCGTTTCGTTCTCTCTTGTCCCCAGGTAAACAGCAACAACCTCAGTTGCCCCGCGCTAACTGAAGCAATCTGCCGGCTCCAAACTCTCTCCCCCACCCTGTGGGAATAGGCTCCCCCGGGGGTGCGGCGTGGGATGCCGTTGATTAGGTCATTATCCCCCTCCCTCTCCTGCCCCTCCCCCCCGTGGCGATTACGGCACGTGGCAGATACCTACCCACTCCTGCACCAACACCCCGTCCATCTGCAAGAAGCACAGATCCTCATGGGCCCCCGCAAGTGTGGGGCTCATGAGGATCTGTGCCGCTTGTCATAGATATAAATTGTATATTTTCCGGCTCCTATGCTATGCTATTATTGAAGGGACAAGGACTTCCAGCTGGCGCTGATTTCGTCCGGATTTTTTTTTTTCCGGCTCCGTCTGTCCACGCTGGTTTTATTTTGAGTGAAACTCTTTTCTTTGTTGTTGGAGGAAGGAGGGGATGGTAGATAGGGGGGGAAGGGGGAGCAGAAATCAGTGTTACGTAGTCCTGCCTGGTTTGATAAAGATGTTGAGAGAGAGGGGAGAGAGAGAGAGAGAGAGAGAGAGAGAGAGAGAGAGAGAGAGAGAGAGAGAGAGAGAGAGAGAGAGAGAGAGAGAGAGAGAGAGAGAGAGAGAGACGTTATTTTCCAAGGATAAAAAAAATAGGTGCCCAAACCTTTTTTTCATTCTTGTCCTTGCTACACACTACAGGGGGGAAAATACCGAGCACACACACACACAAGAGAGAGACAGACAGTCAGACAGACAGAAAGAGACAGAGTGACAGAGTGTCACAGACAGAGACGGACACAACCAGAGACAGACGGACACAAGCAGGCAGACAGACAGACAGACAGACGAACATCACAATAACAAAAAACACGATAATGACGATAAGGTTGAAGTTTCAGATTCACAAAGAAACGAACGAATAGAAGGAACAAATAAATAAACAAACAAACAAACAAAAAACAGTCATTTAAACAAATAAACAAACTGTTCATTCTTCTTCTTTTTTATCAGAATCTACTTTTCAGTTAACGCTTTTAATATGTTTTCATATCCCTACCTCCACCTCAATGTGAACCTCGCGCTGGGACCATATGGCGTTGAGGCGCGTCCCCTGGGTGGTGGATAGGGGGTCCCTCGTGAGAGGGGTGCACCGAATGAAATAAGGTGCCGTGAACCAACATGGTCTAAGGGAAGGTGACCCCGACAGAAAACCCCTGGTCCTCCTAGTAAGGGGGTTGGGCGTGGGGGTAGCTTCCCCACCCTGCAAAAAAGGAAATAGCTACAAAAACGCCGACGAAAAGACTAACAGTAATTCCTTTCCTGGAGGAGGAAGGTTCTTCTACCAGAAGACTTATGACGTCCTGTGGTGAAAGCCGGAAGTCTTCGGAAGCCACAGGACCGAGCCGCCTCTCTCTATCCAGGGATACAACCAACCCCCAGGGAAAGAGGAAAAGAGGTAGGCCGAGAAACTCCTGGCGTCGAGACCTCCAAGCAGACATCAAGAGACTGGGAACCACCTGGAGTAGAATCGAAGGAGAAGCACAGGACAGGAGTTGCTGGAGTTTTCTCGTCGACGGCCTATACCCGGGGAGGGGTGACAGGCGTAAGTCGTAAGTCGACCTCAAAGTGAGCAGTAAGTACACACACCGCCACGCGAGCAGAAAAGATTAGATCTCAATGCAATACAACCATTAACACACTATTCAAAACATACCACCTCTACGTGCTTTCGTCGCTGTATGTCATGTCCCCACAGAACAGATTAAAGGATTAAGACGTGTTTCGGGTTGTTTTTAATGAGCCCTATTCTGTGATTTTGGACCTTACGGCTTTAGCCGTAAGGTCCAAAATCACAGACCTGCACACAAATAAGGCCCCAAACCACAGCCCAGCTTTTTCTTCTTTTTTTTTTTTTTTTTTTTCTTTTTTTTTTTTTAACGGCGACTGCCGATCCATGACAAAAATGTGTTTATTCAGTCCTGCATAGGCAAGGTGTCGCGGTTTGCGTAACCTGACTAGATTCTCATATTACGATATTCACAACTTGTCAATCAAAAGCAGTGAAATTGACGAAATTCGACACCATAGCTGTCGGGGTTTCTTGTTTGTTTGTTTTTTTTTTTGTTTTTTTTTTTTAATGCACCTGAATTTAAAAGATGTCCAGGTGGTCAGTGCGTGTGTAGTCAAACCACTTGCAGATTTACGCAGTTCAAAGCAAAGTTAAAACTTACCTTTTCTCGCAGATATTCGTGTGATCTCTACGGTTTTCTGTACACCCTACCCCCCCCCCCTTGCAGACTGTGTGTGTGTGTGTGTGTGCGTGCGTGCGTGCGTGCGTGCGTGTGTGTGCGTGTGTGTGTGTGTCGTTTTCGCCTGCGCATTGAGTTATATTATAAATATGAGAAATGCGCCATATAAATACCATGTGCTATTATTATTGTTATTGTTATTGTTATTATTATTATTATTATTCTTTTTATTATTATTATTATTTCGTCACTTGTTTTTTTAATAAACGCGCGGTTAGGTTCGTACACGTTTCGCAGTTTCTCGCTTGTATAATCTAAAATGATACTCAACCTTTGTCCTTGTGTTGCTGTTCGGCACGAAGGTAGGCCTATCATCTCTCACGATAGCGTTGAGGTGGGCTGGAATATGACCCGAGGTGCACAGATGCGGCTCGACGAAGCAAGAGGCATAGATCCTTATGCGCCCCCGCATTTGCGGGGCTAATGAGGATCTATGCCTCTTGCAAGTTGGATAGTGTTGCAGTATCTCCGAGATCACTTTATCAATGAGGTTCTTCTTAAGGCGGTATCGTTTTACCTAATTTAGTGTTTCGTTGACCCAGGACGGGTCGGGTTTTTCTTTCAAACACCCCCCCCCCTTCTCTCCCTGATACCCCCCCCCACCCCCCTACCCCACCCCACCCCCTCCCTTCCAAAGGGGGGTCAATCTGCGTGGGGGCCAAAAACAAAGCTCTTTCCTGTTATCTTGAATGGATTGTCTGCGCCTTAGAGACAAAAGAATTTAAGCGCGGGTTCGCCCCTCGAGGGCTGTCGAGTGCTTGTCCCTGGAGTACATTTTCTAGTGTCGTACCGAGTATATCGCGGACCAGTTGATTTATTTACGATCCCAAGAACAGATTAACTCATTCAGCCCCGACGGCCGCATTTCCCAAAATTTTGGAAGCGTCACTGATCTAACGACTGTGCACCAGTTTCACAGGAGATGGATCGACCATGATAATTCAAGGGCAGTGCCAGATTAGCTTGGAGCCGACAGGCGCCAAGCTAATCTGGCACTGCCCTTGAATTATTATGGTCGACCCATCTCCTGATGTAGTGCGTCAGGGCTGAGTGGGTTAACTAATACCCCTTTGTACAATGAAGCCACCGCTACTGTTCACAGCACCGGGAGGGGGGGGGGGGGGGGGGGGGGGCTGCAGGCACAACGGGTTTGACCCTTTGTCCGGTAGCGCGGCTTTTTGTCGCGATGGTTCCTGTAGGAATACCGCTACCGCTACCGACACCAAAAGGGTTAACACGCAAAACCCTACGTTCAAAGTTTCTTCTTAATTCGGTAGTGATCGTTTGAAGGCGGACTGTATCACCACACCTCAGGAGACAGACTGACCATGACAGTTCATGGGTGGTTCCAGAACAGGTTGGCGCGTTTAGACGATCGGTTAATTTTTATTTATTTATTTACTTTTTTATTTTTTATTTTTTTTGATGGGGTGGGGTGGGGGGTGGGGGGGGGGAGGCGGCGACAGATATCTTGCACACGTGTATTTCAACAGTTCTTGAAATGTTTTATAACACAGCTCTAAGACTGTTTACACGATTCACAAGCGCATGAACAGTATCGTTTCTTGAAAGAAAGAAAAAAGTGTCTAAATGCGTAAATATACCCGGCATTTAAAAAAAATTATCTCAAACGAACATGGGCCAAATATTAGCGCAGTAAATGTATATTATGCATACACGCTTTGAAGCGAGTGCGTCCCAATTTAATGTCTCGGTACACACACTTTGTCCCCAGAAAAAAATATTTCTATTAGACTTTCCAAACCGGGTTGTCCCCGCTTCTGTGTGCTGGTCTGTGGTTTTGGACCTTACGACTGTAAGGTCCAAACTCATAGACCAGCACACATCATTCCTAAGAAAGTAGCGTCCAAACTCACAGGCCAATCCAAGTTTTATTCTCGTCCGCGGGCCGCAGATAGGGCTGTGACGGAAATTCGGCCGGACTGGTGGACCCAATTAAAGTCATGCCACGAATGTCAAAAGCACACATAAATATGACGAGCCACCGAGTCTGACAGGCAAGCACGCTACGTATTAAAAGCTGTTCTTAGATTTATGATATTCGTGCGTGATTGCTCATTGGAAAGCGGCCGGGTTGTCTTCCACCGTGGACTTCATCCGTTCTTGAGGGTTTTGAAAAAGTATGATCAAGCTGACGTTTGCAGACGACAAGTTTTCAATATCAGCTGTACAACTTTTGTGAAGTCAGGAGCATGAGCCTTTGACTGAAATCCTCTTACCTCCTCCTCAGAGGAACAGGGGTACAAATGGTACTAACAAGAGGCATAGATCCTCATGAGCCTCCGCGACTGCGGGGGCTCATGAGGATCTACGCCTCTTGAAAATGAAGCAATCGTTGCATGCATAAAAGCAGTCGACATATATTTTGGTTTGAACTGCCTGCGTTGTGGACTCACGGACTATGGAAAATACGATAATGAAAACGTTTAATTGAGTTTTGAATTCTTTTGTAAATTTCAACGCATGTCGTAACACGCTCTGACACACAGGCTGCCGTAGAAAAAGACCTGCATTACTATGCGTACCTATTTACTGCAGCATTTCACTCATTCTGTCCCGCTGTCAGCACAGGCTACGGTTGAGATTTTTTTTTTCAGGGTTGCGTCGATTTTCGGTGTCAAATTCCCTTGTTTTGTTCCCCTCTCATAGTTTTATTCAAAATGTTGACCAGAGAATGAATTGCCTCCAATGGTCTAGTTGACGTCTGAAAGTGGTTCGAGCAATCTCTCAGTACGGCGCCTACGGAGTCGCTCCGGCCAGCGTGAACCCTTTATAATTTTAGCAAACAGAAACTCTAATAGCACGCGGTATGCCTTGGCGTGGAAACAAACTGCAACGCAGTGCAGCCCCCCGTGAGCAGACGGATTGATCAGTTCAGAGTGCGAGATATCAATAAGAGGTGCACAGATTCGCATGAGCCCCAGTGATTCGAGATTCATGCACAAGAGCTATTGATCCTCATGAGCCCAAATGGATGTGCCTGGAAAAGATCGTGAGACTGAAGCGCGGTGACAAACACCGAGATACGAAACTTGATTGAGAAAACGCATGTATACAGGAAACTCGAAATGTATATCAGCATAGGCTTTGATTCTATTAAGCCCCAGGGATTTTTTTTTAGGTTTAGCAAGAGGCATAGATCCTCATGAGCCCCCGCAGCTGCGGGGGCTCATGAGGATCTATGCCTCTTGTTGAAGAGAGGAGAGCCCCCACCCCCACCCCACCCCCTACCCCCCAACACACACACACACACACGCACAAACCAATCAACCATTTCGGGGCGACACGCTGACGGAGTCGCCGTGACCTTAATGGCCTGGGTCACGTGTGACACTGAGCCGTTTCAACAAATCAACAGACTCCCGCTATTCTAGTTTGACAGATAGTAAATCCAACAATGACATAATAAAGCTAGTCATTCCCCCCTCGATCACCCAATAGAGCAAGCCATTTCCCCATTCGTCACGAAATAAAGCTCATGTATTTCGCCACTTCGTCCCGCCGGCAAGTATGAGTAATTCATTTTTTCAGCTTGTCACGTAACAAAGCTAGTCAATTTTCAGGTTTATCGTGTAATAAAGCTACTTTTTTTTTCAATTCGTCACGTTCTTTTTTCCCCAGTTTGTCACGTACTGAAGATTCTCTTCCTATCCATCGGGAAAATAGTCCTTTCAGTCACGTTTTATCAGATACGGTTAATTAATTTTCCCCCAATGAAACCATCTGCGTATACATTTTTAGAAACTGAAAACATTATTTTTTGATTTTCGGATAATTCTGTTAATTACACCGTAATTTCCCATTTCAAAGCTTAACAAAGTTAGTAGTGTGATTTGTCCCGTTCATCATTAAAGCTAGTAATTTTTTAAGCTCCTATGTTTTTGGTTTTCAGCTTATCTCATAATAAAAGCCAGTAAGTTTTTTTTTTAAAAACCAGATTTGTGGTAGTTGGACTAGCCGCAACCAAATGTATCGGGTAATCAAGCTAATTTTCTGAGTCAGTTTTTCGTGTCTTGTCAGTGGTAAACATTGAACTGATAACCCACTGCGCATTAGGCCATCGGGCCGACGTCGCCCGCCGTCGGCCTGCTCACGGCCGTGAGCAGGCCAACGGCGGGCGACATCGGTCCTTTGTCCTTTTGTGCAGTGGGAATTTGAGGGGGGGAAAACTTGCCTTTAAGAACGTATCAAGTCATTTATTATTATTATTATTATTATTATTATTATTATTATTATTATTATTATTATTATTATTATTATTATTATTATTATTATAACGTCCTTTCAACGGATAGCGCTGAGTGATCATTCGAAAAAACGAGACCAGACGTTAGGACAAAAATTGGTAATCGGTTTGAACAAGAAATAACAGGCAGTCTTTTCATCACCCCCCCCCCCCTTCCCTCTACCCCCTAACGAGCGCTGGTCTGTGATTTTGGACCGTAAGGTCCAAAATCACAGACCAGCGCAAAATATCTCTGAGTGTTTAAATGCAAACAGTGCGGCCGCACGTCATTTCATCCGTTGAAACGCCGGGACAAGTCCAAACCCGAAGCTTAAGTTTCAGATTATGCATCGCGTACGCCTAGGCTAACACAGACAAAGCTACCCGGGGTGCGAGTCCTTGGGCGAGCTCCACACGACTGAACCTGTTTGTGCAGGGGGAAACAGGATGTAGGACTACGCTGATTACTGACAGCAGAAGACGTTGCACAGGGGTTTCTCGTGAGCCCCTCCGTGGTGTTAGTCGTTGCGCGACCCACCGACAACCTGATTTGTGTTAGGAAAAATGGTGCGGAGAACTGTGAGTGTCACTAATACCCGCAAAGAGGCATAAATTCTCGTGAGCCCCTGCAACTGATTGCAGGGGCTCATGAGAATCTATGCCTCTTTCAAATACGTAGTTTCGCTGCAGGGAGGAGGGGCCGGGGAGGGAGGGGGCATGAGAGCCTATGCCTGTTGCAGTATGAGTCAGTTCGCTGGGGTGGTTTCAGTTAAATGGGGTACAGAAATCATATACTTCCCACCCGTTTCGAGTACAAAGAAAACCCAACGCACCGTACATTAGACATCTTAACTAGTACCAACTGGTACGCAGCGAACCAAAAGCGAACCAAAACCAACTGAATTATGAACAAACAAAATAGTGTTCAGTCAAGCATTCTAAACGGTCACTTTGTGTAAGCAGGTTCGTCACCTTACTCAGTAAGCGACCGCATACGTATGCGGTCTCCTCTACTAAGCGGCCACACGTGACGGTGTGGGATTACTGAGTGGAACTGCGCACTGGTCTGCTTAGGAGGAAAAGAACTTTGAAACTAATTGTAGAACAAAATGACAGAAGCAGTTGGGCCGTCCTACACCCCCCCCCCCCTTCCCCCAACCACCACCACCCTCCACGCCCTCCCCGAGAGACCCCCTCCCCTGTGAGAAAATACAGGAACGAAGCGACAAACAAACCTCCTATCAGTGTCATGGGTGCGTTTTTCATCCGATGATAAGGCACGATGGTTAATTGTCGAGAGTCGGTAAAGAAACACGCACTGGCCGAGCCTGTCCTGGCCGCGCGACTCCAAGACGAACAGAATAGCCTGCCCTTCTCACACATCTGGTCCCAGCCGCCAGGTTACCCCGCCACTACCCTGGAACTATCGCGGCCTGTCCGTCGCATCCATTAACTGGGACCCTAGTCCTTTTGGACACCTCTCGAAGGTCTTAAAGTAACTGGGTGTGAATGGGGGGGCGGGACAGTTGCATGAGGGAGCTTAGACCTGCGCCAGCCACTAAGCAATGTGCTCCGCTATAGCGGAGCACCTTGCTTAGTGGCCGGCGCAGGACTAAGCTCACTCATGCAACTAACCCCTTGGCTGCTAGGGACGATAAAGATCGGCAGAAAAGACACGTCATTAGTTGTGCGCCTTTTCATCCGCGCAGTGGTGCCATCAGTAGCAGTCACCGGATTTCTAACCATCTTCACAACTTGAGAGTTCAATAAATTGTCTGCAACTCAGTTGTAACTGACTCAAACAGGCCAGCGATGACTGCAGCGGGAGAAAGAAAACAAAAAAAGACCACTTAAGGCGGCTACACATAGACATGAATCCGGTACGAAACTGATCTGAATCGTCCGAAAACAGAAAAACAAAATCGTGCAAGTCCTTTTCATGTTCGCGTAGTGTTTCCATATGTCCGATGCCATAAACGAATTCGCATCCGGCTTCGAACGAGAATAGCGCAATTTTTGAAGGAAACTTGCAACAGCGCGTCGGGTAGTTCGGTTCGTGTTCGTATCGGATTCGTGCTCATGGAAACGTAACTTTAGAGTTTATTGGTTTAGTCACATGACTGGCAAACTGAAGAGGAGGGAAATTTTATCAACAGTTCGCAATTAACACATTCTGGCCCCAGGACCGAAATCCCCAAATGTTGAAGTTGCCGTCTGAAGGACTGTATTACAATTCTAGAGACAGATCGAGCATGACAGTTCAAGGGTGGTGCCAGAATAGCTTGGCGCCTACGGGCGCCAAGCTATTCTGGCACCACCCTTGAACTATCATGCTCGACCCATGTCTTGCTGCGGTGTGTTGGGGCTGAATGGGTTAACCTGATTCACGCCTCCAATCGTCGCACTACAACTGCCAAAAACAGTCTCCGAGTTACCTGCCAAATGACTACTCAACCTGAGGATGACACGTGCATAACACGGATTGAACTGCCAGGCCACGCCAACAAGAGGCACAGAGCTAAAAGGGCTCACCACTGAAAATCTTTGCCCTACTGACAAATGAAGCAAGTTGTGACTCTGAACGGCGCTTCGACTGAAGCCGAGGACAGGACCAGTCTGATGCATATTGGTAATCATGTATTGACTCAAGCTGGCTAATTGGGTATTTAGAAACGAAGGATTTTTTTTTTTAATAATCATTTTGCCACTGCGACGGTGATGTCAACTGTGTGCTGGTCTGTGATTCTGGACCAGCACGCAAATAGTCCTTAGCTGCGTGGGCAACTAAAAGAGAGTCAGTACAAAGTTTAGTGCTGTCCGGGTTGGAATTCTGTGGCCTCTCTAACTTTACTGGCAAATTGCAATGTCTAGTAACGGAACTGCGTGCTGGTCTGTGATTTTGAACCTTGCAGCTTCCAGCCGTGAAGTAAAAAAAATCACAGACCAGCGCACAAATTACTGAACTGATCAACGCACTGACAATGCCCGTAATAGGATCGCTGTGTGACGCTGGTGTAACTTGATACGCTGTGAAACGAAAAGCCTGCCATGGTATACACTTCATATTAACCGGGTGTGATGGAGTATTGGATACCCCGCCACTAACGCTTCATATCAGCCGGGTGTGCACTATAAAAAGTTATGGTACAATACTTCGTATCACTTAGAGTCCGAAATAGCTCAGGCGGTTAAGCGTCGGAGCAGGAGAGCGAAGGGAATCGCCGGGTCGTGGGTTCGAATCCCCGTCGCGGCCCAGGTAGCTGGACTCGCAATCCAGGGGGAAAAGACGGATTTGTTCAATAACATGTCCGTTGAAAGGTCCTGGTAAATCAAAGTGGCACAGTTGGAGTGCGCCTGAGTTGATCAGTGTTCAGATCGTACTCCATAGGCAATAGATTTCCCTGTCCCCATGAACCCACCCCGTCAAGGCCGTCCATGATCACTTTGGTGCCGTGGACGTTAAACTCGGAACTAATCGTAAAAAAAAACTTCGTATCAACCGCGCGGTATGGCGTATGGAACACACTACAAAAACCGTGGTACAACGCTTCTTGTTTTCATCCCTACGCCACACGACCAGTTACTTTAGTGCAAACCGTACCACGTGACCGTGATATAAAAACCCTTGTAGCGACAAATGGCGGACTTCTTGTAGCCCTCTTTGTGACGCACCTTGGATGCGAGTTTTTTTCTATAAAGGATCACAAAAACGTTCTAAAGTAAAAAGTTATTTAGTGTTGTTCGAAACAACAAGCACACTCAGTACTGGACTGACGGCAACGTCATGAAATATTTTAAATTACGTCATAACTGAATCTATTATGTATACGTCAGTCATGTATGGCGTGATCCAGGTTGGAAGATGTCTTCTTGATTATAGTTGAGAAATGAAAACTGACAAATACGTTATTGGTAGCAGGGGCTTGCTGCAGACCCTGGTAGGCCTGAGGGAGGTCAAAGGAACCATTGTCTGTATAGCAAACACCTGCGACCAATAACTTATAATATCAAATAGGTGTTACAGCGTGCGGAATACTGCACAATAAAAGCCATGGTATAATGCTTCATATCAACCAGGTGTTATAGCGTATAGTTACCTACATAGAGAGTACGCATCATGTACTCTCTTTACCGAGGATGAGTCCCGAGATAAGGTGGGTTATCTGCGTCACAAGACCGACACACTGATATCGATGAAATTTTACCTTTGTTATAAACTGATATGATACTTTGGGTGAATCATAACCACGACACGGCAATAGCCCAGTCATTGTTTAACGTTAAACGTGTTTAGATCGGTATAGTCGTGTCTTCGGTCCTCAAAAGAAGGTAGTTTGACAATAACAATGAAAAACCTCCCAACGCGCAACAGGCCATCGGGCCGACGTCGGTATTGCGCAATGGGCTACCACTTAAATTATGCTGGGGAAAACTGACCTGGGTTACAACAAGGGTGTGTTTAACTATTAGGGACACTTAGTGATCTAAGTTTATTCAAAATCCAGATAAACACGAAGTCTGTCCGCGGACTGGGGAGAAGTTAAGTTGTGGGCAGTCTACCAAAGCCGAAAGCACGAAGACGGCAACACGTTTAGCTCGCCGTTGACACTGACAAATGGACCGTAGCTATTAAAATGCAAAATGCGATATTTTTGCCGCACCCGGTTGAAACCTGATGCCAAATCATAGCACATCAGTTTTGCTCACTGTTGCATTAGGACAAATAAGACAGTTTGCTCGCCATTGAAATGACAAATTCATCAAAGTGACCTGCCGTGTGTTTTCTAGTGTTGGTTTCCGTTTTGTTACCAGGAACTGAGGTGATACACACAAGAAAAAGTAAAAATTGTGTACTTACAAAGCCATATCCTCGACTTTTGCCTGTCTGTCTGTCTGTGATGACGACAGCCTCATCGATGTCTCCGAACTTATCGAAGTACTCCCGGAGGCTCTGGTCGGTCGTGTGGTAGGGCAGGCCCCCCACGAAGATCTTGGTAAAGGTTGTATCCTTCTGGGTGATGCCCAGAGTTCCAGTCGGCGTGGATGCCATGGCGGACAGAGTGTAGATGGACGTAATTTTGGCGGTTGGGTGAGATCGACACGAGACAAGCTGGAGAGAAAACGCTGTTGAGTTGCTAGTCAGACCGCTAGCGAACTACAGCTGATCAAACTGGAACTAAACGCGTGGCAGAGGTTGTTGGGGTGAGTGAAAACACTGATTTCTCACAGCGCAGGTGATCAAACTTGCAGTAAATCGTCGTAAATCTGCAGTAAAATCGTTGTGTCGCTGACTTAATGGCTGTCTTACTGACAAGTCACTTGACTGAGGCGCGAAGAAGGCTAGGTGCTGAAGCTAGCGTGGCTGAGGGTGTTACTTCTGGCTAGCTAGACTGTAATCAAGCAGTTGATAACTGATTATTAGCCGCAGCGTGTGACAATCTACTGCGCCGGAGAGATACGCTGAGCGCTTAGAGCTGTAAACTTCAAGTGGCGCGGTAAGCAGTAGATAACAGCTGGTT
Organism: Semisulcospira habei; assembly: GCA_036245525.1. Lineage (NCBI taxonomy): Eukaryota > Metazoa > Mollusca > Gastropoda > Semisulcospiridae > Semisulcospira > Semisulcospira habei. The sequence goes on from BTPG01000001.1 coordinate 135,773,712, forward strand.
TGAACTCCGTGTCAGAACAAGACGCTTATTTCAGTGACTAAGAGAGGTGATCCAATCATACAGTACAGACGGTGATGTCACAAGATGACGTTTTCAACAAAACAGGTAAAACTGACTGGATCAAAGTAGATTTCTGTTTGGACGGACTTTTTTCACGAATTCTTTGTTCTTGTCGAGTTCCTGATCTTTGTTCAATCACAGCGTGGTGCTACAACACAAAGTAACAACAATGGCTACATTAACACAAAGACTGACCGACACTGAATAAGCTAGTCCAGCCGAGAGCGTGTCAAACCGACAGTGACCAAGCTTTGTTTCACGGAAAAGGCGATCAAAAGCTTCCTGTACAGCACAAGGCGACTGCTCCGTGTAGTACAAGGCAACACCACAGTGCGTTCAGTAGTTGAGAAGACTTGAAAGTCACCGAAAGCTATTGAGATGTACGAAGTACTACGAGGTGAAGACTGAGAAGGCGATGAGAAACACACTGCAAACCTGGACGGATAATAAGTAGTATACAGGAGAAAACACCCCAACAGCCAACCAACTGTCTACACACACGCACGGCAAACCTTCGAATGCTCGCTGTAAACCGTTCGAACACCTCTCTAGTCTTTCGACTCACAGACAGGTAGAAGGAATCGCGAGCCTTTCCCCAGGCAACAACCTGAACTTGAGGAACATAAAGACCGCTACTTGATCTGCAAGACGCGTACATTCTCCTCGGGCCCTGCGAAGCAGGAAGTCATGTGAATCTACGCGTCTTGCAGATGGAGGACCTTTTCTTGCAAAATCGTACCGGTCGCTGGGGACGCCGCTCGCACGCTAAGCTCCGCCCACTTATACCACGCGGAGTCCGTGAGAAGACTGCGCGTGCGTCAAAAGCTCCTCCCTTTAAGCTCCGCCTCTCGGTTTAGCTCCACCCTCTATGAGGCGGGGTTTGGGAGAGGGCGGTGTCGTTTTATCGTGGGATAACGGGATCCCAGGCACCTGGGAACACGCGAGAGTTGCAGAAGACAGGACGAGACGCAACCTGGCTGAAAACATTGCTCGCATCGCAGCCTGAAAACCTAGGGACCTCCCTTTTGCGAGGAACGCTGACGAAAATGCCTGATAATCTGTGATTTTGGACCCCATCCCGGCCCCGGTAGCTGGACTCGCAATCCAGGGGGAAAAGACGGGTTTGTTCAATAGTATGTCCGTTGAAAGGTCCTGGTAAATCAAAGTGGCACAGTTGGAATGCGCCTGAGTTGATCAGTGTTCAGGTAGTACTCCATAGGCAGTAGATTTCCCTGTAACCCATAACCCACCCGTCAGGGCCGTCCATTACTGATCACTTCGGTGCCGTGGACGTTAAACCCCGAACTAACCAACCAGCCTGAACTGAAACCTAGGGACCTCCCCTTCGCGAGGAACGCTGTCGGAAATGCCTGATAATCTGTGATTTTGGACCTTACGGTTTTTGACAGCCTTACGACTGCCAAAACCGCAAGATCCAAAATCACAGACTTCTATACAAGTGATTCATGTTCTTAAAAGCGATTTAATGATTCAGGTTATTTTTTCTACACTGAAAAGGTGGTAAACATGAATCAATTTATACACGAAGCATTCTTTTTCATCGGTGATTGTACCGTTCCGTTACGACGCTTTTTTTTTTTTTTTTTTTTTTTTTACACACATCTTCCCTGAGAAGTCAAGAGACATAAAAGTCCACTTTTGTAAATAGACTTTCATTGCAATATGGATTCGCGGCGCGCGGCATCCGGTTACGCGGCGCGAACGCCGCGTACCCGGATCAGTGCGGCGCGCCGCGAATGAATATTACAATAAAAATTTCCTTCTTCACACAAATGGACTTTAGTGTCTTTTGCAATCATAAGGCAGAGTCATGCACATTAGCTGCCACTACAACTCAGTGCCGCAAAACTGAGTCAAACCGGGCAGCACGGGCGTTGGAAGATAAAGAAATACCGCGCAGTCATGTCAAAGATGCAACATCGAACGAATTGACTCTTTAGTACGGTTCCTATAGTTCATGATGTGCATTATCTAAGCACTGTCGCTTCTGCTGCTGGCGGTACTGGCAAGTTGTTGTTCACTGCTGTTGGAGTCGTAGTCGCCGGTTGTTGTCGCTTACTGTGTGGTGCATAATATATATACAGGGCTTCATGCCTTCACTGTCATCGTCGAATCAAAGATCTTAAATACTTGTTTATTACGTCAGGTCTTTGACAGAAATGTGCCCACTGGCTACAGAACCGGTGTATCTGATTTCAAAGATGGGACAACATTTACACTATCATCTTTTGAACTCTCCTGCAGATAAGATACAGCTGGACTGACGAAGTAAGGGGCCGGAAGGGGAGAGAGAGAGAGAGAGAGAGAGAGAGAGAGAGAGAGAGAGAGAGAGAGAGAGAGAGAGAGAGAGAGAGAGAGAGAGAGAGAGAGATATTAATGGGGGGGGGGGGGGAGGTGTGACTGAGAAAGTGTATCATGAAAGGATGGTTAGAGAAGGGGAGTGAAACACACGTATATATTAATAATGTTGTTATACGAATACACGAAGCGTAAAATTGTGATAGGCCCCTGGTCTTGCTGAGACGAGGATGGAGGCGGAAGCCGAAAGACTGATTTGGGGGCTGGTTCAGTTGGGGGGTAGGGGGAGGGGGGCGGGGGTAAGAATCAGTGATAGCCGCATGTGGTACATAATAGATGGCGGTTGCCGGGAGGGAAGTGTCGGGGGAGGGGGGGGGGGGGCGAGATGCGGTACGTGTATGATGGGGGGGGGGGGGAGGGGGGGGAGTAATTTTGTTGAAGCCACCGTGAGATTACACAAGATTGCAGACAGGCCAAGGATACGCTGAGTGACTTAGTCATGTAGTGGATGGCTGAGAATTGATGCCAGAAGCTGTCTTCTACACTCAGTGTCTAGACTCGAATCACTGAGCGATGAAAAACGCCCTCAACGTACCAAACCCTTCTGCAAGAGGCAAAGATTTTCATGAGTCCCTGCGGATGCAGGGGCTCATCAGAATCTATGCCTCTTGCGGGGGAAAAAATCAGTCCGGAGTACGTTCTCAGTTTGAGGGAGTTGTCAGGTTGCAAATCTGGAATCACCGAGTGGTGAAGACCTCACATGCTCATTTCTGACGAGATGTGCCGGTAGGCGAGTGCACACTCGATGAGTGCACACTGCCGGTCGAGGCCTCTAGCACTCCGGAGAACCTCATGAGTCCCCCTCCCCCCTTCCCTGCCCATTCCACCACCATCACCCACCCACCCACCCCACCCGCCACCCCTAGCCCAACCCCCCACCCCCCAGCTTCCAAGGATGTTCTCTCTATACGACGTTTTTACCATTGTCTTGACTACACTGTCACTGAATGCAACTTCATCAATCATCACCTACACTGACTGATGTACGGGCAGTACCTACACGTAACTCATTTAAATCCGACACACCACAGCTGTTACCATTGTGGTTGTGTTATCCTGTGAGAGCATACATGTGTTTATCGTAGGAAACGATACGATATTTTTTTTTTTTTGAGCTATCATGGTTACGTTTCACGTGCCTTTTTAGTAAGATTTTCTTTTGTTCGTGAGTAGAGCCGATTTTGTTTTGTTTAGTCCAGAACGTTCTAGAAGGGTCGCACTGTCTAGTGAACTCGTATGTGTGACGTCTAGTAGTTGGCAACAGTTCGTAACATTTCGCTACATTTTGTTTTTCAGTGCGCGTGAATTGAGCAGCCTTTATTTTGTTTTGGGAATGTTCTCGTACCTTCTAGAGCTATCATAGAACGTGGTGATAGGGCTACCATAATTTTATGTGTCTTCATTATATATTAGGATTTAGAGCTGAAGTGAGCAGCCGAGTTTTTGTAGCCTATTTTAGTGATTCTAGAAGATTCTTATTTATGAGTTTCAGTTGCGTGTTTCGTTCTGATTGGTTGCATTGTATTATTTCCGTAGACGATTCTGGAATTTGGTAGTATATATAAGGAGGGCGCTGGGAAAGCCCGTTCGTACATTGTCTTGCTTTGTCAGTTGTAGAGACACGCAGTTTATTGGGAGAGAAGCTGTGTATGAGAAACTTTGTGTCGCAGTGTGGACATTGCAGAAGAGACTTTGTATCAGTATTTGTGCATTTGGAATTGCACTGTGTGGATATCGCATCGATGAATTAAATATTGTTGGAACTGTTACTCCAGTATTGTCTACATCCTTAAGCCACGTGTGACGGATTGCAGCTGAACGAGGTTTATTTTAAAGAACCTTACGTGCGTGCGTCTGGTGTGTTTATCATACTACGACTACAACTCCACCACGTAACAACAGCAAAGTACGGATCGACCAAGATAATTTTAAAGGGTGGTGCCAGAACACCAGTCCCCCGCTCCTTTTCAGTATACGGTCCATCCGCTTAGAGTTATAATTATTATAAGATAAGCGCATTATAAATACCGTAATTATTATTATTATTATTATTATTATTATTACAGCTTGGCGCCTACGGGCGCCAAGCTGTTCTGGCACCACCCTTAAACTATCATGGTCGAAACAAAGGTCAGACGTCTTTTGATCAGACACCACCTAGGTGATTTCAAAGACATCGAAATAGGGTCTGAACAAGTTTTGACCCCAGCCAGACCCGCCGCGGAACCCGCGACCTGTCTGACGAAAGTCTTAGAGCTGTTCTTAATTGGACGAACTTTTGATTGGCAAACCTAGATCGGAGAAGATCGGCGATCTTTTGGGTTGTTTCTTAATTGAGGTTGAACGAACCTAGGCGAACTTCAGCAAACCAGATTTGCCATGGTTCTCTTTTTTAACTGAAGTGCTTGATTCGGCGTACTTACTGTCTGCGAAGGTGTTCAAAATGGCTGCCGCTATGCCGCTTCGCGATTTGAACGATTTTTGTTTTTTTACTCTTTGCAGTTGCGACCCCACAAACAGCGTTGCGCCTCCCACAAATAAATAAAAGTAGGTCTTGTTCTACGCACGAGTGAAATATTGCCGTCCGCCATATTTGTTTGTATCGGTGACTGTCTTCTTATCTCCAACGTAGAAGAGGGTAAAAGTTTTGACCAATCAAAGAAAAGGTTCGCCTTGGATTGCTCAACACGTTGAGCGAACGTTTTCCGACAGCGAACTATGGTTTGCCGAGGTTCTTGAACTACTTCGAACTATGTTCGCCGTATCTTTAGACCGTTCAATTAAGAACCAACCTGTTTCGCCCGAGATCGTGAACTCTAGATCGTCACAGTCAGAGTTCGCGAACTAAAGTTCGTTTAATTAAGAACATGCTTAAAGCCCTACCACCGAGCCACCACTGATATTCCCCTATCATGGTCAATCTGTCTCAGTGTCATTTGCAACGCGGTCTTCAGACGACAGCTACGGAATGTGGGGAGTTCGACGCCTTGGGCTGCAATGGGTCGATGACAGCACGCATAGGACACAATGACGACATCGCACTGGTGATTTTTGGCACTTTCAAGTTTTAGCATCGTACTTTAACTCATTCGAGACGTGCCGCCTCCGGATACGCGGCTTATGCCGCGTATCTGCAGGCGGCACGTCTCGAATGAGTCTAGTTAACGTCCTACCGCATGCCAAAACTCCGTGCTGGGCTGCACCCTTATAATCCAAATTTCATGAAAACCTATAGGCTTTGAGTTGTCAATTTATTTCGGATGGAGCCCAAAGAACAAATATTTCTGATCACAGAGAACAAGTTTCAACCTCTTCCAGTAGTTTGTATACAAACCTCGAAACGAAATTAAACCCGAATCGATGAATGTACAGACAAACAAAAAATACGACTCGAAACGTACCCTTCCGCCGGGTACAAGTTTTCCCCCGTGGCCGTCTACCGACTTTCAAAATTGTCTACCCTCAACTGCGCTAAATGCGCCTCATCTATTTTATTTATTACTAATTGAGCCTCGAATGAGTACAAAATTTGGATTTATACTAGGTTGGGAAGAATGTTCCCGGCCAAATGGACCGTTGAAGAACGATAACGTATTGTATGCCGCATTAACCCCATATAGCCCCGAGTCTCTACAGCAGGAGATTGATTGACCATGATAAGGGTAGTGCCAGATTAGCTTGGCGCCTGAAGGCACTACCCTTGAATTATCATGGTCAATCCACCTCCTGCAACTGGTACATAGTCATTAAGTAACACTTCCAAAATCTGGAAAACAAGTGGGACCTTGGTTAAATAGATTTAGGCTCAAATACAACCCGTCTACATCTCTCTCTCTCTCTCTCTCTCTCTCTCTCTCTCTCTCTCTCTCTCTCTCTCTCTCTCTCTCTCTCTCTCTCTCTCTCTCTCTCTCTCTCTCTCATAATAATAATAATTACGGTATTTATAATGCGCTTATCTTATAATAATTATAACTCTAAGCGCGCACTCACAACTCGCACACGCATGCGCACGCTTTAGACAATGACTCAGGCGTAACACAAATAGTGAAAAATACATTACGACGGTCAGCATAGGGTGGGGAGTGTGGTGATATAGTGCTAGAACTGTTGAAAGAGGTGAGTTTTGAGGGCGGACTGGAAGGAGGAGAGCGAGTGTTTCTGACGGAGAGAGAGTGGGAGAGTGTTCCAGGTGGATGGACCGTATACTGAGAAGGAGCGGGGGCCGAAAGTGCTGAGTTTGGTGCGGGGGATGAGGAGGCGGAGAGGGTCGGAGGCGGAGCGGAGGGAGCGGGGAGGAGTGTAGGGGTGAAGTAAGTTGGAGAGATAGGCAGGAGCGTAGTTGTTCAGGGATTTGTAGCAGAGAGACAGAATCTTGTATTGGATGTGTTGGGGAATGGGGAGCCAGTGAAGGAGCTTGAGCAGGGGAGTGATGTGGTCGGATTTTTTCTTTCTGAGGACGAGGCGGGCAGCATTGTTCTGGACGCGCTGGAGAGTGAGGGTGGTGGAGTGAGGAAGGCCGGAAAGGAGAGAGTTGCAGTAGTCGATGCGAGATAAGATGAGAGAGACAGTGAGTTTGGTGGCAGCTTCGGTAGTGAGGTATTTTCTGATCTGACTGATGCGGCGGAGGTGGAAATAACATGCCTGGGCCGTGGCGGAGACGAAGCTGGTCATGGAAAGAGAGGAATCGAGGATAACGCCAAGGTTCTTGACCGAGTCAGAGAGGGAGATGGGGGTGCTGTCGAGTTGAAGGTGGAGAGAGGGAGAGAGCTGGGAAAGTTTCTGGCGAGCGCCTACCAGCATGGCTTCCGTTTTGTCGTCGTTCAGTTTGAGCTTGTTTGCTGTCATCCAGTTTTTCACGTCTTCATAGCAGTCAGCCGTGCGAGTCAGTAGTGTCTGAGTGTTGTCGAGTTTGTCTTTGTCTAGTAGTTGTGAGTCGTCAGCGTAGAGGTGGTGGTGTATGTGGTGAGACTGGATGATATTGGATAGGGGGGAGGTGTAGAGTGTGAAAAGGACCGGGCCCAGGACGGACCCCTGTGGAACGCCGCAGGAGAGCCTGACTGGGTTGGAGGAGACGCCGTCGATGGTGACGGACTGCTGTCTGTCGGAGAGGTAAGAGAGAAACCAGGAGTGAGCAGAGTCAGTGATGCCAAAGGAGTGGTGAAGGCGGTGGAGGAGGATAGAGTGGTCTATGGTGTCGAAGGCGGCAGAGAGATCGAGTAGCGTAAGAAGGGAGATGTTGCCCGAGTCAGTGGAGAGAAGCAGGTCGTTAAGGATATGTAGAAGGGCTGTTTCAGTGCTGTGATGTTTGCGATAGGCAGACTGGAAGGGACTGAGGAGGTTGTTGTCGGCGAGGTGGAGGTTGAGTTGGTTGGTCTCTCTCTCTCTCTCTCTCTCTCTCTCTCTCTCTCTCTCTCTCTCTCTCTCTCTCTCTCTCTCTCTCTCTCTCTCTCTCTCTCTCTCTCTCTCTCTCTCTCTCTCAACGGCAGGTTTGAAAAATGGCTGTCTATGACGATGTCAATGCCTCAACCGTTGATAAATAAAGCTTCATTGAATCATTGAATCATTGAATCTCTCTCTCTCTCTCTCTCTCTCTCTCTCTCTCTCTCTCTCTCTCTCTCTCTCTCTCTCTCTCTCTCTCTCTCTCTCTCTCTCTCTCTCTCTCTCTCTCTCTCTCTGTACTGTGTAGACAACAAAGGTCGGCCTGGCCCCATTCATCCGTCCTACGTGGGGAGCCGGAGGCTGGCGGGCAGTATCAAGTACGGAGGGGAACTTGCCAGCCAGAGAGATGCAATCACTCAGACGGAGGAACAGTAGCTCGGCTCCGACCACCACTAAGAAGAAGCTGTACTCGGAGGCTGTAGTTGGTGGTAGTCTGGAGGCAAACAGTGACACCACCACGACATCTGC